>OX940789.1:50076663-51276663 GCA_954870985.1 Trifolium fragiferum
GCCTGTCTATGCTGTTTCTTTCTTTAAGGCCCCATCAGGTACTATCTCTTCTATTGAATCTATTTTGATTAACTTTTTTTTTTTTTGGGGGGGGGGGGGGGGGGGGGGGGGGGAGTGAGGATGAAGTAACAATATTTGTCACAAGAAAGGGGGGGGGGGGGGGGAGGGGGGGAGGGTTTGAATTGTGACCTTTTAAAAATTTACTGCAACACTAAAAGATGTTAGATAAAATGGTTAATAAAATCACACAGTTAGGAGACCACTGAGAGAACGTTCTCTTGGTACGTTAAGTTGTAAGTGAAGTGTGTGATTTGTGTTTGATTAAAATAAAGACAAATGAAAGAGAGAATCAAACACCAAGGATTTTATCCTGGTTCACCCTCAAATGACAAGGGCTAGTCCAGTCCCCACTTGCGTGAGATTATCCAATAATAATCTAGACCAAGATTACAATCAAACTTCAAACCCTTAACCCAATCCAAGGTTAAGAAACCAATCAGTAAACACCTACTGATTTTAATCTTCACTACTCAATCAATTCTTCCTAATTGACTTGAGTTTACAACTTATAAAAGATGTGTATATGAAATGGATCTTTCAAGCTTATACCAACCTAAACTAGTTAGTATAGCTAAATAAATTACACTCAAAATACTCAAAAAATATTTAGATCCTATGTTCTATTTGAGCTTTGAAGTATGAGTGAAAAGAAGAGCTTAGATTGCTATGTGATTGCAAGTGATAAGATTTTGATTGCTTGTGAAACTCTTGCTCTTCAATGTTGCCTTCACATGCTATTTATAGATAAAGAAGTCCTTTGGATATTTGAACTTCAAATATGACAGTTGAGAGTGCCAAGATAGCCGTTGTGAGTGAGGCAAAAAGTCCAGTCAGATTTTGTACTTTCAAGTAGTTCTGGAGACCATTCTTCTGATGGTCTCTATAAGGTACAACTGAGAGGATGTCAGATTTATCCGTTCTTGACAACTGTAATGGGTTGTATTTGATCATATATCCGTTGATAAGCAATAGCCCACATGTGGAAATAGATAGCTACAAGTTTGGATAAGAATGAAGCTTTGTATGAACAAAATCTGGGAGACCATTCTCCTGGATGTTGGAGACCATGGGTATTTCATGAGAGAGTAGCGCCCATTTGTTTAAACAAGTTGCTGCAAGCTGTGTGACAGTTGTAACACAGCAAAAACCTAGTAGAGAGGTAACTATTCATGTGTCCTTGCAAGGACGTGTGAATAGTGGCTTGATGATACTTGTTTCTTCTTATATTGCCAAGTGTTTGTACTATGATATGATTCAAATATTCTTCTCAAACTGGTACAACATGTTGTCTATCTCTTATTGGTCTAGATTAAATCTTCAATGATGCTTTTGGAGAACATACACCCTTTTCAATTATTTGAGACATTGAAGTTCTTAATTTTACTCCATGAAGAAGGTCCATTACTCAAAAAAATGATTCCTTGCCATAAATGACTTATTCCAAACTGTTGTGATACTATAAATAACTCATATGAAAAGTTCTTTGTTGTCTTGTATCACGTTGACTTAATTAAGTGCTTATTCAATGCAGCGTATGTCCAGGAGACCGTTCTGAGATCATTCTCCAAGACAGAATTTGAGATTCTTTTTAACTTATGAATAAAAGATAGTGATTTTCAATCCTTATATCTGTCTTATATAAAATCACTCAAAAGCACTTGTTAGATCACAAGATGATCAGAATCTAATTAAAATTTAATTAAGATTATTTGTCATCTTTAAAACATCAAAATAGATTTTGTCTCAACAGAGGAGTCTAGGAAAACATCTTGGATTAATAGGAAAACTATATGTTTACGTAAGGAGTATGGAGGTTTGAGGGTTAGGCAGCTAGGGGAGTTTAACATTGCCTTGCTGGGCAAATGATGTTGGCGGATGTTGGTAGATCGGGGGGGCCTCTGGTTTAGAGCGTTGGCGGCCCGCTACGGGGTGGAGCATGGTAGGTTGAGGGAGGGAGGGAGGATGGCGTCAGCTTGGTGGAGGGAGATTGTGAGGATCATAGACGGATTAGGCGGGCTTAGGGCTGGTTGGTTCGGGGATAGTGTTACGAGGAGGGTGGGGGATGGGACAAATACTTTCTTCTAGTCCGATCCCTGGGTCGGTGGGATCCCCTTGTGTGTGAGGTTTGGGCGCTTGTTCGAGTTAGAGGCGACCAAGTCGCGCACGGTGGCCGAGATGTTTGCCGCGTGGTGGGAGGATGGAGGGGAGGCGTGGGCGTGGAGGAGACAGTTGTGGGCGTGGGAGGATGAGCTATTGATTATTGAGGGAGTGTCAAATTTTACTTCTCACAGTGACTTTGCAGGTTGAGTCTCCAGATAGGTGGTTGTGGCGGTCAGATCCTGATTCAGATTATTTAGTTCGTGATGCGTATCAGATTTTGACCTCTCATGATTCTGTCATCTTAGGGGCAGCTGACGATCTTCTATGGCACAAACAGGTTCAATTGAAGGTGTCTATTTTTGCATGGCGTCTCTTGCGTGATCGGCTGCCGACAAAGACAAATTTAGTTACTCGAGGAATTCTCTCTCCGGATCTCCAATTTTGTGTGTCTGGATGTGGAGGCACTGAGACAACTCAACACCTTTTCCTCTCCTGCAGCACTTTTGGTTCTCTTTGGGCTCTCATCCGGTCTTGGATTGGTTTCTCGGCGGTGGATGCACACAATATCACAGAACACTTCGTTCAATTCACTTTTTCAGCAAGCGGTGTCCGTGCTCGGCGGTCATTTTTGCAGCTTGTCTGACTTGCTTGCGTTTGGGTAGTATGGAATGAAAGAAATCACCGGGTATTTAGAAATTCGGCGAATTCTGTGAATCAACTCCTAGACAAAGTCAAGCTTTATTCCTATGGGTGGATGGGGACGATGACTGAGACTTTAGTTTCCAACTTTTATCGTTGGTGGTCGAGTCACATGCTATGTTTGGGTATCGACTAATTGTCTTTATATATTACTTACTCGAATTCTTTTGTAGACTTGTGTAACTCTTCTTGGCACGCCTTGTGCCAAGGGATCTACTAACTCTTTTATATATATATATATATATATATATATATATATATATATATATGTTTCATTTTGGCTTGTTAAAAAAAATATTAAATAAAAAGAATGTAAACATATATTTTTTGTGTCACGTATTAAATTTGAAGTGTCATTACTATATTTTGATCTTAACAAATCATATTTTGAATATTTTTTATTGAATCATTGGTCTTAAGATTTTACATGAGGTTAAATTTATGTTCACAATAACTTTTGTGATTAAAGTTAAATAAATAAATGGATGATGCCAACTGATGCCTTCGGGGCACTGGTTAAGGAAATAAATAAAAAAAAATTTAAATTGAAAATCACACTTTTTACACTTTCGAGATGTTATTGCAATGAATGGCAATAAATTAAAACAAAAATCTTCATGGACGGATGAATGTAATGGGCTTTTTTCAAATATAGAACTCAAGTAGTCAGTAAATTTTTTTAGGAATTTTCTGAGAGTATATGAATTTGATTTTTAATGAGAATAATTTTTACACTGCTCAACTATTATTGATTGTGAGACCCCATTTCCTTAAGAATCAAGGTGTTGATAAAAAAAAATAATGATTGTGGGCCTATATCTTCCCTCTAACAATCGATACACAAGTTCCTATACCCCACCACATATCAAAAATCAACTTTGAACCATTAAACCATATGCTCCTATCTATAGTGTACATGCTAATATAAGATTTTCCTAGTATAACATGAGTAGCTGTATGATAGATACTTTACCTTATTAATGCAATTATGTAACATGGGAGGTTAGCTGCAAATTGCAACTAAAATGTCTTTTTACTAGATAACTAACCTTAACCAAGTTCACCCTAGAAAAATGTATTTTAAAAAAACACAATTCATGCAAAAAACATTCAAATTTAGTCTCGAAATTTTTTATATTAACAAAATTAAAATTTAGTCTCAAATTTATAACCTATATTAACAAAATTATAACCTATATTAACAAAATAACACCAACTCTCAAATTTAGTCTCGAAATTAAAATTGTCAAATTTAATTGTTTTTATCTCCTTACATGATTAAATGAAAACACAAAACTTAAATTCCAAATATAAAAATAAATATAAAATAGATTTATTATATAATTTAATTCTAATGCGAAATTGTCAATCTTCACAAACACATGATAAGAGGTGTCGTGCAATTTTTTATGTAAACAAAAAAGTTTAATATAGAAAGTAAAAAAAGAAAAAGAAAAATAAAATTGGTGTACCTGGGTCTTTTGTTTTGTTGGAAGCATCGTCTTTCATAGAAATCCATGGACTGTTTTTGGCACTGAAGCCAAGGAATTCTTTCTCCATGTGTGAGAAAATTATCAGATACCAACTTATTTCTCTTCCAAGTTGCAGAAAGAATAAAATTTGAAAAGTTAAGAAAAAAAATAGAGAAAACAGAAAAGTGTAGTGTTTGGTTGTGGTGAATTGAGAGAATTGAAGAGAAAAGAGAGTAGAAGAAAGAAGTAGTAACAGAGAGAGAACAAAAAAGAAATATATAAAGAAAAAAAATTGAATGAACAAATTCAGAAATATATATAGGACTAAACTAATTAATATTGGATTTTTTTTTTTCTTGAACGGAAATTGGATGTATTCGTATCACTAATATTTTAAAGATTTTTACAGTATTAATATATCACTAATATTTTAAAAATTTCACACTATTTGTAGTCACTTTGGCAATTGACATGTATACAGTTAAAGCACATGCATCGTTACAAACAAATTAAATAGTGGCACGGGACGATTTAGGCATGTTTGGATTAACTTATTTTTGAGTTTAGGCAAACAGTTTATGCAATATAAATTAGGTTTTATGTTATTTTATAAGTTTAAACTAGTGAAAATTGTAATTTTATAAACTATTTTATTATAAACTATATTGACAAACTTATAATAATATATAAAAATTAAATAAATTATTTGCATAAGTTCAAAAATAAGTTAATCCAAACAGAGCCCTAATAAACATCACTCGAGGAATATTTAACATTTTATAAATTTTAGAGAAGTGTTTAACAATTTTTATAATTTTGAAAAGATATTTAACTATTCACTCTGCTAATACTCACTCCGTTTCAAAATATAAGCCGTTTTGGAGAAAAAAATTGTTCTGAAATATAAGTCGCTTTACAATTCCAATGAAACATTTAATATCATTTTTCCTATTATACCCTTAACTTTTTATTTCTCCATCTTCTTTCAATTCTTTCATTTATCTTTCCCATACAATTAATGAAGGACAATTTTGTAAACTTACTCATAATTTTTCTTTTCTGTACAACAATGATTACATTTCTTAATTTGTGTAAAATGGTCAAAACGACTTATATTTTGGAACGGAGGGAGTATTAATAATATATTCTCTAACACTTTCTTTCGAATTGAGACAGTAGCTCTAATTTATTATACTAAATCATATAGGTTACATATTTAGTGAAACTCGTTTAACCTTTTGGGAGATATTGTGTTTAGAAGAGAAAATTGAATATGAAATAAATTTCATATGTCGTTAGTGTAAAAAGAATTACCTTGCTATTATTACATCATAAGTTTAATGGAGATGATGTGGATATGTTTAATGTGTTTGCTAGGGAGAAACAAGGGAAAAAGAAGCCGAATACAGTGGTAGAGGGAGGGGGGTCGTGGGAGTTGGGTGTTAAGGGTGGTGCTGGGTTTAAGGGATCTTAATGAGGATTGTATCTTGGAATGTCAGGGGTTTGGGTGGGTTAGAGAAGAGGAAGGAAGTTAGGAAGTTGGTGGGTGAAAAGAATCTGTTCTTATTGTATTTTCGGAAAACTAAGTTGGTTGTGTGTGATGATTTCTTATTTGCATCATTGTGGGGTAATTTGCCTCATGATTATTCCTTCCGTCTTTCGACTGGGGCATCTGGGTGTTTGCTGGTTCTGTGGGATACTATGGAAGTGGAGGTATGGTCTTCTGGTAGATTTAACCATGTGTTGATAATTCACGATTGGTTTATTAAAGCTAATGATAAGTTCTATTTATTTAAAATTTATGCTCCGTGTGAGAATAATGCAAAAAATAATTTGTGGAATCCGTTAACAGGTCGGATGGAACAGTTGGGTGGGAGGAAGGTGTGTGTTAGTGGGGATTTTAATTTTGTTCGATGTGAAGAGGAAAGACGATCTATATATGAGTCAAGGTTTCATGTCTTTTGAGCATTCTCCCTTTAATCAGTTTATCGATGATAACAGTTTAGTTGAGTTACCTTTGACGGTCAAAATTTTACCTGGTATAAGGGTGATGGTCTCTCCATGAGCCGGATTGATAGGTTCTTACTATATGAGGAGTGGTGCTTGGCCTAATTGCTTGGAGATAGCTCAGTTGAAGGGTCTTTCAGATATTTGTCCTTTGTTGTTGTTAATGGATGAGGAAAATTGGGGTCCTTGGCCCTTGAGGACGCTAAAGTGTTGGCAAGATATTTCGGGTTATAAGCAGTTTGTGATCAACAAATGGCATTCCCTGCATATAACTGGGTGGGGAGGTTTCGTTCTAAAAGAAAAGTTGAAATTGATCAAGATGGCTTTAAAAGAGTGGCATGTTTCTCATTCTTTGAATGTTCTGGCAAAATAGATTCTCTTAAGGCTCGTTTATCAGATTTTTTTTTTTTTTTTTTTTTTTTTTTTTTTTTTTTGTATAGGGGAGGATGAGGTGCTGACTGATGAAGAGGTAGCTAAATTACACGACATAACATCTGACATTCATTCTTTGTCTCGGGTGTTGGTGTAAGCCCTAAAGGCCAATTATTTATAATTGCATGGAACTTGTATTGAATAATTTATTTATTAAATAAATACTTTTCTTTATTATGTTTATGTGTTAAAATAATAGAGTCCCTAAAATAGTTAGTTCGTTAAATGGAACGTTAAGTATGACTTAATCGTGAGAATCCATTAAACATAAGAACATTATTCTTAAATATCCGTAGCCAAGTTTTATTGTGAATTGGGATAACATTAAATCATAGAGGCTATTATGTTGGTAGACTGATGATCATATCTCACGGATCATAAATAAACAGTTATCAAGTCTTCACATAGATATAAGTGTTAAGGGCAACATTTATATCGGATTGACCCACCATGAGAATACTACATAGTATGTTATGAAATGTCATAAGATATTCTCATAGTGATAAGTGGTGTATTCCACCATTCGGCCTGAAGCCACTATGTACCTTAGATGTAGGAGTGTAGTACCTTGTTGCCGTTCAAATGTTATCCATAACAGGATGACTATAAAGTTGGTTGATGGGTATTCCACGAATCATGTTGAGGGACATGAGTGACCTAGATGGAATTTGCCCCTCCTACATAACAGGAGATATGTCTATGTGCCCAATATTGAACTTAGCAAGGGTGACATACTATGCCTTGTGTTCAATATAGACATAAGTGTTGAAGTACAAAAGCAAGTTTATTTTTATTATCGTTTCCACAGGGATTGTTCCGAATCAGACGTGAACAATAGGATAATACGTATGTAACTCAAAATTAAATAGAACCATGGGGGTATTTTTTTGATTAAAGTTTCTCTTAACATAAACACAGAAAATAGAAAGGTATTGTAGAAATCGATTACGAAGAGCGATTGGACCACTTTAGTTCATCTAATTGCTTTAATCTTGGTAGTTCATGCTTATTAACGAATTACAACTTTAATTCCACGATTCGATTAAAAATAGTAACTATGTCCAATGTCTTGGAACATAATCCTCTCAATTGATTATCAATCCCTAATGTCTTAGGATGACCTATAATCAATTGAGGTTTTAGCCCTTTAATCTCAGAATTCTCAATTAACAATCCTATATTTCTAAAGCGAGAGCTAATTGAACGGTTATTCCTAGGTCGATTGATCGCCTCTAATGTCTTAGAAAACCAACAATTTGAATCATTACACAATTGGCCAAATTATGAAAAGCATTAAGCATAAGGAATAAACGACTGGAACTAACTTCGTAATTCAATAAATAAGTCAAACGAAACTACATGGTTCAAGATTAAGAACAACTAGAATCCCCTAGGATCCAACCATAAAAGTTTAGCTAGACATAATTAAACAATCAATTACATCAAATAAGTGGAAATAATTCATTACAAGGATAGATTAAATGTGTTTCCACAATGAAATCCGTGCTCCAGAGGTGAAGAACTCGTTCTGCTCAATACTCTTTTCGCCGTCAATTTTCTAACCCTTCTTTTGACAGAAAAATCAGAATATATAGGTCGAAATCCCGTGCTCGCGCCGCGCGCAGTGAATCCTGCGCCGCGCGCAGAGTTATAGTAGCGAACTTCCTTTTTTCTGAATTAATGCGCCGCGCGTAGCAAGGCAATTTTTTTTGCTCTTTTCCTTCTTAGTGATTCCAGACTTATAATTGATGCAATTTCTTCTTATTTCAATGCTGAGACATAATAAAACTAACTAAAAGTGCTTGATTTGTAGTGCAAAACCTTGTAATGACACCAAGTCATCACAACCCCAAACTTGAATCTTTCCTTGTCCTCAAGGAATACCTGCATCTGTGAGAAAATCCAGCACTATTTCGACAGTTTCATTCAACAAAAATCAATTCAGTCAGGTCAGCAATCTAATCAACATTATAGTGATCATCCCTATTATGAATCTACTTGCACACTAAATATCATTGAAAAACAAAGAACTTAACACAAACATTGACCAAGCTATAATCGCTTCACCCCCTCACATTCTCTCCTGTTTACTTTTGGTAATCATTCCACTCAATCGACGCAAGCATAGCCAATCTACCATAGGCTTGTAAACATTCTAACAATCAATCAACATGTAAATGAATTCACACCTTTTGAGGACTTAACGGGTTATAACATGGCTGAGGTTAAGGTAGGTGTTTCTGGATAGTGAGTAGAAAAACTTGGAGACACCTATATGAGTGATAACAAAGCCCAATCCCTGATAAGTTGAACTAGAGAACTCTTCTTCAGATATTTATCTGCTTATTGCCTTACTTTTCACATATCACATTGTGTTTCAAGGAGGTCACCATTTGTTTTTTTTTTTTTTTTTTTTTAGTGACCTTTTTAACACTCCTTTTGCAGATTATCATGTGCTCAAGGTTCTCTATTAGTGTATACCCACCCCAAACTTAATTGGTTGCAAATTCCAAAGGCAACCCCAAACTTAATGACGAGCAATATGTTTCAAATCATTTACCGTATAACCTAAACTCCAAGAAAATCATCTTTTTTTTTTTTTTTTTTTTTTTTTTTTTTTTTTTTGAAATTTTATTTGGTAATTAACTTGGGTAAGATCACAACACAAAGAAAATTTGTCAATTGAAGGCTCAAGGGGGCTAGCAAAGGATATATGCATTAAAGGTAGGCTACAAAGGGTCAGGGTAGAAATCACGTGCCTCGGTGTGTAATTCAAAACAGTTAATCAAAAACAAGAACATAAACAAGTTCTAGAGAATAAACTATGCTGCGGAATCTCTCATAATAGAAGAAAAATATATTTTAAGTGTTTGGGCTCGAATCCTCACGGCTGGGCCGGATTATCGAGTGGTCAATGTTTGAGAAATTTCCTAAGTTTTTTTAACAATATTCAAATATACAAGACAGGTCAAGCATGGGATTCACACATTCACACATCAGAGACTGCTAACCTAACTAACTAGATCATTATGAACAAACCATATTCAATAGTGCACACATTTTCATACAGACACATGCATTCAAACAGAACAAAATAAAATTCAAATAAGGGAAAGATGATACCACAGAGTTACTGAGGATGAGACGGTCCGCTCCCATCCTGTCCGCTTCCAAAATTCCAGTCAGCCTCATAAAAAGTTTGCCTCTGCTGAAAGGCCAGATACTCCTCATCAAATGTCTGTAACTGCGCAGCATAACGGGCCGTCACCTCGGCAATCTCAACTCCCTGCTGAGCTACAAGTCTCTCCCGCGACTCATAGGTAGGGTACATGGGCTGAGGCTGGTATTCTGACATTCGTGCCATGGCTGCCTGGTATAGAGACGATTCCTCATTGTAGTAGGTGTGAGGTATGTGGCAAGCCTTAGCAATGGCCAGCTGTGTCATTAAAGCCGAAATGTCATCATCAGAATGTTGTATCTGCTGCTGTTGCGGATGGGTACCACTTTCAAACTGATTCATCTCTGCCGCCTCGTCTTCATCCTGGGCTGGGATCGCAGGCTGCGTTCCCTTCTTCTTGTCATACCCTTGGAACTGACCGAGAGTGAGACCTCTAATGGAATACTGCTTCAGGTCATTAGCATACTCTGGAACTTTGTTGTGTTGGCAAAGGGCGGTAATCAAATTTCTGTGCCCTAGAGTGAAAATGTTGTCTGTGTTGTTTGCCATCTTACTAATGCTGTCGTTCAAAGTATAACCAAGGTCAAAATCAATACCCTCCACTATCATCTTAACCGCCACCGCATCATCAAGCTGGACTTCGGATGAATTTGAGCATCCAGTGACAGATTTCACAAAGAATTCCCCCCATGCACGACAAATTGGCTTGAATTGTGTCAACTGAATCTTCGTCGGTGTGGTTGCACATTTCAACCAAGGAGTACCCGGACGACATAAAAAATCTTTGATCAATCCCCTTCCTAAATCACCTGTACTTGCCATTTTGGCTCTTGCGTCAAAGAGAGGGCAAGGCCACTTGTTGTCAGTGCCCAAAAACTCGTTCAGTGCAGACGGTGACCAATCAACTTTCACCCCTCGCACTACGGTAGCACAGTTCGCAGCCTCGTCTTAGGCATCTTCATCAGCACCCTCTTCAGCAATAGAGAAAGAATTTGCAAAAAATTCCTTTACCAGAGTGGTATTACCAGGCAATCTTTCCACTTTCTGCAGGATGGTGTTAAACTTTTCCCACTTCCTCCTCTTCAACTCATGATAAATTTCAGGAACAGCCCCTAATAACTCAGTTGAAAAACCTTTTTCTTGAGCAAAATTCAAAGTGACGATTTGCTCATATCTCTTAGCATGAGTTTCAGAGGTAAACCTGCCGTCAAATTATGGTAGAGGAATTGGTGGCCTTGGTCGAGCAGCTCTTGACGTGCCTCCTGGACACGATTTTGAACTACCTTTTGTGGCTTTGGATTTCTTTGAAGGTCTTTCTGCAGAAGATGAGGTAGCTTGCTTCTTCCCCCTTGTGAACATGGTGGTGAGTAGTTGTTGGTGTTGAAATTTTCGTGGGTGTGGGTTTTTGGTGTGAAGGAGATGAAATTTTGATGTTTTTGAGTAGTGGGTTTTGGAAAAGAGTGAGGGTTTGTTGAGGTTTGAGTGTGTGGGGAGGATTTTCGTGGGTTTTGTTGTGGTTGAAGAAGATTTTCGTGGGTTAGTTGATGTTTGATGTGAAGAAGATTTGGGTGTTTAATGGAAGTTTTTGGTGTGAGTTGGTGAAGTTTTAGTGAAGATTTGAGAAGTAAATGGGTTGTTGAAGGTTGGAGTAATGGAATTTGCTGTGTAGAGTGGTTGTTAATGGTTGTTTGGGTTTATGAGAGTGGAGTGTTGGTGATTTTTGGGTGGTTCCGGCGGCTAGGTTTTGGAATGGGGAAGGCTAGGAAGAACTTTATTTATTAGTAAAAACCTTGGGTTGCCTCCCAAACAGCACTCTTTTAACGTCAATAGCTTGACGGTCCATGACCGCAATTGGCCATGCGCTTGTTTAACGTCCCGATGCTTGACGACCCCTGACCTCAAGGGTCATGGAAGGGTAAGACCACCTTGTGACGGTCAACTTCTCCTCCTTTATAAATCTTTAGTCTCTGTCCATTAACCTTAAAATCTTTGTCTTCCTCGCCTGGTGGGAAAATCTCTATCGCCCCATGCGGAAAAACTTCTTTGATAACAAACGGACCAGACCAACGGGACTTTAGCTTGCCCGGAAACAATTTCAATCTAGAGTTGAACAACAAGACTTGTTGTCCTTCACGAAACTCCTTCTTTGTTAAGCCTTTGTCATGGTACTTCTTAGTTCAAGCTTTAAAGATTGCGGCGTTCTCATACGCCTGGAGTCTCCATTCTTCTAACTCATTCAGTTTTAACAACCGCTTCTCACCAGCTAGACCTGCATCGAAATTTAAAAACTTAACAGCCCAATAGGCTTTGTGCTCAAGTTCAACCGGTAAATGGCACGCCTTGCCATAAACTAGCTGATATGGAGAGAACCCCAAATGAGTTTTGAAAGCAATTCTGTAAGCCCAGAGAGTGTCGTCCAACTTCATAGACCAATCCTTTCTCGACGACGAGACTGTCTTTTCTAAGATTTGCTTTAACTGATGGTTAGACACCTCGACTTGCCCACTTGTTTGAGGATGGTAAGGAGTGGCTACCTTGTGCTTAACATTGTATTTGGCCAATAAATTCTCTAGATACTTGTTGCAAAAATGTTTACCACCGTCACTTATGAGAACTCTTGGCACACCAAACGGTGTGAAAATATTATTCTTGAGAAACTTCACTACGGTATGGGCATCATTAGCTTGACAAGCCACCGCTTCAACCCATTTTGTCACATAGTCCACACATACAAGGATATGGAGATTAGACCTCGAAGATGGGAATGGTCCCATGAAGTCAATCCCCCAACAGTCGAACGGTTCTACTTCTAGCATGCCATTAAGAGGCATCTCATCCCGCTTTGAAACATTGCCGGTCCTCTGGCAATTGTCACAGTTCTTCACAAATTCAACACAGTCTTTAAATAATGTCGGCCAAAAGAAGCCGCTTTGAAGTATCTTGGCCGCAGTCCTTGGCCCACTGTGGTGGCCGCCGTAAGGTGAGTTATGGCAGTGCCACAGTATTTGTTGTGCTTCATCCTCAGCTACACATATTCGAATCAAACCGTCTTGGCCAACCTTGAATAAGTATGGATCATCCCAAAAGTAGAAGTTTGCATCTCAAGTAAACTTTTTTGTTTGTTGATATGAAAAATCCCCTGGCATCTCATTGCTTGCCTTAAAGTTAGCCATGTCAGCAAACCAAGGCCTGGTAGACACTGCAAATAATTTTTCATCAGGGAACTCCTCATTGATGCACTTCTCTTTCTTGGTCACCAATGGATTCTCCAACCTTAACAAATGGTCAGCCACCATGTTTTTAACACCTTTCTTGTCCTTGATTTCCAAGTCAAATTCTTGCAAGAGTAGTACCCACCTCAAGAGTCTAGGCTTTGAGTCGCCTTTTATGAGGAGGTACTTTAATGCTGAATGATCTGTAAACACAACCACTTTGGAACCAATTAGATATGAGCGGAATTTTTCCAAAGCAAACACTACTGCGAGCAATTCTTTTTCAGTCGTGGTGTAATTAACCTGGTTATCATTTAAAACTTTGCTCGCATAGTAAATTGCATGGAAAAACTTCGCTTGTCGTTGGCCAAGCACCGCTTCAACCGCATAATCGCTTGCATCACACATCAATTCAAATGGGAGGTCCCAATTTGGTGCAACAATTATGGGCGCGGTGACCAACTTTTCTTTAATCACATTAAAAGCATTCACACAATCATTATCAAATTTAAATTCATTCTCCTTAATCAAGAGGTTACTCATAGGTTTTGCTATTTTAGAGAAGTCTTTTATGAAACGCCGATAGAAACCGGCATGTCCTAAAAAACTTCTAACTCCCTTCACATTAACGGGAGGAGGCATTTCCTTAATAACCTCTATCTTTGCTTGATCAACCTCAATGCCCTTTGAAGAGATTTTGTGTCCAAGCACAATACCTTCTTTTACCATGAAATGACATTTTTCCCAATTCAAAACGAGATTGGTTTTTATGCATCTCTTCAACACGGCATTTAAATTGGCCAAGCAATTATCAAAAGATTTACCAAAAACAGAGAAATCATCCATAAATACCTCGATTGTGTCCTCCATCATGTCGGCAAAAATAGACAACATGCACCGCTGGAAAGTAGCCGGTGCATTGCATAGCCCCGAAGGGCATCCTTCGATAAGCAAACATCCCAAAAGGGCATGTGAAGGCCGTCTTCTCTTGATCAGCCGGGTCCACTACAATCTGGTTATACCCGGAATATCCATCTAGAAAGCAATAGTAGGCCTGCCCGCAAGCCTTTCCAACATCTGATCCATGAATGGAAGGGGAAAATGATCCTTCCGCGTCGCCGAATTTAGTCTTCGGTAATCAATACACATTCTCCAACCTGTGACGGTGCGAGTAGGGATCAACTCATTTTTTTCATTCCTCACAACCGTCATACCACCTTTCTTAGGGACCACGTGCACCGGGCTCACCCAAGCACTATCTGATATAGGATATATCATTCCAGCTTTAAAGAGTTTCAGCACCTCTTTCTTGACAACTTCCTTCATAGTGGGGTTAAGTCTTTTCTGAGGTTGAACCACTGGTTTGTACTGATCTTCCATGTGGATTTTATGCATGCAAAACCCAGGACTAATACCTTTCAAATCAGATATACTCCAACCCATGGCTTCTTTGTTGGCTTGTAAAACTCTAACCAATCTCTCTTCCTCTAGAGAACTCAACGTACTACTAATGATCGCCGGGTGTGAGGACTTTCCTCCCAAGAAAACATATTTGAGATGAGAAGGAAGTTCTTTTAGCTCAGGAATAGTAACCATCAGTTCTTTTTCGACACTTCCCTTTGTTTCTTGAATGGACACCTCTTCTTTCACCGCTGAAATTTCTTCTATGGGACTTGCCTCCAGTTGACGGAGGCAAATCTCTATCTCTTTGTCCCACTCCTCCTCTAGATCATCAATGGAATTAACAATTACTCTTTCCAAAGGAGGCACATGAGTTTCTTCAACTAGGACGTCTTCTACAACCTCTTATATTACATCTACACTGAAACATTAAGGCTCATCATCCTGTTGTTGCATAGCCTCAAACACCTTAAACATAACTTCTTCTCCATGGTTTCTCAGCATCAGTTTTCCCATCTCTACATCAATTAATGCTCTTCCGGTCGCCAAGAATGGACGACCCAAAAGCAAGGGTTCAACCTCGGCATCATCCTCCATATCTAGAATGACGAAATCAGCTGGAAAAACAAACTCTGCTACTTTCACCAGAACATCATGAAGTATGCAATACGGATGTACAATGGAGCGGTCCGCCAATGACAGTTGCATCTTGGTAGGCTTTGCCTCTGCACCAGGTATTCTCTTCATCATAGATAAGGGCATCAAGTTGATACTCGCCCCTAAGTCACATAAAGCTCTACCCACGGTGATATTACCTATGGAACACGGTATAGTGAAACTTCCTGGATCTTTTTTCTTTTGAGGAAGCTTCTTTTGGATTATTGCACTGCACTCCTCAGTCATGTCAACCGTATCATCATCGAGAGGCTTCCGCTTCTTTGTCAAAAGCTCCTTCATAAACTTGGCATAAACGGGCATTTGTTCTAATGCCTCGGCAAAGGGTATGTTCACCTGGAGATTGTGAAGCATCTTCATAAACTTTTTAAAGTTTTGGTGATCTTTAGCTTTCACCTTCTTCTTCCGGGGTGGGTATGGTAACCTCGCATGTGGTGACTTTTCTTCACTCTCTTCCACACCTCTATCTTTTTCAATTTTTTTCTCCCTCTTATTTTCGACTACATCCTCATAATCACTCTCACTGGGTTCTACTACTTCCCACTCTTTTTCAACTTCGCCCTCACTCACGGCTTTCTCAACCTCTTCCTCGCTCAGTTTCTTTTCAACTTCTCCCTCACTCACATTCTTTCTCTTAGGCACTACTTCAGGTGAAGGGACTACTCTATTTCTTAAAGTGATAGCCTTACAATTTTCATTCCTTGGGTTATCCTTTACCGAGCCTTCAAACCCGTTGTTCTGGGAAGCTGCGAATTGCCTAGACAACTGACCAATCTGGGTTTCTAAATTCTTGATGGAGGCTTCAGTATTCTTGTTTGAAATTTCTTGATTAGCCTTCATCTGATCCTGACTGATCTTAACAGCTTCAAAACTCCCTTGAGTAAATTTAATGAATTGAGATAGTGTGTCTTCTAAGGAACCTGTAGCTTTCTGTTGATTGTTGGAAGGAGGAGGAGCTTGTTGATTTGATTGAGTAGCACTCTGGTTCTTGTTTCCACCCCAACCGAAGTTTGGATGGTCTCTCCACCCTGGGTTGTAAGTGTTAGAGTTTGGATTGTAGTTAGAATTGCCTCTTTTGAAGTTTGCAAGATAATTAGCTTCCTCTGATCCAGCTGGGAAGCATTCACCATTGGCATGGCCTTGACCACAAAAATCACAAGTTTCACCTTGAACCGCCTTTGCCTGTACCTGTGGATTAGGAGTAGTAGTGAAAACCTTTAAAAGGGACTCAATTGTGTTGTTCATCTTGGTTTGTTGAGCCAAGATTGCGTTTCCTGTATCAAGCTCCAGCATTCCAGGTTTCTTCTTGGGACCCCGGTCATTTTGAACTCGGTATTCGTTCTGGGCCATGGATTCTATCAACTCCCTCGCTTCACCTTCATCCTTATTTTTCAGAGAGCCACCGGCTGACGCATCCAGCAACATCCTAGTCTGAGGCCTCAACCCTTGAGGAAAGTACTGCATCTGTTGATGACTGTCGAGACCGTGCTTGGGACACTTCTTCAAACATAGCTTAAATCTTTCCCAAGCATCATGTAATGACTCTGCATCCCCTTGTTCAAAACCTGTAATTTCTGCTCTTCTCTCAAGAAATTTATGAATAGGAAAATATTTGTCCAGAAATTTGATTTCAAGTTCTGCCCAAGTAGCGATAATGGCTGGTGGTAAAGTGTCAATCCAGTCACGTGCTCTCCCTGCCAAAGACAGTTTGAACAACCTTAGCCTCTTGCCTGACTCAGATATGCTAGTCGGATCAGTGTAGCTGCAAGCTTCAAAGAAATGTGCCAGATGTATATTCGGACACTGCGTCTCTGACCCGGTGAATGGATTTTCCTTAAGAGCATTTAAGACGGTGTTCTTGATGTCAAAGGACACCGGATTTGCTGGTTGAAAACCCAGATTAGGATTCTCAGCGTTGTTTCTTTGCCCGTAATCTCCTAAGGTCCTTCTAGGAGGTGGTGGATCAATATCCCCCATGGTGCTAGTTTCTTCGTCCGAAGTGATTGGACTCGAAACTTCTCCTTCGTCTTTTTCTTGTGTGATAGAGGCTAGCCGAGCAGTTTCTCGGGCTAACCTAGCAGCTTTCCTGTTTTTCTTGGCAGTCTTCTCAATCTCAGGGTCGTATTGTAATTTGTCTTGAGCTTTACCTCGCATGCACACAAACAAGAAATACCTTTAGTGGTAACTGCACTACACAAAAGAAATAAAACAAATTCAGAGATTATATTTTTGGATTTTTCTTTTTTATCAAAGTAAATACGAAAATTAAAAACAAAAAGTAAAAGTTACTCTACGTATGTTCCGTTGCCTTGTTGATTCACTCAACAATCCCCGGCAACGGCGCCATTTTGTTGAAGTACAAAAGCAAGTTTATTTTTATTATCGTTTCCACAGGGATTGTTCCGAATCAGACGTGAACAATAGGATAATACGTATGTAACTCAAAATTAAATAGAACAATGGGGGTATTTTTTTGATAAAAGTTTCTCTTAACTTAAACACAGAAAATAGAAAGGTATTGTAGAAATCGATTACGAAGAGCGATTGGACCACTTTGGTTCATCTAATTGCTTTAATCTTGGTAGTTCATGCTTATTAACGAATTACAACTTTAATTCCACGATTCGATTAAAAATAGTAACTATGTCCAATGTCTTGGAACATAATGAAGGTGTGAAAAACACAAGAAGGGGGGTTGAATTGTGTTTTGGTTAGTTTTAAAAAACTTCTTCAAAGTTTTGCAACTTATCAGATTTCGCAGCGGGCCAAAACTCAAACACAAACAACTTCTGGTATGGTGAAGGTAAAACAGAGTATGAATGAATAAAAGCGGAGAGAAAAGAGAAGAGATAACACAAGAGATTTATACTGGTTCCTCTCACAAACCGAGAGTAGTCCAGTCCCCTTGCACTTCCAAGGGATTTCACTATAATCACACAAGATTACAAATGCTCAAGCTCACAACAAGAGACTTCCAATGCTTAAGTAACACCTTACAAGAGACTTCCAATTGCTCAAGCTCACTAGCAAGAGACTTCTAACACAAAACAAAATACAGTGTTTTGAACAACTGATAAACAATATCAGAGTTCTGAGAACAAAGAAATACAACTTAAATAACAAGACTATTCTTAGAATCCTTAAAAAGAAAACTAAGGTTCAACAACTGACAAGCCAGAGGTTGAAGACTATTGTCTTGAATTTGAATATAATCTCAAGTTGTATCTAAGTTAAAAATGCTCTTTTAAATTTAGCAGAATAACAGCTCTTTTGTTCTTCGTAGGTGTTTTTGCGTCTTCAAATTCTTCCTCCTTTTATAGGCGATGTTGGAGCGTCTTGAATTTGAGCGGACACTGATGAAAGCAGCTAAGTAGTACTGTACCATTGTTTTCATTTGAAATGTGCTTATCCAAATCAAGTAAAGATCAAAATCTGAGCCTTGATTTCGAATATTCGCCCAAATCAGGAAAACAAAGATAGTACAATAGTACAAACGTCATTATCATGAGGATAAAGGTCTGAAAGAAGTTCTTCTGCTCCTTCAGGTCTTTTGCCAAATAGATGATAGTCGATAAGAGAATGGAATGTTCTTCTGGCGTCTTCTGCTGTTTCATCATCATCAGAGTTTGCAGATATTAAATGATCTTCTGATGAGTTCATCTTCTGGTTGACTTTGACTTGCAACTTCTGATGACTTCAACTTTTGTGTTGACTTCAAAACTTGCATTTTCCCAACTTCTGGGGATACTTTAAGCGTAGCAACCAGAACTTCAAATCTTCTAGTGAATATAAAATTTTAACTTGTATATCTGCACACTAGAGTAAATTATAGTATTCCCTATTGTATATTAATACTATTGTTATCATCTAAACTACTTTGGTTATATTAGAACCAACTTTGTTCCAACAATCTCCCCCTTTTTGATTGATGACAAACCAAGTATTAATTTACAATGGTTGTTATTTTAATCACATAATTTCGTCCTTCAGGTTTATGAGTTTTGCAAGCTCCCCCTGAGTTCAGTAAAGAATGATTAAAATAGTTTAAAATTTTAATGTTGAATTCAGAACTTCTATATACACTTTGACTTCCAGAAGATAGGTTTGCAAGCTTTCTTCTGTGGTCAGATCTACCTAAGAGAAAAGTGCAATCTTCTCTTACGTGTATCATGTATAGAAAGTTCTGATCTCAATAGAAAAATTTCCTTAGAGAGAAAATATTGATAACTGATAAAATGTAATAACTGAAACTTAATGAATTGAAAAATTTGAATTTTGGCTTCAGTTAGTGTTCTTAAATTAATTTACTCTTACTCCCCCTTTTGTCATTAAACAAAAAGAATAAAAAAAAAGGTTAAGAATAAAAAGAACACGTGACTAAAGAATTAGTCAAGTCAAAAGAATGCATTAAAAAAGATGATAAAAACCACAATTAGTTAATGCAAAAACGAAAAACGAGGTAACTCCTACCAACCAAACAGGCTATAAAAGCACACCAGCTCTTTGTCATTTCACTCAACGCTTCCATGAGAGAAAATAATTTCTTCATCAAGATGAGAGAAAATATTTGTGAGGATAGAAGAGTGATTAAAAGAAATGGGTTTAAGAATTTTCAAAGAAGAACCAGAGAAGAATCTTATCAACATTAGATGCAGTCTCATGGAATATGATGTCTAAGAAACATCTGAAGATGGTGAAGGGCCTTGCTCCAAAATCAGACGCAAGTTTCTCAACCATCTTCTGTTCTTAGAAGATCAAAGAGTTCTTCTTATGCAGGAGGATGAGCAGGAGTCTCTGACAAGAGGCTCCAAGTTTACAAAACAGTAAATTTGTAGCTCGAGAGGTTTAGAAGCTCCCAGGTTGAAGTTTGGGGCAACATCCTCTTCAGCTTCCTCCTCGCTCATCATCTTGTAAAAATTTCCTTTTAGGTTAGGTAGTTTTATTTTTATGCCAAAAACATCTTTGCTCAGAGAGCAATGATGAAATGCACAAAAAAGAAATAGGAGCAATGATGAAATGCAAAAACCAATGTAATGCAGTTTTATATGAATGAAAAATAATTTTTGAATGCATGAGTTTATGTATTTATGTTTATGCAGCAGTATATTGATCTATCTTCTGAACATAATAGAGAAAATAAACCATCATAACATAACCACAATCACATAATAGTAAAAATATTCCAAATATTTAAATAACCAGATCCAAAATATAACAGGGTTCATCCAGAACATGAAAAATAACAAAAACAAATAAAAACAAAGAAATCCTAGGGTTGAGAGGGATAAGAAGGGTTCTGCAACTTGGCTTGAAGCTTCTTCAAATCTTCTTCTGAGATCAACTGTAACCTCTTGAACACATCTTCTGAGTCCATCTTAACAACCATAGATTCAGATTCAGAGTCCACCTTGATAATCTTGTCCAATTATTGTTCATAGAAGGTAGAAAACTGATCCACAGCCCTAGTCATAACCAAATGCATCTTCTCTTCATGCAACCTCTTGGCTCTTCTGATTCTGTTCTCTGCAGCCTTGTATTCAGTGAACTTGTGCCTTGCAATGTTCATGATAAAGTTCCTTCTGTATTGAGAACTAAGATCACTCATCATTTGCTTACACATATCTGCAATAGCAGAACATTCTCCATCCACTTGATCAGGTGCAAAAGCAAGAGCAGGTAGATCGTGATGAAGTTTCTGAACTTTGTTATTAATGCCCATCAACACACGCTTAACATCTTCTGGTGTGATGGCTTTGAGAGTGTTAGGAACAGATGAAGATGAGGGTTTATCTAGGACATTTGAGGGTTGTATTGTTTTATCTTGTTCTGTTGGAGGGGGTGTAATGACTTCTTCAAAAGTTTTAAGAAAGTCATTTTCAATATTTGTGAGTTGAGGAGGTTGAGATTTCTGAGGTGAGGGTTTGTGAAGTTCCAACTCTAATAGTTGTAAAGCATTGGCAGAAGTGCCAGCTTCAACTATAGTTTCAATGGGAGAAGCTTGGTGAATAGATAAGGTCTTCTCAGAGTCATGGGAACTTGGTGAAACAGGTTTAGCATAAACATGAGTAGCAGGAGTGGTCTCTTGAGGAATAGCTTCAGAAGTTGCAACCTCTGCATTAACTTCTGTAACTATCTTCTCAACATTCTCCACAGAAGTAAGAGTAGAAACATCTGCTTCTGTAATCAGGGATAACACATGTTTAGAAAAATGTTTCAAGGAGTTAGGGGATGGTACAAAGCTAACAACTGGTGTTTCAAGAGAAGCACTAGTAGAAACTTCTTCTATACAGTTAGATTTAGGAGCTAAATCTGAAAGGATTTTTGAAAAAGAGTTTTGAACAGGAGCTGTATAGGGGATGTTTTTAGCATGCTTTGGACCATTAATGACATAATCAGGAATATCTTTAACATTGATCTTTTTGTAAATACCTTGATTTGCCAACTTCTGAACTAACTCAGCTTTAGGAATGAGAGCATTAAGAAAATCATTAGGTTCAGCATCAATCCCACTTTCCCAGCTAGTTTCTTCCCAAGCCTTGTAATGCTCAACTTGCATTATGGCTTCATCACACTCAGTATCTTCATCTGATTCAGCAAGAATCAACTTAGGCTTCCTCTTCCTCTTCAAATTTGATCTGCCCTTCTTAGCAACTTCTGGAGCAGCAATAGCAGCAGATCCAGAAGCACTAGCTTTCTCAGCAATTTTCACAACAGCCTCTGCTTGAGCAGCAGGCTCAGAGTTTCCAGGATTCACTTCTTCTGTTGCAATGCTCTTACCAGCAACCTCTGAAGTTTTCTTCACACCAGAAGTACTTCCAGACTTCTTCTGGGGTGTAGAACTTCTTGTTCTCTTGGGTTGAGGTTCTGTAGAATCAACTTAGGTTCTGTAGACACAGAGGTGATATAAAAGTACTTATCACTCTCATCCTTCCTTGGTCTATATTGAACTTGAGGAGTAGTCACAGGTGCTTGAGACTTCAAGACTTTCTTCACAGATAAACCACTTATTACAGAGGGATAAGCATCAATGAAAGATGCATAACCAGGAAAAGTAGTTCTCAGAGATTGAATCAAATAACTTCTGTGAAACATGAAGGATAAAAGTCTGCAGTAATGAGCATTTGTTGTACCCTTGTTCTGACTATCAATGATAGCTTTACACATGTGCTCAAAAATTACTTTGGCAAAATCCACCTCAACCTTCTTTCCCAAATAATATAAAACAAGTTTATACAAATTGGAAACTTGGTCAGATGAACCAACCTTTGGTAAAATAGAGTCACACAAAATCTTGTAAAGTATCTTGTAGAACGGTGTCATGTCATTGTTGTTTTTGGAAGTAGACTTCTTGCCATAGATTTCTTCTTGAATATAATGACTAACATCATCAGCGGCGATAGGAACAATACCCTTGAGTGGTAACTGCACTGCTTGTCTTATATGCTCATGTCTGATTCTAATGCAGACACCACCAACTTCTGAGCGAATCTCTTTGCCATAATATTCATCTTGAGGTATTGAATTACAAAGAGCCACTTGTGCCTTCATCCAAAAATCCTTAACAATTTCTGAATAGACAGGTCCATTAAGACAATCTAGGTAAGTTGTCAACTTCCGAAACATAAAAACTTCTTTGATCCCATCACAGCCATTAACCCTAATTGCTTCAAAGTCGACTGGTCTCTCAATATGCAGAAATAGGTCCGAAATAGGAAAGCTTACTCTGTCTTTAGAGAGAACACTAGGAGTACATGCTTTGATGTCAGCAATCGGCGGTACACTTGTATGCCTTTCTCCTAGAGTTTGAATACGCTTGGTAGAAGATGCCATGATTATGAGTTTTGGGGTTAGGGTTTGCTAATTTGAGAGAAGAAAGAATTTGCTCTGAGTTTTAGAAGAGATGAAAGTGTGGGTAGTGAAAGTGTAAGTGTGTGAATGTGAACAGTTAGTGTTTAAAAAGGAAAGAAAAACAAAACCGCGCAAAAACGTACTAACTGAAAGGACAGGGGTAAAAGAGTAACTTAACAATTCACAAATTGAATTAGAACACAATCATCACTAACCAACTTCTTTCTCTAATAGCAAACAGACACGTGTATTAGAAGGTTAATTAAATACCTGACACGTTAGCGACATCAGTTGAAGAGGTAACTCAACAGTTACTGCCACGTCATGTTCAAAACCACTCAGAACTTCTGATAAAGATACAGAAGATGGATTTGTCAACTTCTGATACACAAGTTCTGACTCCCCCTAACTTCTGATATAAAATATCAAAAGATGGTTTGTCCAAACTTCTGATAGAAAGTCTGACTCCCCCTAACTTCTGATAAACTTCCAGAACTTCCTAAAATAATATTCTTCACCAGAGTTTTAGCTTATTAACATATTTCCATCATATTAAGATTCCTTTTGATAAAATCAAATCTTTCTACAGCTAAGGGTTTTGTAAAGATATCAGCCCATTGATTTTCAGTATCAATAAACTTGAGATCAATTACACCCTTCTGTACATAGTCTCTTATAAAATGATGTTTAATCTCAATATGCTTAGCTCTTGAGTGTAGAATAGGATTTTTAGAAAGATGAATGGCAGCAGTGTTACCACAATATAAAGGAATATTATGACTGCTTATTTGATAATCTTCCAATTGATATTTCATCCAAAGTAGTTGTGTACAACACTTGGCTGCTGAAATGTATTCTGCTTCTGCAGTTGACATAGCTATGGTGGTTTGCCTTTTACTGGCCCAAGAAATCAAATTCTCACCAATGAATTGACAACTTCCACTAGTGGATTTTCTTTCAAGTTTATCACCAGCATAGTCAGCATCAAAGAATCCAATCAGTTTGTAATCATTAGATTTCTGATACAGTAATCCAATGTTACAAGTAGCCTTCAGATATCTAAAGATTCTCTTTACAGCTGTAAAATGAGATTCTCTAGGATCTGATTGAAATTTTGCACACAGACATACACTGAATAATATATCAGGTCTAGAAGTTGTTAGATAGAGAAGAGATCCAATCATACCTCTATATAACTTCTGGTCAACTTTACCTTCAGACTCACCTTTGCCAAGACTTGATGTAGGATGCATAGGAGTGTTCATGGGTTTGCAGTCTTCAAGATTGTACTTCTTCAGAAGATCTTTGATATACTTTGACTGATGAATGAAGTTTCCTTTCTTTGTTTGATTGATATGAATTCCCAGAAAGTACTTCAATTCTCCCATCATGCTCATCTCAAATTCATCTTGCATCATCTTAGAAAAGTTCTTGCAGAGTCCAGCATTAGTTGATCCAAAAATGATGTCATCAACATAGATTTGAATGATTATAATGTCTTTCTTCATGGTTTTCTTGAATAATGTATTATCAACTTGACCTTTTACAAAACCATTGTCAACCAAGAAGTTACTTAGTCTCTCATACCAAGCTCTGGGAGCTTGTTTGAGTCCATAGAGTGACTTCTTTAGTCTGAACACATGATCTGGATTAGAAATATCTTCAAATCTTAGAGGTTGTTTGACGTATACTTCTTCAGAGATTACACCATTTAGAAATGCACTCTTAACATCCATCTGATAAAGAGTAATGTTGTTGTTGACAGCATAAGAAGTAAGCAATCTTATAGCTTCCAATCTTGCAACTAGAGCATAAGCTTCTGTATAATCAATGCCTTCTTGTTGACTGTATCCTTGTGCAACAAGTCTAGCTTTGTTTCTTGTTACTTCTCCTTGTTCATTCAGCTTGTTTCTGTATACCCACGTTGTTCCAATAATGTTCTTGCCTTTTGGTTTGGGTACCAGATCCCATACATCATTCCTTTGAAATTGATTCAGTTCTTCTTCCATAGCAACTATCCAAGCATCATCAGATAATGCTTCATCAATGGTTTTAGGTTCAATCAAGGAAACTAGACCAAATAAGGATTCTTCATCCCTAAAGCTTGATCTTGTTTTCCTAGGACTGTTCTTATTACCCATGATGAGCTCTTCAGGATGTGATGACTTGTACTTGAAGGTATTCTTGGGAATAGTTGTTTCTTCTAGTTCATGATCTTCTGTTGGTGTTGTTTGATGATCATCAGATTCTGGAACTTGATTGTTCTCTGGTGCTTCCAGAAGTTGAGGAGTGGAAATGGGTTCACAACCTTCATCTTCTGAGTCTTGAGAATCTGAAATTTCTACAGAAGGCTCTGACTTTTCATGATCAGGCGCTTTATCATCAAACCTTACATGCATAGATTCTTCAACTAATTGAGTTTCAGAATTATACACTCTGTATGACTTAGAGCGCTCAGAATATCCAATAAAGATACCCTTACTAGCTTTAGAGTCAAATTTCTTTAGATAGACTTTGGTATTCAGAATGTAACAAGTACAACCAAATCGGTGAAAATAAGAAATGTTAGGTTTCCTTCCTCTAAAAAGTTCATATGTTGTTTTATTCAGAATAGGTCTAATATAGATTCTGTTCTGAATATAACAAGCAGTGTTTATTGCTTCTGCCCAAAAAGATTTTGC
Organism: Trifolium fragiferum; assembly: GCA_954870985.1. Lineage (NCBI taxonomy): Eukaryota > Viridiplantae > Streptophyta > Magnoliopsida > Fabales > Fabaceae > Trifolium > Trifolium fragiferum. The sequence goes on from OX940789.1 coordinate 50,102,429, forward strand.
TAAAGAATGTTCATGCATCATGGTTCTAGCCATCTCTTGCAAAGATCTGTTCTTTCTTTCTACAACTCCATTTTGCTGTGGAGTTCTAGGAGAAGAGAACTCATGGAAAATTTCATGTTCTTCACAAAAATTTTCAAAAGGTTCATTTTCAAATTCTCCACCATGATCACTTCTTACTTTTAAAATCCTTAAATCTTTTTCATTTTGAATTTGAGCACAGAAGACACTAAACTCTTCATATGTATCATTCTTAGATTTCAGAAATCTTACCCAAGTCCATCTACTATAATCATCAACAATGACTAGTCCATACTTCTTTCCATTGAGTGAAGCAGTGCTAACTGGTCCAAACAGATCAATGTGCAGAAGTTCTAAAGGTTTAGAGGTAGAGACAATGTTCTTAGGTTTAAATGAGCTTTTGACAAACTTCCCTTTTTGACAGGAGTCACAAAGAGAATCTGAGTGATAAGTCAATTTAGGAAGGCCTCTTACAAGATTGTCTTTGCTAAGCTTGGAGATTAATCTCCAGTTAGCATGACCCAATCTCTTATGCCAAACCCATTTCTCATCACTTAGAGTCAACAAACAAAGCACATTCTGATCTTCCAGATCAGATAAATTAACTTTATAAACATTGCCCTTTCTACAACCTTTAAATAAGATAGACTTATCAGAGTTATTGATTACAGTACATGAATTCTTATTAAACACAACATCATAATTACTGTCACATAATTGACTTATGCTAAGTAGATTATGTTGTAGTCCATCAACCAACCAAACATCAGAAATAGAAAGTAAAGAATTACCTACTTTACCTATACCAATGATTTTGCCTTTCTGGTTCCCACCAAATCCTACAGTTTCTCCCTCTCTCAGAGTCAGGGTGAGGAACAAGTGCTTGTCTCCTGTCATGTGTCGTGAACATCCACTGTCCAGATACCATGGGCTTTTCCTTTTTCATGGGGTGCATACCTGCAGTAAACATTATCTCAGACTTTGGTACCCATATTCTGATGGGTCCTCTAAAGTTAGTTCTTTTATCCTTCTTCTGTCTCTTGTAGTTTCCAGAGGGTCCATAGTGAGGTGAGCCTTTAAAAACACGTTTTGGCTTAGCCTTTCCTTTGGACCTTGACCCAGAGTGTGTCAGCAAACCAGCTTTCAAGTTTGTACAGCCTGATCTCATGCCTCGAGTACTAATAGGCTTGAAGATCTTCTGTACTCCTTTATAAGACTTGGATACTGAAGCAATGGGAGCAGAGGTTTTCAAAGACTCCACGTTTACTTGAGCATCTGACACTTTTGGATTTTCTGTACTATTACTAGAAACAAAATTGGAATAAAGATCAAAAGATGTTCTGCTAATACACACAGACTGATTTGAGTTTCCTTTGACAGTACTCCCCAAACCCTGTCCAGTGTATTTGCCAGCACCATAAATCATAGAGGCTAATTTATGCTTGTCAATATTGTGATCAACAAACTCTTGAAGAGCAATCTCATGCTTATCATAGGGTTTGTTACATGTTCTGCAACCATTTTCAAGAACTTGAATAGTCTTTAAGGACTTCTTATAGTCTTCTTGAATATGATTGACCTTATCATTGAGCATGTCAAACTTTTGTTTAAAAAGTTCTAGCTCATTTGATTTTTCCATGTATTTCATCACAGTATCTTTCAAAGCCTTAGAGAGTTGAGTATCAGAGAGTTTAGAAATAACCTGTTCAATATCTTCTGAACCTGACTCAACATCACTTTAAACATCTGATTCTGCTGTGGCCATGAGTGCCAAGTTAGCTTTTGCATCTTCAGCTTCATCATCAGACAGCTTGTCAAGATCTTCCCATGTGGCTAGAAGACTCTTCTTAGCTTTGTTTTTGAAAGTACTCTTCCTCCCTTTTCCCTTGGTGCTCAAATCAGGACAATCAGCAATGAAGTGTCCAGGCTTGTTGCAGTTGAAGCAATTCTTAGAATCATCCTTCTTTTCTTTATTTCCAGAACTTCTGTAACTAGAACCTTTGGATCCAGAACTTCTACCAGAATATCTTGGCTTTCTTCTTGCCCACTTCTGGAACCTCTTGGTCAGAAGTGCAAATACATCATCATCTGATCCCTCTTCTAGATCATCTGCAGAAGATTCTTCTGTCTCAGATTCAACAACCTTAGCCTTGAGAGCCTTAGAAGGTCCAGAAGTAGCTGGCAGAGCCAAAGACTTCGTTCTCTTCTGAGGTTCATCAGAGGATAGCTCAATCTCATGACTCATGAGTGAACTAATTAAACCCTCTAGACTTAGGGTGTCCAAATCCTTTGCCTCCTGAATAGCAGTGACCTTAGGTCTCCACTTAGCAGGTAAGCTTCTAAGAATCTTCTTCACATGATCAGAAGTAGTATAACTTTTCTTCAGAACTTGAAGACCTGCAACCAGAACTTTGAATCTTGAAAACATAGATTCAATGTTCTCATCTTCCTTCATTCTAAAGAGTTCATACTGTTGGATCAAAAGTGTTGCTTTTGCCTCCTGCACCTGTTTGTTTCCATCATAAGATGAGCATAAAGAATCATAGATACTCTTAGCAGTAGATTTATCTGTGATCTTAAGGTACTCTTCATGAGATATGCAGCTTATCAAGATATCCTTGACCTTGTGGTGCTTCTTGTACGCTTTCTTGTCCTTGTCAGTGAAAGCTTGCCTTGTATCATAATCTAATCTTCCTCTTTCATCCAAACCTTGAAATGAAGTTCCTCTTTCAACTAAGCCCCAAAGGTCATCATCAATACCAACTAGATGACTGTAGATTCTATCTTTCCACCAGGAGAAGGTAGAACCATCACCATTGAACTTGGGAGCTTTGCTGTTGTTGTTTTTATCTTCAACATCATAGTTGTAAGGAATTTCTATTTTCTTGCTTTGTTCACCAGGTCCAGACATAGTGTTTTATCACAACGAATAACTGTCTCACTGCAAAGTGATATAACAGAACCGGGCTCTAGATGCCAATTGAAGGTGTGAAAAACACAAGAAGGGGGGTTGAATTGTGTTTTGGTTAGTTTTAAAAATTTCTTCAAAGTTTTGCAACTTATCAGATTTCGCAGCGGGCCAAAACTCAAACACAAACAACTTCTGGTATGGTGAAGGTAAAACAGAGTATGAATGAATAAAAGCGGAGAGAAGAGAGAAGAGATAACACAAGAGATTTATACTGGTTCCTCTCACAAACCGAGAGTAGTCCAGTCCCCTTGCACTTCCAAGGGATTTCACTATAATCACACAAGATTACAAATGCTCAAGCTCACAGCAAGAGACTTCCAATGCTCAAGTAACACCTTACAAGAGACTTCCAATTGCTCAAGCTCACCAGCAAGAGACTTCTAACACAAAACAAAATACAGTGTTTTGAACAACTGATAAACAATATCAGAGTTCTGAGAACAAAGAAATACAACTTAAATAACAAAACTATTCTTAGAATGCTTAAAAAGAAATCTAAGGTTCAACAACTGACAAGCCAGAGGTTGAAGACTGTCAAATAACCAATTATCCCAAAAGCTTAAGCTGTTAGGATTTGACACATCAATGGTTTTATATTATTTCAAACACGCCCCCTCACGCAAGAGCCCACTTGGGCTTTGAAGCGTGGATAATGCATAGGCCCACCTACCATATGCTTAAATTCCACTTTTAATTAGAAAGTGAGGGGAGCGGGAATCGAACCCTAGACCACTTAGTCATAGAGGCTCTGATACCATGTCAAATAACCAATTATTCCAAAAGCTTAAGTTGTTAGGATTTGGCACATCAATGGTTTTATATTATTTCAAACAAAGACTATTGTCTTGAATTTGAATATAATCTCAAGTTGTATCTAAGTTAAAAATGCTCTTTTAAATTTAGCATAATAACAGCTCTTTTGTTCTTCGTAGGTGTTTTTGCGTCTTCAAATTCTTCCTCCTTTTATAGGCGATGTTGGAGCGTCTTGAATTTGAGCGGACACTGATGAAAGCAGCTAAGTAGTACTGTACCATTGTTTTCATTTGAAATGTGCTTATCCAAATCAAGTAAAGATCAAAATCTGAGCCTTGATTTCGAATATTCGCCCAAATCAGGAAAACAAAGATAGTACAATAGTACAAACGTCATTATCATGAGGATAACGGTCTGAAAGAAGTTCTTCTACTCCTTCAGGTCTTTTGCCAAATAGATGATAGTCGATAAGAGAATGGAATGTTCTTCTGGCGTCTTCTGCTGTTTCATCATCATCAGAGTTTGCAGATATTAAATGCTCTTCTGATGAGTTCATCTTCTGGTTGACTTTGACTTGCAACTTCTGATGACTTCAACTTCTGTGTTGACTTCAGAACTTGCATTTTCCCAACTTCTGGGGATACTTTAAGCGTAGCAACCAGAACTTCAAATCTTCTAGTGAATATAAAATTTTAACTTGTATATCTGCACACTAGAGTAAATTATCAGTATTCCCTATTGTATATTAATACTATTGTTATCATCAAAACTACTTGGGTTATATTAGAACCAACTTTGTTCCAACAATATTAGAACCAACTTTGTTCCAACACATAATCCTCTCAATTAATTATCAATCCCTAATGTCTTAGGACGACCTATAATCAATTGAGGTTTTAGCCCTTTAATCTCAGAATTCTCAATTAACAATCCTATATTTCTAAAGCGAGAGCTAATTGAACGGTTATTCCTAGGTCGATTGATCGCCTCTAATGTCTTAGAAAACCAACAATTTGAATCATTACACAATTGGCCAAATTATGAAAAGCATTAAGCATAAGGAATAAACGACTGGAACTAACTTCGTAATTCAATAAATAAGTCAAATGAAACTACATGGTTCAAGATTAAGAACAACTAGAATCCCCTAGGATCCAACCATAAAAGTTTAGCTAGACATAATTAAACAATCAATTACATCAAATAAGTGGAAAGAATTCATTACAAGGATAGATTAAATGTGTTTCCACAATGAAATCCGTGCTCCAGAGGTGAAGAACTCATTCTGCTCAATACTCTTTTCGCCGTCAATTTTCTAACCCTTCTTTTGACAGAAAAATCAGAATATATAGGTCGAAATCCCGTGCTCGCGCCGCGCGCAGAGTTACAGTAGCGAACTTCCTTTTTTCTGAATTAATGCGCCGCGCGTAGTCAGTCCTGCGCCGCACGCAGCAAGGCAATTTTTTTTGCTCTTTTCCTCTTTTCCTTCTTAGTGATTCCAGACTTATAATTGATCCAATTTCTTCTTATTTCAATGCTGAGACATAATAAAACTAACTAAAAGTGCTTGATTTGTAGTGCAAAACCTTGTAATGACACCAAGTCATCAATAAGGGTAAAATGGTAGTTATACACAAGATATTTATCACGGAAAAGGTTTGTCAGATCACGTGACATTCTTATGACTTGGGTATCATTGATGTGTTGCTAGATACCGCTCACTGTTTATAATATTAAGAATAATATTATTGCCAACGTCATAAGAACCTACAAGGTTACACACACAAGGACAGTTAAGACGGGAGAAATAAGTGAGACTTATTAGTTGGGGGTGCGATTAGTGACAAACGGTTATTGGGCTTATGAAGACCAATAATCATTTGACCTAAAGACCACATAAAAAACTTTATAAATAGAGCCTTGTGTAGTTCAGTTATTCACTTCACTTGACATCCTGAATTTTGGAGAAACCTAAAATTCTCCGAAACCCTAACCGAACTCCCTTAGCCTTCATCTTGTAGCAGCTAGCACTGAGAGTTGAAGGAACCTGTTCGTGTGGACCGGCTAGAGGTGCTGCGATTGTGCGGTACTTGTGATCGAAATTCAAGCAAAGGAATTATTCATCAAAGGTGATAATCTATACTCTGATCATGTTCATTCGCAAGGATCCATTGGAGGGAAATTTTTTGAAAATTCCGCTGCGTTTTATATCTCTGTTTATGAAACGATTTCCCTACATCGGGTTCATACTAGTATTTGTTGGCAGCAATACTTATTTGGCTTAGAGAAGGTAATGCATATTCCAAGTATTTTCACTTTGCATTGTTGAGCTGGTGGAGAAGGAATGATTTATGTTCGATATTGGTGGATGGTTTGTGGATGGAGGGTGTGCAACCCATTCGTAAGGTAGTGTTCTCTCATTTCTCGTCCCACTTTAGCGCCCGTAATTTCAGAAGATCAAACAACAATTTGTTAAAGATAGACAAATTCTTGATGGGATTTTAATTGCGAATGAGGTGGTGGTTGAGGCTCATAAATCCAATAAGGAGCTTTTATTATTTAAAGTAGATTCTGAAAAAAGGTACGACTCGGTGGATTGAGGGTATTTAGATACAGTGATGAGTAAGATGGCATTCCCGACTTTATGGCAGAAGTGGCTCAAAGAATGCGTGTGCACAAATACAACTTCCATTTTAGTTAATGGCAGTCCCACAAATGAGTTTTCATTGGAGAGGGGTCTTAGACAAGGAGACCCTCTTTCTCCCTTTCTCTTTATATTGACAGCAGATGGCTTGAATGTAATGATGAGTGATATGGTCCACTCTAACATTTTTACGAGATATATCATTGGTTCAGCAAATTCTACCCTAATTTCTCATCTTCAGTTGACCGACGATACTTTACTATTAGGTGTTAAAAGTTGGGAAAATGTTCGTGCACTGCGGCAAGTTCTTGTTCTTTTTGAGGCGGTGTCAGAGTCGAAGGTGAACTTCCACAAAAGTATGTTGGCGGGGGTAAATATTGTTGAGTCTTGGTTGGTTGAGGCGACTTTTGTTTTGTATTGCTATGCGGGAAAGACACATTTTATGTATCTAGGTCTTCTAATTGATGGTGACCCACAATGTCCATCGTTTTGGGATACATTTCTGACTCGCATTAGAACTAGACTGATTGGATGGAAAAGTATATTTCTTTCTTTTGGTGGCCGCTTGATCTTGCTTAAATCTGGCCTGACTTCTCTGTCTATTTATGCTCTTTCCTTCTTGAAAGCTCCGTCAGGTATAATCTCTTCTATTGAGAGGAGGTTTGGTAATGGAGCTGATACATATTTTTGGACGGATCCATGGTTAGAGGGTGATCCTCTGAGTGTGAGGTATAGGAGACTTTTCGACTTGTCTAATAACAAGTTGAGTTCAGATGCAGTCACGAGTGAGTTAGGGTGGGAGGAAGGAGGGGAGACTTGGCAGTGGCGCCGTCAGCTGTGGGCGTGGAAGGAGGAGATGTTAGAGGAACATAAAAATTTACTCTATGATATCTCATTGCAGTCTAATGTTATAGATTAGTGGTTGTGGAGGTATGACTCTTGTGGTGGTTACTTCGTGCTGGGAGCGTATAAAATGCTCATTGATGCATACTCTCATGATGTGGAAGCTTTTTCAGACTTAATCTGGTGCAAACAAATATATAGGTCCCAAATATCAAGAATTTGTGTAGTAATTTAGAGATACAATATCTAATTTTTATGTGTGGAAAAATTTGAATGAAAGAAAAAACAATTTATCTTACGTGCTATATATAGTCAAATTTTCTTTGTTTAAATTAGGAAAGTAAAATGGGATAGATAAAAAAGAAAGATAAAAAATGAAAGAAAAATTTGAATGAAAGAAAAAACAATTTATCTTACGTGCTATATATAATCAAATTTTCTTTGTTCAAATATGGAACGACATAAAAATCTCTAAAAGCTAGTTGAACAAATTTGGAATCAGTTTCAAACTATAGCTTGTGCCATTCTTTAATAGTGCAATTTCAATATCATGCATATAGCTCCTACCAATTTTGTGCCTGTTTGTTTTACCTTTAAAAAAATGGATTTTTTTAAAAAAAAATTAGAGATTTTTTTTAGAGATTTTGAAGAAAATCTAAAGCTATTTGCTGTTTGTTTACAATCATAAAAATTTATTTTTTTAAGATGGTGAGGGATGATGAGTGATAAAAAAATAGATTTTGATAAAAGCTATTGAAAATAGATTCTCATTTTGATAAAAAAAATGATTTTTTTACTAAAATGATTTTTAAAAAATCTGAAACAAACACAAGTAGAATAAAAAAAAATATTTTTCTATGAAAAAAAAAATAGATTTTTTTTGCAAAAAAATCTGAAACAAACGGGCCCTTTACAAAGAGGACATTTTGAGAACGAAGACCTTAAGCATAACAACCAATACAATTTCCCTTACTATTCCGAAAAATTCCATCATATCTCTATTATTTTATACATAGCAAGATTCTTACGAAATTCTCTTGTGTATTTTTAAGAAAAACTACTTAGGTAGCATTTAATTAGAGGTTTTCAAAAAATTGTTTAGGTGACATTCAATTAGAGCTTCTCTATTATTTTTGTATTTTTTTTTTTTGTTTTAAAAAAACTCATTATTAAAAAAAAGTTGTTGGATATATACAACCAAATTAGAACTTTTCTATTTTTGTATCTTTTTTTGTTTAAAAAAAATTATTAAAAAAAATTTGTTGAATATATACAACTAAATTAGAGTTTTCGTTTATCAAAAAAAAAAAAAAAACTAAATTAGAGTTTTCTATTTTATTTTTTAAAATCTTTTTTTGTATTTTTTTTTGTTAAGACTTCGCAAATATTTTTTATCATAGAAACTCTAATATTATATTTTTTTTTAACAATTATTATTTTGTTTATGAGTCTCTATAGAGTTCTATAACGAAGACGATATCTTTGTAAAACTTAAAATAGATCTATATCTCTAAAATAAAGTAACTTAATAATAATAATCAACCAAGATTTATAATTTTTTGGATTATAAAGATATATTGATTAAAATGACATTGTCTAAATTATAACTTCAATTGATTATATAATCTATGAGAATTTATAAATTTTTTAAAATTCAAATATTTAAATTTCCATAAACATTCATTCGAACCTTTTTAGAGATGTAAATTTATCCATGCGAGTGGAGGTCCTTACATTTTCCCATTTGACGCTGATGTGTGTAGGTTGCTTCTTTGTCGTACGGTGACAAAAAAAGTTTGAGAATAAGAGCGAGATTAAAATAGTTTGATATTCATTAAAAAATAATATAGAATCAACAACTATTTTTTTGTTGATAGAGCTTCTATAGCTACCTAAAACGGAGACGGAGGAGAGATATAAATAGAAAGAGAATCTCTCAATGGGGTAGAATAGGAAACGGGTGCACTTCCCATCGCACTATAAATAGAAAGAGAATCTCTCGGTGATGTATAATGTGACACGAGGTGCACTTCCCATCACACTATTAAAAAAGGTTTGCGAGAATTTCTCAGTGGTACGTAGAATGGGAAACAAGGTGCACTTCTCATCGTACTATTAAAAGAAGTTTGAGAAGCGATATATATATATATATATATATATATATATATATATATATATATATATATATATATATATATATATATATATATATCTTTTAATGGTGTAGAATGAGAAACATCGTGCACTTTTTACTGCGCTATTAAAAAAAGTTTGGCTAAATAATAATATTTGTATTCCGACTGTGGTAGTTATCCTCATTTTGTGTTCAACGTACTTTCATTACAATTACTTCAAACTGATGAAATCCATGTGAAACAAAAAATATATTGATATGATCTATGAATATTTTTTTTATATAATTTCAATTTTAAACTGTTCATAAACCTTCGTTCAAGTCTTTTTAGAGATGTTAATTTATCAATATGAGTACATGGGGAAATGGATTGAACATGTACTTGAATATCAAGGAACATGGTTCGATTCTCACGTAAGCCAAAAACTCTTCAGAGAGGGGAGTATAGAATATTGTGAGGTACAATGTCAGGCTGCCTACTATATAAAAGAAGAGGCCGAGACTGTTATACATGATATATTTTAATTTTTTAAAAGCCATGCTTCCAAAAAAATTTCCAAGAACATGAAAAACCGAAACATATTTTCATTTGAAAATAGAATCAACAGTCAAAATAGATGGACATATATTTATTTGAAATATAATAGAGTTTATAATTATTTTATATATATAAGGTTCCTATATAAACCTTAGGGATGAAGACGAGATAAAGAATCTCATAATAGTGTATAACAGAAAGCAAATGAATATTCTTCATCACACTCTACATACCATGTAACATTCTTAAACATATATTATGCAAAAATTATCTTCAATTTGTTGTAGAATTTTAAAATAAATTTCTCAAATAGTATTTTAAAATAAACATTTTAATAATATTAAAAAAAATCTCATAAATTTCACGGGTTAATATTAGTATTTATTTCCAAATTAGTCGCATGCACACCTAATGACAAATTGACAATAGCAACTTGATATATATAACAAGGCATAAAAAAATCAGTGTAAAAAATTGTTAGAAAAAACAAGTGATTCTTTCATTCGACACGCGGGACATAAGTCTTGTATTTTTTTATTTTTTATTACTTAACATAGCACATGTTGGCCATTATTGTATGGGAGCTTCTAAGGTGTAGTCAATATTTTGATAATATTGAAAAAGTTATTTGAATAGACCAATAGGAGTAAAGTCTTTATTTGGTCCCACCAAATCATAATTATATAGTGTAATTCCATAATTGTGTTTCTGTGTGTCTTCAGAAATCTAAGGGTGTGAGTTTTCTCTATCCTAAGATCGAGATTTTTGCTCTGATACCAGAGTTTTCGAGCGCAGAGTTTCGCGCGTTTTTGGCTGTTAGCTGTAAGATAAACGACGGAGTTCATTCTTCGTATATTGTACTAAAAGTCTGTAATTAGACAATAGATCTTTTCTTTCTATAAGTCTTGCTTTTATTATTGGATTAACATGAGGTCTATCCATATATAGCAGGTTTTTTAAACATCTATATTCAAAATCTAATTTTTGAATTCTTTTTCTATAGACTTTTAGATTTTTTCTTTCTTCAGCTAAGTTCATTGTAACAAGTTGCGGAAGTTTAATTAGATTCTTTTATCTAATTTTTCGAGTTGTAAGGACAACTCTGCTACTGAGTTTTGTAGCTTATTTAATTCTTTTAGTTCTGAGATTTCAAAATCTCTTTTTGGGGGTGCTACCCTAAGGCTTTGGCTTCTGATCAATGGTTTTTCATTTGTTTCTTCAAACAGATTTTTGTCATCTTCTATTAATGAACAACTCTTTCTTGCCAAAGTTTTAAATATAGGTGACTCTAATGTCACTATAGGGGTGAATAATTCATCAATATGAATTATATCTTTTCCTGTAAACTCTATGCTATGATGTGAATTACTTAAAGCATAATTAATTCTATAGCATATTGTAAAAGGATGATTTCCCTTTTTCATAAATTTTGAATCTTCTAATTTGTAATTAAAGATTATGGATCTGTCCAGATCCTTATCCTTTAGGGATAATCCTATTTGTAAGTTTATATCAAACTTTATTTTTCCATATTTTAAATTGCATCTACCTTGTGCAATTATAGATTGTCTATCATTTGTAATTCTAGAGTCTCTTAGAATTATGTTTAACGGTGTATCAATACCTTTCATGAAAGTACTTTTGATTAAAACTTGAATGGTTGATATATGAATATAACCAATTTTATTTCTTTCTTTTTCAGAAAGACTTGAAATTCTTTTTTGAATTTGTGTTCTATCTATGGTAGATATAAAAATATTTCCAGAAGTAGAATCAATTGGAATTGCTTCTTCTCCTATCATTATTCCAAATTTCAAGATATTTTTTCTCAAAAGACGTTCTTTGAATTTTATAGACTTTCTTTTAAAGTTTTCTTCAGCAGTTAGAGATAGGTCTGCTTCTTCTATTTTGTGATCTTGTATAACATCAGCAAAATAACTAGATGTTTCTTCAAAAAGTGAGATTTCAGACATAATTTTCAAAATTCTTCTGAATTTTCACTAATATTATCAAGCAAAATATTTAAAGTTTTTATTAGACTATAAATTCGAGAGTTTTTTAGTCTATAATGCACGCTTGCAAAGTCTCCATAGAATTGTCCTTGAAAACATTCTATGTATTTGGAATTTTTAGTAAAATTATTTAACTCACGAACTAAACATTTTAATTCATGTTCTTCGAAGTCTCCTTCGATAGTTTCTTGAATTTTTTCGAGAAAAATCTTTTCTTGGTAATGATTAAATTTGAATTTATCTAAAATTATCTTAACCAAATTTGGTTCAGAAATTCTTTTCAGTAAATAAGTTACCTTTTTATCATAGTCTTCCATTAAGACTAATTCTAAGTATGTGTGATTAGAACTAGGTTCTGTGTACTCAATTTCAAAAAAATTTGAAAATAATCTTTGAGTTCTAAAATTCGAACTTTCCATTTGTTATGTAAACAGCATAACATAATAAACAAGTGTTGTGATAAGAATCATACCTGATATGATTTTCTTTGCTTTTGGTTCTGTTGAACTTTTCGATCCGAAGATGTCTGTGTTGTTTTGGGATATAATCTATTTGATTATATTGTGTTATATGGTTGATCCCTCCAGAGTATTACCTCAAGGATCTAGCTCCTCCAGAGTATTACCTCAAGAGCTACTTCTTAGAAATAATTCTAAGGACAGAAGAAAATAATTCTTCAAAAACTAGTTAATAGTTTCGTATTTCTTTCAACTGTAATTTACAACTGAGCTTAGAGCTCTTATTTATAGTGGAGAAGGGCTCACATTAGGTAAACGTCCCTTTCCATGATATTGTACAAGCACTCAGAAAAGTGACACGCACTCACACAACAGTGACATGCACTCAGAAAAAGTGATGTGCACTTAAAAAAGAAAAGCGCACTAAAAAATACGACAAATAGTATTTTACATTATTTAGCACTAAGTGGTCCCCATCTGACTCAGATGTGATAAGGTACCACTGCACAATTCTGTCTTACATTGTGGCCAGTTGATCTGTGCTGTTAGCCTCCTTGTCCTCTTGTGCCGACGATTTTTGACAGTTTTTACAGTTATGATTTTTGTAATACTGTAAAAAATATCTACAGCATTCCTCTTGAATTACCCTTGGTAATTTTTCATGATCATTCTTCAGTTGGTCAATTCTTTCTTCAAGTTCTTTGATTGCCTTGATATCTTTTTCTTTTGCTGGTTTTCTGGAATCGCTATACACGATCATTGATGAGTCTTCGTAGATTGTTCTGTAGTTTGTCTGGGATGACAATCTTGAAATTTTTCGACGAAAATTCTTCATTTGATTGACGTACATAGCTGGATGCCATTCTGTGCTTTCTTTATTCATGACCGGATATTCTTTGTTGGATATCCCAATTTTGATTAAGTATATTGGTTTTGTGACCAGCTCCAAGGTATTTTCATCATACCATGGATATGTTGAATCGACCTCTAGAAAGATCTCTTTTCCTTTGGCATATAAATTGTTGAATTTTTCTGCCAAATTTTGTAGATTCTTTGGAAGAAACTTGAGCTCTCCAAAAGTTTTCTTTGGTTGCTCTTCCAAATATATGGTGTGGATTAAACCATTTTGAAAGAAAGATAGACATGTAGTACTATCTATTCCTGGTAATGTAACTGTCTTGGGACAACTAAATTTGTTGGCCGGGTAGAAACATTCAGTGGTGAATTCTTCTACATAATGGTTTAACCATTTCCATCTAAGGCTGAATTCCATGTAAGTTGGGTCGGTTACCTGGAAATTCTTTTGATTTTCGAGCTGGCGAATTTTGTCAATTGACAGCTTCCTTTTTGACTCCATTGTTGGAGATTTTTGAAGGTTTTTTGCTGTTGTAACTTCCTTGTAGGCTCCGTAAAGTGCCTGCTCAGCTTCCTTCATGGTTTTGTATCCTTTGTGACGCACATTCTTGCCTAAGATGTGCTGTTTTGCTATTGCCCATTTTCTATAGATCCCTTTCATTGGGCCATCAAAAATGACATAAGCTTCAAACCTTCCCATTTCATTGTCTACGGGATCGCTTGTTTGAATGGTTGTTAATGAACCATTTTTTCTGGTTTCTTCTTCTTCTTCGACTTGGTCAGCCCAAGACTTCTTGCTGTCTGAGGATTCTGCTTCTTGTTCTATATTCCAACCACTGGGAGTTATTGTTTCAGTAGGAATTTTTGAACTTTCTGGGGCAGTATACTTTACATAGTAGTCATACTTTCCAGAAGGTTGTCCTAGTAAGTCCCAATTTTCTTCGTTCTTTAGAATTTCATTTGGGTCTTCTGTTGTCATTTTTTGTAAACCTTTGAGTGTTGTAATCATCTCCCCCCTCTCGGCAGAGATTTTTGCTCTTTTGATTTCTAGGGCGACAAGTTGCTCGTCCTTTTGCTTGATGTTGTTTTGAAGTAGCTTTATGGCTTGCTCCATTCTCTTGTCAATGTATCTGCAAAACTGTTTTGATCAGATTTTATATATTGAACATATGGCTCGAATTGTTGTAGTTTCATCTGCCATCTTATTAATCTGCCTTGTTTATGGTCAGCTTTAATTTTATATCTCCAAAATCCTGTAAGATATTTAGAGTCTGTACGAAGAAGGAATCTTGACGGTAATAAGTCAATCTTCCATTTTTCTAGTATTTTTACACATGCCAGAGTTTCTAGTTCCTGAATATGGTATCTAGATTCTGTATCTGTAAATGTACCAGAAACATATTTACATAACTGTAAATTTTCAGTATCCTTTATCAGGATTTTAGAAGCACTGTAATCAATGCCTTTTTTGGTATCTGTTTCTTCTTTCGAAGTTTCAGATTGTTTTGATTGAAGATCTGATTCTTCAATTTTATACCCTTTCTCATTCAGAGAAAGTTTTGCTTTACCATTAGGTAAGGCTCTCATACAACCTGCCCAGGTTGTTTGTGATGCGTCCGTTTCTACAATTAAAAAATCTTTTATTGTTGGATTGTAGAGTTCGGGTAAAATTTTTATTTTTTCTTTAATAGTTTTAACATTATCAGAATCAACTTTAGTCCAAGACCATGGAATTTTTTCCGAAATTTTCTTTTGCAAATGCTTTCTTTCCTTTGCTAAGTCTTTTAAAAATCCTTCATTAGCAATATAATTTAAACATCCAAGAAATCTTTGGATTTGTTTTCTGTCGGAAAGCTCATTTGGAAAAGCTTGTATTTTTTCTTGGGTATGAGGTGCTAGACTTAGTTCCCCATTTTCTTTTAAAATTAAACCAAGGTATTCTATTTCTTTTTGTAAAATCTTTGATTTCTTTTTTGAAATTATAATACCTTTTTCTTTAATTCTTAAAAGAACACTTTCTAAATCTCGAAGATGTTGCTTTTCATCTCCTTTTGTAAAAATGAGTATATCATCTATATATGCCAAACATATATGATCCAAGCCTGCGAGAGATTTGTCCATAAATCTTTGATATATTGACGGTGCTTGTTTTAGTCCAAAAGGCAAAACATTCCATTCATAATGTTTTTGAGGTGGACATGAAAAAGCTGTTAATGGTTTTGCTTCTTCTGCTAGTCTTAGTTGATAATAACCAGACTTTGCATCTAAGGAAGAAAACCAATTACATCCTTTTATTTTTTCTAAAATAAAATCTTTTCTAGGTAATTTATAAGAATCTCCGACTGTTGCCAAATTAAGTTTCTTATAATTAATTACCATTCTTCTCTTTCCTCTTTTTATTTCGTTATGGTTTTCGACATAAAAGGCTGGTGCAGAGTGTGGACTTGACGAAGGTCTAATAAGGTCTTTATCAAGTAAATCTTTACATTCTTGTTGAAATTCTTCAACATCTCTAATAGAATATGGAATTCTATTTGGAACATTTATCTCGTCATTAGGATTTTTTAACTTAATGACTATAAGTTCATGATTAGTGTTTTTAAGGCTGTCTAGGGGGTTATCCGAACAGACTTCGTCTAATCTTTCTTCTATACTAATATGGAAACTTCTTCCTTCCCATATAGTTCTTAATTCCTTAAGGCTTCCCTTAATAAGGTTTAAGATTTCATTTCTAGTAACTATTTTGGTGGTTACTATTTTTCTATTTTTTGGATTTCCCAAATCCTTCCATTGAAGTGATATAGTATCCTTTCTTTGAGTAAAGGGTTCATATAACTTTAAAAAGTTATTTCCTATGATTAGATCTAATCCTGAATCATGGAGGTAGATCGTTGGAATAAAAAATTTATATCCTTCAATTTCTATAGACACATCTCTAAGGTTAAACCATATCTGATGTTTTGATTTATCTGCAACTATTATTTCTTTTGGCTTGGTTAATCTTTCCCAATTTCTAGAGATGGATTTTTTCCCAAAACAAAGAGTTGCACCTGTGTCTATATAGGCTAAAAGGTTTCTATTTTTTAGCACTATTTTAATAAATGTAGCACTTGGATTTCCTTTACCAAGTATCTTCTTCGACATCTAAATCTGTCTCTGTACAATATTCATAAATATCTTCATTGGATTCTATATCTGATTCTATAGGTTCATATCCTATTGCATATATTGCATGTAGGACATTTTTCTTAGAATTTTCCTTCTTAGGGCACTCATTTGCATAATGACCTTCTTCATGACATAACCAACATGTACATGATTTTTTGCCTTGTGGGCATATCTTCTTCCTAGGGTAAGGTTGTTTCTTCCTAAAGAATTTTTTGTTTCCCTTTTTGAATTTTCTAAAAGGAACCTTCTTAAATTTCTTTTTCTTATAGGGCTTTTGTAACCTTGTTTTTCTAGGTTTCTTCCTAGAGTTGCAACCATAATTTCCTACTTTGTCTTGTAGTTTATTACAACAAAGGGATACTTGAGCTTCTCTTTTAGCTATTTTTTGACTACACATTTCTTGGAGCCAAATTTTTAGGGTGGTTATTCTTCCTCCTAGGGTATCATCTACTTTTCCTTCTGCTAATGCTGAAGTAAAGAATGTTTTAACTTGAGCCGATACTCTTTCTGGTAATTTGTCATAGAATAGTTCTATCAAGTTTCTGGAAATTCTAGTACTATTATCTATGTTGTAATAATAGTCCTGAAATTCACAAATGAAATTATCTATATAGCACATATTGCAGATTTTTAAGTTAGTTATTTTCCAAAGATTTTGGTCGGAAAATGCTATCTTAGATTGAATGGAGTCCTTCCATCCTTTAAATTCTGTTACGAGTAACATATGAATCCAGTCTACTACTAAAGCTCCTGTTAGGGGTATCGTTCCCATAACTTCTGGTGGTAAGGTTGAAATGTATTTGTAAGCATTTCCTCTAGTTTTATATTGTAGGAAATTGAAAATTTCAATTGGTCCTAAATTTTTAAGGTCTTCATTTAACTGGACTAATACACTATTTGTATTGTACCAATCTCTTAGATCCTTAGCTGTATCAAAACTACAGTCTATGTCTAAAATTCCTTGCCCTTGAAATGGGTTTTGTGTAGGTACATAATAATGGGGTACCTTTTGGAATTTTTGTTTGGTAAATTCTCTTTCGAATTCTGCAGTTCTTTTCGTACCAGATGTTTCTGCTGGTTCGAATTTTACGAAGTAAGGATTTTCATTTTCTTCCTCTGCTTCTTCTTCAGAGCTAAAATCGTAAATGATTTGGTTTTTCTCTTTTGGTTCTTCGTCAACTACTTGACTTTTTCCTGATATATCTAAAGAGACCATGAGTTTTTCCAAATTTTCTAATTGCCTATTAAGGGCTTCTTCTGTATCGTCCATTCCTAAAAGAATTTAGATGGTGGTTTAATTTTTAATTGTGTAGAAACAGAAGTTTCTTCGAGGTTTCCTAGAAGCCTAGGAACATTTTCTATTTCTAATTCCTTTCCTTTCTCTTCCCCCCCGCGAGAAAATTGAAAGTTTTTGTCTTCTAAGAGTTTTATCATGTATGCTATCATACAAGATATATTATTTAGCTGTGGATTTGCTGTATGAAAAAGGTGAGGAAATTTATGAGTTTCATCTTCTTGATAACAAACAAAGTTTATTCCATTATGAAATTTCCATGTTTCATATGGTTTATATCTTTCTTCTTCATACTGTAAAGTTTCTAAATAGGATGTTTGTTTTTCTATCCTATCTTGTAGATCAGAGAAGTTATTTAAAACTTTCTGTAGTTTATTTGTTAGACTTTCTTCAGTCATCTTGCAATATTCTGAAGTCTTTTTTGAAGAGTTTCAGCTAGTTTCTTATATTCTTTAGCTAGATAGAGGTCTCCTGAGTTTCTAAACCAATAGTGTAGTCTCTTAAACCATCTAATTTGGACTTTATATAGAGCAAGATCAGCTATGTTTGGTTTAAAGCTGATTTTTGGATAAATTAATCTTCCACACGGACTTCTTAGGAATTCATTCCCGTATACTTTTACTATCATATTATTCATTGCACTAAACTTAATTGCTACGGATTAGCTACCAAATTTTTGCTACTAATTTTGTGCTAATGGACTGATTGGTTTCTAGCCATTAGATTTGAGATTTGCACATAGAAAATTTTGTGCCTTTGCCACATTAGATTATGACTTTTTTGAAACATTCATTTTGGTGAATGTACCATAGAATTTGCCTTATTGTATCTCTTTCATATTTAACTAACTTTTTTTCTTTCTATTTTAAATTAATGCGTAAACTTTTCACGGAATATGAAGTTCATAGATTCTACTTATATCTGTGGGCTGTGCCATACCACTTACCAGCCTTGACAATCATCATATATATATATATATATATATATATATATATATATATATAGTGTCATTCCTGACATTTTATGGGCCTTAGGCCAAACATAAAAAAAACTTCTTTCATTTAATATATATATATATATATATAACATTAATACATAATAAATTTTACAAAATATAAAAATAAAAAAAAAAATTACTTAAAAATTCATAAGATATCAAGTAACATCAATGCACATTGACTTAGATTGCAACTTTTTACTGACCATATTAATAGCAAATAAAATCTCGTACCAAATAATTATACCAAGCAAAAATTCAAAACTTTCTAGTGTATTAATCAAACTCTCCGCCTAATTATTATTTAATAATATCCTACTAATTATACCTAATCATATTTTCTATCAATTGGACCCCTTAATGATATTTTCTTTAATAATCCTACACATATTTCCTTGACCTAATCATATATTTTTTCTTTTAAATATTATTAATTTTATTTTATTTATATTAGTAGGTACGTATAAAAAAATTTGGACCCCTTAAAATATTGGGCCTCAGGCCGTGGCACCCATTTTCTACCCTTAGGGCCGGCCCTGTATATATATATATATAATAATCCTAATCCATTTATTCAAAACTTTGGATAATATAAAAATATGTTATTTAGTTTGTGTTTTTTTTGTTTTACAAAACCTTTGGCTCTTGTGTGGACATAAAATTCAATCTAAAGGGCTGCAAATTCGACTCATTTTAGTTTTCAATAATTCTCTTACAAAACTTCTAAATGGAGATGAAAACTTGGTTTGCATCAGAAAAAGGAGATATGAAAACTTGGTACATAATTTCAGCTACTCAAGATATATATTTTTTTTGGTTACAAAGCTACTTAATTTTTCTACTTCAATAATTTCTATCATCTTAAGTATTGTTTTTGTTGTCATCAATGAAAAGCAAAGATCGCCAATCTCTAACAACATATTTTTATTAAATATAAATAAATAAATCTGTATTAAATATAAATAAATCTGTATTTTTATTAAATATAAATAAGACTTGGTGTAATTTATACTTGATATTTATTTAAATACTTAGAAATTATATTAATTAAGATGGATTTCTACATAACTATTTTTAACTAAAAAAATGTTCCCGGTTGTAGTTTAGGGATCAATCAGGTTGTCTTGTTAATTTTTATTTTTCTTTGATTAGTGTAATGTCTTGTTAATTTTTATTTTTCTTTGATTAGTGTAATAATCTCTTAATATTATAATTGTTCATCTCAATAAGTATATCAATATATGTTTAAATAAAGGCAAATGCTAACGAGTGCCTCCGGGACACTCTTTAAGGCCTTAAATAGTAAGTTTTTTATAGAATTTTTATGGAAATGCATAAAGTTAACGTATTGAAAATTATAATATTCATTTTTTAAATATTTTTTTTTTATAAATTAAATACTTAAACTGGGAGTATTCATCAGCAAAACCCTTAAATAAATGTGTCCTAAAAAACTTATATTGTTTTTCTTTTATTTTTTTTCAGTTCATTTCACTTCTCCGATCAATACATATGTTAATAAGTAGGCTTAAATATACTTTTGGTCCATGTAATTATGCTTTGTTTTGAAAAGAGGCCCTATAAAAAAAATAATTTGATTTTAGTCCCTGCAATATCTCAAAACTTTTAAAATAGCCCCTGCAGGGACTAAAATCAATTTTTATTTTTTTACAGGGCTCTTTTCAAAACAGACATAATTACAGGGGCCAAAAACATATTAAAAAATTAGTCACGTCAACTCTAAATCCTACTTAGTGTCAGCCACGTCATAATCCAAGTGACATAAATTGGTCACTTCAGCTATAAATCATACTTAGTGTTTGCCACGTCATAATCCAAGTGACATGTCATCAAGAAATCCAGGTCAGGGGCTATTTTAAAAGTTTTGAGATATTGCAGGGACTAAAATCAAAATTATTTTTTTACAGGGGCTTTTTTTAAAATAAAGTATAATTGCAGAGACTAAAAATATATTTAAGCCTAATAAGTATGTGCAGAAATAGGTTCGCGGTGCCATTTTGATATAGACACCGTCACAAGTGAGAAAAAAATGTATGTGCAAAGTATTTTTGTTTAGGAGATAATTAGAGGGAGAGCGTAGGTACGTGTTTCCCAAATAAAGCAAGAAATGGAAAGAAGGTGGATGTAGGCGAATGATGAGTTGGTACCAATTGATATCTAAAAATATCTTTTAAAAATTGAGTTTTAAATAAACAAAAGTTAGTTTATAATTAATTGTTTGTAGGATCAATTAATAAATTCTAAAAATATTTGTATAATATTTTTTTAAATTTTTTTGAATGTTCATTATTGTTTTATGAATTTGATTATAAAGTTAATTTTAAGTAAAAGAATAATTGTTTTGACAAAGTTGAAGTAATATTTAAGAGCGTTCGAATATAAAGGACTTTTGAAAAGTAAATTTGCAGAAAACTGGAAATATAATGCAACAAAGTTTAAAGAAATTTGAAAGTAATTCCATTTGATTAAAATGAAAGAAATAAAAGGCACAAAGAATCATACATCGAACTTTTGATAATCATTTTTCTCGTTAGCATAGGTACTTTGAGTATTTGAAAAGAAATTCTATGCATAATGATTTTGTGACCCTTTTTTCGTACATAAAATCTCTCTATATATAGACATGAAAACAATAATTGCTCTTAACTTCCTATATTAAGGTTTCAACGCGTGTCTTACTAAGTGTTCTTGTGTTGTTGATTGGTGTATGAAGAGTAAAAAATTATAATTTAATATCGTACGTTGATTAACATCTCACGGTTATAATTGATTGTTCTCGTTTCTCATAATAACAAAACGTTCTCACCGGAGTCGTCTCCATATATATACCTAAACTGTATAATACTGGGAGTGTTCATGTTTTATTCATTAATTGGTTAGTAGTTAATATTATGCAATAAATGTAAATCATATGGAGTGATGATTGTAAGTTGTTATTAGAATATATAATGTATTGTTGAAAAATTGAATATATAAATAAAAAAGTATTGTTGAAAATTTGAGTTGAATAAAGAAATAGCACATGGATAAGAAAAAGATTGGGAATGAAAAGAAAAGAGAAGTGGAAGCATATGCGGAAAAGACACGCATACTGTGCATGTGATTGGTGAGTTTAATCGATTTGGCCCTCACGAGTCAATTTATTAATATAGTTCCCACAACATCATGATGGTGTATCCCTCTCTATTATTTTATTTTCCAATCAAGAAAAATATTTTTTTTTGACAAACAAAACCTTATACCATTTTATTATTTAATAAAATAAAAGTGTAATACACGGCGATAATGTTTCAAAAGTATAATGTCTAGACCAATCAATGACCTTCCTTGCAAGCGTATGAGCTACCATATTTTTTTGTCTACTATAATCCTAGAACTTAATATGTTACTAAAATACCTTTGTTGACCCTCATAATATTTTTCCCGCCTGAATTTAACTCTTTAATTGGAGGGTACTTTTGTCATATATGCTACAAAAGTTTGTAGCGCATCCTCATAAAAATTGGTTGTTTATGACATTTTTGTCCTCCAAATTGAGTTATTGATATAAGTTAATATCATAAAGTTAGGGGCATTTTAGTTATATCCGTCTACAAATGCCACACTTCTCCATTCAAAATAAAAGTACAATGCCTATATGCCTATGATGGGATTATAAGCTATTATACAACATCACACAACACACCCTTTACCTCACTCACTCACTCATCTCAACGCACCAGAGAAATGGAAGTTGATCATAAGGTAATACAGCAAATTTCTCTTTACTCATTTTGTATCATAGCTGCATCTTATACGGTTCAATAATTTTTGTTTCTTCGTTTTTCCAGAAAATGAAGCTTCGTCCAAGTTCACTGGAAGTTGAAAAGAAGGTTTCTTCTACACAAACTTTTGAATTTGCTTCTAACAAATTATTATCATATGTTTTTATAAAATAACTAAGTTATTCTAATGTGTTTGAATAAGCTTTTATGAATATGTTGTTTGTTCATTAAACATCATTTCTTACAATGATGGATCTACATAAAATAGGGTTAATACACAAAATCTTTCCTAACTATCATTTTGTATTATTCAGAAACCAAATGTTTCTTCTGTTCAGTTCGAAGAACAGGATCTACCCCAAAAGGTACATTTTTTGTCCTTATGGACAAAGTTTTTTTTTATTGATGAGTAACTATATGTTCCTTCTTTTCTAACTGTAATTTTCTATTGCTTCTTTAGAAAGCAAATGTTGCTTCGGTTCAGGTAGAACCAAAGGATCTACCCCAAAAGGTACATATTTTGCCCATACTAACCTTATTTTCTTTTTATGGACAAAGTTTCTTTATTGCATAACTATATGCTATTATATTTGTTTTTCATGAAGCAATTGTTGCTTCTGTTGAGGTCGAAACATTGGATTTAGCCTAAAAGGTACGAATAATATGACTTTTTGCTTCTGATATTTGCAAAAATTTTCTACTATTGATGTTTATAATTCGTGTTCTTTATGTTTTGTAGACAACTCAGACTGTTGAAATACCTTATGATGCTGTCAAATATGTTTGTAAGAAGAAAGAAGTATGAAGACTTGGAGTTTGTATTGAATCTATCTTTAGTGTCTACAAGGGAGAAACTGAGGTGAATTTGGAATTGTTGCTCAGGGATATCAAGGTATAAAAACTCCATGTTCTATAATTTCTGTAATAGTTTTGAATCACTTATATAACAGCTTAATAATGACCATTTATTTAATACAGGGAGACACTATCCAAGCTAATATTTTGACTGATAACATTGAGTTATGGAAACCTAAACTGGTGGAAGGACAAACCTATTATATGAGAAATTTTAGGGTTGCTGATAATGATTCTACTTACAAAATGTCCCTGCACAAATATAGGTTACTGTTTGTTAGTGCAACCAGAGCTGATAAAGTAGAAATTCCCAACATGCCAAAAACTCATTTCAACTTTAAGGATTTTCATGAAATTCTAACTGGCGAATACCGCATTGACCTATTATATGGTACAAACATTATACAATATTAGTTTACCAGTACGATTATTATTTTAACCTCTTTTGTAACTGCCATATTTGTGATTTTAGATGCCATTGGAGTAGTCGAAAAAATTGGAAAGTGTTTCACTGGAACAAGCACAAGGAAAGGCAATGTTGCCTTTACTCTCAAAGATGTACGGTTGTATTTTATTTTCAGCAATTTCTGGTTCTTTCTTGCCATAATTTTGTCTGACTTCATATTTTTTGTATGTTAGTCATCAAGTCATAGATTGCACTCTCTGGGATTCTCTAGGAGTTCAATTCTTAGAGTATTTCAACCAACGTACATCATCTGGCTCTTTTGTTATTATTTTGAAACATTGCCGAGTTAAAGAAGCACAAGGTCTAATATGTTGCTCAATAGTTTATACATATGAATATATTTTTGTCATTAGTAACTTACACACTATTTTTTAACTAGGTACATACCCGTTACAATTGGTGAATGCTTGGAATGGAACTAAGTTACTCTATGAAGAATGCATTCCTGAAATCAAAACCTTTTTAGCCAGGTTACTTAATTACTCAATTTGCTTATATTGGGTACATATAGTGTAACATCCCGGAATTTTAACCACCTAATTAGTTCGCATTAGAGCTTGTCCAATAATTCGAAGATTAATTAGAGGTAATTAATCTGTTTAAGTCTTGAAAATTAATCGTATTAAGTGTTAAGTTAGGGACTCTAATTTACACTCTAGTACAATTATTTTCTCTTATGACTTAATTAAACTCTAAGAATCAAAATTCCCTCCATTCCCCCCCCTCTCATTCATGACTCATTATTCCACTCAAACTCTCTTCTCTAATGACTCACTACCTTGCATGCAATGACTCATCTTTTATAACACCACAACTCTACACCTCTAACCAACATCTCACTTAAGCTACATGCAAAATTGTGACTCACTTCATGACTCACTCTTAACCAACACCTCATTGCCTTCTTATTCTACCACCTCACCTAATGACTCACTTCACTTTGGTTACAAGCCAACACCTCACCAAAGTAAATTAGCCAATTAAGATGCATGCAAGAAAGGTTAATAAGTAGTGTGCTATGCCATTTCATTCATAACTCAACTTCAGAAAATATAATCACAACAAACTCTCCAAACTCTCCCTCCCTCTTCTCATTCACGAGAATCAACAACAAACACATACTCCAATTCTTCAATTCTTTTCTAAACTTAATATTCTATCTTTCTCCCACAAAATCACATTCCAATAAGTAGAGTATCTCACATGCAATGCTTAAGGACAGAATCTCTGACTAGAACTATCATTATATTCTTTTAGCAAGCTCATCAATTAAGCCAAACAACAACCACTTCAATTAACCTTCAAGCTTTCTCTTCACCACTAGAGTTGCATGCACCAGAAATTAAGCCACACTCCATACTGTTCTATATCAGGAAACCCTTCCTAGATAAACTCTTATCATCAACTGGTCTCAACCATCAACAAGCTTCAATTTAAAGCAAGCTAGGAGTTCCACTTTCTTTCCAAAACTTCAAATCGGTCAAGTCTGTTCGTGGGCTGTAGCTGGGGTTTTCTGTAGCTGTTCTAGAGCCAGGAATCGAGTTTAAAGCTCCTTTACAGGTGGATTCTTTAGGCTAGTTTAGCTAGAATTCCCGAATTTATGAAATTTGCATGTTAACTTAGGAATTTAGGAATTAATTGTGTGGAGAGAATTAACTCCCAAATTCCCTTCCATTCTGTTAAATATTATATGCATTATATATCTGCACTTCCTCATAGTTTGATTGTAGGTGAATTCTTGAAAAATATTGAAAATTCGTAAAACAGGGGTCATTCTGACTTAACTCGCCATAGCGAGTTGCTAGCGAGCACTCATGGCGAGCTCCAGGTTCTGGGCTGAAGAACTTCGCCATGGCGAGCTCCAGCTCGCCTAGCGAGTTGTTTAGGCCAGTACCTGCAAGTTCGCCATGGCGAGCTTGCTAACTCGCCGTAGCGAGCTAACCCAGAAGTGCCTCACATTTTCCATTTTTAAAAAATGATGATCACTCGTTTTATATCACTACCTGAGGAAGATATATTGCTGTTATATAATGTATTTAATATTGTATAGAAAGTCAGACACAATTCTGAAAATTAGGGATAACTTAGAAATTAAGTTGTATGCTCCCCGGGAAAGGAATTATATTGGTAGTATGTAAACATTTAGAATCAGTCGATCATGTGCGGTTTAGTATGCTGCTTATGGGCTTCCAATGGAATAACCCATTAGGAAAATGATTGTGAGCTTAATGCCGTGGTCGAATCGGTCAGCGGATATGGCGGACCTTCGAGACATGCTCACCTCGAAGTGTCTTAGCGGAATAAAATCAATAAGATATTTTGTGTGTTACACTTTAATCAATTATGTTCATGATATTATAATGTTAGCTATTATTACGACTGATTAGGTGCCCCGGCTTTATAGCCTTTAGGAGGGTAGTAGGACTCACTGGGACGAAGTGACTGTCTCACCCCACTCCCTTTTCGATATAGGTAAGACAGGTTATTTCGGAGCAGGGACCAGGATGGATCTGACGATTGGAGCCGAGCTTGGATCGTCAGCATTAGAAGACCTAGTCTTCATTCTTGCTTTTATTTATCTTGTTATCTCTCTGTAGTTCTTTTTCCGCTGTTTGTATTAAATATTCAGTTATTATTTTAATAATAACATATTATTCAGTTATCTCCTTATAATTTAATGTACTCATATTCCAAATTTTAATGTTCCGACTAAATATTCTAGACAATTTAGTTGGGGCGTTACATATAGAATAGCAGTATTTTGTCAATTTGAGGAACTAAATTACTCAACTTTCACATTTTTATATTTCATGAACTTCAGCTTGCCCAAGGATGACAGTTATCTGTCACAAAATATTACCTACTCCAATTCAACACAAGTGTACTCCCAAAGTTCAGCTGTCTCTCAATATAATTCTAATGTCACATTTATGAAACAAGCTCGCATCATTTCCTTGGCAGACATGAAAAAACTTAAAACTGTTAGATGACTTCTTTCAAATTAAACTTTATTTTATATAACAGTATTACTACTTTCTTACAATGTTAACATTATATTTTCAGGAAACTATTTGTGTGACTGTTGTAACCACTGAGAAGGTCCGAGTTTCTAACCAAGGTTGGTTTTTCTATGGTTGTCATGATTGCCCAAGAAAGGCTGAAGGTTATCAAGCTCCATTTGAGTGTAAACAGGGCCACACGACAGATGATCCTCTCATTAAGTATGTTCATCCACTCATTGAATACATGTACATAATGTTTTGTAATTTTTAACCAAATGACTGAACATTCACTGTAAATTGTGTGATGTTTCAGGTATAAGTTGGATATTGAGGTTTCTGATGGTGATCAAACTGCTAAGTTTGTCTTTTGGGACAATACTCTTGATGATTTGGTTGGACTTACCGCAAAAGCTCTCCTTGAAAAAATGTCAAAGGTTGAATCACCGACAATATTTATTTCCATGCACTAAAATTTTTTTATTCAAAATTCTTTTGATTCATTGTTTCTTTGTATAACATTATACAGATTGGTCTAGGTGATCCAACGGAATACCCTAAGAATTTTGACGATATCATGAATCGTAAGCTAGCATTCCGAGTTAAGTGGCAACCAGGATGGGGCGGGCAAGGCTCTGTTGTTTTATGTAAGGATAGTCAAGAATTGGTCGCTAAAATTCAGGAACATCTTCCAATTGCTAAGGTATTATTAACAAATCTCTTATGCAATTGTAGTCAATATAACATTTTTTACTTCATTTTCACAGACAACTAAATCATTATTTACTTTATTTTGCATTTATAGAGTTCATGCAAAGATATTGAAACTATCGTCACGGCTCAATTTCCAACTTCTTCAACTAATGACTCACCTATTATTCAGGTTTGTTCTCTATTAGGTATATGTATTTCACATTGATGTCTTAGACTAATCTTATATAACAACTTTTGTTCTATTATTTTCAGACTTTTATACCAGAGGACATTGAAAAATTCGCTAAGCTGGATGACGCAATACTGTCCACCCTATGCATAACTGATTATATGTGATATTTTCATTTTTTTTATTCTTTTTCATTTCACAACAATAATTGTGCTTTACTATATAACATCTTTTATCTTTGACAGCCAAATGTGTTGGCATCATCGGAGAATGATATATCTCCTTCATCACAAAAAACTCCCGCTAAAAGGAGTGCTGCTAAGAACCAAGCATCAGATGGTGTCAATCTTGAGACTCAGTTCTCATCTACAAGATCTGGAAAACTCATCAAAAAGGAAAAGCTTTGATATGATTGTTGGAACAAAATTATAATTTTGTATCTCTTTAATTGATTTTGATGATAACAATGTATTTAAAGTTAAATTGAAGTACTAATAATTTAATTTAGTGTGCAGGATTAAAAGTTAAAATTTGCGTACTAAAGCACCTTAGAATTTCTGAAGGAATTACTTCTGAGCTTACCAGATCTGAAGCAAGTAATTCTGAGCCTGTCAAGCTCTGAAGCTATTATCTGAAGGCTCATCAGAGATAAATGTTAAGCTACACTTGATAATACAATTTTATTGAAGACTGTGCCTGACTAAGTCCAAACGTAGAAACCAAGAATGAAAAGGTTTGACCATGGAAAGGTCCTTTTCAAGTCAGGCTTCAGAAACGAATATTTCCTTATTTAGCTTACACCAAGGTTCAAATATCAAAAGCCAAAAGGAATCTCTCATTTTGTAGTAAACGTTAAGCTCCTAAGCATCTGCAAATCAGAACAGCTAATAAGCTCACTGATCAATACAAAGGAGCGTCTCAATTCTTCAAACGGCTATAATCTTCAACGTTCACTTTTTTCACATATAAAAGGAAGAAGATTTGTGAAGAATTGGCATCAAGACTTAAGCTTCTGAACGTGTAGAACCTCTGTCAAATTCAAAAGTTATCAAACACTTAGAAACTTTGTGATAATTTTCTAAGTTAAGTCTTGTAACTGTGTTGTATTTTGTAAACACTTCTGATTGTATATCAAGTGTTAATCTCATATCTTTATTTTTATTAAACTTGTGGGAAGTCTCTTGCTTTGTGCTTGAGCATTGGAAGTCTCTTGCTTTGTGCTTGAGCATTGGAAGTCTCTTGCTTTGTGCTTGAGCATTTGTAATCTGAGTGATTATAGTGAAATCTCTTGTGAAGGACAAGAGGACTGGACTACTCCTGTTAGTGGGAGGAACCAGTATAAAAATTCTGAGTATCGTTCTATCCCTATCCTCGTATATATTGTGTGTGTTACAACTTATCCGCTGCATTTGTTTTAACTTAGAAAAAGTCTTAACACAATTCAACCTCCCCCCCCCCCCCCTTCTTGTGTGTTTTTCAACCTTCAATGATATCATATGTTTCTGCATCTAGATTTATAAAATTCTATGAAACTTTAATTATGTAATTAAGCACATACAATGTTGCTTTTGTTTATTACCTTTGGATATGTGTGTGTCATGCACATTGCTTTCTATCTTTTTTGGTAGCAAACCACCTAAGTAGTAACTTTTCTTGTGGTTTATGCTGTTTTGCTTCCTCACTAATGGTAATATGTATCAAAATTGAAAGCCTCTCCAAAATATGACATTTGAAGTTTACTTATCAAATTTGTCTTGAACTTGCTATCTTACACTTTCAAGTTTTTACTATTAACTATAACCTTCCTTACACGTTTGATGTTGTACACATTATACTTCTCATATAAAATAGCATAGCAAAAATAGATATAATTGGATTGTGGATAATGAAATTTTAGTAACAAGTGATAGCTAACATTTTTGCCTCATTAGAAAATTCGGCACACATTACTTCCATCTAACCAATTATTTTTACATCTCTCATTATCAACCACAACTATTGAGCACAATTTTAATACTTAGCATAATCTTACTAATTTATTAAATCTATTTCAAGAGTTTTGAACCTCTGTGCATAAATTATACTAAATACATATTCACTCAATTTATAATTATAGAAACACATATTATAGACTACACTAAAACTTTCATATATCCTTTCAATTTATTATTAGTCTATTCACATCTTTCTAAATCACCAACCTATATGCAGATCCATTGTATTGTATTGGTTAATTTGTATAACTTTGATTTTGCATTGAGTTTCTCTAATTCGTAAAATATGTATTATCTGTAATGGTTTTATATGTATTATTATATTTGTTTCTTTTGGTTTTTTTTGAGTTTATTAATTGTTGAGGTTCATATTTTATTATTCATTAAAATATAATAAGCTTTTTCCATAACGATATATTATAGATTATTGTAGTAAAGCATTGGATAGTTACATTATGTAACCGCCAAGATTCCGACTAACGATATTAAAGAAAGAAAACAAATAACAAATAATAATTTATAAAGACAATTTATTATAACTTTGACTCAATTACATGACCCAAGTATTCATCGGGGAGTTCATCTTCTCCACCACAACCTAATGAATTATTACAAAAGACTACATAATTAAATTACAAGAATCTAACTATAAAAAGCCTAAAGAATCATACCTTGCTGAGTTAGTTTTCCCGTAAGGGGAGAAAACTATGCCCTTAGAGCTCCTCTGAACTTTTCTCCCAAAAGGAATAGAAAGTTCTTCTATTTCTGAATGAAAAATAATGAATTATGGAGGCTCTATTTATACTTTTCGTAATGGGCCTCAGCAAGCCATTGTAACATCCCAACTCTAATTAATAGAAGAATATTAATTTAGAGATAATTATCTGAAACAAATTGAAAATAAGTGTACCAATAAATTTAAAAAGGAATACAAGTACACTTGGTTGCATGGTAGTTACTAAAGCTTTGATGGGCAAATTAGACAATATAGTAAGAGAAGGAAAGTCACTATATAATACATCAAGAAAAGAGAAAAATCAGATTATTTCCCTTCTTCTTCACCTCAACCACACGCCTATTTCTCTCTTCCATAGAGCTAAAATTTAATCTTCCACTTCTCTCAAGACCAAGCTTTGCATGTTGGTTTTTGTTTCAAAAACTCTCCAATTTAACCATCCTAAGAAAGAGGTAATAAGCTGACCTTTCATCCTTCCTTTTTCCATTCTCGTGATTCCTCACTCAAATCTCATCCCACTCAAAGTTTCAAAGTTATCCATTGCATGTGTCATTTGGTGCCTCAAATCATCACCTTGTGCTCTTAAAAAAATTAAGGTAATGTATGGATTTTCATTCTCCCCTCTGTTTTTCTAAACCCTTAACTCATGGATAAAGTTTCCTAAGTTCCATTACTGTTATCTTGTCTATTGCATGTGAGAATTTGGGGAAGAACAAGAAGAAATTGGAAGATTCTAAGGAAACCCGTATTTGGGACATGCCTGGACTCAAATGGTAATTATTCCCTCCTCACAACTCTGATTTCAGTAATTATTTTTGGAGTAGTTAGCAAACTCAATTCCTGTCATTTGGAAACCAATTTCATGAATTGTAGACCAGTAACGAAGCTTGTACGAATTTTTGAAGTTGGATGTTCAACACAGAATTTTTGCAGAATTCGTTTGAGACAGGTCTGTACTAAAATGGTAATATCTAACTCTCTGTAAGTCCGAATCGAATGATTCTTGTTATTCTGGTTAGCTAACGAAACTATCTTCGTTTGGGTGTCAATTTCGTAGAATTTGGAATTATATTGAAGTCTGTATGAATTTTCGAAGTTGGAAGTTAGTAGCAGGAATTCTGCAGAAAATTCTGAGATTGACCTGTAGTAAAATGGTAAGCTATCTATCCTCGTACCATTGATTTGAGTGATTCCTATTCTGTTACAAAGCTTATGATTTTCTCTTCGTTGTGGTATCGGACTTCGTGGAATTTGACCAAGGAACGAAGACTGTAGGTTGCTCCAAAGATGGCGCGTTACTGCAGAATTATGCAGAAAATTCTGCAAAGGAATTTAAATAAATTCAGCATTTCGGCAAGTTTCAGAGTCCTCGTTGTTTCTGTTCGAGCGTCAAATTCCAGGTGGGTTCTTAGGCAAGGTAGTTTAGTTCCCAAGAATTTCACTTTGCATGTTAACATTAGGAAAATTAGGGAAATAATGTGTGAGGAGAAATAACTCTCAATTTCTCCTCTAAACTGTCGTATATTATATCTATATATTATTGCATAGGTTTAATTTGGGGATTGTAGATGGTTTTTGTGAAAAATGTGAAAATCTGCAAAATAGGGAAATTTTACGCAGAACTCGCCCGGCGAGCAGCCGGCGAGCCTTCTAGCGAGTAACCATGTTCTGGGCAAAGTATGAATGGTCCGGCGAGCTTAGGCTAGCCCGGCGAGTGATAGCTCGCTCGGTGAGCTAACTCAGATCAGAATATGGATACTGGCTTGGGCTTGTGGGATTGCTCATCGTGGCGGGTGATGTCAGACTGACCCTAATTTTAATGGTTTCTAAAATTATACACTCGTTTTAGATCCTCGAATTAAATTGATATTTCTTGCAATAATAGGATTAATATAAAATACGTGCAGTTTGTTATCACGATGCAATTCTAGGGTATAACTTAGGGATTTAGAATTATGTATGTTCCCCGGGCTTGGGATAATTATGGTAGTATGTAATAAATTTATAATCAGTCGATTATGTGCGATTGTGATATCGCTTGTGGACTTCGTTTTAGATGCTCCACCAGAAAAACTTTGTGAGCTGTATGCTGGAACGCTTTCTGTTCGCGGACAAGGCAGGCCTCTGAGATATGCTCACCTCAGAGTGTCTTGCGGTTAAAATCAATAAGACTAATTATGTGTTACACCTTTATTTTTATGCTTTATGATATTTTGATATGAGTATGTTATGACTGATTAGGCGCCCCGGCGTAGTCGCCTTTAGGAGGGTAGTAGGACCCACTGAGACTTAGTAGTCTCACCCCACTCCATTTTTTTTTATTTAGGTAGACAGGTTACCTCAGAGCAGGGACCAGGATGGATCTGACGATTGGAGCCGAGTTTGGATTGTCAGCATAGAAGACTTAGTCTTCTTCCTTGTTTTTATTTAGCTTGTTATCTTATCGTAGTATCTTTTCCGCTGCCTGTATCAAATATTCACTTATTATCTTAATGATAATATATTATTCAGTTAGTTCCTTTATAATTTAATGTACTCAGATTCCAGTTTTTAATGTTCCGACTAAATATTCTAGACAATTTAGTTGGGGCGTTACAATTGGTATCAGAGCAGGTCGATCAAGTATCGGACCTTGCCATGAGTCATTACAATTCCTTCCTAAGAAGTAAGGAACCTTTGGAGTCTGAACTGTTTACGCTGAAACCATCGCATGCTGAGCCCGTACAACTCAGTATTGTGCATGGTAGGCAGGGTATTACGGTTGAGAACCGAAGTGGACCAAGGTGATTTAGTATGAAGATCGCAGTAGAAGCACAATTCAAAAGCAGTCGTTGGCGAGAATTTTCTCTAACCGAATGTTAGAGTTGAAATAGTTAGGACTGCAGGAGTAAGTGGTGCAACGCCAACGAGTAACCATATCTCCTGGTGAACATGTTTATAAGAAACGCGTAAGCCAAGTAAGATTCAACCTTTAGTAAATCAGGACTCATCCTAAGTACTTAACCTTACCTGTCAGCCGTGAGATTCGCCAGTGTTGTAAGATCTGTTCAATACCATACCAGAGAAACCGAATTGGAACACTCATCTGAGAACCTTTCATTTGATTACCTTATAGAAAACCAACTCTTAAAGCCTCCCTTAAGATAATTCAGCTTTTCAATTCATGACTCGTATCCCTACCTTACCGCTAGTAGCTGAACCCTGTTTATCATAACAAATAGAATTTCCTTTTTGCGATACCAGCCTAGGTCAGTTAACCCAGCAAATCTTTTGAGATCAACCTTGATTAGAGTAACAATTAGGAATCACTTCACAACACTATTTAGATATCTGATTTAATTCATAAGGCTTCATTCGTGAGCAGTAGAAACAAGAATCAACTGAGTTAGTCTTGTAAGTAGCAACCAATAGTTGCACCTTACCACTAGAGGTTGAGCATTATCAGATGTAACAGTTAGGAATTTCACTTTATAAACTTATTACCCATATAAACTTGTTAGGTGTAGTTGTCCACCTATCTCGAGCTAGTAACTTAGTGCCATTAACTACCCAACCAAGCATATAGGAAAATAGTCGAATTAGACTACCTCCGATTCAACACCTCATTACCTTCCGGACTGTTATGTTACCACTTAGGAAATTATTGTAGGTCTAATAAGATAGTCTCAGCCTAACACGTTACATTAGAGATCACACCAAACCACTTAGAACATAACCTCACCCGGAATGACAAGTAGAAATATTTTTTGACCCTACTTAGTTACTAGGTAGTTTACTTAACACTATCGTACATCTTCCACCTTAGCAGCTCAGTGTTGTGGCTTAGGTAGATACCTTGTGAGAGAAATCGAGTTAAACCATCCGTATTGTTAATTTCCTTAGACGCCAACCGCTATCTTATCACCTAGTACACTATCAATAGGAGCTCGTTACAGTAGAACAGTCTATCTTTTTGAAATCAACCTTAGTGCCGAATCGCTAGCATCCAAGCCTCGAACAAATTAGCAAATAAAAAAAATTATTGTTAAAGCTCCTTCAGCTAACTAGATCAATAGTTGAGTACCTATGTAGTTGTTCCGTATCTAATATAACTAAGTTGGATTTATCCTATACCAACCACTAGACACTTGTACCTGTTCAAACCTTCGAGTTAGGAATTTATCGGAGTTAGTCAGCCTTCATTAAGAATGTCCGTCAATAAACTGAATCAAGTCTAATTCCAGTGGGGCTCAAATTTCAAATTCTTGACCATTCCTTCGGACCTTTGATAAGCTAAGTTCATCGAACCAAACTATGTTGGATTGGGTATCCATTAGACATGGGAACATGGAACGGGTTCACTCCCTAATTTGTCTGATTATGTCTCGGACAGATAATTCCTTCTCGTGCCCTATCACCCGTTAGTCGTAATTATCACCCGGAGTAGTTGAAAGGTAAACTTTCCCAAATTCCTTGACATCGGTCAGTCAAACTGACAACTGTGGGACGTTATTTATCAGTAATCTTGTTCAATCCTTTCAGCCTTCCAGTTACGTTGTTAGTGACTAAATATGACCCGTGGAATCCAGTTTATCTGGAAAAGTCACGTGTAAATTCAGTTCGAACTCTCACATATCTTATCGATCTTGTAACCAGCATCATTAGTCAATCATCCGTCAAACTATTCTGTTCAGTGTCAGTCTCAGTTAATCACATAGGTCTTCGTACATCTGAACAACCCATCATTAATTCAATTGTGTTGTATAATCTCTCGGAGTCTTATCAGCCAAATTCCAATTCAGTTTAGATCCTCCCAGTTTTGATGAAACAGGAGTATTAAGATACCTTACCGCAACTATTCTTTGAATTCCCGTTGCAACCATTTCAGTCTCTGCCGACTATTTCAGTTTCCATATACATTATCAACAATAGATTCAGATCATCATAAATCAAATTTCTCGTGTAGAGTAAAAGAATTTCCTTATTACGAATTCAATTCTTACAATTGCACATTGACTATTCTTGGACAAGGGATTTAAATCCACTTTCTGAGTTTAATGTGCAAACTTTCCGTATTCAGTTAACTGTTATTAGAATCCAATCACTTTAGCCAGATTCTTTCATGTCAGCCTATCAGTGAACTATCCAACCAACCTAACTGTATTATTGAAGGAAGATTCGAACCTCAGTTCTTGATATGTTAAATGTACTACTCGACCACAGTGTTGTGCTAGGATGGATTGAAATAGTAGGTGGAAAATTCTGTAGTACTATGGACTCGGTTGCAGATGAGTCTAACTCATTGGCGAAAGGATCTATAGTGCTTAAGCGTTCTTCACTCGTTTTATATTTTGATCTATCCTGGAGTATTTTAAACGATATGAACGGGACAGTGGTACGTGTGACGTGTCACGAGCTGCAGCGTTCGGAATTGAGAAAAACCCTGAAGAGAAATTTTTGGATTATTAATATCAACACTTAAACTTACCCATTCAACTATTCATATAGCGATAACCAGGCCAGATACCGACCTATGGAAGTGTAGTCTGGGATAATAATGAGTACGGTATGTTAAGGCGTCGTGAACATGTTGGACTGTAGTAAAGTATTGAGGATGCAGTCACTTAATAGAAGAATATTAATTTAGAGATAATTATCTGAAACAAATTGAAAATAAGTGTACCAATAAATTTAAAAAGGAATACAAGTACACTTGGTTGCATGGTAGTTACTAAAGCTTTGATGGGCAAATTAGACAATATAGTAAAGAGAAGGAAAGTCACTATATAATACATCAAGAAAAGAGAAAAATCAGATTATTTCCCTTCTTCTTCACCTCAACCACACGCAGGCCCGGCCCGAACACATGTGCAACATGTGCCGTGGCATCGGGCCTTCTAAAAATGAAGGCCTCAACTTTTTTATATAGTAGTAATATCAGTAAATTTATAAATGTAAAATTTAATATATTATGGAAAATTGCAAATGTCAAATTGTTAGATACATATATTTTTTACTGAGTACTAGTATTAATAAATTGAGGGGTGTAAAATTTAATATATTACTCCCTTCGGCCTTAATTATAAGTAAATTTTTTCATTTTAGATTCATTGAAAAACAAATGTATCTACTCTATGTTTAAGGCCAAATACATTGGTTATCCAATGAATTTAAAATATAAATTTGCTTATAATTAAGGTCGTAGGAAGTATTTAATTAAGGAATTTACTTCAAAAAATGACTCAGCTTAAGTAGCTAGGAAATATTTTATTATTATTGATTATACTATGAATTTTTTTATATTAATTTAAAGGATGCTTATTTTATTTATGCTATTTGCAATTTAAATCAAGGATAATTTTTTAAAAAAATTTGCATTTTTATTTATTAAAAAGGGCCACATTTTTTTTTTTTTGCATATGGCCTCAAAAAACTCGAGGCCGGCCCTGACCACACGCCTATTTCTCTCTTCCATGGAGCTAAAATTTAATCTTCCACTCCTCTCAAGACCAAGCTTTGCATGTTGGTTTTTGTTTCAAAAACTCTCCAATTTAACCATCCTAAGAAAGAGGTAATAAGCTGACCTTTCATCCTTCCTTTTTCCATTCTCGTGATTCCTCACTCAAATCTCATTCCACTCAAAGTTTCAAAGTTATCCATTGCATGTGTCATTTGGTGCCTCAAATCATCACCTTGTGCTCTTAAAAAATTAAGGTAATGTATGGATTTTCATTCTCCCCTCTGTTTTTCTGAACCCTTAACTCATGGATAAAGTTTTCTAAGTTCCATTACTGTTATCTTGTCTATTGCATGTGAGAATTTGGGGAAGAACAAGAAGAAATAGGAAGATTCTAAGGAAACCCGTATTTGGGACATGCCTGGACTCAAATGGTAATTATTCCCTCCTCACAACTCTGATTTCAGTAATTATTTTTGGAGTAGTTAGCTAACTCAATTCCGGTCATTTGGAGACCAATTTCATGAATTGTAGACCAATAACGAAGCCTGTACGAATTTTTGAAGTTGGATGTTCAACACAGGATTTTTGCAGAATTCGTTTGAGACAGGTCTGTACTAAAATGGTATTATCTAACTCTCTGTAAGTCCGAATCGAATGATTCTTGTTATTCTGGTTAGCTAACGAAACTATCTTCATTTGGGTGTCAATTTCGTAGAATTTGGAATTATATTGAAGTCTGTATGAATTTTCGAAGTTGGAAGTTAGTAGCAGGAATTTTGCAGAAAATTCTGAGATTGACCTGTAGTAAAATTGTAAGCTTTCTCTCCTCGTACCTTTGATTTGAGTGATTCCTATTCTGTTAGAAAGCTTATGATTTTCTCTTCGTTGTGGTATCGGACTTCGTGGAATTTGACCAAGGAACGAAGACTGTAGGTTGCTCCGAAGATGGCGCGTTACTGCAGAATTATGCAGAAAATTCTGCAAAGGAATTTAAATAAATTCAGCATTCCGGCAAGTTTCAGAGTCGTCGTTGTTTCTGTTCGAGCGTCAAATTCCAGGTGGGTTCTTAGGCTAGGTAGTTTAGTTCCCAAGAATTTCACTTTGCATGTTAACATTAGGAAAATTAGGGAAATAATGTGTGAGGAGAAATAACTCTCAATTTCTCCTCCAAACTTTCGTATATTATATTTATATATTATTGCATAGGTTTAATTTGAGGATTGTAGGTGGTTTTTGTGAAAAATGTGAAAATCAGCAAAACAGGGGAATTTTACGCAGAACTCGCCCGGCGAGCCTTCTAGCGAGTAACCATGTTCTGGGCAAAGTATGAATGGCCCGGCGAGCTTAGGCTAGCCCGGCGAGTGATAGCTCGCTCGGCGAGCTAACTCAGATCAGAATATGGATACTGGCTTGGGCTTGTGGGATTGCTCATCGTGGCGGGTGATGTCAGACTGACCCTAATTTTAATGTTTTCTAAAATTATACACTCGTTTTAGATCCTCGAATTAAATTGATATTTCTTGCAATAATAGGATTAATATAAAATACGTGCAGTTTGTTATCACGATGCAATTCTAGGGTATAACTTAG
Organism: Trifolium fragiferum; assembly: GCA_954870985.1. NCBI lineage: Eukaryota > Viridiplantae > Streptophyta > Magnoliopsida > Fabales > Fabaceae > Trifolium > Trifolium fragiferum. Next base: position 50,140,861 of record OX940789.1, read on the forward strand.
GGATTTAGAATTATGTATGTTCCCCGGACTTGGGATAATTATGGTAGTATGTAATAAATTTATAATCAGTCGATTATGTGCGATTGTGATATCGCTTGTGGACTTCGTTTTAGATGCTCCACCAGAAAAACTTTGTGAGCTGTATGCCGGAACGCTTTCTGTTCGCGGACAAGGCAGACCTCTGAGATATGCTCACCTCAGAGTGTCTTGCGGTTAAAATCAATAAGGCTAATTATGTGTTACACCTTTATTTTTATGCTTTATGATATTTTGATATGAATATGTTATGACTGATTAGGCGCCCCGGCGTAGTCGCCTTTAGGAGGGTATTAGGACCCAATGAGACTTAGTAGTCTCACCCCACTCCATTTTTTTTTAGGTAGACAGGTTACCTCAGAGCAGGGACCAGGATGGATCTGACGATTGGAGCCGAGCTTGGATTGTCAGCTTAGAAGACTTAGTCTTCTTCCTTGTTTTTATTTAGCTTGTTATCTTATCGTAGTATCTTTTCCGCTGCCTGTATCAAATATTCACTTATTATCTTAATGATAATATATTATTCAGTTAGTTCCTTTATAATTTAATGTACTCAGATTCCAGTTTTTAATGTTCCGACTAAATATTCTAGAAAATTTAGTTGGGGCGTTACAGCCATCGTGGCATGCTAGGTTCATCGTGCCACGATGAGCAGATTCATTTCAAAATTATAATTGATGTTGTGCGTTTGATCTGCGTGATCACCACGCAAATCCATCGTATTGCGCCGTGAGCCATCGTGATACGATGCTAAGATTCTCTTCAAAAATATAATTGATTTTGTCTTGGCGAGCAAGCAAGCGACTTCCATCATGTCATGTTGAGAGCCATCGTGACACGATGGGCTGTTTTTCTTCATTTTTGGGCTTTTTCTTGTCTTTTGCGTATCTTCACCTTGTCTTGAAGCTTTTTCTCGATTCTTCAAGTTTTTGTTGATATTTGGGTCTGTCTTGGTCAATTTACTACTAATAATACTACCTAAAATACTACAGAAACTTGGGTGCTTACTCCAACCTGGGTTGTAGTTGTTCCCCATGTAGTTCACCTGCTTCTTACCTCCTGGCAAACACTGCCCGTTTGGGTGATCTTCTAGGCAGAAGTCACAGACTCCTTGTACCTGTTTCCCACTAGCTTCTTTTACCTCTTTCTTTCTCAGCAAGTTGCCTCTTTAGTAGCTCTATCTCTACTTTGTAAGCAACTTCTTTGTCCACCTTGATTGTTCCAGGTGTCTTCTCATTCCTATCATGACTCATGTTGTATTCGTTCTGGCACATCTATTATACTAGATCCTTGGTCTCTGCATAGGTCTTAATTTTGATAAACCCACCAGCCGAGGCATCGAGTATCATGCGATGTTGCATTTTCATACTTGCCGTGAATATCTGCATCTGCTCCGTAACACTAATGATGTGGTTAGGACACCTTCTCATGAGCAATTTGAAGCGTTCATAAGCTTCACACAATGTTTCAGATTCATGCTGTTTAAAACTCAGGATATCAGACTTCCGCTTCTCGAATAAAGTGGGAGTAAAGAACCTCTCAAGGAACTTGTCTTAAAGCTCCTTCCATGTGGTGATTGATCCCCTTGGAAAACATTGAAGTCAATCTTTTGCTGGACCTGTAAGAGAAAAAGCAAACAACCGCAACTCCTTCTGTATCTGACAAGTCTTTGAAAACTTTGACAAATGATCCCAAGGATCATTGTTGGTGCGGCCGTCGAACTGGTTCTCCCGCAAACCTGTAAGAACGTTACCATTGATATCAAAGTTAGCTGGGTTTGCCGGCTGGAACCCCAGTGAGATCTGATCATTATCAGTCCTCTTAGAGTAATCTCCCATAGTGATTCTTTGTTCGTCCCCCATGGCTTTGGTGGTAGGTTCTCCTTCTTTCTCTAGATTACTAGATTCTTCTAGCTATAGAGCTCTCAGTCTTTTCCTTAGCTCTTTCTCTGGCTCGTCGAAGTACTCAAACTCCAGGATATTTGTTTATCAAGCACAACAAATGAATACCATCAGTAGCACTAGAAAATATATTTATAAATATTTTTGGTTTTGTTTCATGCGTCTTTGTCACCATGAAAATTTCCAGGTAAGTGAGGTGGATCACTAGGATCGCTTAAATACCTTGACTTTGCCATAGCCTGAATTTCACAGTTCTAAATCCACAATCAATAACAAGATTTTTGATTTTTTTATTTTTTTTGTATTTTTTAATTTTTTTTGACAAACTAGAATAATTCTAACAAAGTTTGTGAACACAATTCCCGGCAACGGCGCCAAAAGCTTGACTACGTTCTGGCAAGTGGACCAGTTTGTCGTCGAGCAATAATTCACACTCTAGGTGTCTAGAATGAGTTCGTATCCACAGGGATCGTGTCAAACCCTCGTTAGTGCTATTCTAGTTCGTTAGTTTTTGCATTCGCTTTGGTTTTTAGGAAAAAAGTTTTTGATTTATAAAAATAGCTATATGCTTTGCAAGAAAAATAAAAGGTTTGATTCAGAAACATAAAGGATAGGTATGGTGGTTGAAATTACTCCCTCCCTCATACTTGGTATAATCGGTGTATAACATAGTCATTCGTACTATTATTGGGTGTCGGTTCTATCCTCTTTTTAGTAGCACCTTACTGCTACACTATGTAGGCAAAGTCCCACTACTTTTGCAACTAAGGTACCTACGAGAGCCTAACCTCGCTTTGTCACATACCCTAAATTACTAGGTAGAGTTATTTACAAACATGCATTATGACCATCAACCATCCAATACCCTTAGATCTTAGTTACGGTTATTCAGTCCTAATTGTTATTACAACTAGTTCCTGCTTCTTCCTCTAATTATTAAGTCATAACTAGTTCAAGATTGTTTCGCCGTTTCTTTAACCTAGTGTTATTCATTACTAGTTCCGGACAAATAATAGAGAGAGCCCTAATATGCTACTATTAAAGTAAACCCTAATTATTTATTCTAAGGCGTTGCCGTTTATCCGGCCAAGATTCCGACTAACGATATTAAAGAAATAAAACAAATAACAAATAATAATTTATAAAGACAATTTATTATAACTTTGACTCAATTACATGACCCAAGTATTCATCGGGGAGTTCATCTTCTCCACCACAACCTAATGAATTATTACAAAAGACTACATAATTAAATTACAAGAATCTAACTATAAAAAGCCTAAAGAATCATACCTTGCTGAGTTAGTTTTCTCGTAAGGGGAGAAAACTATGCCTTTAGAGCTCCTCCGAACTTCTCTCCCAAAAGCAATAGAAAGTTCTTCTATTTCTGAATGAAAAATAATGAATTTTGGAGGCTCTATTTATACTTTTCGTAATGGGCCTCAGCAAGCCATCGTGGCACGCTAGGTCCATCGTGCCACGATGAGAAGATCCAGTTCAAAATTGTAACTGATCCTGTGCGTTTGATCTGCGTGATCACCACGCAAAGCACTCGTATTGCGCTGTGAGCCATCGTGATACGATGCTAAGATTCTCTTCAAAAATATAATTGATTTTGTCTTGGCGAGCAAGCAGCTTCCATCGTGTCACGTTGAGAGCCATCGTGACACGATGGGTTGTTTTTCTTCATTTTTGGGTTTTTTCTTGTCTTTTGCGTATCTTCACCTTGTCTTGAAGCTTTTTCTCGATTCTTCAGCTTTTTGTTGATATTTGGGCCTGTCTTGGTCAATTTACTACTAATAATACTACCTAAAATACTACAGAAATTCCTGTCATCAGCATCCGTGACGGAGACTGATCCAAGCTACGTCCCCAATCAATCTGTTTCCCTCACTGTTCCTCCACCTGGTAACGGAGCGACGTTGGAGACCATTATGGCTGCGCTGGTAACTGCTATCAAAAACCAGGGGGAGGTCATAAGGCAACAAAATAGGAGGATCGAAGCTGTCAAGGAATCGCGGATTACAAGAGCGGTCACAAGCAGCGACAGGCGTCGTGGATCGCCTCTTTCTTCCCCGCGAAGAAGAGAGCGATCGAGGACAAGGTCAAGGTCCCCAAGGACATATGACACTCCCGGTCGCAGAAGCCCAGCAAGGAGAGTTGACGGTGCGAGGAGAACACCACATGCCCAATCAACTGGGCGTAACTATCGCTCTCCCCCTCGTCATCATCATCGTTCCCCACGTAGCGATGATGAAAGGCATGTGGGGCCATTTTTTGACAGGATAATGAGAGTACCATTTCCCGTGGGATTGAAAAAACCACCGGTAATGGACATCTATGACGGGACCATTGATCCCGATGATCATATAGAGAACATCGAAGTTGTCCTCCATTATAGAGGAGTTCGAGGAGCAATTAAGTGCAAGCTATTCTCCACCACTCTGAGAAAATGAGCAATGACTTGGTACAAGAACCTACCATCAGGGTCCATTGACTCCTGGAGGGAGCTGTGCAGACTCTTTACTACACACTTCACTGCCTCGAGGAAGCACCCAAAGACTGAAGCAACTCTAGAAGCAATCATCCAGCGAGATGAGGAGCCATTGAGAGAGTAGATAGAAAGGTTCAACAAAGCGGCCATCGAAGTAAGAACCGATGACAGGATGAAGCTATATCTGCTAGAGCGAGGATTGCGCCCATCAAGTGACTTCGCAAAAGCCATCGGAATAGAAGAAGTGAGGACGTTGGACGCTTTCCTCGAAAAGGATAAAAAATATATCGCCTACGAGGAAAAGCAAATGGCCGCGGACGTGAGGAAACCAAAACGTCAAGAGGAGGTAGGACCTTCACGAGGAGGAAATGGAAATGGCAAAGGGAAAGATAGGGTGAAAGAAGCAAAGGCTCCACCAAGTAAGTTTATGGACTATACCCCCTTAAAGGCTCCCCGCGAGCGAATTTTGGCGGGAGTTTACTTTTCGCTTCCCAAAGAAGCTGCCCGTAAAGCCTGGTAGGGACATAACAAAATATTGTCGATACCATAAGAGCTACGACCATGTTACCGAGGATTGTGTCCACCTTAAGGATGCAATCGAAATCATGCTGCAAAAGGGACTCCTGCAGAAGTTCAAAAAGCGGGGAGAAGAGCGTGATAAAGAGCCCAATGCTGGTCAACCATCCCGAGAAGCTCAACAACAATCTGGGGAAGACAACAACGCCATGCAAGTTGCTTACGCCATTTTAAGACCTGAAGATTTTATCCTGCCCGAAAAGAAAAAGGATGAGGACGTCCTCGATCACTTGGCTACTCACATGGGATGTCTAGTCATCTCCGGAGGAGGGTTTGGAACTTCTACACTAGGATCTCTGAAAAGGAAATTCGAAGAACTAGGAAGTGTCTGCTCGCTTGAACCAATCACCGTTGCTGAAGTCAAGGAAGGGTCGCTTCCCTTGGCATTTTATAAGGAGGAAGTCCCCGGAGGCTCCCCCAATTACCAAATTCCACTGCTGGTACGGGCCGGAATGGCCAACTTTGATGTGAGGAGAATTTTAGTCGACCACGGAAGCTCGTGTGATGTGATGTATGCTGGATTGTTCAAAACACTTCAATTGACTGAAAAGAATCTGTCCCCGTATGTTGGTGCTGACCTCCAGGGATTCAACGGAGCAACCACAAAACCATGGGGATATGTGGATCTGATTGTGACTTTTGGAGAAGGAGAGGCTACAAAATCCATCAACGTCCAATTTCTGGTCGTGGATTGCCCATCGCTTTACAACTGCATTATTGGAAGGCCTGCTCTGGCAAATCTGTTCGCCGTGTCCTCAACCATCCACCTGAAAATGAAATATTACACTGTGGACATTGCCGCAACAAGGAGATGCTTTGAAGCTGCCGCGAAAAACATGAGTTCTCTGCTCACTCCGAAGAAGAAGAATGATCACAAAATGCCCGCTGTGAATACTGTGGAAGGAAACAACATCATGGATCTCGATGCTCGTATCAATGAGAAAGAGCTGAAGGATGAAGAGAACCCCATCTCGAAAAAGGTGCATCGCCCTATTCCTGATGGCGAGTTCGAAATCATCCCTTTGAACGACGATTACTCTCGTGGAATCAAGATTGGAGCTGGAATGCCCGAACTAGTGAAGAAACAGCTGGAAGCCTGCTTGAAAGAATATGTTGAACTGTTCGCTTGGAATGCTGCAGAAATGCCCGGAATCGACCTTGATGTCGCTTGTCATCAATTGACCATAGATCCTAGGGCTAGAGCTGTAGTTCAGCACCGTAGGAAGCAGTCTCCCGAAAAAGCGGAGGCTGCTGAAAAAGCTATAAAAGACCTCTTAGAGGCAAATTTTATTTCTGAAGCCAAATACACTACATGGATATCTAATGTTGTACTCGTGAAAAAGTCTAATGGAAAATGGAGAATGTGCGTTGACTACACCGATCTCAATAGGGCTTGCCCTAAAGATTCTTACCCTTTACCTAGCATAGATAAACTAGTAGATAATTCTTCAAAATTTAAATTACTATCGTTTATGGATGCTTATTCTGGGTATAATCAAATAAAAATGGTTGAAATCGATAAAAAGAAAACATCATTTATGACTGAATCGGACAACTATTACTATAACGTAATGCCTTTTGGTTTAAAAAACGCCGGCGGCACTTACCAAAGGATGACGAACAACGTATTTAGAAATGAAATAGGAGATATGCTCGAAGTATATATGGACGATATGATCGTTAAATCCGAAGAGGAAAATGATCATGTTTCTGACTTGAAAAAGGTGTTTGAACGAGCAAAAGAATACAATATGAGATTCAATCCAGAAAAATGTACCTTTGGGATAAAAGCGGTTAAATTCCTCGGTTTCTATCTCACAGAACGAGGAATTGAAGCTAACCTTGAAATATGCAAAGCTTTCATCGAATTTCCTACCCCAAATTCGAAAAATCGATACAATCTCTTAACGGAATGCTAACTGCTTTAGCGCGTTTCGTCGCAAAATCTGCTCAACACGCGCTGCCTCTTTTCAAGTTACTTAGAAAACAATCCGCTTTTGAATGGACGGAAGAAAGCGAAAACGCTCTTCAACACCTGAAACGAGCATTATCCGAGCCTCCCGTCTTAACGCGTCCACTCATGGGCGAAACTTTATTCCTATATGTGGTCGTGGCTCTTGAAGCCATAAGCGCAGTTTTGATACGAGAAACCGAGCAAGGGCAAAAACCAGTGTACTTCATCAGCAAAGCTTTGCAACGACCATAACTTCGATACTTGCAAATAGAAAAGACCGCGTTGGCAGTCGTCATCGCTGCAAGAAAGCTAAGACATTATTTCTTGGAACATTCAATTGTAGTACGAACAGACCAACCAATCAAGCAACTCCTCGCTAGGCCTGATATGGCCGGACGAATGTTGAAATGGTCGTTGGAGCTATCTGAGTTCGACATAACTTACGAAAGCAGGAAAGCTCTGAAAGCACAAGTATTAGCAGAATTCGTCGCCGAAATGACTTTACTTGCAACCTCGAACAAAAACAAATGGACCATATATGTCGATGGATCCTCCAACTCCAAAGGAAGCAGAGCTGGAATAATCCTGGAAAGCGACGAGGGAGTTCTTATCGAGGTGTCCCTAGAACCCTCATTCCCGACGACCAACAATCAAGCTGAGTACGAAGCCTTCTTAGCAGGACTACGATTAGCTGAGGACATGAATGTTGATGAAATTAAAATCTTCATAGATTCCCAGTTGGTCGCATCCCAAGTGAACGGGGAGTATCAAGCCAAAGACGAGCGTCTGGTAGAATACTTAACCCTTATACAAGAGAAGTTATCCAAATTCAAAGAGGCGAACGTACAACACGTTCCTCGTGAACATAATTCAAGGGCATATGTCCTCTCAAAACTAGCGAGCACCAAAAAGAAAAAAGGGAGGAACCAATCACTTATCCAAGAAACACTGCAAAAACCCAGCATTGAAAGAACTCTCGAAGTGAATCCCATATGCATAATCAACGCCAACAGCTGGATAAACCCTGTGAGGGAATTCCTCGCCTCAGGAGAAGTACCAAACGACCCCAAAGAGGCAGTCAAAGTAAGAAGAAGAGCATGCTCGTATGTTTTGATAGACGGTCATCTTTTCAGAAGAGGATTCGCAATCCCGCTATTAAAATGCGTCGAGGAGGAGAAAGTGGAATCGATTCTGCAGGAGATACATGAAGGGATCAATGGGCAACCCATTGGCGGACGCTCACTAGCGCGAAAGGCATTGCGAGCAGGCTACTATTAGCCAACCATGCAAATGGACGCTAAAGAACACGTTAAAAAATGTGACAAGTGCCAAAGACACGGGGATATGCAATTGGCTCCACCCAACGAGCTAAAGTCTTTATCGTCCCCGTGGCCAATCGCATGGTGGGGAATGGACATCCTCGGACCCTTTCCCAAAGCAGTTGGGAAAAACAGATGCCTAATCGTGGGAGTCGATTACTTCACAAAATGGATAGAGGCTGAACCCCTTGCCAAAATCACAGCCCACAACATCCTTCGCTTCTTCAAAAGGAACATCCTCGCGCGCTTTGGAATCCCACATTTTGTCGTAATTGACAATGGGTCACAATTTACGGACAAAAAATTCCAAGATTTCCTCACTAATCTGAAAATAATCCAACACTTTACGTCCGTCGAGCATCCCCAAACTAACGGTCAAGCCGAAGCGGCCAACATAATAATTTTGTGAGGCCTAAAACGAAGGTTGGGCGAGGCAAAGGGCAAGTGGGTCGAGGAACTACACAGCGTGCTGTGGTCCTACAGAACCACCCCACACTCGACCACGGGAGAAACTCCATTCCATCTAACCTACGGAACTGAAGCCCTTATTCCCGTGGAAATAAGGGAGCCAACTCGACGAACTGAAAGCCCCCCAGACGAGGAAACAAATAATGAGTTACTCAGAGAGGAACTCGATCTGGTCGAGGAACTGCGACAAGGAGCAGCTCTCCAAGAAGCCACACTGTTGTGAATGAAGTTGTGCAAGTATACACAGTCAAACTATAGCAAGTGATAAGAAAGAGTATCGTACCCACACAGGGATTGTCTAAGGGAACCTTTTCATTAAACACACAAAATTGCATTCTAATTCATGAGCAAGAAGGTAACAAAATAACATCATAGTTTAAGAGTTTATAAACAAAATAATTAAAAAGGAATTTAAAGATCAAATTTGGTAGTGATGTTGGAAGTATGATCCATTCAACTAACAATCTAGTATCTGTGACTGATAACGGGTGTCAAGACATATGTGAGCAAAGCTATACCTTGTGGTGTATGTCTACAACGTTAGATTATGCAATGCGTGATAAGATGGATCTTCTTTCTAGGTCAAACTTACTTCATTACAGTTCAGAAAAGCTTGTTTTGTATTCTCACTATGGCCTTAAGGCTTATGTCTAAGTCCTTAAGTAATAAGTATGTGTCCATCCTCTACTTAACCATATTAATTCCTAAGTTCCATTTATTACTAGATGTCTCATAATAATAAACTTGCATTTAATCCTAAGTTTGTCAGACCTTGAATCAAATATATATCATAAAATCATAAAAACTAAAAATGCAATAAACACCACAATCATTCACATAAATAATACTAGACTCTCATTGAATATCACATATTTCCAACAACAAGAGTTTTAGCTCATGGTGAGCTTAGTAAAGCATAGAAACAGAGATCTAAGTTTACATATAACTAACATCAAAAGAGAATTAGAAATGATAAACCTAGTAGATCACAACCAAGAAGAGCTACTGATCTTCGCAGTTGTGACTCCAGTTGACAGCTTCATTGGGCAACAATGGTGGATGAATGTTGTGAAGGAGATGGAGGATACCAAATTCTCTCTTAAGGTTTTCCTTCATCACTTTTCAACCTCTGATTAGGTCTCCTTATATAGCATCTGATATGGATTGGGCCTTCTCTACTTATCCTCCAAGAATAACCCAAAGAATAAAGCATATTCGTTTAATTTGTACTATGATAGTACACTTTCAGCACATGGGAGGTTACAGCTGCCTTATACTTCTATATGCCTCTTATCAGACGCCAGCTGTCTTGTCTTAGTTATACACCATTTGATCTTATCCAGATGCCAGCTCACGTCTTGACTACTCTTTGACTGCCACGTGTCTCAGCAGTACGGAATCAAGCGTCTTGACTCTGATTATCACCAAGCTAAACTCTACACATCAATCACCAAGCTAAACTCTACACATCAAAATAACGTGAAATCCATAAAACATAGCGCATAGTGTGCTTGACTCAATAATTCTAAAACTCAACTAAAATGACTTAATGATCACTATATTAGTAGGTAATAATCCAAGTAGTAAGGGCTTAGAGACATCACATAAAGTGAGTTATCACACACTGAAACAAAAAATCGCCGATCGCCACGACAAGAGGGTCATAAAAAGGGAATTCGAAGTGGGCAGTTTGGTCCTACGACGAAACCAAAAAGATTCTCGCGAAGGCAAGCTCGCTGCAAATTGGGAAGGACCCTACAGAATTCTGATAACACCGAAAAATACACTATTTATTAGCCTAGTATTTTAATATTTTCTTTGAATTATCATAGTATTAATAAAATAATTATTATTTTTTATGAAAATACAGATGCAGCCGAAATTTAGCAAAATATGAATTTTATGGGACCAAAAAGCTAAAGGACCGAGCAAAAGCCCAATCTAAGCATGGCGCCTGCCATGACTTGTGTGGCAACTGCCACATTCTATAATGAAGGCACGTGAAGAATGCATGGCGCCTGCCATGATCTATGTGGCGCCCGCCACCCCTTTTTATTAGGAACATGTGCAGCTGTTCAAACGTGGCAACTGCCACAGCTATCGTGACGCTCGCTACAATCCACTTCCAACCGTTTCCTTGTAATCGATATGCTTAAAAAACGGAATGGAATACGTGAAGAAAATATCGGGAAGGTTGTTAAATTGGCGCCTATAAATACATGTATTCTCTTTTTTTTCTTTTACGCTTCATTTTAGAATTTTTAAGAGATATATCAATTTAAAATTTTAGTCTATTAAGTGATTTTACTTTCATTCCGGTTGCTATATTTCTCTGTAGGTCACTATTTAATTTTATAAATTCAGTTCAGTTTAATACTTTTAATTCCAGTGGTATTGTTTGTTCGGTTGTTAACTATTGTTGTGCATGTTTGGCTTACTTAATAATATGTTCTAGTTTATTCAATATATGCCTACTGCACCTATTATGTTACAGAACCGTATTTGCAATTCCTATGTTTAACTTTTGTTTCATTATCTCTGCAACTTAAACTTTAATTAATAACATGTTTTAATTTTGTTCATTATATTCACTGATTGTTGCCGTACGTAATAGCAACTATTAATTACTCTAGTTTGCTTTTATCATATTTTCCTGCAACTAGTTTATCTGTTCCAGTTTTAATTATATGCTCCTGTTTTATTTATTATGTTTCATATCTTTTATGTATTTAATTAATTTAATTGTTAATTATTTAATTATGATGTTATCATTTAAAAATATGTCTAGCTAATTTAATATAACGGGAATGTGAATTAGGAGCAGATTTGGGTTCGGTAATTAATTTGTAATTTAATTTTTAAAACTAGTTTTCAGTATCAATTTTTAATTAAACGATAGATTATAATTTTGCACGACAGTGAAAATTAACTAAAGTATAAATTAATAGCGCGACAGTGTGAGATTTATACTAGATAGTAAAAATTGGACATTAATTTTAAACACTGCGACAGCTCTTTAAAATTAATTAAACTATATTAGTATTCAAAAAATATTTTATAAATAAATGAGTGAGCGATAGCAAAGCATTAATTTATTTAATATGATATTAGTTCAATAGCGCGACGGCGTGAGACCTATATTTTTAAACTAATATTGTTTTGTGAAAACTAGTTAAAATTGAATTGATTTTCAAAAAGTATTTTTATAAGTAAGTGTGAGAGCGAGAGTGAAGCATTTATTTTATATCTGTATGATATTAATCAATAGCGCGAGAGTGTGAGAAGCGTATCTTTAAATCAATTTCAATTGGTTAAAAAAGTAAACTTTTTCCCTAAACACAATTTAATTACCGAATCCTTTGAAGCAACTAAAAGTAACATTCCAGTTTAGTTAAATCTAATTATTTAAAATCTAATTTACTTTAATTGTTAGAAACTTAATTAATATTGAGCCTTAACCTTACGATAGATTAGTAACCTAGCGAATTATTGAAAAAATAGTCTCTGTGGGACGATAATCTTTTATAACTACACGATAGATCTGTGCACTTGCAGAAATATCGCATCAAGTTTTTGGCGTCGCTGCAAGTGCACAAATTTACCGTGTAGTTATAAAAGATTATCGTTTCCACGAGGACTATTTCTTCAATACTTCGCTTACGTTTTTAATATGTTGTAAGGTTAAGGCTTTGAGTTGTTTGGTAAGAAAATTTAATTAAATAACTTGACTTTATAAAAATAATAAGACTTAAAGAACCGGAATGTGAATTTCAGTTGCTTCAAAGGATTCGGCAATTAATTTGTGTTTTAGAGAAAAGGTTTAGTTTCCAACAAATTAAATATTGATTTAAAAATATGCATCTCACTCTCGCTGTTGAATTATATCATATAAAATAAAATAAATGCTTCACTCTCGCTCTAACATTTACTTATAAAAATACTTTTTGAAAATCAATTTAATTTAATTAGAAACAATCTAGTTTTCACAAAACAATATTAGTTTAAAAATATAGGTCTCACACCGTCGTGCTATTGAACTGATATTATATTATATAAATCAATGCTTTGGTGTCGCTCACTCATTTATTTATAAAATACTTTTTGAATACTAATATAGTTTAATTAACTTCAAAGAGCTCTCGCGGTGTTTAAAGTTAACGTCCAATTTTTACTATCTAGTACAAATCTCACACTGTCGCGCTATTAATTCATACTTTAGTTAATTTCCACTTTCATGCAAAATTATTGATTTAAGTTTAAAATTGAAACAGAAAACTAGTTTAAAAAAATTGAGTTCACAAATTAACCATTGAATCCAAATCAGCTTCCTATGTCACATTCCGGTTTTTTTAAATTAGCTAGACATAGTTGAAATTAAACACATAATTATTAAATAACTAACAGGAATATAAAATAAGAACATAACAATATGATTATAATTAACTAAAAGTAAAATAAAATAAACTAAACTATAACAAAACTGGAACTAAAAATAATGAATAAAACAAGTAAATTAAATGAAAAAGAAACTTGAATTAAAACTGAATGTAGACTTACAGAGACTCTGGAAACTGGAACGAAAATAAATTGCTTAGACTAAAATTTAATACTGATATTTTTTCTCTCTTAATTCTATAAAGTTGCGTAAAAGAAAAAAAAGAGAATACATGTATTTATAGGCGCCAATTTAACAGCCTTCCCGATATTTTCTTCACGTATTCCATTCCGTTTTTTAAGCATATCGATCACAAGGAAACGGTTGGAAGTGGATTGTAGCGAGCGTCACGATAGCTGTGGCAGTTGCCACGTTTGAACAGCTGCACATGTTCCTAATAAAAAGGCGTGGCGGGCGCCACATAGATCATGGCAGGCGCCATGCATTCTTCACGTGCCTTCATTATAGAATGTGGCAGTTGCCACACAAGTTATGGCAGGCGCCATGCTTTGTTGGGTTGGGCTTTTGCTCGGTCCTTTAGCTTTTTGGTCTCATAAAATTCATATTTTGCTAAATTTCGGCTGCATCTGTATTTTCATAAAAAATAAGATTGGAAAATCGGTGTTCTAATCCTATGGCTTCAGCAATGTTTGATATTAATCCACCAAAAATAATTGGCCCGCGTTTGGAAACAACAATTGAGCGCATATGGGAGAAAAAGAACGGGACATGGTTAATTCGGATTTTATTAAAAATGGCATATAAATAAAACAGCTCTTTGGAATTTACCTTGCTTGAGTTGCCGCGGCCAAAAAGTGTGCCAGATAGTAACTGGCGAAAATATCTTATGGCCGGATTTTGAATAAGAGAAGCATTGTTGCCCTCAAAGTTGTTAGTGTGTTTACCAGTTAAAGTGTACCAAAAAGAAATATAAGTAGGCAACCATTGGTCATTATCAGGGAGTTCACATACAATGGTAGGCGTTGAATGAGGAAAACGTAAGAGTTGAGCCATTTCATAAAAAGTATAAGCATATTCCTTATTGAACATCCTAAACTTGATAGTACCATCAACACTGTTGGAGTCAGGAGCTGTCGAAACTTCGAGTGAACTAAGAAACTCCAAAGTTAATTGAACATAAGTAGGATTATTGGTTGATAGAAAATAATTGAGATTTAACATGTTGAACATATAATTGACACTGTCGTATAAGCCCAATAATCTCATACAGGCTAAATCACAGTGTCTTGTTGCTTGAACTCCTCTAGTGCTTAACTCATAAAAAAGGCTAGCTTGTTTTTCTCCATCTCTCCCTTGCCTAAAGATAATTTCATAATCTCCTTGTTGAGCCATTTAAAAAAATATTGTTTTATGAGTAGGAGTAAAAGAAAATGAGCTACTGATGGATGTGTTGTGTGGCGTGCAACATATATATAGGTGAGTGAAAAATTCTTGCATGTAATTCCTGTCTTGTGTTAAAGTGGTCAAAAGAATTAATTGAATTTAGGTGGCAACATGAAAATAGGTGTAGACAAGTAATTAGGAAATTTTTTGCACAGGTGCTATAGTGCATGTCGTGTGAAAATATAAGGCTCACTAGAATGAATAAATAAATATTTGTAGAGCATCACATGGCTAATGGCTAGTCTAAGTTATTTATATAGCATGCAGCATTCAATAGAAATCACATGGCTACTGTCATAATAAGTGTGGCTTGTGAAATGAGTTGATATAATGTAGAATCAAATCAAGCCATGGCAATTGCCATAGGATATGTGGCGCTTGCCACAAGGTAGAGGGAGAATTTACATAATAATAATAATAATAATAATATATGGCGTGCATGCATAGATACATGTGATTTTGCAGAGTGATGTCATGCATGGATTTTTTACCAAAGACTACTATCATATTGGTGCAGGATTATTTGTGTTGACTAGTAAAAGTAGGTGTAGAAAATAAATATTAATAACTAAGACTAGTAAAATTCTAACTGAAAAAAAACTAAAAAAAAAACATAATAACGATAAAACTAATATAAGGGGGATGTATTCAATTGAGATTTCATGGGATTTTAAAAGACTTTTTAAAAATAGAAAAGTCTTGTGGTATTCAATTAAGACTTTTATAAAATATAAATAAGTCTAGTGGTATTCAATTAAGACAATTAAGATTTTTTTTTAGGGCAACGAAATCTGTTGGTATTTAATTGAGATTTCTTGAGACTTATAAAATGTCTCTTGGTATTCAAAATATATAGATTTTGATTGATTCTTTTGTGAAATTGATTTTGTGAGACTTTTTAATTGAAAATATAAATACCAAATTCATTCAACAATCCCACCCAAACCCTCAAGACTTTTCATATTTTTCCAAAAACTTTTCTATACCGTCAGAATTCGTGTTCTACCACTTTCACTGCTTGCTATATTGTTCATGTGTATATCATCAATATCAATGGCTATGGACAATTGTTCATATACCTATTAATCCATTTGCTAGTTAGAAAATAGAGGGAAGGAGCTATTTTGACCAGGCATATACGTTTGTCTTTATAACGTTGGTATCCCTTTTCAACCATAACGTTTTTTATTCATTGGTGGTTTTTTTTTTTTATTTTGCTTTTTGTTTTCTTCATCTTATTCAATATTCAACGCATGAGAATTAGGAACGTGATGCACAATTAGTTGAGTTACCGATTTGTGAAATAAACACATTATTCAATCGACACAAGAGAGAAGGAGCAGATTATGCTATTTTATGAAGACTATTGATTATATTGTTTTATTCAGATCTTATAATTTATTTATTATTATAATTTTTATTCACAATTTTTATTGCATGAAAATTCATAATATTTTTAAATCAAATCCATAAAGTAATTTGAAATCTTAAAAATCTGTAATGTAAATCCATCAAAATCATATGTTAAAAATTTTGATTATAGAAAGTCTTGTGAAAAAATCTTTAAAATCTCACAAAATCAATATAGTCAAACAAAATCTTTTAAAATCATCAAGATTTTTCTTGTCAAAATTGTCTCATAAAATCTCAATTCAATACACCCCCCTAAATATATGTATGAGAAATAAAACGTAAGAGATATGAAACCAAAATTAAATAGCTGCATAATTTATTAGCAAAAGGGAATCACTGTATCTGTCTCAGGAAGTTATGCAGAAAATAGTTAAATGAACAAATGATCTGAAAGCAAGAAATTTTTTTTTTTTTTTAAAAATAAAATATAATAAAAACTTCTGATTAGCCACTCGGTGGAGACTTCGCGGGGCCCGGCTGGAGATGGCGAATTTGATTCGAACAACGATCGAGTTGCTCAATAACAAGGTCCATGAATCTATGAAAATCAGTGCGTAGCGTGGTAACCTCATCTCTTAGACTAGTAAAATCTATACGCAGCGTCGCGAGCTCATCTTGCACACCGGCAATAGTAGCACCATAATCGATCTGATTCGATGGGTCTGTAGAGGACACAGCTGAGAAGACAGGTGATGGAGGGCCAGGAGTATAGTGATAAAGGGGAGGGGTTTCAGGGTCGGTCTCATCTTGCCCTTCTAAAACATATAGCTAGTTCTGTTTGTTGTACACACTAGTTTTGTCAATATTTGGCAAGGTAAATTGGTGGACCGACTCAAAGTTAATTAGTAGCAAGTACTCAGTGGGTCCAAGACTTCCTATCAGATGGTTGTTAAAACAAAACATGATATCCATAGGCTGCACACCGGCTGATAGGATAATTTGGGACAGTGGGGTGTGAAGATCGAAGGCCCTAGCAATGAAAGTGATAAAACCACCTAACATAATGAGGAGTTCTTCTTTAGAAACAGTTTTGTTGTTCACCGGTTTCCCAAAGAAAGTGTGGGCGATGATCATGTGAAAATACCTAATCGCAGGATTATGGATTCCGGTACTATATCTAGAGAGTGGGTCAGCGTTAGGATTGCCAGAAATGCTTCCCCAATAATATTGGAGCTCACTGCCCATAAACGTGTCATCTTGAACCTCAGTAAATGCATCTTTTCCATGGGGTACACCTAAGAATTCAGCTATTTCGCTAGTGGTAAGATGATAAATGTTTCTAAACATCCTAAAGCTAGCTAGTCCCTCGTGAATGGAAGTTCCTCGGGTTGGTTGATACTTGAAAGAGCTCAAGAACTCCAAAGTTAGGCTACGATATGTGGGGAGGTCGGAAAAAATGAAGCGGTCCCACCCTAACTGGTTAACCAAATACCTGACACTCTCAGAGAATCCTAAAGCTATCATGGTATTGCTATCAGGGAAAACATGAAAAGACATCTCTCTCTGGGAAAGTGCTTCGTAACATCCTCTCTGTGTGTTACTTCTGAAGGAAACAACCTAGTTATCGCCCATTTTCTTAATCTAAATTTGTTATTTCAGAAACAATCACATCGGTTAGTGTTAATCAAAAGAAATTATAGCTACCCTTTTTTTTATATATATATATAAGACTAAAATATAAAGAGAATAATAAAAGAAAGTAAAGGCAACAACATAATAAAAGAAAATAAAAGCAAATTATAAGAGGAAAGGATTAAAACATGGGTTGCCTAATAAAAAGGGGTGGCGGGTGCCACATAGATCATGGCAGGCGCCATGCATTCTTCACGTGCCTTCATTATAGAATGTGGCAGTTGCCACACAAGTCATGGCAGGCGCCATGCTTTGTTGGGTTGGGCTTTTGCTCGGTCCTTTAGCTTTTTGGTCCCATAAAATTCATATTTTGCTAAATTTCGGCTGCATCTGTATTTTCATAAAAAATAATTATTATTTTATTAATACTATGATAATTCAAAGAAAATATTAAAATACTAGGCTAATAATATTAAATAAATAGTATATTTTTCGGTGTTATCAAATTCGCGCAAAAACAGATAACGGGACCTATTTCCTCAAGAACTTGTACGGCGAAGAGATTCCTAGAACATGGAACGCAGAAAAATTGAAACAATATTATAGTTAGCAGGGTCTCGTGAAGTCGATGACTTGCTAGTGGGAAATATTCAACTTTAACAACAAGAGGTTAAGCCTTTACAACAGAGGATTGCTTAGGTACGGGCATGAATCTAAAAGGAGAAAAAGCCAAGTTTTCTTTCAAAGCTCGTCTTGACGAGTCACTACTCTATTCGAGCCCCATCGTCGTTAGTACACGACAGGCATGGATGCCCAGCTCGCGATGGGACACTCCTGTCGCGATGATAAAATCCCTGATGATCTTATCACCGCTAATCGTTTGGAATCCACTCCAAACACTCGAGCAAGTTCCCAAAACTACTCGAGCAAGGCGTTCGTAGATACATTTTATCTTGTGCGACAGCCGC
This sequence comes from Trifolium fragiferum, assembly GCA_954870985.1. Taxonomy (NCBI): domain Eukaryota; kingdom Viridiplantae; phylum Streptophyta; class Magnoliopsida; order Fabales; family Fabaceae; genus Trifolium; species Trifolium fragiferum. The sequence goes on from OX940789.1 coordinate 50,159,401, forward strand.
TTAAATATTCAAAATAATCCTAAGTTTGGAGATTATGATTATTAAACGATTACGTATTCAATTAACATGCATGATAGAATATGTGTGCCTTTATAAAGGGAAATACGAGCATAAAAGAGCAAGCAAATTAGGCTAAGTCATAAAATGCATTAAAAAGTAAATTGTACTTAGATACAATAAAAGGAAGCCACGAGGACTGCCTTATTAAAAGACTTAACAAAAAGGCCAAACAAACGCCCAGGTGCCAAAAAGGCGAGCATAACGCCAACACCAAGATTAATCAAGTTTCGTCTTCAGGAGTAGGAGTAGGTGAGGAGATAACGCCGTTGACGACTTATTTATATTCGTCCAAGCCTTCGGTCACGAGCTCGATCCCAGGATTCAAAACCTTAAGTTGAGCAACAGCATTGACAAAACTGTTATGCCCAACCTCGACCATGGAGTCCTCTTGTTCAACAATTTTCTTGATCAGGTCCACACGGCTCACATGACGATAGGTTCCTTCTGGGTCCAGAGCACCTTCTTCCTCGCTGCAAACGGAGGGAGCACTTTTGATTTGTTTCTCCAACTCCTTGATACGGTCATCTTGTTGCTTGCTCGTGACCTCGAGCTCCTGCAACTTTTTCGTCAGCTCGTCCAACTCTTTCTCCTTCTCTGTTAACGTCGTCGTCAACTCAAGCTGCAAGGCGTACTTGTTCTGATAATCCTCAAGCTGCAAACCCAGTTTGAGACCCAAATCATCTGCCTGTTTCTTGTACGTGTCCCTGTCACCCAAGTATTGGCACTCGCGACCGTTCAGAAAGTTAGCAATCTCAATCAATTTGAACGCAGAAACAGTTGCTTTAGCCAACTCTGCCTTCAGTGCCAGGGGACCCATATCATGCAGGATAACCTGTTCAGCTTCAGCTATCTCGACCTCTGTGTCTTGGTCGAGCATGTTTTCATGGGCAAACACTGGGGGCAGAACGAATCAACTAGTGGGAACCCCGGGCGTCAAGATGTGAAGTCCATGACGAGACCGACCACCACTGGGTTTGGGCGCCTTGGGAGGACGAGTATCAACGACCACTTCTGCGGGACATTTCTCCGCAGCAGTAGAAGGAGAAGCGTTTACATTCACTTCGCTCTGACGAGCAAGTTTGTTCTTTGCAGCACGACGAAGTTTTTCAGTAGTATTCACTATGTTTCCTGCCAAATAAAAAACAAAGCAAACGACCATTAGTAAATAGATACAAAGAGAAAAGTAAGACGATGACAAGTAAATCATTTAGATGAAAAACTAAGTAAAGGTAAAGGCATACTAAGCTCCTCTTCGGCCTCAGCGCGCGTCGCGCAGGCCAGGATCCTCTTAACATTGATATAACACGGAACCGTAACGGGTTCCCCGTCGTCATTCATCAAGTGATTCCCATCCTCGTCTGTAACAGCTTTACCCTTGAAGCTTTGCACGAAACCCTAAAGTTTCAAGAAATCGTTCATTCATCAACACTCAGTTCTTTTTTAGGAGTGGTAAACTTCTTGGCGGGCACCAGATAATGCTCCACTTCCCACTTGAAGTGGAACTTCCCGTAATCAGTCAGGACAGGTTGCCCGTCAGCATCGACGATGATATTCCCAGCATCATCTCGATCAGGGCCAGGGATCAGAACGTCCGACCATCCCGCCGCATTCTGAGGGCGAACAATGTAGAACTCATCTTTAAATGGGCGCATGGACTCTTCGAACATATAAAATAAACGGCGATTCTGCTTGAATGACACCCATCCAAACCTATTAGGATCCCCCTTTGGCATTGAACGTTGCAAGTGAAAAACAAAGAAGAACAGCCGAATGGTGGGATATCTGCGTCGGCGGGTACTCGATCTCTTCGAAGAGCCCCAGAATATCTGCGTCGGCGGGATATCCCGAAAACCGCGATCGCGTCAAACGAGGCTCGTCGACAACCCAATCTCGAGGATCATCATACATAGAATTAGTGGGAGCCTCATCTTCGGGAATCAGGGAGAGTTCCCGCCCTTGATCGGAAGTTTCTGGAAGGTTTTGCTCAAACACCGACTCTCCTTCGTCGTTGTTGTTAATATTCGATGAAGAGGGGATATCTGCCATTTAAATCTGAAAGACGAGGAAGAAAAAATGAATTCAACATCTTTGGATTATCAAATCCATCCTTCCACCGCCGTTCAAGTGAAAGGGCATGGATATGCGCTTAAAATCATCCTTAACGTTGCTCGCACAACAAAGGTGAAAGCCAAATGCTCGCGAGGATACAAATAGCGAGGATGCTACGAATACTTAACATACTACTATCCAAAACTAAAATCTAACGAGCATTCTTTTTCCTCTATGAGTGCTCGAGATTGAAACGTATGAGTGGTCATTATGTCATTAAAGTTACAGTACTAAAAATGGTGGAAATTGGAGTTGTAAAGGCGAGAAGCGCCAACAACCACCGCACCAAACAGCGAAAACACCATAAAAACGTAGTTTTTCCTACTAAAACTACCATCTTAAGGGGGGTAAAGGGTGTTAACCACCACTTACAAACCCCAACCACCATATCAGGAATTTCAAAATAATCCTAAAACTAAATCGACACAATCAAGTACTGTAAAAACAGAAAACAAAAATACTTGCTTGATTAGTGAATCGAAGCTTGAAAACGAAGTTGGTGATGAACGAAACTAATAGATCCAACGAAAACTTGATTCTTCAGAGATTGGGAGAAGTCTAAAAGAGAGAATTTGGAGAGGAAAGGAAATGAATGAACTGAAGAGTTCAAAAATCCCTCCTTTTCTCTATATATATAGAGAAATCACGTACAGACGTGTCTGCACGGATGGAAGAGGCGCCTCCAAAATCTGAATCGTTGCTTTGATCCAAGGGTTACAATCCCAAAAGATCCAACGCTTCAGATGGAACCATCGCAAAAACCAAAAGGCGCGAAAATACAACGGCCCAGAAACGTCCTCGTGAACAGCAGCCACGCTACTAGGAACTCAAGCATTTTTTTTAATAGCCTTTACACGTGGCAACAAGAAACGAAGCGGCTTGTCCTTTCAGGTCACTTCCACTGAGCGCTAAAATCTCGCGGAACCCTAGAAAATCTCCACGAAAATCTCACCGCGATCAGCGGCGCAATCATCGAGAAAAATCCTAACGGATATGGAAATTCTATCCTCATAATTAATTACAGGATTTCAATAAAAAGCCAAGTATCCGTAATAATTCTCATCCTCGTGTAACTTTTAGGCGAGGAGAGAAACATGGGACAAAAGTTCTCCTCGTGGGAACAAGAGCGAAAATTTCCGGGATATGATCCTCGTGAGCCAACTCGAGGAATCAACTGAGCATCCCAAATCCACGAATAGATGAATATCAAATTCACTGTATTCGTGCTCGATAAACAAAGATATGCTCAAAGTTTTAAGTCATTATGCCCGCTTACGAGCATAACGACTTGGGGGGCTTCTGTTCTGGATTGGGCATCATGGCCATCGCTCACTGTTATCATCTCACCAGCGGCTACAGTGCGATGACAACGCAAGGAAGGAGCATAACGCACATCTTCAGATTGATTAGCATTTATTGTTCATCATGGCTTAAACGACCGTTTCCGACAGCCACTTGATGGGCATTTATTGCCCATCAGGGGCCTTGGCCCAGCGCTAGGGGCTATATAAACTCCTCATTCTGAAGGAGTCAGGTACGCAATCTTTACCTTTGAAAACTATTCTCTGCACAAAACTGACTTGAGCGTCGGAGTGTATACAGGTACACAACCCCCCTTCCGCTTCAACAAGGGGCTTGCTCGTGCTCAAGATTAACCGGCGAGGTCATTCTGATCAGGTAAGATCAGTCTCATTATCATGTAATCCAATTTAAGTAAGTCTTCTTTTATGAGTCTTTTTATTCTATTTCCAAATTTGTTTCATTAAAATTCCGATTCATTAGACTCATTTTCATTTCTCCAAAATTGTCACTATAGAATTGCAACCGTGTCTTCGTTAATCGTCGGATCACCGAAACGGAATGTGAAGCGAGAGGTATCGCGGGTGCACCGTAGCTACAAATTTAGGCTAATGTAGTGTTTGAAAGGAAAGCGGCTAAGGTAAGGGCTTTTTCCCCATACACTCATGCACTTAGGGTTTATGTTATAGATTAATAATAAAATAATTAACTGATAAAGAGGGATGATAATAGAAGGAATGACAGATAATTATTTTTATAACATGTTATGCTATTTCAATATGTATATTAAGAGTTATGTGTGTGTGGTTGATTGTATATCTTTTTGTGTGTGGTTGATTGTATATCATTTATGTGTGGTTGAATGTGGATTTTGGTTATTCTGTCGATTTTCGATTAAATAATGAATTTATGGAGTTTGAAAGAAAAGATTTGAACTTTCAATTGGTTTAATGGTGTTGACTTTAAACGAGAATGTTTATAGTATGCATAGCATGTCATATAGTGGTTTGATAGATTCGGTGTGGTTCGGCATAATACTCAAGGGGGGGGGTACCGAATCTTAATACTCAAGGGGGGTAACCGAACTTTAATACCCAAGGGGGTATTGTGTCCAAGGGGGACATTCTAGTTTGCTCTGTGGAGTGGTGATATCTGGAACATTGTGTAGTTGCATTTCATGCATTTTTATTTGGTATAAGGTGTTATTAAAAATGGTTTCTTTCATCGATTTGGTTTGATTTCTTCTTTATGGTTGACCGTTTTATTATCATTTTATCACATTTACCTTCCGTTCGGCATGTTTCAATTTGGATAAGGAAATTGACCCTTACATTAAATATGATTGTAGGTACCAAATAAATATGAAGTTGATGTGTTGCTTGTACTTGCGCGGGGATAAATAAAAGGATTTTATGAGTATCTAACTGTATATTCCAAATAAGGTTTTTGAACAATTTTAGAGCTTGTAAATTTAACATATTTTAAAGTTTTTCTTAAATTTTCCAATAATTAATCATCTTGTAATTATTGATAAAATAATAATGGTGACTTTGAGTAAAAAGTGAAGAGTTTTTCTACTAGATGAGAGAATTATTCATAATGTCTCGGACCAAATAAGTGAAGAGTTACACGGACGAAGTGACCTCTCCCTATGGTGGGGCTAGAGTACCTCTCCTTAGAGCTCTCTTGCTGCTCCTCACTTGCTCCTTAGAGACTTATAGTTCTCTAAATTTATGAATGAATAATTGTGACTAAGGAGAACTCTATTTATAGTTTTTTAGTGGATTTGGGCTTTCAAGTTGTGCACCATTGTGGTACGATGAGATTCCATCGTGGCACGATGGCCACGAGATTTAGTTGCTTAATTTTTAAGTTTTCTTGGCCACCAAGTTTCTTGTCATCGTGGCACGATGTTAACTTACTTTTTGATTTTTGGCTTCAACACGAAAGTTGTATCTCTCTGTCTTAGCTTTTCAACGAATGGTCACAGGCCTCATTTCGATACTCGTAACTCCAGTTATGGTCCGCGCATTGAGATTTGAGTATTTTCTTCCTTTTAGCTTCTTTTTATGCATTTTCTTCAACTCTTGACTTCTTGGACAAGTAGATTCACTTCTTTAAGTTTTTGCCTTGTAATTGGTCTAAAACTAATACTAAACTAATAATAAATAATACTAAAAATATCATAGAAATTACTGTCATCAACATGCTATCCACCCATATTAACTTATCCTCCTCAATCATGTTAAGCAAAGGAATATCAAGAATACAATTTGCAATTTGATGAGGAAATAAAGATTCAATTTTATCCTTGTCCCACATTTTCACATTATGCGCACTTTGTACTTGTGACGATGGAATCCAAGCAGATTCTTTTTCTCTCAACCATGGATCACTCATGACCTTTATTTTAGCTCCATTTCTAATACTTCACCTACACTCATTCATTAAAATCTAACGAGCCTTCCAAATACCCCTCCAAGCATAGCTCAGATTATGCTTAATATTAGAATCAAAGATAGAGGAATTTGGAAAGTACCTTGCTTTGAAATCTAGCCACAATTGTATTAGGATTTGTCATAATATTCCATCCTTGCTTTATTATCATTTCCAAATTGAAGTTTTGTAAATCACAGAAACCTAATCCTCCTTCTCTTTTCGGATATGTCATACGGTTCCATGCTAGCCATTGTATGCCTTTATTATGCGTGTCTCCTCCCCACCAAAAGGAATTCATCATTCTTTCAATGTCTTTTATAATTAACTACGGAAGGATATAAACATTCACGATGTATGATGGAATGACCTGAAAAACTGATTTAATCATTACCTCTTTTCCGGATCTTGACAAAGTTTTTCCCCTTCAAGAGTTTATTCGTTTCCACACCTTATCTTTTATATAGAGTGTGGAAGAAAAATATTATTGAAGACAAGAAATTAGGTTACAAACCCCATATCTTTTTTGATACGGTTCAAAATGTAAAAGAGGACACAATTGGTCCAAATCCTATTGGGCTCTCTAATAGCCCACCTAGCCAACTCGTGAGCCACGAGGTTTCTTTCTCTCTTCACCCACACGACGGTTCCTAGAGATCTGATGTAATATCCCGACTCTAATTGGTAGAAGAATATTAATTAGAGGTAATCGTTAGGGATTAATTGGAATTAATCTTCCTATAAAAATAAGGAATTAGTAGAAGATGTCAAAATTGTAATTAGAGTGAGAAGGACTATGTTATATATATGGACCTAACACTTCCTTTTGATCACTTAACCATTCATTCTTTCATTTTCTCCTTCTCACCAAACCAAATTCTGAAACTCTCCTCCTCCTTCTCTCTATTGTGCAGCAACAACAACCTCACACCATCACCACAATCTCAAATCAAACCTCACATGCAAACTTATATTTGTAATTCTTGAGTCTTGGACTTTCAAGTAAGGTAAACCTCACTCTAATTCTTCTCAAATTCGTGCTCTAATTGCAAGGGTTTCACCTAAAAAATTTATTTGCATGCAAGGGTTCAAGTGATTTGGGAATTGGAACAAATTTGTCAAACCCGTATTCCTGGATATACCCTCAGTAAAATGGTAAGAAATCACTCCTCACAACTCCATTTCGAATGATTCTTTTTGGAATAGAAAGATAACTTGAATACGCTCATTTTGGCGCTCGTTTCATGAATTTTCATCGAGAAATGAATTCTGGGCAAATTTTTTACGTTGACTGTTCAACCCAGGAATTTTAAGAAAATCGTGTTTAAACAAGGCTTCAGTCAAAAGGTAATTTTCCTTCTCTGTAGCTCTGATTTTGATTCTGCTTGTTGGTATGGAAAGCTAACTTAATTTCGGTCGTTTGGAGACCAATTTCGTAAATTTTAGTGGAGTAACGAAGGCTGGGTGAATTTTTGAAGATGGAGGTCTGATGCAGAGTTGTGCTAGAAATTCTTCCTTTTTCCGAATTCCAAATTATATCAAGGGATGTTCATGGGATCGCCGTGGATTCTGTAGCTGCGTAGAGCCCAAGTAGAACAAGTTAAAGTTTCACTACAGGTGGGTTCTTAGGCTAGGTAGTTAGAAATCCCAATTTTAACTATGCATGCAAACTTAGGAAAAATTATTAGGTATAACTGTGTGAGGGGAATTAACCCCCAAATTTTCCTCTATTCTATCTTATATTATTTATTTTATGTTTATGCACTATCTTAGATGAGGATTGTAGGTGAAACTATTTGAATTTGATGATTTTCGTAAAACAGGGTAGTTTCTGCATGAACTCGCCATAGCGAGTTGCTAGCGAGCCTTCATGGCGAGCTGAAGGTTCTGGGCTGAAGAACTTCGCCATGGCGAGCTAGGTAACTCACCGTAGCGAGCTAACCCAGAATTTACCCTACTTTTCCATTTTCAAAATATTCGAACACTCGTTTTATATCCTCATCAGAGATAGATAGTTTGCAGTCATATAAATTATATAATGTTAAATAGGAGGTCATCGCAGTCGGACTCTTAGGGCTTGACTTAGGGAATTAGAGATGATGTATGCTCCCCGGGTTTTGGAAATTATGGTAGTATGAATTAAATTAGTATCAGTCAATTATGTGCGATTTGTAATGTCGCTTTATGGACTTCTTTTCCGAAGTATCCATCAAAAATAGTTTGTGAGCTGTATGCCGGAACGCTTTCTGTTCGTCGGACAAGGCATGCCTCTGAGATATGCTCACCTCAGAGTGTCCTTGCGGGTAAAATCAATAAGAGTTTGTTTATTAGTGATCCACATTTATTTATTATGCTTTATGTTAATTATGATTATGAATATGCTATGACTGATTAGGAGCCCCGGCATAGTCACCTTTAGGAGGATAGTAGGACCCAGTGAGACTTAGTAGTCTCACCCCACTCCATTCAATTTTTTTTAGGTAGATAGGTTATTTCGAAGTAGGGACCAGGATGGCTCTGACGATTGGAGCCGAGCTTGGATTGTCAGCTTAGAAGACTTAGTCTTCTTCCTTGTTTTTATTTAGCTTGTTATTTTGTTGTGGTTTCTTTCCGTTGTCTATTTCAAACATTCTTGTGTTATGTTAATGGTAATATGTTATTCAGTTAGTTCTTTGTAATTTAATGTACTTGGATTTCAATTATGTATGCTTCGACTAAATATTCTAGACAATTTAGTTGGGGTGTTATATCTGACCCCATGGATTTCTAGGAAAATTCTTCTATTTTAAAGCAATAACAATAGTAGCAGCGTCCAATTCAAAGATAACATTGTTGATTTGCATAGAATCCACCCATTTGAGAGCTTCATGAAGCCCCATCACCTCCGCCATAGTTACATCATCAAAACCCTTGAGAACCTTCCCGACAGCTCCAACGTAGCGGCCATCGTTCCTTTGCAAAACCCAACCCAATCCCCAATGGCCATCATCCGACATATGATGATCCACATTGAGTTTCAAGAAGGTTTCGGGAGAAGGACTCCAGCTAGTGTTGTGACTGTCGATCGAAGGAGGTTTCGAGTTTGTAGAAGTAATGCAAGCTACAAATGTGTGGTGGAGATAATTATGGAGATTCAGCAGAGCTCGATCCACTGCTTCATTGACAAGTGTGTCCTTATTCTGAAAAACGTTATTTCTAACTCACAATTTACTTTAGATGATAGTAGAAATGATTTGCATGTTTTCCTTGCGAGAATTTTTGCGCATGTAATTTTATTTTATTTTTTGGCAATAGACGAAATGACAAGCTATTGAAAACTCATCAAACAAACCAAGAAGCCAAACTGAAGATTCTGAACAAGAAGCAACAATTATTCCAAGAAATACCTTCAAGTACAAATCATCACATCCTGAAGAGCTTATCATTGGAAATAAGAACAGTCCTAGGAAAACAAGATCAAGCTTTAGGGATGAAGAATTCTTTTTTGGTCTAATTTCCTTGATTGAACCTAAAACCGCTGATGAAGCTTTATCAGATGATGCTTGGATTGTTGCAATGGAAGAAGAGTTGAATCAATTTCAAATAAATGATGTATGGGATCTGGTACCCAAACCTAAAGATAAGAACATTATTGGAACAAAGTGGGTATACAAAAACAAGCTGAATAAACAGGGAGAAGTAACATTATTTATAATGCCATCGTTATGTTCCGCCCGCCAAACACATTTCGCCTGTTTGTATAAATACAATGTGTTAATAGAAGAAATACATTTAATAAATAGAAGAAAAAAAAATTAAATATAAAACTAATTAATTACCTTAAAAGAATTAAAATAGTCAGTCCAATAAATTGAAAATTCACCATCTACTAATTAATTACCATGTAATATTTAATTAATTAATAATTAATACATTAGATGACTAAATTGTTCAACTTGGGGGGACTAGACCAAAACCCAAGTAGGAGCAAAACATCATAGAGCTGCCTCATTAAAAACCTTACCTGTAAAACCCAAAGGGAAAAACCAGGTGAAGGGAAAAAGAGTGCAGCGCTCCTAACAAAATAAAAATATTACATAATTAAAAATATTCATATTATGCATCAAACTCATCATCAGATGATTCACTTGATTCTACTTCATTGGCCTCTTCATCTTCTTCTTCTTCTTCGGTCTCTTCTTCATCAACTTCTTCTCCGGTGTTTGGCAAATCATCACAAAGACGACTAAACTGTTCAACTTCAATCACACTACTAACATTAGACATTTCGTCCGTCTGATATGGGATATCTTCCATGTTGTTAGTTGTTTCGATTCGGCCCCTTGGTTTTGTCTTAATTGCAGCACACCAACCTCTTTTGTCTCTTTGTGTCGATGGATATGGGACATAATACACTTGTCTCACATTATTGGCCATGGCAAATGGATCAAACAGTTGATATCTTCTATTCATTCGGATGTCTACAGTGTCAGTCAACTTGTTCAACTTTGTATTTATACTTGAGGGATCAAACCAATTGCAATAAAATAACACAACAGATTTCTTGTAATCCAAGTGTGCGTAAGAAAATTCATATATATGTTCAATCACACCATAAAAGTCACGTTCAATACCACTTTGATCAGTAAAACCTTTAATACACACGCCACTATTTATGGTTTCTTTTCCTTCAGTCCAAGCCTTGGTATGAAATTTATATCCGTTGACAAAGTAAGTGTGCCATTGTTTGACTCCTGAATTAGGACCATTAGACAAGTTCCTCAAGTGTTGATTGAGAGGGGTTTTTTCTTGAAGATAGACTTGTTGCTTAAACCACGGTGGAAAATTGGAATGTATTTGATCTGAGGATTGGTCCATTAAAAATTGATCTAAGTATGATGCCACTTCAGTGCAATTGATCAACACATGAACATGAGCTGCTTTTAAAACTTGTTCACTTGGATAGAAAATTGGCATCTCCCCACCACCATGACGACCAGGCAGACCAAAGACTGATAAGAGTAATGGATTCCTTCTATCCATACCAAATTCAGTTTCATTCCTAGTATTTCTAGGTGGCAAATCATTAAAATAGTGGGAACAAAATTGAGTTGTCTCACGATGCAAGTAAGATGCACAAATCGAGCCTTCAACTCGAGCTTTATTTTTCACCGATCGTTTTGAATCACCCATAAACCTTTCAAATGGATACATCCATCTATATTGTACAGGTCCACCAAGTCTAGCTTTATATGCAAGATGCACCGGAAGATGCTCCATAGAATCAAAAAAACCAGGAGGAAATATTCTCTCCAACTTACACAGTATCATCGGAATGGCTTTCTCCATCTTAATAAGATCATCATCTCGCAGAGTTGCTGAACACAAATTCTTAAAAAATTGACTCACTTCGATAAGTGGATTCAAAACGTGTGTTGGTAAAGAACTGAAGGCAATAGGAAGCAAACACTCCATAAAAACATGACAATCGTGGCTTTTCATCCCTTGCATCCTTCCGTTGTTCACATCAGCACATCTTGCTAAATTAGAACAATAGCCATCTGGCATCTTTAAATTTTTTACCCACTAACAAACAGATTTTGCTTCTTCAGCCGTTAAAGTGTAATTTGCTCGAGGTTTTAAAAACTTTCCATTAGCTTGTTCCACCAACACCAAATTATTTCGATTGCAAATCAAGGCTAAATCTTTCCTAGCCTTTTCATTGTCTTTTGTCCTGCCTTTGACATTCATCACAGTATTAAATATGTTGTCAAAGAAATTTTTCTCAATATGCATCACATCGAGATTGTGCCTTAAAAGGTTATCTTTCCAATATGGTAGATCCCAAAAGATACATCGTTTTGTCCAATTGTGTGTTTGCCCGTAACCATTTGGTTTAGAAGCAACGCCATTTACAACTTGTACTTTTGGCATATATCTAACCTTGTTCCAAACTTGTTCTGATGTTAGATTACGGGGTGGTCCAAGAGTTTCTTCGTGGTCTTTAACAAATGCATTTTTATTCCTTCTAAATGCGTGACCACGAGGTAGGAACCTACGATGCGAGTCAAACCATGATGCCTTTCCACCTTTCATTAATGTAAACGCTTTCGATTCTTCCATGCAATGTGGACAAGCCATTTTACCGTGTGTTCCCCATCCAGACAACATCCCATAGGCCGGAAAATCATTTATGGTCCACATCAACATTTCTCGCAAGATAAAATTTTCTTTACGTGCAATATCATATGTCAACACACCATTCCACAATCTCTTCAAATCATCAACTAAGGGTTGTAAATAAATATCAATACCAGCTGTTGGATTTGATGGTCCAGGTATGACAGCAGCTAGGAACATGTAAGGTTTTGTCATGCACATGTCAGGGGGGAGATTGTATGGGGTAACGATAACAGGCCAACAAGAATAAGGTATAGCTGATGATTGGATATATGGTGTAAATCCATCTGAACATAACCCAAGTCTTACATTGCGTGGATCTGATGCAAAATCAGGATGTTTTTTTTATCAAAATGCTTCCATGCTTCTCCATCAACAGGGTGATGCAGTTCACCAGTATTGCTCTGATTTTTATAATGCCACGTCATTTTCTCCGCAGTTTGTATTGATTTAAACATCCTTTGCAGTCTTGATACAATAGGTAAATAAAACATTGCCTTCCTTGGAACTAATTTCCCCCTTGCCCTTGAGGTTTTCTTTGCACGATATCTTGGTTCTTGACAAAATTTGCATTCAACTAGTGCACCATCATTAATACCAAATTCATTGTCGTAATACAACATGCAACCATTGACACAACAATCAATTCTCTTCACACCTAAACCTAACTTTGACACTAGTTGTTTTGCTTCATAATAGCTTTGTGGCAAGCCATCATTAACGGGACTTCCATCCAAAATCATTTTAGTCATTAAATCTAAAGCCAATTCTGGAACATGAAACTGCGACTTTAAACCTAAAAGTCGAACACACATTGATAGCTTCGAGTGTGGGGATCCTTCAAACAACGGCTTATTTGTAGTTGCCAAAAGATTATAAAACCTTTGGGCTTCTTCATTTGGAGGAGGATCCGTGACATCCTCTTCCGACTGGTCATAGGACAAATTAACACCAATAGCATTAGAAATCATATCATCCACCATATTGAACGGCTGATGATCTGGAACAATTGCTACCATAGTACTGCTAGAGGGACCTGCACGATTCTGTAAAACTTGGGCATCTAAATTAACTGTTGTAGCCACACGTTCACCATGACTTGTCCAAATGAAATAGTTTTCCTTGAATCCAACATTATATAAATGCAATCTAATTTCTTCCTCGCTCTTAAATGCCCTACACTTACATTTCACACACGGGCATCTAATTCCTCCTTTGTAAAACGAGCGGACTAACTCCTACATTATTAAGAAACTCTTCAACCCCGTCCGTGAAACGTCGTTTTAGACCTTGCCTTCTAGGAAAAGTTCTATCATACATCCAACTACGATCCATCGATCTGAAATATATAGATATCGATCCATCGTACCATGCATATTCTATTAATATATATTTATAACATATAAAATTCAAATATTATAACAACTACTAAAAGGATATACTAACTAATTTTAATCATTGTAAACATTATTTTTTACAACACTTTTCATTTCTGTTTTTATTTAATAAAAAAACGAAAATTATAATGTAAAAAAAAAATGAAAAATCAATTAAATATAACGCTAAAAGTATATACTAACTAATTTTAATCATTGTAAACATTATTTTTTACAACACTTTTCATTTCTGTTTTTATTTAATAAAAAATGAAAATTATAATGTAAAAAAAAAATGAAAAATCAATAAAATATAACACTAAAAGTATATACTAACTAATTTTAATCATTCATTAGTCTATCAATATGAATTTAAAAAATATAAATTCATTTTGTATTATAAAAAACTTAAATTCTGTTTTTTTTTTATTTATTTTCAAAACTAAATATTACTACTTAAGCTAGTTTTTTTTTAAACTATGAAACATGATATATATATATATATATATATATATATATATATATATATATATATATATATATATATATATATATATATATATATATATATATATATATCATTTTTATAAAACATAATATCATTTTTGCTTTTATTTTATAGTAAAAAATGCTTTAATTTTTTTTTTCAAGTACAATAAAATATCAAATCAGTAAAATACCATAAAAAAAAGCAAAATACAATAAAAAAAATCAGTAGAAAATACGAAAAATCAGTAAATAAATAAACGAAAATACAAAAAATCAGTTAAAAACAAAAAATTATATTTGAATTAAACCACAATACCAACCTTTGGTGCTAGTAGTGTCTTACTTCAAGCTTTATATAGACCTCCAATATTATACATGATATGATATATTAAATCTATAAAAAAAAAAAAAAACGAATTAATATCAACAATAAATAAATAACATAACACTTAATTACTAAATAAATAAACGAAAAAATAAAAAATTAAACCAACATTTGATGCCTAGTAGTGTCTTATTTCAAGCTTTATAAAGACCACCAATATACATGATGATATATTAAATCTATCAAAGAATAAATTAATACATAGTTAGAACCAAAATTAAAAACAAATTAATATTAACAATAAATAAATAACATAACACTTACTAAATATTTAAGAAATTTCAAACTTCTTCCAACAATGAAACATAATTTGAAGAGAGAATATAAATATTTGGAGAGAATGAAGAAATATAAAATGTAGAGAGAAAGAATTTTAGGAAAATGAGTGAGAATGGAGGATGGGTGAAAATGAGTGAGAATGGAGGATGAGTGAAAATGAGTGAGAAATACATAATAATAACTTCTGATCATATGTGAACGTTGGAAAAATTTATTGCATAAGCCTTACCGGCGGCCAAAAGCCGCCGCTAATTCCTGGCCATTTTCCATACCGGCGGCTAAAACCGCAACAAACCCTTAGAGAATATTATTTTGACTGTTAGTTCCCTTTGCGGCGGTTTTTGATTCATTTCCGGCGGTTTTTTAATTCCAGTTTTCCCGTCTATCATTTGCGGCGGCTTTTAGACCGCCGCTACTGCTGCCAGCTGTTTTTGATTTCCCGCCTATTATTTCCGGCGGTTTTAAACCGCCGCAACCAGTAACAAAACCGCCGCAATTATTTTTTGAATTTTGAAATGCCCAGATTCGTTTCCGACGGATTTTTTCCGTCGCTAATGGTATAAAACCGCCGGAACTCCTTCCGTTGGCTAAAAACCGCCGGAAACTGTGGCCACTAATGCAGCAATTTCTTGTAGTGTTCAAACCTTGATTAATAATTAAAACACAATCATTCCACTTTAATTAATAATTAAAACATGTGTTTATAATTGATTAGTACTATTTGTCAAAATAAAAATGAAAAGATTGATTAGTACTATTTTGGCTTTTGAATTGCTAATATATTTTGGAAATTTATATAATTTATTATTAAATTGTTGTTGCTAGCTTAAAAAATCTTAAAAAAATATATTCTCGGGTCGCTATTATAAGCAAAAAATTACATTTTAGATTAATTGGAAAACTAATGAATCTAATCTGTAATATAGATCGATCAGATTCATCAGTTTTTTAATAAATTTAAAAAGTGATTTTTTTTTGTTTATAATAATAATCAAAGGAAGTATCATCTAGGGGCGTATGTACAAGTACAAACATATGCCATCCGTACAATTTTTTTTAATGGATCATGCTAAACATGACATTTGGTACACTTGTTAAGAATGCTAAAAAAAAAAGACAAAAGTAATAGTGATAAAATAACTTTTTAATTTTGAAAACATTGAATGCACAATTTCCAAGAAAAAATTTCCATAATAATTTATTTAACATTTTCTTTTTTTAATTTGTCATATAATTCATTTAAGTCACATATTAAATATAGTTGATCTTAGCTAAATCTTAATTTAGTATTAATTAAAGTTGATTTTTGCTCTTTTTAAAATAAAATAAATGGAATTATAGTTAATTTAATGCACCTCATCATATGTCCTGTGTTACCAACACCAATACATTTTCCCATTGAAAACCTGAAGGGATGCATGCTAAAGTGGGTTGGTATAATGCTAGTGGCACACTTATACCTACAATAGCTTCATAGGAGTCTCATACTGTAATTTGAGAAAAATTATACGAAGTCTCTTTGATGGAAGGAAAGATTACTACTTTCTTGGTTTCGAAACTTGTTTGATGCTTGTTTCTAATTAGGAGTCTTCTTAGAAGTCTAGTAAAATTGTTAAAACTTAGCTTTCATATCTTTTGGTAGTCTCCCATCATAATTATGACAAGTTATATTTAGAAGCCTGTTATGTAATTTGGACATAGATTAGTTTTAGTAATCTAATGGGGGTGTTATCCAACTTGCATATGAGTTCGTGCACATTTGTAACTAGTTAATGATGTTGATAGAATTTGACAAGTTCTTATAATTGTGAGGTAGAAAATTTTCCCCAAAGATTCTTGGTTGAACCAATTGGTAAATCTTATCAAGAGACTTTGAAATATTTTGAGGCAATAACTTTCTGATTTTATCTTTTTCATGAAAGTGACGATCATTTTTCCTTTGATAGTCTAATTCATCTGTAAGTTATCAACTTTTTATTGGTTCTTGTTGCACCCAACTTTCCCATTTGGTATAAGATACATTGTTTGGAATAGGCAACCTCTATCTATCTCAAGAAAGCATTTCAACATTATCAGAGCTTTCATTGCAAAATGAGTTGCTAACTTCTCCCGAAGAGTTTGTTATATAATTTAATCACCTGCAATGATAATGTCATCTACATTGATCAATGGTCCCCTATTTATACTCACTCATAATCCCTCTATTTTAAAATTATTCAATTTTAGTTTTTTCATAAGATTTTTTACTTAAAACCCGATGATATTGAATGATCAAAATTTATGAAATTACAAGAAATTTTATTAAAAACCGATGTTTAAATTTCAAAAATTATTCATTTTTGCAATTTAATTAATAAAATGTAAATAATTAATCAATTTGGATGAACCTACACCACCGGGTTATATATCATGTCATTTAAAATATATTAAATCATCATTGTATTTTTAAACATAAAAATCCAATGAAAAAAACAAAACTGGATGATTTTAAAATGATAGGATCAATCTCATGAGTGAAAATAAGGAAACTAAAATTATAATTAAGTCTTGTCAAAAAAAAATTTAAGTCAAAAATATTTTATAAAGAGAGCTTGGTCAATTGACACTACTTGCACTTGAATGATGCCATAGTCCAAGTGAACCTCCCAAACAAAAAACATGGAAATAAAGCTCGAGGCTAAACAATACACCGGGTATAAATGTTATGAGTATGTTTTGTGAATTTAATTCAATTGATAAGACAATTGTATTATTATATGTGTAGAGAATCAGATTCGAACTCTGATTATCTCATTTATTTATGATAAGGTTAAAATTTCTAGTCATTAAACTATTTAACAAAAAAAGATGTTATGAGTATTATTTCATAAAATTATTTTAAATTGACTGTATTTTTTTTTTTTTTAATCTAGAAAAAACTCCTCACTATAAATACAATTGAATTGCAATTTTGACTTATTATTAAAAACAGTTAGTCAGACTTTTAATCCATGTTACAAACTCTTGAATTCAAAGTCAAAGAATCGAAAAATGGATTCTCATTATGTCATTTTTCTTAACCGCAAGTGTAAATAATTCATTTTTGTTCTACTTCTTCCCAAAGTCCACAATCAACTAACCCAAACACCAACGCTCTTTTCATTTTCTCTCTCTAAAATCTAAAAATCCAAATCCCAAGCAAATCGCTTCTCTCTTCAACACACTTTCTCTTCATTTTTCAATTCAAACTAACTTAAAAAAAAGCTGAAAATCACGATTCAATTCAATGTCGCGTTTGCTAGTAGCGTTAAGCTGCTAGTGTTAAACCTTAAAATATCATAACAACCAAACATGGTCTTCAAAGGAAGATTCTTCTCTTCTAAAAAATCCGAAACTTCTAGTCCAGATGCTTCTTCTAACAGTCCTCGATCAATCTCCTCAAATTCTCCTTCTAGATCTGATAAGAAAAAAGCTAAATCAACCGTTACTCAAATCCTAAACTCCGCCGGAACAACCACCAGCGGCGGCGGAGGTAGCGGTGGCGGAGGTAGCGGCGGCGGATTTCTCGGAGCATCGGCTTCTAGTCGGAAGACGCAAGTTAAAGAAGGGAGTAAGAAGAAAGATGTTGGTAAAGGAAAGGAGAGTGAGATTTCGAATCTGTCTGAATCTCGCTCTCGTTCTGGTTCTGGTTCGAAGAAATTGACTCCGGCAACGGCGGTGGAGGTGAAGGAGTTACCATCACCGTCGCCGTATTCTTCTTCATCGTCGACGGCTGCTGCGTCCGTTTCGCCCATTTTGGCATCATCGTTAGGGTTGAATAGGATAAAGACGAGATCGGGACCGTTACCGCAGGAGAGTTTTTTTGGTTTTAGAGGTGATAAGGGAGGAGCTACGGCGGCGGTGCTTGGGGCTAGTAATCTTTCGAGGCCTGGTGTTGGGAAGAAGAAAGAGGCTGGGAATCAGAATAGAGTAGGATTTCGGGAAGGTTTGGTAATTGGTGGTAGTGGTGATAATGGGAGTAATTCAGATAGTTTGTCGTCAGGGAGTGGTGTACATTCGATGGATCAAAGTCCGGTTGTGTTGCCGAGGTCGCGGTTACAGAATGGTGAATCGTCTTCTGAAATAGGTATCATCATTGCAAATATGTGTCTCAATTTGGTGGTGCTGTGTGATCATCATGGCATATTTATGTGTTTGCTTTATGGATATACATTTAGGATTTAATTGGTATGCAATGTAGAGATTTTTTGCAGTGTTATAGTTGTCTGATTTAAAATATTTGACTTTAATTAAAACTATCTTAAAAAGTGACATTCATGATTGGTTTTTATTGCTTGACGGTGTAAAGTGTCAAACATTTTACGCTGATATCAAAATTAAACTATATATTTAATAAAAAAATAATCTGGATTTCAATGTTTTCAGCTGATTTTTTATTCAGTCTTGATCTTAGTTTGGTAAGTTTTGATTAAAGTTTTGGTCGAGAGGCATTATGAACATTAACATGTTTTGAAGATTATATACTTTTGAAGAATGACATACTAACTTGTTTATATAGGATTCATAAAAAATAGCATAATGGGGTTTATTCCGATCTGTATTGAGTGTGAATTGGGTAGGAATATCTTTATTGGATTACGAAATGTGATCTATTGGATTGAATTATAAGTTCACACTTAGAAGGAGTCTTGGCTCAGTATGGAGCCCGGAATTGTAGATGTATGAAATAATGGTTTTATTGACTGAAAATTGTGCTAAACCTCTTGCAATTGATTGATAAATGAAAGATAAAATTTGTAGAAGGAAGTGATTCTAGTCTACCCCGGAGCTAAGCTCTTCACAGAAAGAGAACACTCTTTATTTGCCTAACTGTATTGGTTCTAACTATATAATCCGCCATAATTCCCACATTTTGCTCACCTCACTATATATATACTACTTACTAAGGCATATAAACTTGCCAACTGAAGACGCTAACCCACTCTTTATTTACCATATATCCTCAATATTTTCTTTATTACATAAGGCCCTTTTTCCTTTATCACTCATACTCGGATCTCTATAACTCGGTACTTGAGACAGGAATGAGTAGGTTGTTGGAGTGTGCACGCATCAAACTCTTGTTTTGAATCCAATTTAAATTGGTGGTAGTAGATAGGATCCCTATATGTTCCCCAAAAGATGAGCAAACTCGTTTGTTTTAACTTTCACCTATTTTTGCTTAGAATTGTAATTTAAAATTAAATTGGCTATTATCAGAGATGAAAGTATTATGAACTTATTATTTTATATTTCTATGAAATTTTGTTAACAATTAGAATTGTAATTCTAATATACGCCAACTAGTTGTTTGGAATTGGGAGGTCCGGTTCTTATTCCAACCATCGAATTCAAGTTCAATTCTGTCAGACAAACAGGACCATATTGATATTACAGCGAGCATAAAAGGATGCTTTTGGTTTAAATATACTTTTGGTCGGTGCACTTTTTTTTTTTTTTTTTTTGGATTCTCTCTCTGCAAAGTCATAGACTATCATTTTTGGTCTTTAATGTCAACCTTTATAATAAAAAATTTTATGTGGCTAACAGAGCTCCATTTGGCACTGAAAATGTGACATATTTTGAATTTTTTATGACTGACACACCCTCTCTATTTGACTCGGCTAAAAATTCATCCCCACCCGAAATGTAAAAACCCTTAAACTGATATATCCTTCAATCCAAAAACCCTCAAACTCATCCAGAAATTCATACCCACTAACCCACCTTCAACTGCGAAAAGCAAGCATGACAATTGCCAAGTCAGTTTAAGCGGCTTTTGTATTCTAAGACCAACCCAATTCATGGAAGTAGGATGGCCGATGGTAACCGCAAGTGTTCCTCATCGTCTCACCACAAAACCCGTTTTGAGTTTAACACCTGAACCGACCAAGGCAGCCACCACCACCAATTTTCCATTTGATCACGAGTTCTTGCTCAACCCTAATGACCCTAGCTCTAACCCTAGTCTAATCCCAGCCACAAACACCCAAATGGTCACTCGACCTTGATCCCTTTTCCATTCCCAAAGACCGGTTCACCACCTTTCTCGATTCCCGACATATGTAATCCTCACTTATGGAAGCATTTGTGATCCTACTTCACTCTTTCTCTAAAAACTAGGATTTTGCAACCCCACCTCTCCCCCTTGACTTCTTCAACATGCAGTTCCCACCCTGCTTTGACGTCTGTCACGCTGATTACCAGAATCTCATAGAAGCCTCCTCGACAAACAGGAAGTACAAAGACGAGGATGGTAGTGATGGATTTGCTAGGGAAAGGGAACAACTTTTGGTTAATGCTAACCGGTTTGCTAATAGGGTTTCTGGCGATATGTTTCCTACAAGTTCCAGTGGCTCCCAAAAGTGAGATATGATTGACCTGGTTGAGTTGAGGCCTTCCAAGCATTCAAGGGTTGATGGGGTTGGTAGCACTTATAATGATGGCCCAAAAATTCACGTTGGATTGATTGGGGATGAATTTCTGGGTTGGGGGTGGGTTAGATTGAGAAAGCAACCCACGTCATCAAAATATGTTACATCACAAGGTGTCAAATGAAGCTCTGTTGTTAGCCACATCAGCGTTTTTGTAAAAGAGATTGACTTTGGGGAAAGAATATGGTGGTTTCTAATTTTACATTGAGGGATTCCAAAAAACAAAAGTTAACAAGGACCAACAACCAGAAAATCCTATATTTGCAGGGACCAAAGTGTGTTTGAACCTATATTTCCTTTTGAAGGGAACCATATTGCTATTAATTCATTGAATCATTTCTGGAACTAAATGGTCCTTTTAGTAAAGTTGTTGGCATAATACAGACCAACTGAAAAGACTACATTTAAAATAATCTGAAAACATGGAAACAATAGAAGTTTTTTTTTTTTTTTTCCAGTAGATGAGTTTGGTTGCAATAACTGGAAACCATGGAACTCAAAATTTTGGAACTACTATCTTAATGTTTTGGACTGTAGTTTTGACCTGAAAACTTGGCCGGGTTTGACTTAATCAAATGAACAGGCCACTAAGTTGATGACCGGTCAGGTTGGAAAGAAAAATCTGGCCAGCCATAAAAAAAATAAAGAAATCATAAATAGCAGCATGTTTGACTGAAAAACAGTTAGAACTAGGCATCAGATCCCATAGATAGAAATACTCTAAGTACAAACACAACGAGGCTAGAATTTTGCTTTCAGAATGATTTTATGATAGCTGTTTCATCACCTATATTAAATAGAACAAGTCAAGTAGATACTGTTCAGAATTTAACACCTTTGTAAAATAACTAACCTCCTTTCAAGATAAATAAATTTATAACAATAGTAGTTAAAGGAAATCCTACAGAGACATAGTTTTCACAAATAAACAACTCTAATAAAAGGAAACTTGGTACAATGAATATCCTGTCTTGGCAGGGGTTCAGGGAAGAAATACACAACTAAATGTTACTTAAATTTGTATTTTTGGAAGTTATACAAATACTGTTTTGTTGCTGAAATATTACTGAGCTTGATGAAATATGATACATAATCCCAACATCGACATTAAACCATCTTTGAGCACATAACTTGTGGATTACTGCTGCCTGCATCATACTTGTCACATCTTTCACACAATAAGTTGCTGGCAGGAGAGCCAGATACATCAGTTTCTAGTTTTCTGCATCGCTATCTTACAAGCTCATCTATTGTTTTTTTTTTTTGTGGTTAACAGAATGTTTGTATTGGTGAAGTAAAGTAGTTGTTACTGTAAAATCCTCTCAGTTGCCTTGTTTTCAAGTGTTAATGCTTCGGGTATGTTTGAGTGGTAGGTTTTGTGTTGATGCCAATATATGTCCAGTTTTATGTACTATCAATCGAAAAATTTGTATCATTGAGTGGACTGTTGTCATGTTTATTTATATTGAAGTGTCTGCCAAAACTATGCTGTTTTAATACTAAAATGTGACTTAATATTACTTTTGCTCATCACATCACTTTAAACAGGAGAGCAGACATCATCACAGACCCAGACTGGAGGCTTAAGAAGTGAAGATGTTTGCACCCCAGAGGTACTGATAGGTGTGGAGTGTCTAATATATTCGGTTATTGCTTTACTTACATTAAATTTGTCTGAATTAGTTGTTGTTCCCTTGCCAGACCGCATTTGATTTTGAAAATCCAAAAGAATCTGAATCTCCTCGTTTTCAAGCTATATTACGTGTCACAAGTGCCCCCGGAAAGAGGTTTCCTGGTGATATCAAGAGTTTTTCCCACGAGTTAAATTCTAAAGGTGTCCGGCCCTTTCCATTTTGGAAGCCTCGGAGGTTAAATAATAACCTTGAGGTACTTTACTTTCATTTTACATTTTATTGTGGAGTTAATGGTTTGTGTTGTAGGAAACATTACTTTAAAATTGCTATTCTTATTTTTGTGCAGGAGATCTTGGTTGTCATTAGGGCTAAATTTGATAAAGAAAAGGAAGAGGTGAACTCGGAACTGGCTATTTTTGCAGCAGACCTGGTTGGAGTTCTTGAAAAAAATGCAGATAATCATCCGGAATGGCAAGAGACAATTGAGGACTTGCTAATTTTGGCCAGGCGCTGTGCTATGACTACATCTGGGGAGTTTTGGCTTCAGTGTGAAAGCATAGTTCAGGATTTGGATGATAGACGTCAAGAGTTGCCTCCAGGGACACTAAAGCAGCTTCACACTCGAATGCTCTTCATTCTCACACGGTGTACTAGGTTGTTGCAATTCCACAAGGAGAGTGCATTGGCTGAGGATGAACATGTTTTCAATCTCCGTCAGTCCAGAGTCTTGCATACTACTGGAAAAAGTATTCCTCCTAGTGGGGGAAGGGATTCTAAAAGTTTTGGTGTTGCAAAGACCTCAAAGGCTTCGACAAAAAAAGCTTATAGCCAAGAGCAGAGTTGCTTGGTTTGGAAGAAAGGTATTATGAAACCAGAAATTCAGTTGCCTCCTGCCGATGATGATACTTTAAAAAGCTTCGAGTCTCCGTCTGGCAGGAATCGAATGGCTTCATGGAAAAAATTCCCATCTCCATCAGGAAAAAGCCCAACAGAAACTGTTCAGTTGAAGGACCAAAGTTATGGGACAGTTGAACCTTCAAAGACACCAGATAAGAGATTAACTTCTGATATAGATCTCTCTGCTGCTAAGCCGTCTGAGCTTCTCGCTGTCAAAGATTCCCATGACCATGCTTCCAAGCACCAACACAAAGCTTCCTGGGGATACTGGGGTGACCCGCAGAATATTAATGACGACAGTTCAATAATATGTCGAATATGCGAAGAGGATGTACCTACTTTACATGTTGAAGATCATTCAAGGATTTGTGCAGTTGCTGACAGATGTGATCAGAAGGGTCTGAGTGTCAACGAGCGTCTTTTAAGAATTTCTGAAGCACTATCATCTACTCAGAAGGATTCCCAACAAATGGTTGGAAGTCCTGATGTTGCAAAAGTGTCAAATTCAAGTATGACTGAAGAATCCGATGTTCTTTCCCCTAAACTTAGTGATTGGTCGCGCAGAGGCTCGGAGGATATGCTAGACTGTTTCCCTGAAACGGATAATTTGGCTTTTATGGATGACCTAAAAGGATTGCCACTTATATCATGTAGAACTCGTTTTGGTCCAAAGTCTGACCAAGGTATGACAACATCATCTGCAGGGAGCATGACTCCTAGGTCTCCTTTAATGACACCAAGGACAAGTCAGATTGACTTGCTCTTGGCGGGGAAGGGTGCTTACTCCGAAAATGATGATCTGCCACAGGTACACTCTTATTTTAACCTCTAAAATAAAGACTATTATTTCTAAGTTGTTGTCATATATTATGTCATGGCTGGCATATCCATTAAATTCAGCATTTTCTATATAATGGTCTTCCCTATGTGTTTAGCATTTTGTATGGTGTTGGTGATTCATGATTCAGTTGAGTGTCCCTAAACCAGCCTATTATATTCATTGGATTGTTGTAGATGAATGAACTTGCTGATATAGCACGATGTGCAGCCAATGCTAGTCTGGAAGATGATCGCACAGCGTCGTATTTATTATCTTGTCTTGATGACTTGAGGGTTGTCGTAGAACGAAGGAAGTTCAATGCACTTACTGTTGAAACCTTTGGAACACGCATCGAGAAGCTGATTCGGTTAGTACCTCGTTTTTAAATATTATGGAAGGAAATTCTAGCAACGTTGAACCTCAGCGAGTGAATTCTTATGAATAAATTTTGTTGTTAATTCTAGTTAAAGATACTTTTGATGTATAGATTAATTATGTTATTATCATAATGATACTGCATATTTTTATTTACTATCTGTCCCGTGCCTTATCCAGGATTATTGGTCTGAGTGTTAAACTTTCCTCATGTTTGCCTGAAATATTTTCTTCAATGTTCTTTACTTATGTAATAGGCAGCAACCCCCTATCAAATGTGTCTAAGCTAGAAGAAATAAGAGAGTCACAGAGGATTGCAATCTCTAAGTGGCTGAGTAGTAGTGACATCTAACTAACACAAATGTTTGTTGGCTAGAAGACTGAGGTAGTTATAAGCTGAGTGAAGGAAGATTAGGAGGTATCTTTGGAATTGTATCATTCTTGGTGAGGAAAAGTCATGTCCTCTCATTATCTTTGGAGTTGTATCCTTCTTGGTGAGGAAAAGCCATGTCATGTCAATTCCTCAATGAGAGCAGTTCAGTTTTTTCATTATTTTCATTCTTCCGAACCTTTTTCTATCTAATTGGTATTAGAGCTCGATGTTAGTGTCTCAGCAAGGAACTCCTACAGAGGGAGAGAGCATAAAAAGGCCTAGTGAAGTGTCGCAAAGTGCATCCGTCAGGGTTTCGGCTTTCAAGTATTGTAGATTAAAAACACATAGTATCCATGTAAGAAAACTAAAAGAGAATATACTACATAATATGAAACTCAAAATCTAAAACTTATTGTAAAAGTAATAAATTTCACTCAAACATGTTGTAGAGTTGTAGTATATCAAGCTCTACAAGTCCACTCGAAGGAAAAGAACACTACAATTACGAAATCATAACATAATTAATGTTCTATTGCTTTAAATAAATCAAACTTGTCTCTGAATGCATGTTGCTGAACATTGATGACTTGACTCTGTTATGAGGTCTGGTAAATAAAAAACCTAAAAACTGGAGCATTGCTTTTATACCCGCTGTCATGGAGTTTAATAAAAATAAAAACATGCACTTCTCTTTAGGATTTATAGGATTTACTGGGTAATAAAGTGAGAAAATAGGAAATTGGGTTGCAATCAAAAGAAAAAGAAAAAACAGAGCATAGAATTTTTATTTATAAGATATTAAAATGTAGTCGGTTAATTTGTTAAGGGAAGATGCAATTTGTTAGTAGAAGGGATCAAACCTTAGGCCTATTTCTTCATACTTCTTCAGCATCCCAACCTATATCACTAAGCATAGAATATAAAGGGCATTACATGGGTCAAAGTGGAAGACACTGTAGATGGAGGAGGTTGGAAACTTGCTGCATATGGAGAGGGGAAACCAAATGTTAACTTAGATCGAAGATGATACCTGGTGTCTTCAGACCTGCAACTGCAGTAATATCTGTCATCGCCTGTTCATGGTTCAGTTCGGTCGAAGAACCAAACCGAACTGAACCATAACAATGGTTCAAGAAAACCAAACCGAATCGTTATGATTTACAGTCAAACCGAACCAAACTGAACTGTTGGTTCAATTAATCAGTTAACTGAACCGAACTGTTAAGCACACAGAACTGTACTTATAGTTAAGTTAACCTAACCGAACCGTTAAGCACAATACTAACTTATGATTTACTATTAACAAATGAACATAGAGTCTGATAATTTGTTGTACTGTCTTATAGTAGATCTGTTGTGCAAAAGAGATGCAGTAAATCGAAATAGTTTGTCGACAATTATGCATAAACTGATAATTAATTTGCTGTCTCATGGCACTTTCCCCTAAAGCAGTATATAATCCAGCTTCAATCAAAATCAATTTTTTAAGCAAACCATCAAAAGTTTCATAAAAGAAAATTTTCCATATAAGAACATAAGTATAATTGAACACAGATTGGGAACAGATCAGATTCATTTAACATTTCAGTTAGGACCAGAATCTCAACAATTTATTCTAATTCGTCATGTTCTCAACAATATTTAGTCAAAAACCTCAAGACATAATAGCACATAAAATACTAAAAACACAAAAACAAAAAACATTGGTCACCTCACCAATATCTTGGTAATAGAATATAATTCAGTTACAACAACTAACTCACCTTTCTAGGAAAGGAGCATAGTTACGATTCAATGAAGCAAAGCTTAGACTAGATAAGCTGCACTTTACTTCTCACAGTATATATAGAAGCATCAACACTCTCTAAGTGCTTTTCTCCCTATTTTACTTTCTCAATATCTTTCAATTTTCATTTTATTCATCAATATAGTCCTATGTTCTTAGTCTTGGAGGATTGAGCGACTTAGTGTCACATAGAAATAACGTGAAAAGTTGCATAGAAGAAATAAATGTGAAACATTTTAAAACTTTTGAGTTTTGGGTGTTTTAGTTTAAGTTATTAAACGGTTCGGTTCGGTTCAAACAATTTAGTTTGGTTATTAATGGTTCGGTTCACAGTTACTGAACTGTCCTGAATTATTGGTTCGGTTCATAAAATTATGGTTCGGTTCGGTTATTTTCTGTTCGGTTCAGTTTGGCAGTTCGGTTCGGTTCACAGTTTTAAATGAGCAGTCCTAGTCATCGGTAATGGTTCACAGTTTTAAATGAACAGTCCTACTCATCGGTAATGGTATTGCCACAGGTTGCATTTCCATTTGGGAGATAAGGGCTGTTATTTTTCTGTAGTTTTTTTAGAGGATGCAGATGTTTTCTTTTTCCCTTATGGTTTTTTCTAATGATCAGATCAGCTGATGTATGTATGCTAGTTCTTGCCTGTCAGTTCCTCTTGAGCTCAACCTAGATATGTATTCTTTTTCTTGTACCTATAGTATTAGTTATTCATTAGACTTCTTGAACATGCTATGCATTGCTCTTCCCCCCAAGTCAGTACCATGGTTCTGCCCCTGATTATATCTGAAGTAGATAAATATGGGGGGAACAATGTATCCCTTGGCTCCCCACTCGTCCTGCCATTGCCACGATTCAACATGAACTATACAAGTTGTCATTTGCAATTTATTAATGATTATTGTTAATAAGTTGAAATTCATTTTGCAGGGAGAAGTATTTGCAGCTTACTGAGATGGTGGATGTTGAAAAAATAGATGTAGAGAGCCCTGTAATGGATGATGATGTAATCTTGGAAGATGATGTGGTTCGCAGCTTGAGAACAAGCCCAATTCATTCTTCAAAGGATCGTACCTCTATTGATGACTTTGAGATTATAAAACCTATCAGTCGTGGGGCATTTGGAAGGGTTTTCTTGGCTAAGAAGAGGACAACTGGTGATCTTTTTGCAATAAAGGTAACCATGTGTTTTGTTTTTATTCATTAGTTACTGTTTTAGTTCCATGTTTCATTTAATGTTTTGACGTCATTGATTGTTTTGCATCTTTGATAAATCTGAACACCCAATAGTCCACACATTTAATTCTCGGCATGTCTCATTTTTCTGCTCATTCATGTAGCTTTTAGAAGCGTTCAATAATATTGCTATTGTTTGTTGAATTTTGTGTGTGGAGCTTTATTTAAGTTTATATTATATATGTCACTGAATATTATCTCTTCCATGAGATACTGCAGGCAGTGTACCATGTGTTTTTATCTTCGTTATTTGCTAATTTTTCTCTCCTTGTCTGGAAAATGATCTGCATTTATTTAATGCAACACCTTTTGGGACATAGCTTTGTTGGAATACCTTTGACTTGTGTTGTAAATCTGGTTCTATTTCCTATTATATGCTTTCAATCCATAGTTTATTACCATATTTAACTGTTGTGTGACAGGTTCTTAAGAAGGCAGATATGATCCGTAAGAATGCTGTAGAAAGTATATTAGCTGAACGTGATATCTTAATTACAGTGCGCAATCCTTTTGTGGTGAGTGGACCTAACTTGTTAATTATTGTCTTCTCTCTCTGTTGCTTTGAGAAATGGTACCCTTGTTCTAACATTTGTTTTAATTTTATCAGGTTCGATTTTTCTATTCTTTTACATGTCGTGAGAACTTGTATCTTGTCATGGAGTATCTGAATGGTGGAGACTTGTATTCATTACTAAGGAATTTAGGTTGTCTTGATGAGGAAGTTGCCCGTGTATATATTGCTGAAGTGGTAATTATGGCATTCTCTCTTCCTCACTCATTCTAAATAAGGAAAATCATCTTTTATGACTTTGTATTATCATACTACAAACTTTTCGTCCAATTGTAGGTGCTCGCATTAGAGTATTTGCATTCACTGCGTGTGGTGCATCGTGACTTGAAGCCTGACAATTTATTGATCGCACATGATGGTCATGTCAAGGTAACTACTGACTGGTTTACTTTCACATTGTGTCCATTTGAGTTTCGACTTTCTTGTGCCCTGTTGCAAGTTTATCCTTTATGTGTTCAACTAGTCAACTAGATTATATTTTCTTGTATTTACTATTGCAGTTAACAGACTTCGGTCTTTCAAAAGTTGGTCTCATCAACAGCACAGATGATTTGTCTGGTCCAGCAGTGAGTGGGACATCCCTACTTGGGGAGGATGAATCTCATACATTTACATCTGAGGATCAAAGGGAACGAAGAAAGAAACGTTCTGCTGTCGGCACACCTGATTACTTAGCTCCTGAGATACTTTTAGGAACTGGACATGGTTCGTATAGTCCCATTTTTATGTTTAAGGTGGTCTGTTTTCTGTTTTCTTTTCCATCTTTTGAAATGCAGATTAAACTCGTCTCTATTATGGAATTTTTTTAGAAATAAAGTTATTCTGCTGTTAAGGTAAACTCTTAATGATGTGAAACAATATGGAAGGGTTATTAGAGAGAAATAATGAAATTAAATGAACCTTTTTGTTATTATAGTAGCCTGCTGATTTCGAGTAAATGTTCTCATGTATTCTTGTGTATTCTATTGCAAACTTAACACCAGCAAAATATTTGTTCAAATTTTGCAGCGTACACTGCGGATTGGTGGTCTGTTGGGGTCATTTTATTTGAGTTACTTGTTGGTATTCCACCATTCAATGCAGAGCATCCTCAGGTTTATACCTTGCTTTTTTGTGTGATAATTTTTTATTTATTTTTGTTCTGCTGGTAGTTTATTGAATTCTCACTACACATTATGCAATTTTTTGTGTTTGTAGACTATATTTGATAATATTCTTAACCGTAAGATACCTTGGCCTGAAGTTCCTGATGAAATGAGTCTTGAAGCACATGATCTTATTGATCGGTAATGGACATCACTGTTTTTATCATATGCATTAGGAAGTTATCGGTTTCAAACTTCATATTTTGCAACATTGTTTAATTTTGTTTCAAAACTTTTGAGTGATTTTGCTGCTTGTTGTTTGGTGCAAATGTGGTCTTCTCCGACATATTTTGTATAGCAATCTCAGTCCTGTACTTTGTTATATTCGGCAAAGCCTTTGACATACTAACCAGTAACTACTAACAAGTAACCATAATTAATGCCTTAGACATTTAATTTTCAGATTGTTGACCGAAGATCCTAATCAAAGACTAGGAGCTAGAGGCGCATCAGAGGTGATCTAATATCTTAAAAGCACAGGCTTGTTTTCCATGATATTTTTCCCCCCTTTCAAATGTCAGACTGATAAGTTCTTATAATCCAGGTAAAACAACATGTTTTCTTCAAGGATATAAACTGGGACACGCTAGCCAGACAGAAGGTATGTAAGTGCCTGTTTGGATAAGATATCCAAATGGTTGTTTTCAACTAAATTGTTTCAATGCTACTCATTGTGATTGTTTGCATTTGGATATTTCTGTAGTGAGAATTGATTTTGACAAAAGTGAAACTTTTTACTTTTAAAACAAGTAGAATTGATTCTAGATGCGGTATCCACAAAACTCCTAACATTTATAATGGCATGTTTGTTTCTATGGTGGAGGGAATTCAAACATGTGTCCAGCAAATTCTCCAATTTCGAGCTTCTGAAATTCACGGTGAAATTGGTCTTGAAACTCAAGATTGTAAATCTAAACTTGGAATCTAACAAGCTATAAGTTAGAAGTGTTTCTACTTTATTATCCAAAGTCAAATCTTCTAAACTCGCTTTGGAAATATCATTACTAACCACAATATTTTATTTTATTTCAATTATATAAAATCAGTTATTTTACCGTCAATGCTTTCTGAATCTATTCTACCAAAATCTAAAACAAAGCAACCCTTGATGATTCACACGGAGACCAATGTTTTTGTTAATACTGTCAATCACTTAATAGTACTGTCAATCACTTGATTTTCAGGCTGCATTTGTTCCTGCTTCTGAGAGTGCTCTAGACACCAGTTACTTCACTAGTCGCTACTCATGGAATACTTCTGATGGCCTTGCATATCCACCAAGTGATTTTGAAGATTCTAGTGATTCTGATAGCTTAAGTGGCAGCAGCAGTTGCCTCAGCAATCGCCATGATGAAGTGGTACTGCATTAATTGACAATGCTAAATGTAAAATACAAACTGTTAAACATCAATTTTAAGTATTTTGGGCTGATTTTTGCAAACATATCTATCTACAAGCAGGGAGATGAATGTGGGGGTCTTGCCGAGTTTGATTCTAGTTCTTCTGTCAATTACTCTTTTAGTAATTTCTCCTTTAAGGTAATTCTCTCAAACCATATCCTATATATATATTTATAATATAAATAATTAGAATAACTTCATGAATGTTGCATCTCTGCATAGAGTTACTCAGCCTAATGACTCATCATAAACATTAGATTTCATCAATTCAATTGTTGAATTAAAAGTTCGTATTGCGTATAGATCAAATTCACATATTTTGCATGGTCTATGGTCCGTGACTCCTTGTTTTCTTATCGCTTAATAGACTTGTGTTTATATGGGAATGGAAGAATATGAAGAACAGCTCCTCCCCTAGCCCAATTGTTTTTGACCTGTTTTGCATGTTAATATTTATTCTGATAATGTTTTCTAGGTTTTCTTTGGGCTTATGCTATACTTCAGTGATTTCTGCCTAATATTTCCGATTTTGTGTTTGATGTTTCCGTCTGGTTTTCAGAATCTCTCCCAACTTGCGTCAATCAATTATGATCTCACCAAGGGATGGAAAGATGATCCCTCAACAAATTCTAGTGCATAGCTGTCTCATCTTCTGTCAAAGTTCAGAATTTGGTTTTCGACCTATGATGCAAGTAATTTGGGAGGAATATCAAGCAGTGTTGTTTGTATAACTTGTACATGTATGATTCTGCAAACCTTGTTATTTCACTTAATTGCCTTTTATATTTTTCATCATATAATTCATTCATGTGTTCTTGCTGATCTATAATTTGTATTCCTGGATTTTGCAGACATTTAGAGAGACTCTCGAAGTGGTTCAGGATGTACTCTTTGGATATTAGGTTACAGGATAATAGTGGGTGGTTTCAATCTGCTGGTTAAATTTGTGTATGAATTGAGTACATTGTAAATTGTAAAATGCATATTATATTAGCTCATATTGTTCTGTAGTGTACCTCCCTAATATGTCACCAATGAGAATACTTCCCATTTTGTTCAGGCCACTGTAATATAATTTAATTATATTATATAGAAATTTGAAGTGAGTGGAGTTTCCTATTATATATGTAACAAACAATTTAAACTTTAACAAGCTAAAGGCATTAATGTCACAATAGCATGTTGATCGTTGTTTAATTTTATTTGATTTTGTTTTCTTTTTATGGATAAACTCGACGTTTTTCTTTAAGTGTAGTATATGATTGAGCAGCTTAATGGATGTCATGGATTTTCTTCTTAAATGCAATGTGAGAAGTAATTCTTCCACACCATTCATGTGTAAAAATATCAATTTTCGTTTTACATGAGATAACATTTTCATTTATCTAAATCTTTCACCTCTTAACTATTTCTTCTTAATAAAATTTTAAATCTTTGTACCTTGCTTAAATAAATTTACAAGTTTACATATTGAGAAATCTCCATATTGCCAAATAATCTAGTTGTCACGAAGAAAGCGACAATGGTCCAATGTAGAAACTATAGGGTTGGGTTTGGGCTTATGCACCGTGCATAATTTCTCACGCCCCCCCCCCCCCCCCCCCTCATATTGCTACGTGCGCCCCCCACCTGCTACTCCCCCCCCCTCCAAATTGCTACGCGCGCCCTCCATTTCTAGCCCCCCCCTCCCAATTTCTGTTTTTTTTTTTTTTTTTTTTTTAAATTTCTAGCGCACCTCTCAGTTTTTTTATCACGCTTTTAATTTTGATTGATTGAATTTTATTTTATTTTATTGATTAGGGATAAAATTCAGAGTATTATGTATGGTTAATTATTTTAGTAGTTAGTTTTAAACAAAAATCATGCCAAAACCATTTATGCTGTAGAACGGTTTCAAAAATGTGTACTCCAAAACCATTTGTGCTGTGGAATGGTTTCAGAGACTTGTACTCCAAAACTCTTTAATGTACTTAATTATGTCAAAATCATTTTAATTTAAAATGATTTTAACCGAAACCATAAGTATAGCTTAATGGTTTCACTAGTGTTGTATCTGAAAACCAAAGTAGTTCTCTTATGGTTTCAAATAAATATTCCATATTTAATTTAAAATAAATATTTTAACTGAAACCATAAGTGTGACTTAATGGTTTCACTAGTTTTGTATCCGAAACCAAAATAACCCTCTTATGGTTTCCAATAAAATATTTTTCAAAACCAATTTTTGCTCTGGAATGGTTTTAGATATTTGTACTCCAAAACCATTTGTACTGTGGAATGGTTTTCAGATATCTGTACTCCAAAACTATTTAATGTACTTAATTATGTCAAAATCATTTTGCTGTTGAATGATTTTAGAGGGTTATATTGTAAAACCATTGGATGTACTTAATAGTTATTATGTTAATTGTGATAAATTAAACCATAATTATAGTACATGTTTTAGTATGTAATTTTAAATTAAAATATGGCTATATATTATTAATCATCCAACACAATTAATTGAAAAATTAGCTCTTATAGTATGTACTTCAAAGGAACAAAAGTAATTATTTAATTGAAAATGAGAGTGCGCTAGAAATCTAAAAAAAATAAAAATAATTGTGTAAAAAAAAAAAAAAACTGGGGGGCGCATGTAGTAATGGGGGGGGGGGGGGGGTCGTAGCAATGGGGGGCGCGCAGAGTAAATGGGGGGCGCGCGGAGTAAATGGGGGGCGCGTGGAGTAATGAGATCCAATGGCTAGAAATGCCTTATGCACCATGCATAAGGATGACCTTATGTATAATAACTTTGGCCGAAACTATATATGTAGCTTTTCACTTTTTCTAAGACAAATGCATAGAATATGAATGCACCGCTGAGGAAACAGTTGGACCATTATTGGAAATGCTTATTTTAAATTGCAGTGCTACTCCACACTATGTGTACCTCATTTTGGCCCCACCAAAAAGATACAAATTTGATAGGTGATTGTAAATTGCAGTACACAGTGGACATAGTCACATAGCCCCACGCAGGATGGATTAAAATTAACGTCGATGCAACATTTTTTGAACAGCAAGCCATTACAACAGTTACAGCATGTTGTATGAGAAACAACAGTGGTGAATTCATGGGAGCATTCACAAGAAAGTATAATTCAAGAATGTCAATCCTTGAAGGTGAAGGAATAACATTATTAGATGCCGTGTAGCTAGCTTTTCAAAAGGGATGGAATTAAGAATAGTTTGTTTTCTTTGTACAACTTTGAGATAAAATTTGTCCGGCAACAAGCGAATTTGGCGGCTCATTTTCTTGTAAAGGCAGCCATTTCTTATGCTAGTCACCATTATGTTGATATTTCTTTGCATTGAACTTTTGGTGTTGAATGAAATGCGCATTAAGTTTCTTTGCTTCAATAACAAAATTTGACAAATATATTCACAATTTATATAATTTGACGTTATTTTTCCAATTAACATATAAATTAAAATTGATGCGTGTTTTTCTACTAAAATGGCTTTGAATTGAATAATCACAAAAACAAAAGAGAAGTTTAGTGGACGCAGAAGCTACTCATGCCAGCTTCATCCTTGAATCGATTTTAGAGTCACAATCACATTAACTATTGAAAGCCAAAGATGTTGATTGAGTGGCGAAGTCGCGTTTGAGGCCTGCCAATGCACAACCAGACAAGCATATAGTAACATTTTGAAAATTTATCTAAATTGGCGCCAACTAAGTTTGTGATTAAATAAATTTGAAGGCAAAAAGACATGTCTTAGATATGGGAGGTCCGGATTCAAGAGCTTAGCTGGTATTTTTGAAGGGAGATAAATGTAAAATTAACTTAGGGTATGTTTGATTGAATTATTTTTGAGTTTATGAAAAATAACGTATACAAATAAGTAAGTTTTTATGTTAATTCATAGGTTCTTAATAACTAAAATTCTATCTTCGTAAACTTTTTTTTTATAAATTACATTGACAAGGTTATAAATACATAAAAATTTATTTATTTGCATAAAATATTTTACATAAGTTCAAAAAAGTCAATACAAATGACCTCTTATTAGTCATTTGTTTTTAAAATATTTAAACTATTGATCAAACTTTCATTCTTTTTCTTTCTTAGTGTACTTATGTGACAAATTTGTATAGAATCATTAAATGATATAAAACATTTCACCACATAACATCACAATTAGAACTTCATTCACAATAATAAAATTTCAAAAAAAGAAAGAGAAATAATGTAATTTTGATGAATTAATTATCTCTAATTATAAGACCACATTGAGAAAATTGCAGAGATTAAAAAAGTGGGTTGTGACATTAAATTTGTTGACAATTGATATTATTTTTACAATTTTATCCTTCAAAAAAGAGAATGAGTTATTGTTTTTCTAAAGTATTTATTACAAATTGTAAAAAAAAATTATTTTAATTAGGGGTATATTGATAAAGAAATAATTAATGCTCTTAAATTTGAAAAGGGTTTATAAAAAAAGAGACTAAAAAATATTAAAATGGTCTTATATTTAGGGATGAAAGTAGTATAACAAACTCTATGAAGTGATGATATACTTTACCTTTTCAAATGATCAATGAAGACTTTTGATAATATTCATAGATGAAAAAAGAATTTTGGTTAAACATTGTTGACGATTTATTAAACATAAAGACTAAATTAAAAGCAGCTCAAGTATAGTTGTGACTTTTATTTTTGAAAGAGTACCAATCTTAAAGATCAAAATTCTCTGAAAATTTTATTTGATTTTACATAATCTAATAAGGATTTGTATAGTCAAACTGATACTCCCTCTGGTTTCAAATATAAGCAACAAATTATTTTTCAAATTCATTAAATAATTAATTAATTTGGTTAATAATACATATTAGAATCATTACCTATTAAATAAATATGGAAAATAACTTCTTGTTTATATCTAAAACTTAAAACTGATGAGAGTGTTTCTGCAACTAGGGATAACATCCATAGGATAAGTCAATGAAGATTTAATCAAAGTTGGTTTTAGGTATAAAAAATCATCCATCTTTACCAATTTGAAAGGTTCACAATACTCAAAAATATAAAGGTGTGATGCATGCCAACTAGAAACAGTACTACCAAGTACCAAACCATGATACAACTATATCATCAACACTTTTAGGAGAGAAAAAGGTTTCACCAAAAGCAAAAGTTAATGCTAAAGCAAGAATAATAATTACATCAACAAGAATCTACAGCCAATAACTAATGTAACAAGATATGCACTCCTAGTCCCACAAGAATTGAGAATATATTGATTGAGAAGAAAAATAGGTAAACTAGTACAATGGATATTTTAGGAGAAAAGAAGGAAATACATCAAAGTTGGGGAATGCTAATGAAAATTAAGGCCAAAGTTTAAAAAAAAAAGTTTAATTATCTTGTAGGTCCTTAAACTATTTAGAGATTTTTTAATAGATCCCAAAACTAAAATAATTTGTAATTTGATCTCCAAATTTGTTAATAATTTGTAATTAAACTAGAGTTTTTAATTATGTCTCTAACTGACCTTAATTACAAATCATTTAAAAGTTTAGAGGCGGCAACGATTACAAAAAAAAAAATATATTCAGAGACCTATTTAAAATTTCCAAATAGTTCAGGGACCTACAAAATAATTAAACCCTAAAATAAATTACAGCATAAGCACACATGATTCAGGCAGGAAAAAAGATAAGGGAACTTTTGACAAAGCCAAGAACATCTTATCACAGTTCATCGATAGTAATAAAGTAAGGTAGAGTCAAACTCATCTAGAGGAGTTATCATCTATGTCATCAGGTTGTTGAATTTGGTCTAGACTTTCTTTCAAGCTAGACCTGTGCAGCTCTTCTATGTGCTGTCTCACTTGCGACATTGAAGGGCGGTTATCGGGGTAAGTAGCAGCGCAATCTACAGCAAGTTGCAACAACTGAACCATTTCCTCTTCAACATTTTGATACCTTAGGAGTTCAAGATCAAAGACCTCGGAAGTCCACTCTTCTTTAACAACCGATTGCACCCATCTCGGAAGGTCGACTCCTTCTTCGTTCAAGAGGGCATGAGTTGGAGCCTTCCCAGTCAGAAGTTCCAAGAGCAATACACCAAAGCTGTATACATCTGCCTTCTGAGAAACTTTCCGTGGATCAGTTACTTCGGGAGCGCGGTAGCCGGCAACCCTGTTAGGTGTGGATGAAGGACCAACAAGATGTGCAAGACCAAAATCAGACACTCTTGCATCATAGGACTTGGTTAGCAAAATGTTGGATGATTTTATGTTTCCATGAGAAACATTAGGTCCTTGTGAATGTAGGTACTCAATGCCGCGAGCAGCTCCAAGTGCAATGCCTGATCTCATTTCCCAATTTAGTGGTGTCCTACCTCCTCCTTTGTTTCCTGTATTCAAGATAAAATAATGAGCTTTCATTTTACAATTGTTCATCTTAATGTATGATAAGTCATGGCTCTATTTCATTTTTAACATAGTTACAATTTACAACCCTGTTTGCATAAACAACATAATTAAGTGCTTATAGTATAAACCCTCATCATATAAGTGCTTATGTATAAGTTGATTTTAAACAAAAGATAAAATAAAGTCAAACTATTTTTATTATAAGCTGCACACTGTTTTCATAAGCTACCGCGGAAAACTATTTTTATGAAAATAAGCTGAAAACAGCTTATGAACATGTCATAAATTGTTTCAATAAACTTCCTAAGCAGTCTCACAACAAGTGCTTATGCCATTAGAGAAGCTTAAATAAGCCAATCTAAACATAAAAAAGTGATCAATGAGATCTAAAAGTTGATTCCAAATCACAACCTTAACAAAGTAACAAACCTAAATGGATGTATGTAAAAGGAAATTGATTGAACTGATAGGGAAATGCAATGCAAAGACAAAGTATCATTCCATAAGGATTACTATACCCTGGTCTACCTTCTTTTATCAGATGCAATGTATTAATTAATTAATCAAAGTCATAGATAACAATTATGCATTCTTCAGAAAAGGAAGTAAAGCACAAAACCGAAAAGAACACCAATTGCAGTAATCATAATTCTATACTGAAACAAGTAAAAAAATCTAAATTCATAACAAAAATACATAAAGATATAAAACACAAACAAGTGAAAAAGGAAGCAAAGTAAAACCCTCACCATGCAAAAGTGCAGATAAGCTTCCCATATGCAAATAATCATGAACAAGAAGCTTCTCATCTCTGCTATAATAGTAAGCCCTAAGAGGTGCCAAATTTTCATGAACCATTGCACCAACCCTTTCAATCTTCTCCTTAAATTCCCTCTCAGAAATAGTCACATCCCTTAACCTCTTCACAGCCACAACCACAGGACCAACCTCCAAAACTGCCTTATAAGATGTCCCAAAAGTCCCTTTCCCTAATACCTCAGCAGAAGCTCTTAATAAATCCTCCAAATCAAACACCTTACCCCAATTCCTAAAAAAAACCAATTTTTTATCTCCACCGCCAATAACAACACTTTCACCACCTCTCTCACCATTCACCGCTGCCGGCGCAGCCATAGCCGCAGCAGCCGACGAATACCCGTTTCCAATATTCTCACCATGAATCTCCTCATCATTCTGATTATGCTTCAAAGTTGCTGCAACATCATCAATTGAACTAGTTTTTTCACCATTCCTATTCCTGCATAGAAGAATCAAAGCAAAAACTAGAAACAAAAGAATCACAACAGAACCAATAACAATTCCAGCTATAGCACCACCAGATAATTTTCCTTTCTTCTTGTTCTTCATAAACCCTTGATTTCCATCAACACCACTTGAATTTCCATTACCACTACTTGCACCCCCAGTTCCACTATTTACACCTCCTTCTTTAGGACAAGGGTTAAGGGGTTTCCCACATAAGAGATTACCCAAAAACGAATCTTTACCAAAAGTTTGCAACTTTTCAGGAACTGAACCGTTCAACATGTTGTTTGAAACATTGAACTGATCGAGTTGAACCCGGTTCAACTCAGTAAGAGAACCGGTGAACCGGTTGTTTTGAAGATACAGGGTTTTCAACCGGGTTAGGTTTTGAAACCCAACCGGAATTTTTCCAGAGAAGTTATTGGAAGCCAAATTGAGACGAACGAGACCGGTGAGTTGAAACAGTGTCGCCGGAATTTCGCCGGAGAGAAGATTCTGCTGGAGGTAGAGGTTTTTGAGGGAGGTGCAAGCGGAGATGTCAGAGGGAAGAGGACCGGAGAGGGAATTGAAACGGAGGCTGAGTGTGTGGAGGTTAGGGAGGTCGGAGAATACGCCGGCGGGAAGTTTGCCGGAGAGTGAAACAGCAGGGAGGTGAAGCTCAACTACATGAGTGTGGTTTTGGTCACAATGGACGCCAGGCCAGTTGCAAGGAGTGGCGGAGGTTGTGTTCCATAGAAGGGTTCTCCCGGTTACGGCGGCGCGTAGGGTTAAAAGAGCAGCGCGTTCGGAAGTTAAATCAGGTTTTACTGACGGAAGAAAAATTGTCAGAAAAAAGAAGAAGAGTTTGAGTTTGTGAAACTTCATTTGCATTTGAATTTTGAATTTGGTGAAATTGTAATGTGTTTCTTTCTTTGGGTTTAATTTCGAAGAACTCTTCACATGAAATTTGGTTATGAGAGAGTTAAAAAAAAAAAAAAGGGACAGAGCGGTTATATGGTTTTAGGTTTGATTTTTGTTTGGTTGTGTGAGTTTGGACTTTGAGCATACACGCCAAAACAAGAAGTGGAGTGAGAGAGTGGAGAAAAAGAAAACAGACAAATCTCATATTTAAATTTTTCAATCATATAAATACTTGATATTTTGTTTTTTAGTAGGGTAATACAAATTGTTGATCTTCTGAAAATTTTATTCATGAAACGATATTTTTTGCTAAAATATTGCGCTTGTGTGAGCAATAAGAAAGAAAAAAAATGATAATCAAAACATTAAACTTAATGTGGTTAATAAGGTATTTAAGACTTAGTCAAAAAAAAAAAAAAGTTTTTTAAGATGAATTATTTAAGAGAATTTGAATTTAATTTTTGGTCTCATCTTTATTGTAAAACTTTGTATTAATGGTGATTGGTGCTGAACTTGGTAAGGAGGATCACGGTTCGATACCCCGCAACTGCGATCGAGAGGAGGTTGGAACAACTTGATCACAGAACTGACCCCCGAACCAGATTCAACTGGTGGTAAAAACAAAACAAAAAAACTTTGTCTTAAAAATAAGGGTTAATAAGCATTTATCCTGTAAAGTAGACGGATTTTGTTTTACCCCCTATAATTATTTTTTTGCGAATGCCTCCCTGCAAAATTAAGATTCTCTGCATTACCCCCGAGTGGGCAACTAGACATGGAATATTCTGTTTCGCTA
Source organism: Trifolium fragiferum (assembly GCA_954870985.1). Taxonomy (NCBI): domain Eukaryota; kingdom Viridiplantae; phylum Streptophyta; class Magnoliopsida; order Fabales; family Fabaceae; genus Trifolium; species Trifolium fragiferum. Next base: position 50,200,073 of record OX940789.1, read on the forward strand.
ACGTGGCATGCATATGTGAAATTTTTATTTATTTTTTTCACTGACGAGGGGTAATGTTTATTTATTTTTTTTTAAAAAAAAAGAAAAAATATAATTATTTAAAAAAATATGAAAAAGTTTAATTTTAAAAAAAATTCTGGAATATTAATGTTTTGAAAAATATAAATAAAAATTTTTAAAAAAAATTAAAAAATCTGTAATATTAATTTTAAAAAAAAGAAGAAATTTTCTTTTTGTTTTAAAAAATCTGAAAAAAAAAATTATTTGTTAAAAAATCTGAAAAAAAATTTATTTTTTTAAAAATCTGAAATATTAATTAAAATAACTGAAAAACCATAAATTATTAATTTTTTAAAAAATTTCAGAAATATTTTTTTTTTCCAAAAAATCTAAAAAAACGAAAAACATATTGGTTTTTATAAAAAATCAGTAATATTAATTTTTAAAAGAAAAAACAAAACAAAAAAAATAGGAAAAAAAGATTTTTAAATATCTGAATTATTAATTTAAAAAAAACTGAAAAAACATAATAGTGGCATTGGTACGCATCTCGAATTGAATAACACATAACTGGATTTGGTCGCCACCGCCACCTGTCGAAAGACTCATCCTGCAAAGTCACGGTAAAAAGTAAAGACTGACACTCGCCTAGCATCTCCTCATCCCATGCCCGCAACTAATATGGCTTTCTTTGTTGTCATCAAAAGTCCACATTCACAACATTAGAGACGGATAGATTGAAATCAAATAAGATTGGACATTATTTTTTAAAATTTTTTGAAATATAGACACATTGATTTTTAATTTTTTTTTGATATATTATAGACACATTGATTTTGATTTAATGATTATTAACATTCTGTATATGTGAATATAGGTTTTCGTGATTTTATAAAACATACTACTTGTGTGTGTGTGTGTGTAATATAATACTATTTTTCATGTCATATATTAAAATTTTAACATGATTAAAAATTAAAAGGGTTAAATATATTTTTTGTTCTAATAAAATTGAAACCTTTTAATATTAATCCTTGCTTAATTTTTATATGTACTATTTTTAGTCCTATCAAAATTATATTGTAGTCATTTTTAGTCCTCTTATTCAGTCAAAATGTATTACACCCTTAAAAAGAAAACAAAGAAATCTCATATTTAAATTTTGTAAATTGAAACTTTTTATAGAAATAAAAATATATTAATTTAACTTTTAAAATTATTAATGATAAGTAGTATTTAACTAAAGAAATAAAGGGTATATTACCATCACCGTAAAATTATTTTCTACACCAAAATTCAATCATGGTTCGCCAAAAAATTAAATGAAGGCATAAAAATAAATGGTTAAGTTAGTCAATAAACTTTTATACTCTCTTTGAATTTAGTTTCTAAACTATAATATATATTGTTCTGGTAAAAATAATATGGGGTGGTCCAAGTATATTAATGAGCAATAATGATACTTAAGATCTTTATTTACCAAAAAAAATGAACCATTTACAATGAGTGTTTCTTCTCTATTTATAGAGGAAAGAATGATCAGAAAATATCTAAAACCACCCCACTCCTCTCTTAAGGAGGTCGTGGGTGGTTTTCCACCGTGTCCACCGTGTCTCAAGGGTGGTTATGGGTGGTTACTCCCCTCCTCCGTGCTTCAGTGGTGGCAAAGGGCAGTTATCAGTCATTGGGCGACGTAATTGTACTCTGAGGGCGTCACCCCTAGCCTTTGTGATCTCGCCGCGCCTTATCTTTCCCGCCAAGTATTTATTTGAATTGTTTGGGCCAGTTGTTGGATCATTGTGTTATTGGGCCTATAATATTTTGTCCGGTACATAGCCACCCAAGCGCGAGGCGAAGTGCTGATAATGGCCGGACGTGGTGTGGTAACTGCACACTCCTTGTGATCACGTTCTCTGCCGTTGGACTATAAATATGAGTTCCGCGACGCACCATTCAATTCATCTTTCTCTCTTTACATACTTTGCTTTTTGTGCCGATGTCTTCTCCTACTACTGTTCCGGAATCACATGCCATGACGGTGTTGTTCCAACTAAGGAATATGCTGTGCTATGACACTGATGACTTATTGGATCAAAAAGATGATTTTGCCGATATGGTGAAGGAGTTGCAGGATTACTCATGGAGGCTGACGGATAGTCAGAAAGAGTTCTTGGCCGTGGTGCAGGAACTAAACAAACGGTTTCTGGACGATGGCGATTTCATTGAAACTACCGAAACTGTTGATCATTGCCAAAAAGAGCTTTCTGATGCTCTGGAACGAAGGATAGAGATGGTGAAAGAGCACATAACATCTCAAGAGAAGGTGATGGCGCTTTCCCTGTCAGCCGAGGAGGCCATAGATAACCATATTGATGAGTTGGAGAACCAACTCAAGCCCCTTGTGAAGAGGAAAAGGAATCTGCAGATGGATATTCAATATGACGTCGCCAAGTTGATTCGGACTTGCTCACACTTGTCTCGTCTTCAAGAGAAAGATGACGCTCTTAAAGATGATATAAGGAAGACTGCCCAAGATTTTGATGCGGCGAAGAAACTGAGGGGTTTGATGGAAGATTGTCATGCCCGTGCTGTTGAGGCTGCTTACAAAGCCTTTAAGTAGTTTTTCTTTGTTTTTCTTCATTGTGTGTTATTTTGTAATTCCTCCAAATGGCGTTGAGTATAGTCCGCCTTCCTTTGTAATTGTTGATTCTCCTTTATGAAATGATGTATCTTTCTTTCAATTTATGAATTTCTTTTCCGCCACATATTTCTGATTGATTCTGACTATATACTCGTTCTCGCCCATTGGCGAGGTCGTTGAATCTCAAACGTTTGACCTTCTCGCCTGGCTCGGAATACGTGTCCAGGCGTACGCGTAATACTGACACGCGTAATAACACCTTCTTTTACCCGTTGGGTATTAGGACGTTTCGTTTACTCACCAACTTTCCTATAAAACAGGAACTTCAAATTATTTTCATCAACTTTCCTTTGTTCGTTCCGATTCTCAGTGTCTTTTCCCAAATTTCAAACCCATTTTGCGCGGTTTAGTAATCAGCAGCTTCTCTTCACACGATCTCCACTACATTCCCACTTCATTTATTTAAGGTAACTTCTATTCCTTCTTTGTAACTGCCTTTTTCCTTTTTCACATTCCCATTTCGATTTCTAGGGTTTGAATTACGAAAAAATGGTTATCTTACGTAGCTTGAGTGATGACGAAGAGGGGGGTTTTACCAAAATTCCTCCTCGGGGTTCCGCCTTAGAAACTCAAATTCGTAACCATCATACAAGAGCCGATGGTTCCCTTGACTATGATGGTTACTTCAAATCTTTGATGAACGTTGAAATAAGTTCTAGTGATGCTGAGAGTAGCGATAGTGACTGTGTGATAATCTCGCCTTCGTCTTTCACAGGAAAACGAAGGGACACCACTCTTGCAATTTTTGTCGCCCCAACTCTTCCCGAGACCATGGACATAGCTTCGAAGTATTTAGACTGGGAGTCCGTGGTGGCGTATAGGCGGAAAACTGTCTTGTCTGGTTCTTGTGACGAGAATGATATTATGATCGAGCCTGTGGGTGAGGATGAGATCGTCACTGACACTAATACCCAACCACCCCACTACTTTTATATGTATACTTCCATAATTGACCCCTTCAATGTTTGGTTTCCTTTCACTGCCTTTGAGGTTCAAATGTTTAGGACCTTAAATGTCGCCCCTTGTCAACTGAGCCCTAACAGTTGGGGTTATATGAAAGCCTTTCAGTTAGCCTGTTTAGGTCTTGAGATTGAGAAATCCTCTGTTGCTGTTTTCTTTTCCTTCTATACCATTAAAAATATCTCGCCTGACTCTCAGGTTTTTCTTTCGAGTCAGCCGGGCCGAAAACGTTTTGAGTTGTATACCTCCAACTTTAAAAACTTCAAAAACACTTTTCTCCGTGTCCGCGGTAGGGACTCTTTCCCTGACGTGATGTTTGATGGGAATCAAGAACCTTTGTTTCTCTTTTACTGGACTCAGAACCCTCCTGTCATTAAAGGGACTCGTTACGAATCTCTGGACGAGTTTGAGAGAGAGTGTGTCGCCTACATTGAGACGCTGTGCATATTGAGTGTGGGCGACCTTCTTGAGGTTGAAGGTCATGTAGAGGAGTTGGTGGAGTATATGGGTGAGTTTCTTATTATCTTCTTGTCTTGTCTTCGCTTATTTTTCATTTCTAGATACTAACCTCTTTTCTTTTATCTTTTACAGAGAGGATGAGGTTTGTTTCCCACGAGAAGAGGATGGAGTTTTTACTGAGGACTAGGGCCAAGAAGGAGAAAGATGCCGCCCTTGCCGCTTCTGGGGAGGTTATTGCTGTGGTTGACCCTTTAACTCAATTGATTGTGGCGGACAATGACGCCCCCAAGGGCGGGAATAAAAGGAAGAACGAAGGGAGGATTTCCGTTGCTATTCCCGCCAAAAATCTTGAACTAGGTGGGAGTTCCAAAAATGAGCAGCCTGTCTCCAAGAAGCTGAGGTCGTCCACTGCTGGGGCTACCTCTAATGTGGAAGCTGCTCCAATTCAGGGCGAGGATCCTGAGAAGACCCCCTCTCCACGCCCTTCCGTTGCTGAGGTGAACGTGACCTCCCCTCCTCCTTCTGCTCCTTTAAAGGACACTGCGCCAGCCTCTTGGGATCCTCTTCTGAATCCCGAGGTCTTCATTGAGAAAGCCATGGATTTGTCCGGCGGGGGAGCCCGCTTTGATTCAACTTCAACTGATGATTTGGCTAGGCTCTCCATGGGCTATGAGTTGAAGGGGATTCTGCTTAACTATGCCTTGGCGTCTCGCCAAAGGCTTGCTGTCTCCTCTTCTGAGGAAAAGATGAAGATTATCCGCCAGGAGTTGGACGACATGGAAAAGAAGGTCAAGGCCGCCCAGGATAAGTTCATTGCTGATATGGAGGCTGCCAAGGCTGAAAGCAAGAAAGCCTTGGACGACTTGGAGGAAAAACACGAGGCCGCCTTGAAGAAGTTGAAAGACGACCATGCTGCCGAGATCAAGACGTTGAAAGACTCCTCTGCTGATAAAGATGAGCAAATTAAATGGCTGTCTGATGATAGGGACGCCCTGCTTAAGGAGAAGGCGAGCTGGTCTGAGGAGAAGGCGGGTTTGGAAGAAAGCATTGGAGCTCAATTTGAAGATGGCTTTAACTTTGCTGTGGAGCAAGTTAAAGTCCTGTTCCCTGACATTGATGCTGGGCGTCTGGGTGAGGCCAGTGTGTTGATGGTCATTAAGGATGGCCAGCTGGTTCCTTACACTCCTCCTGAAGATCTTGTCCGTGAAGCTTTTTCAATCCTTTTGTTTTTCTCTTTTAATCTTGTACGCCCTTTGTGGCTTTTGATAATCTTGTACGCCCTTTGTGGCTTTCTAGTAAACTTTTGTATGCCCTGCTGTGGCGATATTGACAATGCTTCTCACCCTTGTGGCTTTAAATATAATATCTTTCCATTCATATGCTTGTGCCTTCTTTTTATTGAATTGCTTTATTTTGAGAATATTTGTCTGTATGTAACTTTGTAGTATCTGTGTGACTTGTATAACCTTCTCGCCAATCTATCCGAGGCGAGGTAAGTATTTGGGCGTGATGTCGCCAAGTTGTGGCGTCGTCTGTGAACCGTTTCCCGAGAATTTTTCGCTGATACCAATGTGGTCAGCATAACTGTTCTATTCTTTCGCCGTTTTCTATGCAGTCAAACGTGGAAAGTTGCAACCGTTTGACTACATTTAATGCTCACCGTCCATAAATCCTCTTATAAATACCCTCTTTCACCTTCAATTTTCTACACATCTCTTCTCATTTGTTTTCGATTTTCTTTCACTGAATCTCTCTTCTTTTTTCTCTGATTGTTGTTGTTCTTCGTCATTCTTCCTTTCATTGATCCCTCCATGGATCACAAAAATAAACCCAAAAAGAAACGTGTAGCTTCTAAATCAAAATCTCAGAAAAAGAAGCGTAGGATAGCAATTTCAGTTTCTAATTTTAGGCGAGATAAGCCCTCTTCTAATATCAAAATGAAGACTCTTGTCTTTTCGTCAGATTCTTCCGGCTCTGCTGATGAAGATTTCATTGAATACCTGAGGACTTCCACTTCTCGGGAATCTTCCCCTGATGTTGAATCTTCTGGTAGAGAAGAAGGATCCCGGATCATCACGGAGGCTGAGGAGAAGCCACGGAGGATATCATATACAGCCTCAGGGAAAACTCCGGGGTAGTTCTGCTCTGATGAGTTGTTCCTTCTCCTAATGGCAGCCTCTTGGCGAGGGATTGGGGTTAAACCTCCAGGTTTTCCCTCTACCATTAAAGACTCGGAAGATTTCCACCCGATTTCTTCCTTTTCTGGCGGGGAGCTGATATCTTGTGGATAGGAGGGACTATTGAGACTGCCTCCAGTTTTTTCTTCTCTTCCTTGAAGGAGCTGGATCCTTTGTTAGATTTAGGATTTCTTTTCTGGATCACTTGCATCTTGATTTCATTGTAATTTTCTTTATTTTTGTATCTTGATTTCATTGTAATCTTCTTTTCCTTTGTATCTTGATTTCATTGTAATCTTTCTTATCAATGAAAAAATGAATGTTTCCCATATTGTCTCTTTTTCTGCACTGTTATGTTATATAATATTGTAAGGAATAAAATAACAATATGCATTATACCTTTAACTTCTTTTGGCGTTTTTTTTTGGATCTCGCCTTTATCATTATTGTTTCTGATGTCGTCAACGCCTTGCGCTTTTTTATTTTACCGTCGTATCCAACTCGTAAGATTTAGGGATAACGCCGTTTCTATTTCTGATATGTCCAACTCGTAAGATTTACAGATCATATCATGGTGTCTCAACGCCTTTCCGTCGTACCTGGCACTTAGGGCCTTTGTAGGTAACGCCGTTTCTATTTTAGACGCATCTCACTCGTAAGATATACAGATAACGTCATGGTGTTTCAACGCTTTTCCATCGTACCTGGCACTTAGGGCTTGGCGCTTAGGGCCTTTGTAGGTAACGTCGTTTCTATTTTAGACATGTTCAATTCGTAAGATTTAGAAATCATGTCATGGTGTTTCAACACTTTTCCGTCGTACCCGGCACTTAGGGCCTTTGGAGGTATCGCCGTTTCTATTTTAGACGTATCCAACTCGTAAGATTTACATATAACGTCATGGTGTTTCAACGCTTTTCCGTCGTACGTGGCACTTAGGGCCTGGCGCTTAGGGCCTTTGTAGGTAACGCCGTTTCTATTTTAAACATGTTCAACTCGTAAGATTTAGAAATCATGCCATGGTGTTTCAACACTTTTCCGTCGTACCCGACACTTAGGGCCTTTGGAGGTATCGCCGTTTCTATTTTAGACGTATCCAACTCGTAAGATTTACAAATAACGCCATGGTGTTTCAACACTTTTCCGTCGTACCCGGCACTTAGGGCCTTTGGAGGTAACGACGTTTCTATTTTAGACGTATCCAACTCGTAAGATTTACAGATAACGCCATGGTGTTTCAACACTTTTTCCCTTCGTTGTCTTCATGTATATGATTTATATAATTCTAACCATCTGCAAACACTGGAACAATGACTTTTTGTTTTTTTTATCAAAGAAACATTTTTTTGAATTTTTTTTTGAATTTTTGCTGATGAGTCTCATTAAAAACTCCTGCTTTCGCCGGAGAAAAGAGTTTCTCATCATTCAGATTCTTAATACATCCATATGCATTTTCTTTTTGAAAATAAAAAACAAGAAATGAAAGTAAAAACAAGAAATATCTTGGGGTGGCGTGGCGAGGCTTGACGATGTTCTTTGGAGCGCATCTCGCCCATAGGCGTTGTTGGCCTAACTGCAGTAAAATCTGAGGTTTAAGATATTCCACGTCCTGTGTAGGACCTCGCCTTCCATGGTTTCCAACCTGTATGCTCCACCTTTAAAGACTTCATTGATTCTGAATGGTCCTTCCCAATTTGCTGCTAATTTTCCACCTTTATCTTTTCCCATTGGTCTCTTCAGGACTAAGTCACCCTCTTTGAATTTTCTTGGGATTACTCTTGTATTGTATTTTCTTCCCACTCTTTGTTTTGTTGCAAATTCTCTTAAATGCGCTTTATCCCTTACTTCTTGTATTAAGTCAAGGTTTTCCTGCAATGCATCGTTGTTCTCTTGATTTGTCGAGGTTTCACGTTGCCAACTTGGGGGATTTATTTCTGCAGGGATCATGGCGTCTGCGCCGTAGACCATGGTGAAGGGAGCTTCTCCTGTTGATGATTGTGGAGTTGTGTGGTATGACCATAATATGGCGGTGAGGTGAGCTACCCAAGCTTCTCCTTTGTTTGACAGTCTCCTTTTCAAGGCCTTCAATATGACTTTGTTGGCTGACTCGGCCTGACCATTGGCTTGAGGGAGTTCAACTGATATGAATGTGTTTTGGATTCATTTTTCTTTGCAAAATGAGACTACTTTCTCACTTGCGAATTGTGTGCCGTTATCTGATACAATGTATTTGGGAAGACCGAATCGCACCATCTACTGAAAGTGTCCAAGGTTCCTCGTTGTTTTCTTTAGGCGGGTTTGACAATTCCAATATAAAATCCGCCAAAATTTGCGATTTTATTGCGCCTCTAGGGGAAAAGGTTATGTCAAACTCTGACAATTCCACTGCCCATGCAACCATTCTCCCTGCTAGGTCAGGCTTCCTTACGACTTTCTTTATGGGATAGTCCGTCTTAACCACTACCTTGTGACTCTGAAAGTAATGCCTTAACTTCCTCGCGGTGATGACGACGGCCAAGGACAGTTTTTCTATCTTTTGGTATTTTGCTTCAGCACCTTTGAACGTTCTGCTCACAAAATATATCGACTTCTCTTCGCCTTTGATTTCTTGCACCAACGCTGAACTAAGGGCGTTGTTTGAAACTGCCAGGTATAAGTATAAGGTGTTACCTTTTTGAGGGCGAGTTAATATTGGTGGTGACGCCAAAAAGCTCTTAAGCTTTAGAAAAGCTTCTTCGCACTGAGGGGTCCATATGAATCTTTCACTCTTTCTTAGAGTTGAGAAAAAGTGAAAGGCTTTCTCTCCAGAACAAGATAAAAATCTTGACAAGGCTGCGATCCTTCCTGCTAGTTGTTGGACTTCCTTTACGGTGGTTGGACTTCTCATGTCAATTATAGCTTGGCATTTATCTGGGTTAGCCTCAATCCCTCTGTTTGTGAGCATGAAGCCCAAAAATTTTCCTGACTGAACTCCAAAAGAACATTTCGCTGGATTCAATCTCATATTGTACTTTCTCACCGAGGCGAGGATGTCACCTAGGTCCTTGTCGTGTTCACCATCTTCCGTTGTCTTGACTACCATGTCGTCTATGTATACTTCTACATTCTTGCCTATTTGCTCTGAGAATACTCTGTCCATTAGCCTCTGGTATGTGGCGCCTGCGTTTTTTAGGCCAAACGGCATAACATTGTAAAAGTAATTGCAGGTAGTAGTCATGAAGGCAGTGTGAGGCGCGTCTGCAGGATTCATCTTTATCTGGTTGTATCCCGAGTATGCATCCATAAAGCTTAACATTTTGTATCCAGAGGCTCCGTCAATAAGCCTGTCTATATTAGGCAAGGGATATGGATCTTTCGGGCAAGCTTTGTTTAAATCTGTAAAGTCCACGCACATCCTCCACTTGCCATTTGCCTTCTTCACCATTACCACGTTTGCCAACCATGATGGATATTTTATTTCTTCAATGAACCCTGCTGCTTTCAGTTTGTCCACTTCCTCGTTTACTGCTGTTCTTCTTTCTTCTCCAATCTTCCTTTTTCTTTGTGAGATCGGTTTGACGTTAGGCGCGATAGATAACTTGTGCGTTATCACACTTTCGTCTATTTCGGGCATATCGGATGGCTTCCATGCAAATAGGTCTATGTTCTTTTTTAACATCGCTACGACCTTTTCTCTCTCTTCTGGTTAAAGTGGTTCCTATGTTGGTTACCTGATGTGGTATATTGCCAATTTGAACTTGTTCCAATTCTTCAATGGGGCTCATTCTTCTTTTTGTGAAATCTTCCCTTGGGTCAAGGTCTAGGGGCGAGATCATGTTGACTCCGCCTCCTTTCTTAGGTGACGTCGTTGATTCCGCCTTGGGGGTTTGCCTATGTTTGATTTTCATGCTAGACTAATAGCATCTCCTCGCCAGCTTTTGGTCTCCTCTGACGGTTCCCACTTTTCCGTTGTCCAAAGGATACTTGATGGACAAGTAGAGGGTTGACAGTGCCGCCTTGGGGGTTTGCCTGTGTTTGATTTTCAGGCTAGACTCATAGCATCTCCTCGCTAGCTTTTGGTCTCCTCTGACGGTTCCCACATTTCCGTTGTCCAAAGGATACTTGATGGACAAGTAGAGGGTTGACAGTGCCGCCTCCAGTGTGTTGAAGGCTGGCCTTCCAATAATGATGTTATACGAAGTGAATGGAGTTTTGACTGCAAAATATCTTACCTTGATAGTCTTGGCATTCTCCTCTTCTCCAAACGTGGTTAGGAGAGTTGTGTAGCCCATAACTTCTACTTGTTCGCCGGCGAAGCCTACCAACATGCCGTTGTAGGGTAATAGGTACTTATCTGATAACTGCATTGCCTTGAAGGCTTCCCAATACATTATGTCTGCTGAACTTCCTGAGTCGATTAACACTCTTTTGACGTCACAGTTTAAGATCTGTACTTGTATCACAAGAGGGTCATCATCATGTGGCAAGACTTCCCTTTTGTCTTCTTTGGTGAATAATAGATCAGGGATGGGCGTCACTTCTGTGTGACCAATGAATTTCTCATTTTGTTCCATTCTTCTAACATAACGCTTTCTCGCACTTGAGGATTCTCCTCCTCCTGCAAATCCTCCCGCAATGGTGTTGACGGAGATCCTCTTGCTTTTTCCTGGCTCTTCTCCTTCGGAACGGTCCTTTGTCTGATTATGTTGTACTTTCGGGACAACCACCTTTCCAGCCGCGGCATCCTCTATAAACTTCCTCAAGTGACCGCTCTTTATCAGTTCCTCAATTAAATCCCATAGCCTGAAACATTTTTCAGTGTCGTGACCTCTGCATCTGTGATAAGCGCACCAGGCGTTGGGGTTTAACCCCATAGTGTGCTCCTTGTTCCTTGGTGGGGGTAGTCTCCCTAATCCTGTTTGTAGGATTTCTTCCATGATGTAGACTCGCGCACGGTTTAGTGGTGTATACTCCTTCCTTTCTTCTTGAAAATGTCTTTGCGGTTGGTAAGGTTTCCTATGACGGTCAATTCCGTGATGGTTAGGGACCGGGCGTCTGTGATGATGGTAAAACTCGCCTTGTCTGTTGTTTTTGTTGACCGGGCCTCTTTCTATGGCGTCTCTCATTCTCTTTTCGGCGTTACTCTCTTCGCCTTTTATGTATCCTTCCGCTCTTCTTGTAACTTACTGCATGGATGTGGCCGGCTTTTGTGCCAGGGATTCGTTGAAATGTCCCGCCTTGAGACCGTGATGGAAGACTAAGACGAACATTTCTTGGTTTGGGTTGCTCACTTTGCTTATGGACTCGCAGAATCTCTCCAGATATTCTCTCAGAGATTTATTGTAGTTTTGTCTTAGTGAAAACAAACTTGTTGCCGTCACCTTAATGTGTTTGGAGCCGGCAAACTGTTGTGTGAATTTTTGTTGAAAATCCGCCCAACTTTGAATGGAATTCCTGGGTAGGTTCATATACCATCTTAGTGCTGCTTCTTTCAGTGTGCCTGAGAGGAGTTTGCACTTCAAGTGATCTGCAGCGCCGATGATGGCGGTTTTAGTTCCTACCGCCATTAGGTGTTCTGTGGGATCAGTTTTCCCATCAAAGTCCGGGAGATGGGGAGTTCTGAAATTGTCTGGTACTCTCGCATCCCAGAGGTTTTGAGCAAGTGGTTGCGAGTTGGTGATGTTGGTTTCTTCTGTTTCATCGACTCTATTTGCCTTTTCTTGGTCGATCTTTCGAACCTCGGCTTGCAGGCGACGTAATTGTGCCACTGCATCCGTCAAGGTTAGGTTGTTCTCGTTGTTTCGGTTGTTTTGGTTTTCATTTGTTGGTTGTCCTCCTGCCATTTTCTTGAGGAGAACTTCCAATTTCGTCTAGTTTGAGTGGTAGGTTGGGAATCGTTTTACCGCAGCCCCACGGTGGGCGCCAAAATGTTCTGATAAAAATAATATGGGGGTGGTCCAAGTATATTAATGAGCAATAATGATACTTAGGATCTTTATTTACCAAAAAAAAAAATGAACCCTTTACAATGAGTGTTTCTTCTCTATTTATAGAGGAAAGAATGATCATAAAATATCTAAAACCACCCCACTCCTCTCTTAAGGAGGTCGTGGGTGGTTTTCCACCGTGTCCACCGTGTCTCAAGGGTGGTTATGGGTGGTTACTCCCCTCCTCCGTGCTTCAGTGGTGGCAAAGGGCAGTTATCAGCCATTGGGCGACGTAATTGTACTATGAGGGCGTCACCCCTAGCCTTTGTGATCTCGCCGCGCCTTATCTTTCCCGCCAAGTATTTATTTGAATTGTTTGGGCCAGTTGTTGGATCATTGTGTTATTGGGCCTATAATATTTTGTCCGGTACATATATATATATATATATGAGTTAGGATCCGTTGACACTAATTAGTTTGACACCAAGTGTTACACATCTCAATAACGTTTTAACGATATAAATTTTATAAAATCCACTATTGGATTGAAAGTTTATATCATATAGATCATTTGTGTGAATTATCAGGCAAATCTAAAATCATTTGATATGTTATTGAGATACATCAAAATTAACGGTTTGGACCATTTTTTAAATGTCGTTAATCTTTATGCGTCTCAATAATATATCAAACTATTTTGAATTTGTCTGACAGTTTGCACAAATAATCTAGATGATATAAACTTTCAATCCAACGGTGTATTTTATAAAATTTATATCGATTAAAACGTTATTGAGAGGTGTAATATTTGTTGTCAAACTATTTGGTGTGAACGGATCCTGATTATATATATATAAGACAGTATATATAAGGCTAAAGGAAATATTTACAGAAAAGAATTGTAAGAATATATTTCTACAATTATTTACATCCAATATCTCTCATGATTTTTACAAAAAACAAAAAAAATAAAAATTAAAGTGACATCATTTTTTAAAATAGTGATTCGTGTTGATTGTTACATTTCTTCTCTTAAATCGTAACAAATTTTATATACTTTAAAAAAAAATTATATATTAATATAATTGAAAGGTTAATTGAAAAAAGATGGTTTATAAAGTAAATTGGTGGATTATTATTATCAATAGAAAAATTCTAACATGGATATTTTTATAAGTGGTTCATATTGAATCGATAATTAAAAGATATTTAAGATTTTAACTATTTAATTTAGAGTTCAATTCAATCTTTAATTGTCCTATATAAAAAATAAAATTGTTAAGATATGTGAACCTCTTGGAGTTACTCTCCATGTTTGCACAGAGGAATACTCCTACCTTAATATTTTTGCAATTGATAGTTTATTTGATTACATAACTGCTTTTGTTTAAAAATCATAAAATATGATGTGATAATTTTATTTTATTTTTGGCAATTTTTTTTTTCTTTCTAGTTCTAGTTGCCGGTTAAATTTGAGATCCATTTGGAATGCTGAGGTATAGTCTAGTATCATTGTCCTTTTGGATTTTATCAAAGTTACATAGGATTTTATAAAAAAAAGATAAATATATATTTAATTTCACACTTGTGTTTTGACATTATATTTCCGGAACAACTTATAAATAAGAGTTGAAGTTTTCTACTCACCTCTTTTTTCTTCTCATTCAACTTTAGTCGTCATTATTCTGTTCTTCTTCTCTTTAGTCTATTAAAGAGGGGTAATTTTAAGTCAATTTTTTTTTTCATTACTAATGGATTATATATATATATATATATATATATATATATATGAAAATAAATGTACCAAAAAAAATATATATGAAAATAATAATTACACTTTAATGGAAGGCAAACGGACAACAAATTGCGCCGTTAACCAATTTTGGATGGCAAAACCAATCTTTTTAAACACTACATCTAGGGACTTAAGAGACACCACATTGCTATGCATGACTTTCTGCACTCTTTACAAAATATCTACAGCCTCGGGGGCTAGAAATCCAAAAGTATCAAAAGCAAAAGGTATAAAGGCATGTTGATTGTCCGAACATGCTCTCTCATGTTTGACCAATTTGCTTGATGCAGCTTTGAGAGCTATTTGTCCAAAATTATTCCCCTTCAAATTGTTTTTCTTTCTCACTGCAATAGCATTATCAGAAGTACCTCTTTCAGGAAGGAAACGATAAGGTCTAATATTTGAATCAATAATTGGTCTGAGACGATGGACCAATACTTTCGTGATAATCTTGTAAACAATGTTACATAGGCTGATAGGTCTAAAATCTTTGTAAGTGGTGGGAGGGTCAATTTTAGGAATAAGCGCGATGAGAGTTTCAGAAATGGCAGGGTCAAAATAGCCCTTGTAGAAGACAGTTTTGACAAGGTTGTAAATGTCATCACCTACAATGTCCAGAATTGTTTTGTATGTGTAGCTTGATCTTAAATAAAAAAGAAAATCAATATTTTTAAGAATTCATATTATCATCATTATCATTAAGTAGTTAGGCTCAATTTATAGGTTCGCCATAGGCCACAAAAACAATAGAAATGACCTTATTCCTTGTAGATACAACAAGTGTCTTGAGGTAGCGTCCTCGTTAATTTACTTTGTTGTCTTTTTATTTTTCTTTAATAAAAAATATCTATAATTTAAAAAAATAATCTCTATCTTTAAATTTAAATTTAGATTATATTAGTTATTTAATAAATTAAAAAAATTTATTTTGCTTATAATAATAATGATACATATTGTTAGTGTCCACAAGTTCTAGTTCACCTATTAAAAAAAATCGATATTGTTAGATTAAATGTCATGATCAATGTTCCAACTCCGACTCTTCCATTAATGTGTGTGAATTTATAATAATTTTATCATTTTTTCTATCTATTAAAAAAATTTATACGTATAAAAAAACTACTTGGACAGACACTAATAAATTCCTTTGAACAAGAAAAAGAAGCATTTAATTAGTATGGTTGTGCTAAAATACAAACCAACGAAGACAAAGAAAACGTGGAAATAGACCAGTTCTCAAAATTATGAGTCAAAAATCCATAAAGCTACATCCATTAAATTTTAATTCACGAGTCAAAGAAAATGAAATTTAAAGTCATTATTGTATTTGTTTATGATGTGTAACATGTGTTAACTTCGTGAAAAAGAAGTTTAAATTTTAATATGATATGTATAATTTATAAAATGATTAATAGTGGCATTGTTACTAAACACATCAAACATTAGCACTTGTAAACACTTTAAGTATATATTTGTATTTGTTTCTTTCTCTTTTATACTCTTGTTTTAGAGTATTTGAGATGTAGTTCAAATATTAACTTTGAAGAGTGTGGATGTACTTGGGTCATGAAAAGGTTGAGAGTCAAATTTATAAGTTGTAACAATTTTCATATAGTGTTTATTCTCTGGTTGTTGGATTTGACAACGGCCGAGTTTTTTCTCCGATTTTGAAGTTTCCACATTATATTTTCGTATTGTTAATTGTGTTCTTTTATTTTCTTCATGCATGTTCTTCCCGATAAAATACACTATAAGAAGTGCTAATAAAACTCTCTTTTGAACACTTTTCTAAAATTTATTTTATAATTAATTAAAATTAATGTGAATTTCTCATTTTAAAAATAGATTCACTTGAAATTGATCCAATTGAACAGTATTATAGAGAGCGTTCAAATGAGAATATTAATTAAAAAAAAGCTCTAATAACACTTCTAACAAATGGGAGTGGTTATTATACATAAGTGAATTGTTTATGCATGGTGTATGAACAATGAAATTGCTTCGTGCACCCCCCAAATTTCTCGTGTACTCCCAAATTTTTCGTGCACCCCCCAAATTTTTCACGCACCCTCCAATTTTTTATTTTATTTTTTTGTCCCCCCCACATTTTTAGCAAAAAATCATTTTGTTGGTGGAATGGTTTCAGAGGTTCTACCTCAAAACCACTTTGTTGGTGAAATGGTTTCAGAGGGTTCTGCTTCAAAACCATTAAATGCAACCCTATAATTATGCACTTAACAGATTTTTTTCCTCCCCTATCAGATTCTAGCCGAAATCATTTTATGCACTTAATGATTTTGGAGTGCATATCTCCGAAACCATTCTCACAGCAAAATAGTTTAATCTAGAAATGTGGGGAGATAAAAAAAAATAGGGGCCAAAAGTCATCTTGGGGTGCACGAGAAATTTCGGGGGTGCATGAGAAATTTGGGGGTGAGCGAGAAATTTGGGGGGGTGCATGAGAAATTTAGGGGTGCGCGAGAAATTTGGAGGTTGCGTGAGAAATTTGTGAGGGGTGCATAAGTAATATGGGGGTGCGCTAAGTAATTTTTATTGTTTATGCACATAGTGCATAAGACTTATGCATAATAACCACTCCCACATGTAACATTTGTATAGAGAGAAAAATATTGTATATATAAATTTGAATAAACCCACATTTGAAACTCGTATACCCATCCGCTTATATAATTAATTACCTAATTTTGTCTGTTTTCTAATTTTCTTTATCTATGTTTGTTCTCTAATTTTTTTTTTTTCAAAAGTTGATGGTTTATAAGTACCACCAACTTATTTACAAAGAAAATACTACATTTGCTGCTGCCAAGGATCGAATCCCTGACCAACAACCTACACCCGCTCAGTCAGCAAGTACCAACTGAGCTACCCCACCCACCCTTGTTCTCTAATTTAATTAGAGGCTCTATTAGTGTATCATTATGGTTAATTCACTCATTAATATATTTTGTGTTTTAAAAAAAATATTATAATTTAATTTTAATTGTAATTTTATTATTGTCTTGCTGTAGGTTTGGGTGGAAAAATCTGAACCCAATGGGTGTGGGTTTTTTTTTGCCATCCGAACAACCTTTGAATTTGGGTTCGGGTGTTAGTTTCGAGTGCGGGTGCGGGTAGTGTGAAGCTCGCACCCGTGGGCACCCGTTGCCATCCATATTAACAAAGGATCCATCACCAAACACACGTGACCCGCTCACCTCGGGCCTAAGGAGCATACTTCATCCGTTCTAAAATATAATTAAAAATGGATCAACAAAAGTTAATGTATTTGGATTAAATTTTGCACTAAATATATTAACTTTTGTTGACATTTTTTGCTTATATTTTGAGATAGAGAGAGTACAAGACAAAGTCTCAATTTAGATGAAATTTCATCTCGGCACCAATGTTTCCTTAACCGACCGACCCAAGTCAAACAAATATATTTGGGTCGGTTTTTGCTGGCCCACGGGTTGAAAATGTGTAAAACATGGATATTTAAAGCTTTTATAAATAGAACCTTTTTGGTGAAGTCAGTAGTTGCTTTTACATTTGAAAAGAACCGAACGCACAAACTCTCCAAAAATCTTGGATTACTTGGCTAGCACCGGGAGTTGAAGAAGAATCGTTCGTATGGACGAGTAGAGGCTTTGCTACGTTACTCAACTGTGATCGAAATCGATTCCAAACTTTAAGGGTAACAATTTTGTCACTAACTCATGATCATTTGTTTTGAGCCATGGAAAGAAAAACTTTAAATTCTGCTGCTTTAATCATACACGTTTTTCTTCAACGCTAGCATAGACTATCACAGAGAGAGAGAGAGAGAGAGAGAGAGAGAGAGAGAGAGAGAGAGAGAGAGAGTATTATGAGTACCAATTACTTGCCACCCTACCAATTACTCACGCGCCCTACGTTTTTCTCATTTATCCTTCTGCTACTTAAGTAGCGGATCAGTCGGTGGTCAAGTTTTCCTCCACCAGTCAAAGACCTGCCAAGTTGTCAATTTTAATTGGCCATCTATGCGATCAAAATTGCTATAAATTGACCCTTTCAGATGGTGAGGTCTCACACCTCTCATTTCTATTTTTCTGCTTTTTTTTTATATTAATTTTGGCCACACAGGTGATCAATTAAAATTGGTCATTTAACAGGCTTTTAACTGATGCAGGAGGAATTAACCATCGACTGATCTACTACTTAAGTAGCAGACGCTAATGGCAAAATTACTCATTCTTATATTGTCCGCTACTTATACTACGACGACAAAAGTAAATATTAAGGTTTATCTAAATCCATTTTAAAATTTTAATAGATATATAAACTATAAGGTTATTTATCATGTTATGCAATGGCCTCATGTGACATGTGGTTATCGGATCTATAAAATATACTATAAGTTTACTTAATGTAAATTTGTCGCTTCACTCCAATTCTTCAAACTAAACATAAATTTTTATTTTATTTTTCAAATTGTATGATAAGAAAACATTTTTTTTTTAACTGGCAAAAATGAGACATATATATACCATCACGAAACAAATAATCCCCTCAGCACAAGACGTATCGAGGGAATCTACACAAGTTTACAATAAGAGTTATAGAGCATAAAATGAATACAATTAGTCGATACCCAAACAAATAAAAGGGTTCGACCACCAACAATGAAAGTTCGAAACTAAAGTCACATCCGTCGTCCGCATCCACCGGTAGGAGAAAAACTTGACTTTGTCGAAGAGCCGATGCACAGAGTTTTCTGAATTTCGAAAGACTCGATAATTCCGTTCATTCCATATAACTCAAACACAAGCTAGCCAAACAATCTGCAGAAAGGACCGCCTAGCACGGAGATTCCCAGCTGAGTATGTGAACTGAAAGAAATGATCCGAGAGACTATCTGCATCCACCGCCGAAAAGTCGATTCAAGACCGAACTAAAGCCCAAAGAGACCCAAAGATGATACACGAGAGAAACAAATGATGAGCTGTCTCAGTGCCCCCACAACCCGTCACGCAAAAATGAAGCTCTGGGGTGAGAATGCCGCGAGTAACCAAATTTGCCCTAGTTGGCAACCGATCGCGTAAGAGACGCCACGCGAGAATAGACACCTTCACCGAAATTTGTCTGTGCCAGAGAAGATCTTCAGCTACCCCCAATGTAACATAATCCTGAGACGTCAACATCTGATACGCGCCACGAACTGAGTAACTTGCATCGGGGTCAGGCCGCCACTGCCACCTATCTGATGACTCAACCTGCAAAATCACTGGAAGAAGGATTCCATTTTAGAAAATAATTTATTCAAAATGTTAAACATATTAATTTTCAATGCGTTGACTTCACATATTTTCATAACTTTTTTTTTTATAAAATATTACTATTTAAAGGTTTAAAAAATATCCCTAAAACTCAATTTAGCATTTACCTATAATAATTTATAAATCCGCCTAAATAGATTAATTATGTCTATAAGTACAACTCAGTTATCGGTTAGTTGTAGGAACTTTGATTCGCGGTAGTTTGAATTCAAATTTAGAATTTCACATTTCTTTATACATTTATAAGTGAATCTAATCACTAAACAATTAAATAACGATATTTAATTAGTATTTCCCATCTTAAGATCATAAAGTACTTTGCCAAAACAAATGTTTGTTGTGACCAAAGGGCCACACTTAACGTTATAATATTTTCTTTCCAACATTTTAGGTGATTAAACTGGAGTACAATTTTTTTCTTTTTTTCTTGTGCATAAACTAGTACTCCCTTTGTGACATGTCCTAAATATAAAAGAAAATTGATTAAATGAAACTAATGTAATTAGTTCAAAATTTTTAATTAAATACATTAATTTTTTTTAATCAATTTTTCTTTATATTTTAAAACGGAGAAACTACAAATTTTATACGAATAGACTTTAATAATTGTAAACTTTAGAGAAGCATTGTATTTACATGCATTGCATGCATAGTTGGTGGGAATATTTTAGACTATAAATCATTATTAAAGGATAGGTATATAGATGTAGGTCCATCCTTCACGTTAAAAAAATGTAGGACCATCCAACAAACTACTGCCGTCTCACAATGTCACAATGTGAATAATAACTTCACGTTTGGAAAGTAAATTAGGAGTGAAAATTTAGAAAATGTATTTTTTTTTTTTTGACACAATTTAGAAAATGTATTATTATTTTTACACAATTTAGAAAATATATTTATTCACGATTAAATGCATATAAAATTAGATTTAATTCTAAAAAAAACTTACACATAATTTATCAAATCATGTCATATAGGTACCTATCGACTAATTCTTGTATCATGTTTATCTTTGCTCTATGTTGTAAACTTGTGTAGCCCTCCCTAGTACATCTTGTGCTGAGGGGGTCTCCTGATCCTTTTGATTGTTTTATATATATATATATATATATATATATATATATATATATATATATATTATTTTTTCATTTTGGCCTCTTCAAAAAAAATAAAATATTAAGGTGTGAAATTGTATTAATGACCAATTTTATTATTTTACATATATAAAGAAAAACTATCAATGTATGAAAAAATATATAAGTTTATTAAATTACTAATTTATCAATTAAATATTAATGAAAAATACAAGTAATATTAATGAGTACAGTTTTATTTTATTTTTTGAGTGACAAATTGTTAGTATATTACAATGTTATGTTAGTTTTCTCTTTGTAATGGCTTGAACCCTAGACCTCAAACTCTTTAACTCTTAACTCAATTAGCATAACCAATGGAGCTATCAATCCCACCCTATTAATGAGCACAATTAAAAAAAATAATGTAGTCTTTGTAAGTTTGACTCAGTTGGTAGAGACATCACACTATATATGCAAGAACCCAGGTTTGAATTTGGGACACTCCATTTATCTACTTTTAAGATGGATTTTCTAGCCAATAAATTACTTGACAAAAAAATAAATAATATAATTAATATAATATTACATAAAATTAAATAAGTCTCGCATTCTAATGTTTTTTACAAACAATCATAATTATTTTGGGACGAAAGTAATAGTAAAAAAAGTATACTAGTAGTTGGAATTGGGATTTTTGTGTACATTTTTTTTAGGGCTTTCATTGCCTATTGGTGTTCACGACTATAAAACATGCAACATCGATCAACACACAAGTTAATCTTGATTGCTTAAAAACCACTTTAGGCACAAAGAAGGATAAGGGCAATAACTTTTTATTTGGTTACCCACGTGATGACCAAAAGTAATACCTTGACCTACTATTCCAACTACTAATAAATGTGTTAAACTACTCAAACAATTTTATGCTTACCTTGCTTGGAGTATCAATCAAAGAAGCTATATATGCACTTCTCATTTTAGGCCGACATATGTAATGCCTCAACTTTGTATCTAAAATATTTCATTTGTATGTAAATTTTATGATATTTACCATTCTAAATACTTGATATTGGTTTGTCAACAGTGGTCATTTGAGTCTTAAGAAGTAACGCTTCCTAGCTAGTTATTGCGTGGAAGAAATAAACACCAACTCATCACCAATAATCCATACTTTCGAATTTAAAAGCTAGGAATGTGAAATTTCTTCATTCTCATATGCCATTTTATAGAAAAGAGTCTATTTAAATGGAGTAATATAAAGAATTTTGAGACTCTCTAAGCCGACGTTGTTTGTGTACCTTTTGCTGAATACAAAGTCGAATTTTTACCATCTTTCTATATAGAAATTTGTAGACATGTTCAACACTTATATACCAGTGGCATATGCAAAGGTGGGATAATTATACATCATGCAAAGTACACAATTTTATGTAGCATAACATAACATCTATACAAACCAAAACATCATAAATCTACCATAAAGATGAGAAAACCTTGAGTAGAGAAGATGAGAGATAACTCATCATGTAAGTTATTTCTAGTCATTAACACCATTCAAATGTATCATCATGGAAAAGCAAATCATCATCCTTTCTTCAGCCAAATGTTGCAATGAGGAAAGATTTATAGACACTCATAAACTTAGCCACAAATGCTGCCAATGTTGAGAAAAAACATATGGTTAGCAAGCAATTATTGTATAGGCCCATGTCTTATATACCAATATAGGAGTATATTCACTTTTGTATATAAAGCAATTGCTTTAACAAGTCTAGACCAACGATTCCACAAAATAGAGTCTATATTAGAATTTAGAGTAAACAACCAATTTCGTCGCTGAATTTAAATCTTCTCAGCTACTTCGTCTATCAAGTAAACGTTGAGATAATAAGTATTTCCTAATGTTTGTAATATAGTTTTCCTGTGAGTTCCTAACATCTTGTTAAATCTATCAATTATTTTTTATATTTTTTGAAACAAGTTAAATCTATCAATTAGTCACTTGTGTTTTGTCAGTAGCAGACACAAACATGACACGGGTGTGCGCGATATAAAATTTCAGACTAACTAACCCACTTGGGTTGGTCTGGTGGTATTGGCTTGGGACCTGGGAGTGTGCTCCTCTTAAGGTTTCAGGTTCAATTCTCACCGGTGGCAATTTAGATGGGCTGATTTAGCTTCTTCAAAAAAAAATTTCAGACTAACTATTTACATTTATTTTAGAGATAAACTAGGGGAAAATGTGCAAGGTCAGCGACATAATTGATGGTTAACTCTAGAATTTAGCATGGGTAGCAACAAGTTCATAAAGACATAGCAGTTCATCCAACTATTTCACACATTCGGATCAAAGTACCTTCGATGTGAAAAATTGCCTTCTGCCCAAGGCGCATCCTATGCTCCTGGTTCAATGAGGGTAAAAGAAGAATCAGCAACTCCTTACTTCAAAAAATAAGTACAAATGGCTACACAAAATGTTCAAATAATAACGAATCGAAGTCCAAGCTAATAAGGAATATATGAGGGACCGAGGAAGCATTATAAAAAGAATAATCGAAGAATGCTTATACATCAAAAGTAGCAGATCACCAGAATTGTTCCATAAGACAGCAAATTAGGTCAAACAAATACAGAAAACCCGATTTCATGCAGAAGACATCATCATAGACACTCCAGCTGTTGACATATAATATCATATTGATAATGTACTTACATAGTATGCTGCCCAATGACAGACTTCGTGCTTCAGTTCTGCATCTAGTTTCCTCAATAGCTCATAAAGAAGCCTCTGAACCGACAATTATAGCATCAAAGTCAAGTATGGAAGAAAAAATATCAAAGAAAAGCCATTGGGACAATGTGAAGCAACACATTTACCTTCAAAATGATCTCCGGCGGAATGCAATTGGTCAGCAGCTCATACAACTTTCCCCGAACTAGAAACAACCTAAAGCATAATAGCATATTATATGGGAGATGAAAATGCATTGCATGTAAGCGGGATGAGAGATTAGTTAATACAATCGCGTAAGTGATTCACAATGTTGACAAGGTTCTGTGAAACATTGTTTGTCATGAAAGACAAGAAAACTGTAAACTGTATCAAAAGCAAACCTTTTTGGGCTCTGTTCCTTCATTATGTCAGATGCAATTTCAGAAATATATTCCTCCCAGTCCATTGGGGGAATTGTTTGCTTTTCAGTGAAAGGATACCTACAAGTAATACATGAGCTGTCAGTAGTTTTCCTTAAAGCAAAGCTTTAAGAGATGAAGATCTGAGATTATGCATCCCAAATTAAATTGGAAGCTTGTGGAGCTTACTGTTGAACGCGGCAAGTCTCAAATGACAATATGGCCCTCCTTAAATTCCGATTTGATTTCTCTGCTATGCGAGCAGCAAGACTAGGAGGAAGTTGCAGCCCTTCTTTCTTACCAATAAACTGTAAAACTTCAATTATCTGCCACATGAATTTCAAAAGATTCAATAACGATGAACATTCAACTTATAGAATGGATATGCGACAAGATCAGTATATATATGTTTGTTGCCAAGGTATCACTGGGTGGATGCTAATACGTTGTATATCATAATGTTCTGAATCCTTTGAATGCCTTTGGCATGCATGCCCTTTATAGTGAAGGGAAAAAGGAGCACGACATCTCAGTCGATCAACCAAACTATAGCATATCCAAACTTTTATTAGTTTTCAAGGAAGCACCTTATAAAAGAACAATGGTAATTAACAAAAAAATCAAAAATTAAGCATGTATAATCCTTAGCAGAGAATATTTGCCCAAATCCCAGAAAGTAATATCACGGCTGGCCTTCAGTATATATCAGGTCCTGACAAAGAATAATGCCTAAGATTGGCTTTGTGGATTCTCAAACCATTTTTGGGAATTGCTTTGGACTATGATGCAGCTGAGTTGTGGCCTTGTGGGGGGAAAGAATAATGGTAATTAACAAAAAAATCAAAAATTAAGCATGTATAATCCTTAGCAGAGAATATTTGACCAAATCCCAGAAAGTAATATCACGGCTGGCCTTCAGTATATATCAGGTCCTGACAAAGAATAATACCTAAGATTGGCTTTGTGGATTCTCAAACCATTTGGGAATTGCTTTGGACTATGATGCAGCTGAGTTGTGGCCTTTGGGGGGATTGGAAGGCCTATCCAAGGGAGAGCGAATATTAGGATGTTGAACCCTGCATGGATTGTCTGTCATCATCAAGAGTCTTGGGGGAAATGGCGCTGGAAGTGCTAAAGGGTGCCAGCTGGTGATCTGCATAAGGAATATGATCAAGCCTATTCACTGGGAAGCCAATAAGTATGCAAACTGTCTCGCTAACTTTGGTTGTGAACAAACTACCACGTTGGTAGTCTATGATAACCCCCCAACTTCCCTAGTTCAGTTCTTGAAGTTTGATGTGTTTGGCTGTTGATACTCCCGTTTAGTTTCATTATATTTTCATGTGTTGGGCTTACGCATTCCCTTGTTTAAAACAAAATTTTAAAATTATGAAGCATGGATTTAAGCTATTATCATCTTGCAATAGCAGCATGGCACCTGATAGAACACCATTCATTATATACTTGCCGGAAATAACTAACTAGCAAAAATAATAACATTGTAAACAATGATAACACTGCAAGAGACAACAATCGCCTCAATGCTAAAAAAACAAGAAGCAAAATACCAAAACATAGGAAACAGATCCTTTTTCCTTGGACACTATAGAAAACTTCAATTTTATTTACCTGTTCTTCACTTGGTGCATTTATGCGTACATTGAGACAACGGGAGCGTATTGCTTCTGTGACTCTTGAAGAACTATTGCAACATAGAATTAATCTGCAATAAGCACTGTATTTCTCCATCGTTCTGCGGAGAGAATGCTGCGCTTCTCTAGAGAGTTTGTCAACATCATTAAGCACTAGTACTGATACAGAATAAAACCTAAAATCAGCTTGCAAAACTGAAGCAAAGAAAAACAAGATAAATGAATGCTTGTAATTGTAAATCTTGCATTTATCATATGGGCCAAGGTGGAAAGGTTCATAATTTGACATAGCCAAAAAGAAATATAACCCAAAAGCAGTACACAAGTAAATTAGAAACTGCCAGACCAAACAACAATGTACACAATTAAAGATCAAATGTTTCACAAGACATAAGAATTGAAAGATAGCACTCAGACGTGCAAAAAACTCCACAGTTTGTTGACCATGTACAGATTCCTTCTTTTAATGTCTTAAAATAACACATGTATCCATAAAAAAAAATAACACGCATGTATAGGTTAACAATAAAAACAGTCAGTTACCTTTAAATCCTTTCTTCCCTTTTGTATCAATGGGCCTATTCTTAGCCATTTCTTTGATTATTTCTTGTACGATGTATCTGTCCTGAAAGCCTGCATCACTTGGAGTCATTTCAATGTGATTCGCACTTGATAATGTTGTCAGCTCTAAATCAATAGATCTACTCCCAGCCTGAAACCAATTTTCAAGTACTTCAAAATAATAATAAATGGCTAAATAAAACACAAATGATTCAGTTTATTATACAGAGCAGATCCAATATAGTGCACATGATATTGAAATATCAAATATCAAGACTAAGGTATTTTTAAGCAAAAATAGATAAATAGATGTTTGATTTACTAAATTGAAGGCATTCATTGAGTCATGTCCTATATTTAAAACAGGTGTGCAAAACCAATTCAGCTGTCATAAGTATAGAGTATATTGGAACTCTTCTTCTCTATCAGTATACCACAACTGTTTGAAAATTAGAGAATCCGACTACTTCAGAAATCAAGGTTTACAACAATGCAATGAAAATGGGAGTGTGAAAAGGAATGAAGCTTACATCCACTTTCCATGCCCTATTTTCCACCTTCACCTGAAACATCAACAAGACAATTTAGAAAGACATCAAATTACAGGACCAAGAAATAAATAATAGTAGTTCTAGCATAAACACAAAATCTGCAAATGCATCCAATCAAAAACACAAAGATACATTATAACAACAACATGAAGACTTGATTTCTGCACCCACAAGACTTAATTACTTTTGGTGCACACACAAGACTTGATTTCTCAGGGATATCTGCACCCACAAGTCTTAATTACTTTTGGTGCACACACAAGACTTGATTTCTCAGGGATATCTGCACCCACAAGTCTTGATTTCTGTAGATATTTAGCATTAATTGGTTTTTAAAAGAAAGACCTTTTCAGCACCCGGTCCAAACATTTGGCGGAGAAGAGCCATGATTAGTGTCTTCTTGCCAGCGCCTGATGGGCCATAGAACAGCAAATGAGGGCAATCATGTTCAGTAACCTGCAACAACACATCCAATCCAAACAAAAATTAAAACTTTATTTCAAAATAAAAAGACAAAGTGATTCATTCAAATACAAAAGGTGAGTGAGTGTGTGCGGTAAAGTTACCAATTTCTTGAGATTTTGAGCAATGTCGTTGTGAACCATAACATTGTCAAGGGTTTTGGGACGATACTTGTCAACCCACAACATCCTTCCTCTCTATACCTTCTTCTGCTTCTTTCTTCAATCAAATAAAACACACTGATCAGACTCACTGTCCAACAAAGGCCATAACCGTAAATAAAAGGATGTGAATGGGGCGAAGCAGGTAAGCTACAAAACACAGACACAACACGAACACCAGACACAACATTGAAAATGGAAATGATTGAATATAACCACATTCGCTTAGTCGGTGCTACATAGACAGTAAGTACCTATGAAGAACTATGAAGAACTGACAAGGACAGGGACACTGACATGTCGACACCGGTCATTATTTGGAAAATAAATGACATAATTGAATGTAATACTAATCACATGTCTCAGTGTCGTGCTCGGACATTGACACGTGTCAAACATGCCTTCAATCAAGAGTGTCAATGCCACATGGTAGTAACTAGTACTCATCATCCCCGTGAAATCAATCGCACAATAATTCAGAAAATTATGGGAAAAAAAAATTCCAACAATTAATAGATAGAAAATTTGTGAGTAAATTTGAGTTGGTAATTGTCAAAAAGATTAATTTTCTATGTATTTGTGAGTGAAATCAAAGTTGCAAACATACACAACAGTCACACATAGCATATTTATAATTAAAATAAGTGTGGAATGCAAAAACTGAAAACAAAGTAGGCAGAATGTGTATCTTGGAAGCTTAATCTATTCACACCTTGGAAGCAGATGACCGCAAGACGTGAAGCCGAAACGGACAGACTGAGCAATCAGAGCGGAAGCAGTGAGCGGTCGGGGGAAGTTTGCGGCGGCGACGGTCTAGGGTTCTCACTTCAAGCTTGACACAGTTTTTTTTAATCGTTAAATTATTAATATTGTATTGTTAAATTAAAAATTAAAAATTAAAAAAACTAAAGTGAGTAGGAGATGAATTCCCGCTCAAAGTGAGTAGGAGATGAATTATTTTTGCGCCATTTTTTTTTATAGTTTTTCTTTTTTTTTTTTTTAATTGTCAAAGTTTTTCTTCTTCTATATTTCTATATTTAATAAAACTAAAAAAGAAACTATTCACGAAGAAAGAGGGTTTCAATTGCGTCGTTTTTAAGAAGATCATGAACGCTTTCTGGAGGAGAAGCATGTGTCAAGAAGTCGAAGTTTAGCGAAGAAATTTGCACAATGATTCATCTCTTTAAGTGTGTGGTAAAGAGAAATATTGAGTTGAGAAAGAAGCTTTTTTTATGTCTTTGATCAACACAACTTAACTTTGATGAAGAATCATAGTAGTCTTGTCTTAACTTGGGAAACTTTTATGAAGTTTGTCAATACCCTTGTCTTTGACCAGCAAGAGTCCCTTGTAGATGACATACAGTTCAGCGAGCAAAATTTCAGATGACCCTTGAATGAAGCCTGTGAACCCTGCAAAATAGTGGCCGAAGGTGTTTCTAATAATATCGTCAAATCCAGATCGAACGGGAGAGCCGGGCAACTTCCGTCCACATTAAAATGGCACAAGAATAGTCATTATTGTTCAAATTGATATATTTGTTGTAAGCATGAGAGAAGCAGTTTTTGAAGGTTTCGACCATAGTTCAGATGTTGAAGGAGAGCCGACTTAAGGATCAAATTTCGTTGTTTAGACACATCAGGCTGCGATGTCTCCACCAGACACTAACCGTGAAAGTGATAGCCTATGAACCTGTAGCACCGAGCTTGAGCCAATCGTACACATCCAGATTTGAGAAGAAATCTAAATTGTGAAAATCAATGTGGCTCCAAATGCTACGAGAGAACTCACGGTCCCGAATGCAATTGAGGAATGATTCATCTTGGAAGCCAAAACGAATGCAAGTGGCAGAATGACTCATTTTACAGTGATTGAACAAGGAGAGGCTAGGCACAAAATTGTGACAGGGTAGACAAAAGAATAATTTGAACTTTTCGGGAAGTTGAAGTTTCCATATCCAAAACCAAAAGTGTAAAGGATTATCAGTTATATTATCGGGTCCCTTAAGAAGAGTAACCAGTTATAGCAACTTTTAGTAGTGTAAGTGTCATTTTGGTTGTTGGTCCAAATAAAGGCATCTTCGATAGAATCATTGAACTTGATGTTAGTGTTGTTATG
The DNA here is from genome assembly GCA_954870985.1 of Trifolium fragiferum. Classification (NCBI taxonomy): domain Eukaryota; kingdom Viridiplantae; phylum Streptophyta; class Magnoliopsida; order Fabales; family Fabaceae; genus Trifolium; species Trifolium fragiferum. The sequence continues at coordinate 50,229,100 of OX940789.1, forward strand.
TTATCATAAACAAATGGAGGAAGCTGAGTGTATAGACTGAGTATGAGCATTTCACATGGAAAGCACGTCTTTTATTGAAAGTTTGCAGATCATGTATATCGACATAGGGAACGAGTAATCGAAGACAGCCAAAAGCGGTTCAAGGGGTGAATGAAAAGGAAGAAGATCTCAAACCTGCACGCCAAGAGAAACCGTTTTTGAGGATGTCTTTTGCTTGAATAATATAAGACCAAGTTGAAGAATCGTTAGAAGGGTTGCTGGAGAGAAGAAAATTTGGCCCAACGATATATTTGCAAGATAGAAGAACAACCAAAGCTTACTCAAAGATTGCACTATATCCTAGACAAGTTTTCCCAAAAGAGAGAAATTAACTTCCCTGGTCAGTCAGACACCCAAACCATCACACTGCTTAGGATGAGCAATTTTATTTCATCCTACTAAGTGGATATCTTTGTTGTTGGAGTCTCTCCAGATAAAATTACGTATGAGTGGTTTGATCAATGTTATCACAGATGCTTTGAGCGAGCTAAACAATCTACATGTAGTAAGAAAGGATGGAGGTGAGGACAAATGAAGCTATTATCACCAAACGACATTTGTTTAATAGTTTATATTTATTTATTTTAAGCATAAAGAGAAAATAAGGTTAAGTATTAGAGACATCTCAACTAGGTCGGCACCCTCCAAAAACTTAACCATCAAGCTAACTCTCATTTATTAATAAAAAATAAAAGACAAAAGATTACAAATAAACTTGGGGGACTAGGCCAAAACCCAAGTGGGAGCATATAACTAACAACTGCTTCATTAAAAATCTTACCTGTTAAACCCAAAAGAAATAATCAGGTGAAGAAAAAAATAGTACAGTGCTCTAAAAACAACAACAAAAAAATAGAGAACAAAAAGTGGAGGGACATAACCCAAACTCCACTAGGAAATACAATAACGAAAATTAGGTACTTAATCCAAAATTATATTTAATACAAGTGGTTTGTTTAATAGTATAAAAAAACTATTTAAAATAGATTTTTTTTAGAGATTTCTTTGAAATTTATGATAAAAAATATTGTGACAAAATAATAAAGTACTTAAAATGACATTTTAACACAAGCTATTTAAATCAACTTTTCATTTGAAAAAACAATACACTATAATTTTTTTAAAAAAAAAATAAGACTGATTTTTTTTTTGCGCTTAATTATACGTAGTTTTGTAATTCTATTTCTCAATCTTGAAATTTATTCCCCTAATTTAAAAGGTATTGATATCTTTATTAAAGTGTTGTACTTAAATATCTCATGAGCTTAGCTCAATTGGTAGAGACATAGTACTATATGTACAGAAGTCGGGCTCGAACCCAGATACTTCACTTATTTATCTTTAAAGTGGATTTTCTAACCATTAGACTATTTGACAAAAAAAAATGTACTTAAATTATATGACAAATGATTTGATAATCTAATGATCCATTAATTATTTATATTTCATTAATTAAATTACAAAATATGTTATATTATTTAAAATAGATGACCGATTTTATGAGGGTGAAAATAGGAAGAGCTAAATTGTAACTAACCCTCAATTTTTTATAAGTAATGGAATTCTATTAAGGTAAATAGGTATTTACCTCCTGCAAAATAGGTGAGTTTTGTATTTTTCCCCTGCAATGTTTAAAATTCTTTTTTTTTTTTGACAAAGTTTAAAATTCTTTTTGGTAGTGTATTTTACCCCCTGCCAAATTTTTTTCCCAACATAGGGGGGTCGAATACACTGCCAATTTTTTTTAAACATTGCAGGAGAGAAATGCAAAACTTACCGATTTTGCAAAGAATAAAGACCTATTTACCCATTATATTAGAACGCTATTATATTTTAAAGTCAAATAATTAGGAGTTTGCTAAAATCCAAGTAAAGTCTAACCAAAATAATTTATGGTCAACTGCATAAGGCAGTTCTTTAAGCTTTGCGTTTGTAATAGATACGTTCTTTAAATATTTTAGATAATAAATATGTCCTTTAAGTTTCTAATTTATTGCATTGTTACCTTTCAAGTTATTTTTCGCTATAAAAACGCTGAAGTAACTTATGTTAGTGCACTAAGTTATTACGATTTGACTTTCAAATAACAAGAAGCAGCATTCAATGCCCTTCACTAAGTTAACAACTATGTCGGTGCTTTTGTAACGGAGGCTGGAAGGGTAACAATGCAATAAATTAAAAAGTTAAAGGACTTATTTGTTACTAAAAAAAGTTAAAGGACTTATTTGTTACCAAAAAAATTACTTGACCTATTTATTATTTAAAATAATTAAATGACTTTTCTTTTACGAACATTAAACTTAAAGGATTCCTGAATGCATTTAACCAAAAAAATTATTAAAAAAAATGTCTAATAAAAGTTTAATTTACTTGATAATTGAACTCGTGTTCTTCCAAATAATTCATTATTGAGTGGAGTTCATTAACGCTTGAGTTTAATAATTTGCTTTTAATTTTTTTAAACATGTATAAATTTTGAGTGTAAAATAGGTTTAAGTGTTTAACTATACATCAGATCTCACTATTTACATTTAAATACAGAGTAATATAATTTTTTAAATAAAAGACATAATTTTATGTTATAATACCAAAAAAAAAAAAAACAATATAAATTTCTAAATAGTGAAAACAAATTGTTTTATATAAAATAGAAAAATTAGTTCATTTGATCTTAGGTCAGTTGGCAGGGACATTGCGTTAGGGTCCAGTTACTGTGCTTAAGGAATCCTTATGCACGCTGCATAAGCGAAGCCCAGCCCAACACAATTCCTTCGCCCACCTCACCCATTTGCTGATACACCTGCTTCCCTCATCAACTCAACTAACGGTTATCATCCAACTAACAGTTACTTCCATTTCTTCATACATGTCGCTTTCCTGTCCAAAACCAACAACAACTCTCGTCATCGCCTTCGCCGGAATCAACAACATCATCACCGTCACCAAAAAACCACATAATCAGTGTCGCCGCAAGCATCATCGTCGTCATCATCATCACTGTTCATCATCACCATGGAACGAAAGCAACATAATCAGTGTTCACCATCACTACGCAAAGAAAGCATCATCATCAACGATACACTTGCACATACTAAAAAGAAGAAATCAAAACAGGTTTGAACTTCATTAATGGTTTTTGAAAGTTTATCTATTAGTTTGAAATTGTTTTGTTTAATTTGTAAAGTAATTGCATGTGTGTAAACCTAACTTCTAATTTGGTGGAAATCATATGCTGAAATGATTTAGTTTAAAAATTGTATATATTACTTGGAAATGGTTTCAGAACATTTTACAGCACAACCATTTGATGCTGGTAATTATTTTTTTGATCTAGGCTATCATTGAAACCAAAATAGCCCTCTTATGGTTTCCATGAAAAATGCTTGCAAACTAGGTCAAGTCACAAACAGAAAAGGGGAAAAACTCCTATACAAACTAGTAAACTTCCCTAGAGAATGAGACAATTTCCCAATTAGTTGATTATGACTCAAATACAAAAATGTGAGAGTTTGTTGCTGCAATACATGGCCTCAATCACTTGTTTTCTTAATACATATTCCATTTATACCTGTTTTATAATATTTGAATGTGAGAGTTTGATGTATGATTTTCAATTGTGATTGCTTTGCTGATTGTTTTACATGTTAATTTGGTTTGAGCATTGCTGTTTGTTTTCATGGAAACCATAAGTGTGGCTGAATGGTTTCAATGTATTTGTTTCTGAAACCAAATTAGCCCTCTTATGGTTTCAATGTATTAAAAAAAAAATTTAGATTTTGAATTTTTGTTGCAAACTTAAAAAAATATACATTTTAATTGTCTTAAGTAAATTGTGTTTTTCAAATATAAGTGGCTACTATATTTATGTAACTAATAAATTTGCATCCGCACAGGTCGTTATGTTTGCGTATATTTTTTAAGTTAGTTTGTATTAATGTTACTATTTTTAAGTGCATATGTGATTGGATGAATCTAGTGATATAGTATTCTCTGCATATGTAATTTAGATAAAAATATTTTATTGTAACTTGGCCTTGAAACCATAAGTGTGGTTGAATGGTTTCACTGTATTTGATTCTGAAACCAAAGTAGCCCTCTTATGGTTTCAATGAATTTAATTTATACTTAGAGTATTTAACTTATGTTCTGCCATGATATGAAAAACTTAGAGTATTTAACTTATTTTCTGCCATATGAAACCATACTTAATAGTTTCCTTTGATCCAAGTGAAAGAATCAAAGGAACTACAGCAAATGCCATCATTTAGTATTGGATTGACACCGTCAGATGAGGATAAAAGGAATAAGAATGATTCGTTATCTGGTAGTGATCAAAAAAAGGAGAGGGGAAGTGGCAAAAAGAATAATAAAAAAAAAGAATGAACAGACAAAAGGTGGTGAAAACATTGCTTCTACATCTCGTGGTCGTAAAAAGAGAGCACAGATGGAAGCACAAGATTCTGATGAAGCAAGCTCGGGTGATGAAAATGTGAAACAAGTTATTGTGAAAAAAGATCCTGATGCGGATGCAAGACTAAGGCATAAGATGAGTGTACCTAAGGTCTATGAACTTATGCATTCAGTAAATGCCAAAAAAAGGAAACAGGAAATAATTGACCAACTACACGAGTGTGGCTTTGGAGGGATAATGCATATATGCAACTGGAAAAGGATCCACACCTTTTTTGTGGATTGGGTTGTCAAGAGATTTGAACATGAGCATATGTGGATAAGGCTGAGTGATACAGAGGTTCTGATGTTGAAAGAGGATGATGTGCATAGAGTCTATGAACTTCCAACGGCTGGAAAGAAAATAAACACTGACCTTTGCTCTGATGGAGCAATTAAAAGGCTGAGGAAGGAATTAGGATTGATTGGAGATTATTCTCCAATTGTGAACGTTGCGGAATTGGAAAACTCACCGAAGACAACAGAGAAACCTAGAACATGGGTGAAGGGTGGGTGAAGGGTGCAATTTGTTACATCATTCACAACATTTTATGCCCAACTAATAGAGGCAATGTGTCTCTCCAGTATGCAGATATTTTGGAAGATCCAGCTGGAGTATCTTCATATAACTGGTGCTCACATGTTCTGGACTATATGAAAAAAAGGCCTGCAATCTCCAGACGTTTTGAATCCACTAGCAGACTTCCACTTCTTAATGGTAATGATCTCCCCTCAATGATTTTAAATACACAGCAGTGCATAATATATCTGATAACTACTTGCAATAACCTATGTTTAATTGCTAATTGCTGTTATTATCTTTTATATCTTACATCTTATAACTGAAACCATGAGTGTGTCTTAATGGTTTCATTATATTTGCATCTGAAACCAAAATAGGCCTATAATGGTTTCCATTAAATATTCATATCTGGTAACTACTTGCAATAACCTATGTTTAATTGCTAATTGCTGTTATTATCCTTTATATCTTATATCTTATAACTGAAACCATCAGTGTGTCTTAATGGTTTCATTGTATTTGCATCTGAAACCAAAATAGGCCTATAATGGTTTTCATTAAATATTCATATTCTATTCAACATACAAATATTATAACTGAAATCACAACTGTGGCTTAATGGTTTCAATAGTTATACATCTGAACCCAAAGTAGCCATCTCTGGTTTTTGATTTGAATGTGAGTCACCTAGTAATGTTCACTCCAGTCCTACTTGTAAAAAGTATAATTTATGATCTATGCTTGGGAGTTGTGATGTGACACAATATTAACAAATTGTTGCAGATTAATTACATGGAGAAAATGGGGAAAAGAAGCCCATTTTTGACAGGGAAATACAATTGGCCATCACTCCGTGATTGGGATGTCAAGATGGCAAACCAAGAACTTCAAAAGATCCATGATATTATGGGACTTGAGAATGGACTGACAGCCGGGGTAACAAGACTTGATAATGGACTCCCAGCTGGGTTACCAAGTCTGAACAGAACCGCAGGAAGTCCGATTGTATTATGCTTTAATGCAGACACATGTCAACTGTCTAAGGTGATTGTTATTGATTCTCATGTACTGTCTTTTCTTTTCAAATGCTAATTGAACATAAAATATTGGAAATCATACCATAAATGTTTCTTAATGGTTTCACTTGTGATTGTCCTTGCAGGCAGAGATGTATCTTACTCACTGTAGGTCTTGTATAAATATCTATACAAAAACCACAGAAACATTGGAAAGAAGAATAACTGAGGCAAATGCCGGAACTTCTGGAAAAGATAATCCAATTGAAGCAGAAGCTGAAACTGAGAGGAATAAAAGTTCCAATATTGGTATTGTACCTGAAACTGGAAGGTACTGCATTTAATTTAACTTTTTATGAAAATTCAATTTTGCTGCATTAGTTTATGAAAATTCACACTCATGATTTCCAGGTTGAATGATGATGATGATGTCGGAAAAAGAACTCAAGCAGGAGAGAGGTACTGCATTTAATTTTAACAATTATAAACCATTTAATGGTTTCAGGACCTTTGCTCAAAATATTTATTCATATTGTATACAACATAAATAATATAACTGAAACCATAAGTGTGACTTATTGGTTTCACTGTATTTGTTTCTGAAACCAAAATAGCCATCTTATGGTTTCCAAGACATATTCTTATTTTATTCAACATAAAAATATTATAACTGAAACCATAAGTGTGACTTAATGGTTTCACTACTTTTGTATCTGAAACCAAAGTAGTCATCTATGCTTTTGAATTGAATGTGTCATGTTTCCCAATTTAGGCTTTATGATTGGGAGTTGTGTTGTGACTTTGTGAAAATTCAATAATGCAGGTTAAGTAATGATAATGATGAAGAGGATGACAATGATGCCAAAAGCATTGATCATACTAATGACAAAGATGACAATGATAATGTTGAACATGACAAGGATGAGGACGACGATGAAGAAGATCAGATCACTCCCAATCTCATTGATGATGCAGTGCCGGTAGCATGCAACATCATTGATAATTCAATGAAACTAACACCCAATGAACATGACAAATATGAAGACGATGATGAAGACGATGAGATCGCTCCCAAAATCATTGATGATGCAGTGACGGCAGCATGCAACATCACTGATCATTCAGTGAAGCTGACACCGAATGCAGGCCTCACATTAACTCATGAAACTATCTTGAAGTTTCCAGAGTTTTTTGATGGGGCTGAAGCTTCTAACAAAAATGTTTCGGTGTCACAGGGGGCTGATTCAGCGACACTGGAAACTATGTTGAAGTTTCCTGAGTTTTTTGATGCAGAGTAAAAAATCATAACTTTAAAATCGTTTGTCAAATGGTTTTCATATGAGATGTTTGAAAACTAAAATCTTGTTTTGATTGTTTCAGGTTGAATAAAGATGCTCCAGTAAAACAAGTTTCAGTATCACAGGACACAAATTCAGCCACACATGAAACAATCTTGAAGTACCCACAGTATTTTGAAGTACCCAATCAATGCCGTGCGCTAGTGTTGGTACCAAATGTGTTGCATGGGGAGAAGTCTACAGGATGTGACTCAGACACTGTCATAAAGTAAGAATCAAACAGTGTGATAATTGTAATATTATTTAAATTCTGCAAAAAATAACACTATTATGTAATATTATTTCACAGTGCAACTCCATTAAAGACAATGAGGCCAGATGAAATAATTGACATCGACAATGTCACACCAAAGAAAAGAAAGAGGCATAATATGCTTTATTCTGATAGGACGTACCCTGAGCGTCGACGGGTGGTGAAGAAATCAAAATACCTCGAAAGTCCATATGATGACGCTGTCCACGAGTCTAGTACAACTGACTTGCAGAAAAAATTGTCAACATATGCTTGGAGCCCGGATCTTGATGAGTAAGTGAAAAACTATTTCTTATTTAGCTTAGTGTAAGTGTGATGAGTATCAATTATAGTAATGTTGGTTTTTTTGGCAAAATGGTTGTTTTATTTGGTTTTTAAGTTGTTTGTGAATTCAAAACCAATGAGAAACCATAAGTGTAGCTTAATGGTTTCACTGAATGTGTATCTGAAACCAAAATAGCCCTCTTATGGTTTCACTAAGTTTTATAATATAACTGAAACCATAAGTGTGACTGAATGGTTTCATTGTATTTATTTCTGAAACCAAAGTAGCCCCCTTATAGTTTCAGTTATAGTGTGGCATTTGTTTGATGGTTTCAGCACTCAAGATAATCAATTATAAGTGAAACAATAATTATGATTGATCCTTGCAGTACACGCTCCTGCTTATAGTGTGGCAAAATAGTTGTTTTGTTTGGTTTTTAAGCAGTTGTTTGAATAATGTTTTAATCTTAGCTGTTTGTGAATTCAAAACCAATGAGAAACCATAAGTGTGGCTTAATGGTTTCACTGGATATGTATCTGAAACCAAAATAGCCCTCTTATGGTTTCACTAGGTTTTAATTATTTGGCCTTACTTATTGTATAGGTTCTAATGAGAAATGATCAGTGCATTTAGATGCACATTCTTCTACTATTGTACTTAGGCATTTCTCTAGTTTGTGTTAATATTTTTACTATTTTATTATGATTTTAGATTTAAGTTTATTTTAGCCTTTATTTTATTTTCATATTTTATTTTTCAGTATTAGCACTCTGCACGAATAAATTCATAACTGGAGCTTCGAGTATCGTATTGCGGCGCGGTCAGTTGCGTTGGAAAGCTAAGAGACAAAGCTACAAGATTTATGTTCAGTGGAGAAGCTGTTTCTGAGTGCAAGAGTCTCTAATTTTCGTGGAGATTCCAGACTTAAATAATTAGTCTAATGGAAATTTAATTGTTGCCCTTTAGTTTCTTTGGCCTTGGCCTTTGGATGTCACTCTTTTCTCCTATATATAAATAACAAAAACCAGAAATAAGGTGTGCAAAATTTTGGATCACTATTCACAACAAAAACTTGGAGAAATGTTGCTTGCTATGGAGAACTAATCACCAAGGATTAATCTGCTGTAATCGGTTTCCACTTTGAGGTTCTATAATTTTCAATAAAATTGCTTTTCCCTTTTCAATATTTATGCTATATGTCTTGTTTGCTTTATTCAAGTTCTATAGAATAAGTGTTGATTAATTTCGATTGCTATATGTTCTTGTACCTTAATCGCGTTTGCTTAATTCGCGTTTGATCATGTTTGCTTAATTCATGATTACTTTAATCCGTTTGCTTAATTCGGAAATCAGGAACATATGTCTCGTAGTGACAATTGCGCTTGTTAATTGGTACTATAATCGAAAGGGGATTAGAATCTGCTTAGGGCTTGGAAATTGTATGAATCAATGATAAGTTAGGAACCAAAAACAGTAGATTAATCGTTTTAAGTTTATTTGATAATCACTTATTTTAATTTCTTCTTTGCAACTCGAACACTTATTTTAATTTCTTCTTTGCAGCTCGAATTCAAAAACCCCCATATTTTACTGATTCTAATATTTCGTAATTGATCAAGAGAATCCTTGTGATACGACACTTTTGTCGCTTCCCTAAACTACATTTCTTTTAAAAACATTTTTGACCCGTGTGCGACAGCGGATCAAATTGGCGCCGTTGCCGGGGATTCTCTGTCAAATTATAGACAATATTAGATTCTTAGTTTGTGCTTTCTTACGTTCTAGCCTTGCTTGCAGTTTGTTCGTCCATTAACCATCCTAAAAGCTAGTTTTCGTAAAAAACCGGTTTTCTGATAATTTAGTCTGTTTCAAATTTGGTCCGAGCTTTGTTGATTGAAAAAAATTCCAGGATTAAAACTCACTTGTTTACAAAGTAAACAGTGACTTCACCCTTAAAACGTCAAATTCATCATTTTTCTATTTTTTATGATTTATTTACTGTTTTCATAGTTTCAGAAAATTCCAAAAAAATTCTCAAAATTCTTATTTGTCTTAATTAGGTTAAATTTCGTGTTCTTGTATTTTTCTGAATTTATTTTAATCACCTTCCTTCTTTCATTTTGTTTCTGTCTAATAGGGACATTGTCGGCATTTTCGCAGTTCTGGCTACTACTAGGTCTAGTCATTCTAATCTTTTTGATCTTAATCCTGAGATAGAGAGAACTTTTCACACACGCCGTAGAGCAAATCAGGCTAGCACTAGTTCACCACCTGTTATCGATCCTATTTCTTTGTGCAAATTATTTGATTGTGATTCTGAAGTTGTTTTTAATAACATGGCTGCTGAACAAAGAACACTAAGGCAGCTTGCTGCTCCTGATGTGAATTACAATGGTCTATGTATCGAATATGGTGATGTTGCTATTCCATTTGAATTGAAATCTGGTTTAATTCACTTGCTTCCAAAGTTTAGTGGTCTTGCAGGTGAAGATCCGCACAAGCATTTGAAAGAATTCCAGGTTGTTTGTTCTACACCATTGAGGCCTGAAGGAATAACAGAAGATCATATCAAACTCAGAGCCTTTCCTTTTTCGCTCCAGGGTGCTGCAAAAGATTGGCTATACTATCTTGAACCAAATTCTGTCGCAACTTGGAATGATTTGAAGAAAGTTTTTCTAGAGAGATATTTTCCCGCCTCTAGAGCTGCATCAATCAGAAAAGAAATCTGTGGCATTAGACAGGGAAATGAATCATTGACTGAATATTGGGAGAGGTTCAAACATTTGATCTCCAGCTGCCCTCAACACCAGATTACCGAACAGTTGCTTATTCAGTATTTCTATGAGGGATTGCTACCAATGGATAGAAACATTTTGGATGCAGCTAGTGGTGGAGCACTTGTTGATAAAACTCCAGCTGCTGCAAAGGCCTTGATTGAAAACATGTCACTCAACTCTCAACAATTCACAACCAGAAATAATTCTGTGACAAAAGGTGTGAATGAGATTCATGCTTCTTCTTCTTCTTCCAACAAGGCTCTAGAGACCAGAATTGATGAACTTACTTCTTTAGTGAAACAACTGGCAGTGAGTAAAGCTCCTCAAACAAATAAGTTGTGTGGTATATGTACTTCTACTGAACATCCAACCGACACTTGTCCCATTCTTCAAGATGAGTCGGTCACTGAGATACCCCAAGCATATGCAGCAGCCCTTTATAACCGAGGCAACAATCAAAACAGGTACAACATTCCTGATCTTTCCACAAATAAGTATCATCCCAGTTGGGCGAATCATCCACTTCTGCGGTATGGGAACCCAACAGCACCACAAAACACACCACCACCACCACCACCACCAGCTGTTGCCTCCGAACCTTCATTGGAGGACCTCATGAAGCAAATGATTGCAAGCAATATGCAATACCAGCAGCGAACAGATTCTAAAATGCAGAATATGCAGACACAGATTGGGCAACTTGCTACTTCAATTAATGTCTTGCAGCAAGCTCAAGGATCGAACCAACTACCTGCTCAAACAGTGGTGAATCCTAATGTTCCTAATCCTAATGTGAGTGTAATTAACTTGAGATCTGGAAGGGTGACACAACCAGCCCCCGAAGAAAATAAAAAAATTCAAAAAACAAAAGTTCTTGAGGTAACACCTGAACCTGTACCTGTTGAAGCTCCCGTTGTTGTCGAAGCTGAAAAAGAGTATGTTCCAAAAATTCCTTTCCCTCACAGATTACAGAAAAATAAAAAAATTGATGAGGAGGACAAAGAGAGAGAGATACTCGATGTTTTCAACAAAGTGGCGGTAAACATTCCGCTTCTTGATGTGATCAAGCAGATTCCGAAATACGCAAAGTTTCTGAAAGATTTATGCACCCGCAAGAGAAGGTTGAAGGGAAATGAGCGAGTCAATTTAGGGCGAAATGTTTCTGTCCTTATTCAGCCTAAGCATTCATCTGAGCCCTCACTTGAGCAGGGCACTGTTTCATCTCTCAATCAGGCTATACCACAAAAATGCAAAGATCCAGGAACTTTTTCTATTCCATGTACCATTGGGGATAGTAAATTCGAAAATTGCATGTTAGATTTAGGAGCTTCTATTAATGTTATGCCTACTTCTATTTTTAATAATCTTGATCTTGGTCCCTTGCAGCCTACAGGTCTCACTATTCAGCTAGCAAACAGGAGCAATGCTCGCCCTGTTGGAGTAGTGGAAGATGTTCTTGTTCAGGTTAATGACTTGATTTTTCCTGCAGATTTTTACATTCTTGACATGGCTGGAGAAACAGAATCAAGCAGATCGCCAATCATTTTGGGCAGACCATTCATGAAAACAGCAAAGACAAAAATTGATGTTGACGATGGAACCATGTCCATGGAATTTGGTGACATTGTCGCGAAATTTAACATTTTCGATGCTATGAAGCATCCCTCCGAAGAGCACTCTGTGTTCCAAATGGAGTTGCTCTCTGAAATTGTTGATGAATTTAATTTTGATTTGTTCTCTGCTGATCCATCTTTATCTGGTTTTGATGATGATTATTCATGTGATGATTGTACTAACACTGACCTTTGTGTTGCTTGTGCTGAAATTGATGCTCTCTTGTTAGATGTCAATTTTCCTGCAGGTGAAGTTGTTGGTGACATTGTTGATGATGTAGTTAAAGCCCTTGACATCATGGCTGCCCCCTCCAAACCATCCATTGAACAACCACCCTCCCTTGAGCTTAAACCACTCCCTGAGAATCTGAAATATGCTTATTTGGAGAGTCATAAAAAACTCCCGGTTATAATTTCTTTTAACCTTGATTTTGATCAAGAAAATAAGCTTTTGCAGGTTTTGAAGAAGCATAAGAAGGCTATTGGTTGGACATTGGCTGATATTCCGGGTATAAGCCCCTCCACATGTATGCACAAAATTTTACTTGAGGATGGAGCGAAAACGGTAAGGCAACCTCAAAGGAGGCTTAATCCCTTGATTCTTGATGTTGTGAAGAAAGAGGTAACTAAACTTTTGCAAGCAGGTATCATATATCCTATCTCTGACAGTAAATGGGTAAGCCCAGTGCAGGTTGTACCTAAGAAATCTGGACTCACAGTGGTAAAAAATGAAAAAAATGAACTTGTTCCCACTAGAGTTCAGAATAGCTGGCGAGTTTGTATTGATTACAGGAGACTAAACCAGGCTACTAGAAAGGATCACTTTCCTTTGCCGTTCATTGATCAAATGCTTGAGCGGCTAGCTGGTAAATCACATTATTGCTTTCTTGATGGTTTTTCAGGTTATTTTCAGATTCATATTGCACCTGAAGATCAAGAAAAGACCACTTTCACTTGCCCATTTGGCACATTTGCTTATAGGAGAATGCCTTTTGGGCTTTGCAATGCTCCTGGAACATTTCAACGATGCATGATTAGTATTTTTTCTGAGTTTATTGAAAATTGCATCGAAGTGTTTATGGATGATTTCACCGTTTATGGTTCCTCATTTGATTCTTGTTTAGACAGTTTGGAATTGATTTTGGCAAGATGCATTGAAACTAACCTTGTTTTAAATTATGAAAAGTGTCATTTTATGGTTCAACAGGGAATTGTTTTGGGACATATAATTTCTGAAAAAGGGATTTCTGTTGACCCTGCTAAGATTGATGTGATTTCTACGCTGCCTTACCCATCTTGTATTCGCGAGATTCGTTCTTTTCTTGGTCATGCAGGTTTTTACAGGCGCTTCATAAAGGATTTCAGCAAAATAGCTCTTCCGCTGTCAAATCTGTTGAAGAATGATGTTACTTTTGATTTTGATGACAAATGCAAAAAAGCGTTTGACTTCTTGAAGAAAGCATTGACCTCTGCCCCCATCATCCAGCCTCCTGACTGGACCCTTCCTTTTGAGATTATGTGTGATGCTTCTAACTATGCTGTTGGGGCGGTCCTTGCACAAAGAGTCGACAAGGCTGCCCATGTTATTTATTATGCTTCTAGAACTTTAGATTCTGCACCGTCTAATTATACCACCACTGAAAAGGAACTTTTAGCTATTGTTTTTGCTCTTGATAAATTCAGATCGTATTTGCTAGGTTCCAAGGTTATTGTTTTTACTGACCATGCAGCTTTAAAGTATTTGTTAAAAAAGCCAGAAGCAAAGCCGAGGCTGATTCGGTGGATGTTGTTGCTCCAAGAGTTCAATATCGAGATCAAAGACAAAAGTGGAGTTGAGAATTTAGTGGCCGATCACTTAAGCAGAATAGAGCGTGATGAGGATCCTTCCCCCATTCAGGATAACTTTCCTGACGAACATCTTTTACTCTTACATGGGGTAACTCCTTGGTTTGCTGATATTGTAAATTATCTTGTTGCTGGTGTTTTTCCTACAGGTGCATCTAGGACACAAATTCACAAGCTTAAGAGTGATGCAAAATATTATGTTTGGGATGACCCATATCTTTGGAAATTTGGTAGTGATCAGGTAATTAGGAGATGTGTCCCCGATTACGAGATTGAATCTATTTTGCATTTTTCTCATGCTTCTCAAGTAGGGGGACACTTTGGTCCTCAAAGGACTGCAAGAAAAGTCCTAGATTCAGGTTTCTATTGGCCTACTATTTTTAAGGATGCTTATCAGACTTTCCGCACTTGTAAAGAGTGTCAGTTAGCAGGTACAGCCATCACTCGTAAAAGTGAAATGCCTCAGCAATCTATGCTTTTTTGTGAGGTATTTGATGTGTGGGGAATTGACTTCATGGGTCCTTTTCCTGTATCATTTGGTTTTCTCTACATTTTACTTGCTGTTGATTATGTTTCAAAGTGGGTGGAAGCTATCCCCACTAGGACTAATGATTCTAGAGTTGTTGCAAATTTCGTCAGGTCCAATATTTTTTGCAGGTTTGGAATACCTCGAGCTATCATAAGTGACCAAGGCACACATTTCTGTAACCGCACTATGGAAAGTTTACTCCGAAAGTATGGAGTTGTGCACAGAGTTTCTACTGCATATCATCCCCAAACTAATGGACAAGCTGAAATATCAAACAGGGAGATTAAGCAAATTTTAGAGAAAATGGTGCAGCCAAATAGAAAGGATTGGAGCCGCCGTCTAGAAGACGCACTTTGGGCTCAGAGAACAGCTTTCAAGACACCAATTGGGATGTCTCCCTATAGACTTGTGTTTGGTAAGGCATGTCACCTCCCTGTTGAAATTGAACACCGTGCTTATTGGGCGGTCAAAAGCTGTAATTTGGAAATGCAAAAAGCAGGTATGGAAAGAAAACTTCAATTACAACAACTTGAAGAGCTTAGGCTAGAAGCCTATGAAAACTCTAGAATTTATAAAGAGAAAACTAAGCACTTTCATGATAAAATGATTTCTAGAAAGGAATTCTCTGTGGGCCAACAGGTTTTATTGTTTAATTCCCGCCTAAAAGTAATGGCTGGGAAACTTCGATCTAAGTGGATTGGCCCTTTTGTTGTTACTAATGTTTTCCCTCATGGTGCGGTAGAAATAAAAAGTGTAGGTACTGATAAGGTGTTTAAAGTCAACGGACAGCGGCTGAAGCTGTTCCATGAAAATTCGATGCCCATTGAAGAGGGACTTGTTGAAGAGATCTCTTTGGAGAAACCGTCCTACCCACCAGCTGCTACACCTTAAACTCTCGGGTGTGTTCCTTCCTTTTTCTCACTATATGCTTATTTTTACATTGCGGACAATGTCTGATTTAAGTGTGGGGGGAACAATTTACATCTAGTTGTTTTATTTTATTTTTAATTTTAGTCTTTCTTATAAAAACCAAAAAAAAAATCAAAATATCAAAAAAAATCAAAAAAAGTTTTGGCATGCATGCAACTGTTATGAGTAGTTTCATTGTTCTAGGCCTAGAGGTGTATGTCATTATATGAATAACATTTTTGCTTGTGTAGTGTGATGAGTTGACTTGATACTAGATTGTGCGTCATTTGTGATAGAACATTGAAACCTTGTGAGATTTTGAGCCTCCAGCAATTCGTTGTTTCTTGTGTGGTTCACTCATACTGTTAGTAACTTCTAGAACTTGACTTGACTCTTGAAGCACTTGTTTCACATGCATGTACTGAAATGATCTAGGCAATTTTCTTTCATAAGCTACTTTTAGCCAAATAAGTCTACCCTGATATTTCATCCCTTGTTAAGCCCCTTTGAGCCTTTTATTCCCATTCTTGGTTTTATAGCTCATTACAAGCCGATTAAGCCTTTGTTTATATCCATTCTTTTTGTGTCCCAATCTAAGGGATAAAGAGCTTGAATTTTACTTATGATAAGTGTGGGGGTGCTCAAAATTTGGTTCTAATGTTGATATGATTTGTGAAAGGGAAATGTCTTGTTTAGGTTCATATGTGGTATGGAATGAAAAGAAAAAAAGAGAAGAAAAATATACAAAAAGAAAAAGAAAAAAAAAGACAGAAAAAGAAATATACAAGAAAAGAAAGAAAAAAAAAAGAGAAGAAGAAATGGGCAAATTTGGATTTCAAGGTGTGAAAAGAAAAATATCTTAGGATGTGAAGGAGTTATGTTGTTTAGTTCAAATATTTTGGGTTGATTTGACATGTTCTACTATGTTATTGCACTGTGTTGAGCTTCATTAACCCTCATGCTTATTAATATTCAATTGAATTTCATGCTTCTTTATCTTCTTAGATTTTATAGCCTAGTCTCCCTTAGGATTATCCCACCTTTACCTTGGCCCCGTTACAACCTTAATAAAGACCTTTTGATCTTTGCATGCATGTGCTTCATTGTGTGGATGTCCTACATCTTTGGGGACGGTAGAGACTTGTCAAGCTTATGGCAGTGCTAACTTTGATGATGTGCTTTGAGCGTAAACACTGTCCCTGACACTCCATTTTTGAGTGGTTGAGTGCACTTTATACAAATATTCCTTGAGGTTCTATCATTTTTGAAGCACTTTTTAGTCTTATAGCCACCTTGTTCATTGCACATGTGTTAAGATGTTGTTCATGATTGTTATACACCTTGAATCTTGGAATGTGTTGATTGCTTGTGACTATGCATTATGCCTTGTTTTCTTTCTCTTCCATCTTTTTGAAGTCTTTTTCTTAAATTTTGCTCAGGGGTGCAAAAGTTCAAGTGTGGGGGAATTTGATCAGTGCATTTAGATGCACATTCTTCTACTATTGTACTTAGGCATTTCTCTAGTTTGTGTTAATATTTTTACTATTTTATTATGTTTTTAGATTTAAGTTTATTTTAGCCTTTATTTTATTTTCATATTTTATTTTTCAGTATTAGCACTCTGCACGAATAAATTCATAACTGGAGCTTCGAGTATCGTATTGCGGCGCGGTCAGTTGCGTTGGAAAGCTAAGAGACAAAGCTACAAGATTTATGTTCAGTGGAGAAGCTGTTTCTGAGTGCAAGAGTCTCTAATTTTCGTGGAGATTCCAGACTTAAATAATTAGTCTAATGGAAATTTAATTGTTGCCCTTTAGTTTCTTTGGCCTTGGCCTTTGGATGTCACTCTTTTCTCCTATATATAAATAACAAAAACCAGAAATAAGGTGTGCAAAATTTTGGATCACTATTCACAACAAAAACTTGGAGAAATGTTGCTTGCTATGGAGAACTAATCACCAAGGATTAATCTGCTGTAATCGGTTTCCACTTTGAGGTTCTATAATTTTCAATAAAATTGCTTTTCCCTTTTCAATATTTATGCTATATGTCTTGTTTGCTTTATTCAAGTTCTATAGAATAAGTGTTGATTAATTTCGATTGCTATATGTTCTTGTACCTTAATCGCGTTTGCTTAATTCGCGTTTGATCATGTTTGCTTAATTCATGATTACTTTAATCCGTTTGCTTAATTCGGAAATCAGGAACATATGTCTCGTAGTGACAATTGCGCTTGTTAATTGGTACTATAATCGAAAGGGGATTAGAATCTGCTTAGGGCTTGGAAATTGTATGAATCAATGATAAGTTAGGAACCAAAAACAGTAGATTAATCGTTTTAAGTTTATTTGATAATCACTTATTTTAATTTCTTCTTTGCAACTCGAACACTTATTTTAATTTCTTCTTT
This sequence comes from Trifolium fragiferum, assembly GCA_954870985.1. NCBI lineage: Eukaryota > Viridiplantae > Streptophyta > Magnoliopsida > Fabales > Fabaceae > Trifolium > Trifolium fragiferum. The sequence continues at coordinate 50,247,086 of OX940789.1, forward strand.
GCAGCTCGAATTCAAAAACCCCCATATTTTACTGATTCTAATATTTCGTAATTGATCAAGAGAATCCTTGTGATACGACACTTTTGTCGCTTCCCTAAACTACATTTCTTTTAAAAACATTTTTGACCCGTGTGCGACAGCGGATCAAGAAACCATAAGCGTAGCTTACTTTAGTGTTCTCAGATTAAATATTAATACCAATACTAAATGCTTAATTATTATATAGGTATGAAATTATGTACTGCTCCAACAACAAGGCTCATTCTTATTCTCTACAAAGAGATGCTTTATGGACCCTTCAAAAGGATGAATGGGTGCCATGCCTGGTCATAAACAACTAGGTTAATTGTCTGAATTGGGATCAACAGGGTAGCATGACAAAACTGGTGACACCATTAGTTAATTATGTATGTATCACAATCCATTAATATTAAGAATTTACAATCTTTTTACATAATCTTATTTATTTTACTCATTTTATATAACCAGTTTGACCAGGAAAGAATGCCTCTTGTAAGTAGAAATATTGCATGCTGAAGATTCCTCGAGAGACTAAACCAATTCAAATACATGGAATGGAAGGCCATTGACCCTGCAAAGCTAGAATACGTAAGTCTCTCTTCAAAACCTTTCAGATACATGGGTATGATGATGATTTTAGTATTATAAATTTAGTTAAATAATGTGATTTTAGATATGATTTCCTTTTAATACTATGTTTGACATGATGGAACAGATCATGACACCAGTAATAGTTGGCAACCCAGGAAGCCATTATGTCTGCTTCGTTGTCAATCTCAAACACCACAAATTCCAATTCCTGAACAGCTTGACGGGTATAGGAGAAAAATTGGAAACCAAGGATGGTGAAGCCACCTCATACAAGAAGCTATTTGATGTCTGGGTAAATGAGGTAGAAGCATTTGTGGCTGAATTATATAAGCAAAGGAAAATGAAAATGCCTTTCGAATTCATCACATTCACTTGGGATACACCAAAGGTTCCTACACAGATTGATTCAGACAATTGTGGTGTATTCTGCATGAAGTTTCTAGCTGAATGGGGAGGTGAAATGCAATCTTTCAAAGGTTGGTCTAGACTCAAAAAACATGGAAGGGTTGCAAAAATTATGGATCTTCGGATCGATATATGTTCAGCAATCTTAAGCCACCCAAGCAATTCCATCAAAGATGAAGTGAAAAAGCTAGCAACTTCATACTATGAACAGCAGCTTCAAAAGATGCCAAGTTGTTCTGTTAGAAACCATTAGTACTATTAAATGGTTTCAAGGTGTTTTATCTTGAAACCATTGGTATTGCAAAATGGTTTCAACATCTTTTTATAGGGTTGTTTTCATAGTTTGTTCGCTTCTGGTCATTAGGACAATTTAATTGACAAAAACACTCTGTTGATGAATTTATGGAATGTTTTAATGTTTTTTTTTTTGGGACAAGTTATGTTCAATTTAATGATTAGTTTTAATGTATTGCTCTTTGTAGATAATGAAATTTAGTTTTTTTTTTATTGAGTTACTCTGGTAAAATTTAATTCTTAATCAATCTCTACTTTAGTCGTGCCATATAATATACACACATGAGAATGTAGTTTGTAAATCATTATGCCCAATGCTTTCACTGTATAAAAAACAAGCTTCAACAGCTATCAAATTGATAAATTTAAATATATAGATTTTTTTAAAGAAATTATTACTGTATATTTGATTTTTTTAAAGAAATTACTTATATGATATATCAAAATACGTATATAAATGTTCATTGTTTCATTGAAATCATAAGAGGGATACTTTGGTTTCAGAAATAGATGCAGTGAAATCATTCGGCCACACTTATGGTTTCATTTACATTATACCAAACAAGTATGGGTTCAAGTATAAAAGACATAAATGATGATATCAAAATAATCTATATAATATCAATAGTCTTGATTATTTGTATAATAACAATAATCTATGATTTTATTTGATTACATTGAATTATTCGACATGTTTGATAATATGAGTTTATTATGTCTTCCCAAACCATTCAACAATAATAATGGTTTTGATAAAAAATTCTTTTTCAATAATATTTAAATATAGATATTTTTTTAAAGAAATTATTACTGTATATTTGATTTTTAAAGAAATTACTTATATGATATATCAAAATACGTATATAAATGTTCATTGTTTCATTGAAACCATAAGAGGGCTACTTTGGTTTCAGAAATAAATACAGTGAAACTATTCAGCCACACTTATGGTTTCATTTATATTATACCAAACAAGTATGCGTTCAAGTATAACAGACATAAATGATGATAACCATTCTATCTAATACAAATAAAATATATGTCTAATGATCGATATCTTATAATCATCAATACATACCAACAAAAAACATGAAATGACGAAGTACGATTCCTACAAGTCTAATGGTTTTGTAACAAAGTCTAGTACAAACTGATAACATGAAAAAAAAAAAAAAAAAAACAAAAACAAATGTAAATATATCAATCATTAGCCTCTTTTCCCTTTAAAGCCTCATCCTCTCTTTGTTGTCTCTTCCGCTCTAATTTCATTTTCTGGCGTTCTCTAGCAATTTCATAATCACTTTTCATTCGCTTCTTTGATCTAATTGGATTTGGTCTTACTTTGAACTTTGGAGCAGTAGACTTTACCCCATCAGATGGTTCACCGACAGTAGCTGTATTGGAAGACTTAGATGGCGTCACAGAAGATGGTTATGTATGAATACATATACAATTATCAAATATTTTCATCAATCATTGTGCAGATAAATTGAATACTGAAACCCTCAAACAAATGACACACTAGCACTGGTAACCATAAGAGGGCTACTTTGGTTTCACTAACAAAGACAGTGAAACCATTCAGCCACACTTATGGTTTCAGTTATAACACACAGACAGCCAAGATAAAAAACATAGTTCAAAAGAAAATATTGAAAACCTTTGGACATAAGCAACTCCTCTGCCTTTTTCCCAGCTTCAAGTACACCATTAAGAAAAACTTGAGAAGCCTCAGGATCTGCACAAACACGTGTACAAAGCTGGATTGTAACAACACAAATTTGTTGATATCGTTGTGCTTGAGTCGTGCCTTCAGTGCCAACATTGATGGTAGGTTTCAGCTTATCAATCGAATGACGCACATCTCTAGTCCAACGCTTTAACACATATTCTGCAGGTATCGTCTTCAAACTATGATATTGCACAGAACCACCTAAAAACTCCAATATTTTGAAAACATGTCGACATAAAAAACGCCTGTTCTCAAACATACGACATGTGCAGCTAATATGTTTGCTCCTAATATCGATTGTCACAACCCTTTCATCAAGTCGATCATGCTGTTCAAAATTTGGGGAAAGGTTTTCAGAAATTTCTTCATCCAAAAAATCGCGGTCTGAACGCCCATCATTAGCATCATCATCATAATTAGCACCACCTACTTCCTCAGGTTCATCAAGCTGTTCAATTGTAAAAACTTTGAAAACCTTGTTGAAGGCAGAACATTGAGTTGTGACCTCTTCATAGAAGTATTTAAAGGAAAGATCATACTGCCTATGAATGAATGCAAAACAAGCTGGGGTGTACTTGTTTACAACAGACCCCATCAGTTGACTGTTGGGATAATTGTTTTTTGATCTAGTGTTTGCAGCCTTGAAGTCCAACTCAGCATGCTTATCCCTCAATCTCTGAACCATGATATTAAAATGGCTAAAGAATTGAACTAGTGAATGGTCAGGTTGTAGAAAACCACGAAGAAAGGCATTAAAGGACTCACTTAATTGGGTCGTTTTCAAATCAGCTGTGAAATGCGACTTGACCCAAACTGAAGACCAGTGCATACGATTCCTGTGTGTTTGAACAAGCCAACTAAAGTCAGAAGTTGGCCTTCCATCAAAGCAGTTTTTCATCATCTGATCCCAGTTGTAGTCAAAATCCGATTCAGTCTCAACATTTGAAATCAAATAATTGAACTCATTGAAAAACGCAGAATTTGCACGAGACCCAAGATTTTTCTTTGCATTCTCTGACATATGCCATGAGCAAAGTCCATGAAAAACACCCTCAAAAACATTAGGAATTGACTTCAACAACGCAGGCGCCTGGTCTGTATATATGGATTGTGGTTTCTTATTAGACATACACTTCAAAAAAGTCGTAAACAACCAATCAAAAGTTGCTGAAGTCTCATCATACAAAAGGGCAGCACCAAATAAAACACTTGTCCGATGATTGTCAAAGCCCATGAATGCAGCTGAAATGTAAATGAACCAAATCAGGAAAAAAATGCATATATAAAGGAACCATTATTATTGAGATCAAAAATATAATCCCCAGATAATTAAAAGCTAGGGAAACCATCAGAGGGCTATTTTGGTTTCAGATACATATCCAGTGAAACCATTAAGCCACACTTATGGTTTCTCATTGGTTTTGAATTCACAAACAGCTAAGATTAAAACATTACTCAAAACAACAGCTTAAAAACCAAATAAAACAACCATTTTGCCACACTATCAGCAGGAACATGTACTGCAAGGATCAATCATAATTACATAAGGATAAATTGAATCCCTAATTTCTAGTAACTGCTACTTATAATTGATTATGTTGGGTACTGAAACTATCAAACAAATGCCACACTATCATTGAAATATAAAATGGAGCAACAAAAAGGACACACAATAATTGTTCCTGCTAGTTTGTAAGCATTGTTTCATGGAAACCAAAAGAAGGCTACTTTGGTTTTAGAAACAAATACAGTGAAATCATTCAGCCACACTTATGGTTTCATGTATATTATACCAGACAAGTATGAGTTCAAGTATAAAAGACATAAATGCAGATATCAAAATTATGGTTTCAGTTATATTATAAAAACCACTGAAACCATAAAAGGGCTATTTTGGTTTCAACATGTTATCAAGTGAAACCATTAGTAATGATAAATGGTTTCAGTATGATATACAAAGGAACCATTATTATTGGTAAATGGTTTCAACATATTCAACTTACCTATACTATTCATGGCAACACAATATATAACATAATGGAATAAAAACAATAATTTTTAACCTGGTAGAAGTTCAAAAAACTAACCTAAAGGGCGATACTGATTGTTGGTTCGGTAAGTTGTATCAAAACTTATAACATCACCAAATAAAGCATAATCAAGCTGCATAATCCTATCTGCCCAAAAAATACTAGCTATATCTTCTGCTGCATCAACTTGAATATCATAATAAAAAGATGGTTTCGACAAAGCTTCATTCCTAAAAAATTCTTGAATCACAGTTGCCTCACCAACCACCATCTCTTTCGAACGGATTGTCATCAAATAATTTTTTAAATCCGAAAATCGAAAAGGCAAGTTATCTGTGCCTCCAACACCTTGACCCATGACTTCATAAGAAGTTCTCATTGACATTCCAGTTTTAGAATTTATTACAGCGAGCTGTCCTTGCACTTCATTAACTTCCCTAAATGATCTCAAGTAACGTCCATGCTCTGGTTTATGTAACTGATGACAATGGGCCACATCCCATTTATATATCTTATAGACATTCAGAGTTTCATCCAACTTTAAAAAAATCGCAGCTGTACAACCAACCCTTTCCTCTGCTTTTTCTTTTACTTTCTCAAATTCAACAACAACATGACTCTCTGATTTTGGCTTGTTCTTCGGATCCAACAAACTTCCTTTCTTGTAACCTTGTTTGTTATAACCATAACGTAGATAGTGAAATCTATCAGATGACTTATTTTGTGAATTCTTTTTTGATCTCAACAAAGTCCGAATTGAAAACCCACTTTTAAATGCATAATCACCATAAAATTTTTCAACATCTTCAACAGATTTAAAAGCAAGAGACTCCCAAGTTTCTTTTTTAGTAGGAGAGTAACATTGAAATGTATCAGGAAGTGTTCTTGAACTATCAGCCTGTGTGTTTGAACTATCAACAACAGACAATGGGACAATTTCAGATGAAGTTGACGTCGAATCCATTAAAAACAGCAACAATCCCTATAAACAAAGATCATGTAAAATTAAGTTAACCACTGGAACAACAACCAAAGTAACATGCATAAAGTAGTGTACTTAAAAATCATTTACATAGACAATTGTTGTTCTTGAAACCATTTCACTATATTCATGGTTTCAAGGTATAACAGCTGGAAACCATTTAACAATCATTATGGTTGCATATAATTTAAAGCATATGACAATAATGATGATCATGCTGCTAATGAAATATTACAATTAATCCACTACTATGAAGACCTACAACCCAAAAATTAATCAACATTACAATTCATTGGATGTTACACAATGAATCCACTTAAATTTCATCGACATTAAACATTAAGCATGTAGAATTTGGTTTTGCATTGAGAAAGTAAAATGAGGATTGGATTAGGTTAATCCAATGATCAATTCCTACCAACACAGCTTAAACAATATTACATTCTTGTAACTAGTTCATTCAATATTTACCTTGATTTTGCTCCCAAAGTTTAACCTTGTCTTCTTAATCCTGTAGCTAGAGAGTTTTTCTTTTAGTTACTCGCTCGTGCAGTGCTGAGAATCAAAGACCTGATTGCCCACCACTTATGTGATCAAGAGTCTGTCATAAAAAAATTGTCAATTATACACCAAAATCCAGAAGAGTGGTGATGAGTACTACCAGTCAATAACATGGCAAACACTACAACTATGACACAGTCATGGTTTAAAATTTACTGTCATCAGTCTCAGCGTGATTTCTAATTCGGAAAAACTGGGCACAACACTGGAGAGGATGATTCATTCCATACATAGTGTTTGTTGATTCAAATATTAATAGAACAAAAGAAACATGCAACATTCTTCAACAATGGGTGAATGAAAAAAAGCTAAAACCTCGACATTCTACCTACAAGCTGCTTGTAACCAATTTATTGGCTCTATGAGGATTAAGAATCATATGTAACACAGTGCCAACAAGCTAATGATTCCTATACCTCAAACCATAATTTCAATTATAGTTTTTCAAATTCATAAAATTATGAATTTCAATGTAACACAGGTTTCACAAATTTAAGATATTGATTTCACACATTTGCAATAAAATGGTTATATTTTAAAAATGCAACAGAAAGGTTTTAAGGTTTATTAAACTCCATTAAATGTCAAGTTATCATATGAGTTGCAGTGCAGTAAATTAATGTGCTCCAGCTCTGGAAATTTCACACACAGTCCCTGCAAAATTTTATCATCATCTTCCATAACACCAATGCTATTAACATCAGTTACACCACAATCAATACTAATTACAAGTTGTTGTGTGTTAGTGTTAGTTTAACCATCTTCAACAGCAACAATTCCTATACCTCCTCAAATCAGCAAAAAAAACAACAAGCTAATGATTCATATACTTCCTCATGAAAATCAAAAAATAACCACAAGCATCCACAAATTAAATCAAATAGAGAAACAAAACATAATAATCAAAATCAAATTTGAAATCAATTTCTGTGCAACACAAACCTTACCGTGATTCCAGCAACGTGGCGGCGATGGCGATGAATGATGGAATCAGTGACGGAGATGATGATTCCGGAGACGGTGATGATGATTTCGGCGCCGGATGTCGTTGGAGAAGAGATCGGTTAGCTGCGTGTGAACTTTCCGTCAACTGTGTCGAGGAAACCGTTACCCGCGTGTGAAATTTTCCGTTAATTTCTGTGATGGCTGTGATCATGACACGTGTCTGAGGGATCTGGTGGCTAATATTCACTTATGCACCCTGCATAAGTATAATGTTTAAGCATAATAACTTTTGCCATTGCATTATATATGCAGAGGCTGAGACTTGAACTCTGAACATCCCACATAGGGCCCGTTTGTTTGAGATTTTTTTTCAAAAAAATCTATTTTTTCCATAAAAAAAATCTATTATTTTATCCTATTTGTGTTTGTTTTAGATTTTTCAAAAATCATTTTGGTAAAAAAATCATTTTTTTCATCAAAATGAGAATCTATTTTCAATAGTTTTTATCAAAATCTATTTTTTTATCACTCATCATCCCTCACCATCTTAAAAAATAAATTTTTATGATTGTAAACAAACGGCAAATAGCTTTAGATTTTTTTCAAAATCTCTACAAACAAATCTCTAAATTTTTTTTTAAAAAAATCCATTTTTTTTAAAGCTGAAACAAACAGACCCTTAGTCTGGTTAAATTTTTATAAAATCTAAAAATTATCTTTGGATTTCTTTTTTCTTGATGTTAGATCGAATGTTTTTATAAAATTATCTTACATTTGTTCGTATTAAATTTTATTTTTTTGCTTTGTACCAACTACATATTAAACTTGCATTCACTCGAAGAATCTTTGTCTTAAACTCGGTTTTACATCTCAAAAAAATTCAATGTCAAATATGACGCTGCTACTTGGCTCAAATTTCAGCCAACCTATTCACAGCAGGTATATCTTGGGCTTGGAGACTCAAATTTCATGTCCTCCAACATATCGCTGCTTCTCTTTCGTCTTAATTAATATGGAGACTCAAAACATGGCTTAAACCTTCCATTCTTGCTTTTCCAGTTATTCTCCTTGCATCAATAATGATCAAAGGGACATTCATTTTACTGAGCTTCAAGCTATCTGTCATGACTCATGACCGTACTTTAGTTAAGCAGATGAACATCCACGAAACCATATGTTACACAAACTCCCTCCATTGCATTAGCATCATGAACGAGCCAATCCCAAGATTTCATCAATATGCTACATTGATTCAAGAAGTCACGGATATGCTTCTTTAAGACGAGAACATCTGCATCACACATACCCGCCCATGAAGGAGACATGTGTCGTGCGCAATTTTTTGGCAGAGTCTGACTCTACCTGACCTTGTGATATTTTCTTTTCCCCAGTCCGACCATTCAGATTTGTTGTTTGCTGATACATTAGGAACCTAGTTCCATTGGGAAAAAAAAATTGATTTGTTTAAAATGGTGTGGTTCAATGGAAATATAAAATGCTTTTGAGTGGAGTTAACCGTTGTAAAAGAATGAAGTCAATTACATATATAATTTGAAGTCAGTTAACTCTATCATCTTGAAAGTGATAAAATCATATTACTACATTTAATCTTGAATATAAGATTCGAGGAAAAAAATTGGTTCCTTTTTATAAGATTCTATTTCAATTTTCTTTTCCACAAATACTTTCCTTCTAATCTAAATTAACTCTCGCTAAAAACAAACTCCTACAAACACATTTACAACCAAATGTAGTTTGCCAAATATAAGGAGAATCATGCAAAAGACCAAAGATATCCAAATTCCAATCATTCATTGCTATTAGAAGTTCTGACAAGCATTAGTTTAATATGCTACTTTGACATTTACACCAAAACATGTATATTAATATAATGACATCAAATACCTACCCAAAAGTCAAGTTTCATTCTGGTAATAAAAGTTTCACAAATATTTCCTGTTGAATTAACATTCACTAAATAAATTCCTACCAAAGCAAAAGACCAAAGATATTCATATTTCAATCCCCTACACATTTTCCTTTGCCAATGCTATTAGAAGTTCCGCCGAGCATTAGTTTAATATATGTTATATGCACATTTACACCAAAACAGATCGATATTAAGGTAATGACACATGACACACTTCTTAATCATAAACTACAGTCACTTTGCCATTATTCGTGCTCCGCATATGATTGCTAAGATTACAAATATGTATGAATGACACATGAACATTGCCTACTTTTTTCTTGCAGTGTAGAAGAGATGTGTCTCCTTGACACATGAACATTGCCTACTTTTTTCTTGAGTTCTTTGAATGACAATGATAGTGAATGTCACACAGCTTGATTCGAAGCAGCAGAGCCTAACATGATAGACTTTTGTTTTTCTCTCGATGTTATCTGTGGCTCTTGAAAAACAAGAAAAGAAGGATAACATTAGAAGTTGGCATCCAATTTCATGAAACAAATGTAAGGCATGGCAAATGGTTACAAATGAAACGTCTAAACACGGAAAAGACACACAAAATTATTTTTATTCTTAACCAGTAAAAGCATCAATTGAATATGTATTGTAGTTAACATTGGGACCAGGCCACACAAATACATGTAATAAGCAGAGCAAAAAAATAGATGGCGAGTTTGCTAACAATAGGTCTTGTCTACAATGTTAAGTTTTAAAACTTTAGCATATTTTAGATCACACGATTACCAGTTCTCCCTTCAATTGTTCATAATATGCAGAGGACAAAAAATGTAAAATCATTTGATAATATTCAGATTTTGTACTCTTTACCGTCACAGAATCAGATATATCAACGGTTAGATGAAAGATCAAATAATTCTTTATTCAATATGTATTTTCTTGATTGTGACTGTGAATTACATAATATAACACAGTATCACTGATCAAGCTAAAATAGGAGAAGACTTAATTAAAGTCAATTAGTAAAATTCTGTCACGTATCAGTTTATGTTAAGGAATTGATTTTCTGTTAGGCCATTAATGATTCTTTTGATATGGTTAAATCTCAGACTCTGCTCTTAGATTCTCTGCCGCCTATGAATCGAGTCTATTCCATTTCCAAGGAGTTGCAACATGAACATGAGCATGGTTCTACCTCGGTTGATGAAACCCCTATAGTCTGATCAATGCTGCTGATGGCAAGAAATTTACAGGCAAAGGGAAATTTCCTTATAACAATCAACAATGCAACTATTGTGGCAAAACTAATCATATTGTTGAAAGCTGCTTCAAGAAACATGGTTTTCCTCCCAAACCTAAAGTTGATTTCTTAGTGAACAATGTTTCCCAAGCTGAAAGCGAAGAGTTGGGTTGTTCACAACCTGTTGCTCTCTTTGTTCAGTCGGTTATTCCTGGTCTCACCTCTGATGAGTACAAACCTCTTTTTAGTTTGCTTCAAAAGTCCAATCTGCAGAATACAAATGCCACTGCTGTTGATGTTTCCTCTGCTAATCACATAGTTGGTCCCTCTTCAGGATCAAGCACAGGTACTGCTATTGTCTTATCCGTGTTGGCTAATATAACTTCTCATGAACGGATAGTTGATAGTGGTGCAACAAATCATATCTGTATTTCTTTGCAATGGTTTTTTCCATACTTACCATGAAATTCATCATAAGGCTGTAAGATTACCAAATGGAAATTTAGTTCTAGCCTTCTGAAACCAACCAAGTGTTCTTTCAGTTTTGTTGATAATTTGTGCTGCATTCAGGACTCACATTCGAGGAGGATTGGTAAGGCTAAACTTATAGATGGTCTATACTACATGAGCTTATCTTCCCCTGCTACTGCTGGTAATGTTGTTAGTACCTATTCCAATTGTATCCCTAAAAGTGCCAGATGGCACTTCAGACTAGGACATGTCTCATCAGAAACATGCTCATACATGTAAATATTTTCCTTCAATAGAATTTAACAAAGATGCTTGTGATATTTGTCAGTTTGCAAAGCAAAAGTGATTGCCTTGTACGCTTAGCACTAGTAAAGCTTCACGTAATTTTAGGTTATTACATTTAGACATTTGGGGACCCTATTCTGTTAACTCTATTCACAATCACAGATATTTTCTAACAATAGTAGATGATCATAGTCGATACACTTGGGTTATTTTAATGAAAAGAAAATATGAAGCTCGATCTCATGTTCAGAATTTTATTACAATGCTTGAGAAACAAGTTAGTGCATCTGAACTTATCATGCCAGACTATTACAATAGCAAAGGTATTTTGCATCAATGTAGTTGTGTGGAAGATCCTTAACAAAATGGGAGAGTCAAACGGAAACACCAATTTATTCTCAGTGTTGCTCGATCTCTCGTGCTTCAGTCATCTTTCCCTAAGAACCGTTAGAGTTATGCAATTCTACATGCTATTTTTCTTATCAATAGAGTTCCTACAAGAGTACTCCAAGACAAGCCTCCTTATTTTCTACTGTACGAACAGCTACCCGACTTGTCCACGTTAAAAGTTTTTGGCTCTATATGTTACGTTGGTACTTCTGTTCCTCAAAGAGTCAAATTTGATGCAAGGGCCCATAAGTGTGCTTTCTTGGGGTTTAAACCCAGTGTCAAAGGTTATGTAGCCTGTGATATTCACACCAAGGAGATTATCATCACAAGACATGCCATATTCCCTTGCAACTCTTCCCACCATGTTTTATTTTACCTCAATCTAAATGGGAATATATAAGTCAAACTGCTTCAGCTGAGAATTCTATGCCATTGGAGACTTGTGAATTTTCTGCTCCTATCCCAGCTATTGACTCGGACCCAGATATCACCTCTGAACACACTACATCTGCTCACAGTCAGCCTACTGTCCTCTCTGACCCGGCTATACCCGTCCTTTTTTCTACTCCCCTCCATGATGGTACCTTAGATTTAACCACTGCACTTGCCTTGGCTACTGCACCTATCAGTAGTCTTCTCCCTCATCACACACAGATATCCAACATATTCCTTGTCCTCCGCCAACATATACAAGTAATAATAAACCTAACCCAGACCCACCTAGATATCCTACCCTACTAGAAAACCCTCAGCTCATCTCAAGGACTATATTTGCCTCACCTCAAACTCTACCATCCCTCATCCCATCAGTTCATATATTTCCTATGACTCTCAGTCTACTCCTCATAAACCGTTTGTTTTATCCCTTTCTTCTTTAAATGGGCCTACTACGTATGCTCAAGCCATCACTGACCCACGATGGGTTGCAGCCATGGATGCTAAGCTCAAGGCCTTGGATATTAACAAAACTTGGCAACTTGTGTCACTTCCCCCCGGTGCTAGACCATTGGCAGCAAGTGGGTTTATAAAATAAAACCCAAGTCTGACTGCTCGGTTGAATGTTTTAAAGCACGTCTGGTGTTCTTGGCTCTAAACCTCCCCCCACTCCTTTAGATGTATCCACTCGGTTACAAATGACAACAGTCCTCCTCACAATGATGTCATTGGCTATCGCATATTGGTTGGTCGGTTGCTTTATCTCACCACTATTCGCTCAAATATATCTCATGTCATTCAACACCTCAGTCAATTTCTTAGTACCCTACTTCCCTTCATCAAGGCTACTGAGATACTTGAATGGTTCCCATGGATGAGGCCTTTTCTTCCCTCATAAGTCTCCTATACAGCTTAAGGGTTTCTCAGATGTGGATCAGGGTGGTTGTCCCGACTCACGCCGGTCTATTAATGGCTACTTCTTTTACCTTGGTGTTTTGCTAGTCTCTTGGCGATCCATAAAGCAAGTGACTGATGCTCGCTCATCCTCTGAAGCTGAGTACCGTGCTTTGGCTGCTGCCACCTGGCTACACCATCTCTTAACTGACCTTCAGATTCAACCCATTCGTCAATCAATCCATTTTATACCGTGACAGTCGGAGCAATCTCCATAATGCAGCCAATCCCTTGTTCCATGAGCGTACCAAACATTTGATTAGAAGGGATATAATCCACTAGTTTCCATTTTACCCTTAGTAATAGTATGTACCCTAACACTTGTATATAAACAATTATCAATCACTGTATTAATCTAGAACTCTTTCTATCTTAGGGAATTCAAATCATCCACATTTTTTCAGTTCTATAGTTAGGCCAAATGCTAATCATTACAGCAGTACTAGAATATTATTATGTCCTATAAACGTTGCTTCCTACGCGAAAATGAATAATGAATCGAAATAAAAGAGGGTGACATGATAGTTATAGTATCTTACTAGAAATGATGGCCTTTGGTCTGGTCTTGAACAGAATCTTCTGTCTAATAATTCCAACAACATGTAACTCAACCTTACCACAAGTAAGCTTAATTTTCTTGAGCACAACCAACGGTTTCTTCAAGGAAACTTTCGAACCTTGTAATTCATGGTACCCAATAGTTAAAGTGTACACTTCCTAACCAACAAAAGCAGCGGGTTAATTCAATGAATTGGTATAACTAGGAGTGTAAAAAAATAATTGTGAACCGAACCAAAATTAACTGAACCGATATGATAATTAAAGATGTAACAAAAAAGTAAGTAACTTACTTACCTGAGAAGAAGGACGACAAAGAGTGCCGATTTGAAGATTTGAAAGGGAATCCTGAAAACCGGGTTGTGATTCAACAACACCTTGTAATTCAACTATACCCCATTCTTTGCAGTTTCCTTCGTTGCAATTACACTTGACACGAATCTGCATATCTCTTTTTCAAATTCTGAATCAGCCACCAGTATACAACTTCTCTTTGGGTGCGGCAGACGAATTAGGGTTCTCACTTCAGAGTGCTCAACTATTTTTTTTTTTTTCTTTAATAATTGTTACTTATTAAATATTTAAATAAATTAAAATTCTAGTGGGAAATCAATTCCCGCCCAAATTCAGAGTATAAGTGTTTAATTATTATTTCTTTTTGTGTCGTTCTCTTAGTCGGTTAATCTAAAGAGTGTTATGGGATATCGTATCTGAACGAATACAAAAGTAAAATTATAAATTAATTGATCAAAATAAAAAAAACCACAAAAACCGCATTTAGGCCCCGTTTGGCCCGACTTATTTTTTCTTTTTTTTTCTTCTCCTTAAAAATAGTAAAGAAAGAAAAAATTGTGTTTGACTTCACTTTTCTTTATTTTTTACTTCTTTACTTTATTTCTTTAATACTTTTAAGGAGAAATATTGTCAAATATAATTTTATACTTCTCTATTTCGTTTAAGCCAAATAGAAAAGTAAAAAATAAGCCCGGCCAACCACATATTTAGTTTGAATCGTACGGATCATTTTTTCATTTCAAAAAACCAAATCAAACCGCAATAATTAATTTAACTCTATTAACTAATAGCGATCAACTTATTACCTAGTCCAACTTAGCAAGCTGAACCCAAATTAAGTCCATAAAACAACATGTTGTAAAACATATCATTTCACGCGATCTAGAACTATACTATTGATATTAAAAATAAGTTCTTATATATATGCAATTTCTGTATATTCATAGAATCATATTATATCATGTAAACAATAAAATAAATTACAATTTCCTATGTTTATTTTGTAACAAGTTGGTAATATTGACATATTTTTTATATCGCGACAAATCGCATAAACCGAATCAACCCTGACCGCATTGGTTTGGATGATTTTTTAAAAACCAAGTGAACCAAGCTGAACCACATGCATTTTTTTCATTTTATTTGTTCAAATACTTCAAAGTTTAATCTAAACCGTTGACATCTTTTTTGCAACATGCCGTACATCATTACATTAAACTGAAAAACTGAATCATATGTAAACCAGAGAGGATCTGAACTCTTCTCCTTCTTTTTTCTTCTTCACAATCAAAACAACAACAACATCTCCGAAACCATTTTTTTCTCAAACTCACAAAAATGAATACTCTAAGCAATCCTTATCTCAAACCACCAAACTTCCTTCATTAAGACTTCATCATTTTTTATTCTCTACAACATGAACCTAACAATTTATCCTTTAATTCCATAAATAACATATTTTTGTTTTACTGTTCATCTCCTCCAAACATCATAGCAGTCAAGCCCGAGCACATGCCCAGGCAAGCTGGGCGGTGGCTCCGCCTCTGTGTGTAATAGATCATTTTCAATTTTTCACATCACTTTTCTATCAGTAGTTGACTTTTGAAAACAATAAATTACGTCACATAGAGACGTTGAATCTAATGTGAAAACCCCTTAAATTATAAAATGAATACCAAAATTTGTAATAATGGTCGTGGTCGTTGATGACAATAATTTATATGATATTTTTAGTATGTATTTAGGGCTAATTTATGTAATTTTAGTAGACTTTTGATAGCCAATTCATCTAAAATACCTGAGGAATGAAGTTACTTGTTAAAGAAGCAAAAATTGAATAAAATACAAAACAATAAGCAAAAATTGAAGAAATTCACCAATTGCATCGTGCCGCGATGGAAATTGAAATTCAATTTTTCATAGCACAAATGTTCTACATGATATCTGAGACAACATGTGGGACAATTTGGCGTAGCAATATAAACTATAAAGTAGTAAAAGACACAATCAATTGTTAACTCAGTTCGGTGCAACTTTACCTACTTTGGAAACATTGATTGATATATGTATAGATTATAATTAAGGATAGGAAAATAAAAAATGTGGGATGTAAAAAAATAGAGGGGAAAAATTAGGTTAACAAATGAAGTTAAGCATTGCTAATTAAGAATGTGGGCCCCAAAAAAAAGGGGGGGAAATTAGGTTAAGAATTTAGGTTAAACATTGCTAATGTAACAAGATTTTATAATAACTAGACCCTTACCTGTGCGCGGGTGTAATGCGCTTTTTTATATTATAAAGTGAAAAAGTTATTTTATAAATCTAAACAACAACAACAACAACAACAACAACAATAATAATAATAATAATAATATTTAGTTAATAAAAGTTATGTAAATATAATATAGATATAAAATATATGTTTATACATTTCGAATTATACACCACATTTGAAGTTACATTTTTTTTTTGGCAAGACATTTGAAGTTACATTAGTATCCTCTTTATAATTTAGAACATCTAGTTTTATAAATCTATAAATGCATCATGTGATTCAGTCAACTCCTATAGTCATTCTTTGTGTCTACATCAAATCATCAGCTAATGGAACAACAATCGGACCAGTAATCTGACTCACGTCTTGAATTAGTTTGACTTCTCCAATAAAATGCGTGTAGCATCGATCTTTGTAAATATATTAATAAAAATACAATTTAGTTGATACTCGTGTGCTGTAATCTTGTAGTTGAGATCATTTTCTGCAACCAATATATTTTCAATCTCATATGTTTCCCCATGTAATTTTTTTTTTTAGGAACACCCCCCTTCAATGTTTAAATTTTTTTGGTAGTGTATTTTACCCCATTGTCGATTTTGTTTTTCAACACAGGAGGGTAAAATACACTACCAAATTTTTTTTAAACATTGCGGGGGGTATTCCTAAAAGAAAATACAGAGGGAAAATGCAAAACTCGTCTATTTTGCAGGGAGGTAAATACCTATTTACCCTTTTTTCTATTCCACTTGTTAATGCGTGTAAGAGCTTATTTTCAATTTTTCACACATCTCTTTTCTACGAGTAGTTGACATTTGAAAACAATAATTAAGTCACATAGAAACATTGAACCTAATGTGAAAAGTGAAACACCTTAAATGACAAAATGAATACCAAAATTTGTAATAATAGTTGTGGCCGTTGATGACAAAAATTTATATGATGTTTTTAGTATGTATTTAAGCCTAATTTATGTAATTTTAGAAGACTTTTGATAGCCAATTCATGTAAAGTACCTAAGGAATGAAGTTACTTGTCAAAGAAGCACAAATTGAAGAAAATACACAAAAAGAAACAAAAATTGAAGAAATTCACCATCTGCATTGAAATTCTGGTGGCAAGTGTCAGATGTGTAGCACGATGTGTACACTTTAGAAATCGTACGATGTGTAGCCTAGTGTGTCAACATCGTGAACATGCTGAACTTGATGAACAAGTAAACAATATAAAGTGCATGTAACAATAAAACACGATGAGTTTGTTAACCCAGTTCGGCACTTATAACAAGCCCTATTCTGGAGGATACCAATCCAGAGATGAATCCACTATGGTAGTATCAATTCAAAGTTAAACTCCCCCATTTACAACTTCTCACTTAATCACTACCCGTGCTAATTCTACCTAGGAACTCCTAGATATGAGAACCTCTGCTCACTCCCCCTCAACCTTACCCGGTAAGGATTTACTAAACAAACTCAGTTGGAGACACACTCCTAGACAAGCAAAGCACTCGTACCTAAAGGCTTAGAGTGTTGCATAATCCAACTCCTTGCTTCAAAGCTTTGGAGAAGGAACCTAGAGATTACAACTCTATAAACTCAGTCCTTACTTGTATCAAAACTATGATCCAAGTGAAGGCTCACAAATAACAAAGAACAACTAAAGAACTAAAACCCTAAGACTCAATTTGTAGACTTAGCTTCTTGATTTCAGTTGATGAATAATTAGTCTTCAGTCTTCCTTTATATAGAACAAGCTTCATGGGCTTTGACGAGTTGGCCTTGATAAATTTTGCCTTGAGATTTATTTGATCATAATCTTTTAATTGTTTGTTTCAAATCTTTTTGATCAAAGTCGGCCAATAAAATAAAACAGAACCATGAAAGATTATCTTGTTCCTTGGCGCGCAAGCTGGCACGATTTAATTTGAAAAACAAATCTTTTCAAAAGATCGCGTGCAAATTAATAAAAGCGCGTCTAGCTAGGGCGTCCAGATGTGAAACCTGATGTGCCACACATCATGCTCCACATCATGGAATTAGGCTTATTTTACCAAATGAAGCCAACACCCTAAAATCCTCAACAATCTCCCCCTTTGGCAAATTTTGGGCTAAAATAATCTTTGAGTCACCCAACAAAACTTGGAGAGATGTGTAGGCACATCAGAGGCATGCAGCAGCGGATATGAGCCTCACAATCAAAGAGAGAAATAAACTCTCACAAGATGGGAAAAATAAATTCCCAAAGACCGAGAAAAATAAATTCTCAAACACATACAAGCATGAGATTCCATGCACACATGAGGGAGGGTAGCAAACACAGCTTTGCATAGATTCATGCAAACATGTAGTTGTTTACTCCCCTTTGTACTAGAGCACTTTCCAAGTACTCCCCCTAAATATCATATCTCCTATAGGCTTCTTCAGAATGCATGACCTAGTAGAGAGACATGAAGATGTTTTAAACCTGGCTTCTTGAGAATGCATGACCAAGTTAAAACAAAGCTTCACAGATGTATCAAACATCACACAAATAAACTCTTCAATTGGACTTCTTGAGAATGCATCACCCAGTTGAAAATGTACAAATTAAGTCTTCAGAAAAACATGCTTTAGAAAACTAATTCTTCAAAAAATTTGTTGAGAAAATGTTTGAAGAAAAATAAGCATGTATGCCAGATGTGTAGTCAGATGTGCCACACATCACAATTTGCTGCAGTTTTAAGACTTCAAAGAATTGTCATTTTAATTTTTACTCCCCCTTTTTAGCCAGAATTTTGACAAATATAGTCAAACACACAGAGAGTAAATGAAAACACCATAGAATGCAGATAGCATAGATGTATAGATGATGGTGCATGAACAGTAAAAAGGCACTCAGGCCATTATTAAAGCAGCAGTACATGCACACATAGGTGCTACAGAAATCCAGGGCCTAGCCCACAAAATACAAGCAAAAACAAAGGAAATACTGAGTACAGGGAAATATTAATGAATTACAGAAATTCAAATATCCTGGCTCCCATCAGTTTCCTCAGCCTCAGAGTCATTGGGCTCCTCCTCCTCCAATTCCTCATCCTCAGCCATTGTTTGCTCATCCTCAAGCCCCAGTCCAGCAATGACTGCTTCCAGCTTGGTCTTCTTCTCATCCAGAGCCTTACAAGTCTCCTTTAAAGCAGCAATCATGTATGTCCTAGACATTGCACCAGTTGAGCTGGATGTGCCCACATCAGGAGTCACATCAGACTGCTTGAGACTAAAAGAAATAGCAGACTCTCTTCTGCAAGACAAATCATCCTTGCCCAGAACATCAGGTCTCTGGCTCAATATGATTCCACACAGCAGGGAAGGAAAAGCAATGGGTAGTTTAACAGCTAGGGTTTTGGCATGTTTGATAGTCTGATCAAAAATATAAGTACCAAAATCATAATTAATTTTGTTACCTACTGTATAGATGAACATAGCCAAACCTGTAGCCACATCACAGTTGTGTGTGGTAGGTACCCAGTTAGCAGCAGCAATCCTGTTCAGGATGTTGTAGATTGGAGTGAGCTTGCTTGCTTGCAATTTTCCCTTCTTAGGCCATGTCTTGACCTTTCCAGCAGTGATGGCCTTGATTATGTAGTTGTCATTGGCCTCCATCTCAGCATAAGGCTCTTCACTTCTGCCCAGAAACTTGTTGATAACAGTGGGAGAGAAGTGGATTTCCTTTCCTCTCACAAAGACTGTCTGATACTCCTTGTCCAAAGGATTATCACAGCCAGCAGGGATATTCACCAAAAATTCCTTGACCACTTTTTCATAGCAGTCACTCAACCCAGAAACTGTCTTCATCAAGCCAACATGCTTGATCAACCTCATAACTCCCTTGCACTGCAAGGCTTCAGCACTTAGCTCCCTCTCCACAGCCAGTCTTCTATGAGCAATGTATTTCCACTTGCCAGCATTGGCAAGATTGTGGAAGGAAATATGATCAACAGGGATATCAGGTATTCCCTGAGGAATTTTCTTCTTCCCATAGCTCTTCTTCACATCAGACTCAATGTGGACCACATCAAGCTCCACATTGAGCTCCTCAGCAGATTCTTCTTCAGACTCACTGATGTGAGCTACATCCTGCTCCACATCGTACTCTGAGTCACTTGTAGGTGGCTCTTTTCTTTTCTGAGTCTTCTTCTTGGTAGGTGGAACCACATCTTTACTAAATCCCTTCTTGGGACCATACATAACTTGCCTTTTGACAGGCTTCTTCTTCTCCTTGGTAGCAATAGGAGATTTACTAACAGTAGCAGGACCCTTTCCACTTTTGGTCCTTCTAGCAATGTTGTCTTCAGCAATCATATTCAGAGGGAGGTCAGAATCATAATCCTCCACATCCACAATCTTAGTATCTCCATCAACATCCTTGTCAGAAGGATTGGAGTCTTCCACATCTTCAGAACCCTCAGCTTCTTTACCCTTGTCAGACTGGGTATCATCTTTAGGTTCTTCAACCTCTTCAGGTTGATCTTCTTCAACAACTTCCTGTTCTGGAGAATTAGGAATGACATGTTGTTCTTCAGCAGCAATAGTCTCTTCTTCATTAGCAGGAGACTCTTCTTCACCTTGTGGCAATGATGTGCCAACATCTGCCACAACATCAGGCTCTTGTAGGGCCTTGAGCACAGAATCAATAACCATCTGGGTCATAGGGTGTCTTTGATCACCAGAGGTCCTTAGAGCAGTCTTCTTAGGGTTAGGGTTTGAAGAACCTATACCCACAGATGCTTCAGCAGCAGCATCAACAGATTCAGAAGGAAGGGGATCAGTGTGCAAACTTTCCATGGTGTGGACCCTCTTGGGTGAACCAGTCTTGGACTTCTTGCTCTTTTTCTTCTTCTTCTTTGATTTTTCTGTGGAAGGAGAAGGAACAGCAGTTTCCTCTATAGCAATAGGGGTTGATTCCCTTCTTGATCGCTTTGACTTCCTTTTCTTTGATCCTGACGGTTTGATCATTGAAACATGAGTGGCATTGACGATCATATCACTTTGAATCTCTTCATGATGTGGGGAATTAGGTTTTGGTGATGGTGGAGGAGTGTTGGTTTTGGTTGAAGGAGTTGTTTTGGATGCAGTAGACATGATGATGATGATGTGATATGAAGATTCAAAGAGAGTTGCAGAGAGATGAACAAGGGTTTGAGAGAGATCAAGAAAAATTTCTTAGGTCGTTTGAGTGTTTGAGAAACAAATGTGGTGAACAATGTGGTAGGCAATGTGATAAAAGCTTGAATAAACGGAGTTCTTGGAGTTTTGATCGCGAAATAGCCGTAGGAAATATTTGTAATGATTGCCTTTGGATTGCGTGCAACTATGGATGGAGGGAAAGGTAGGTAACCGTTGCACGCCGGAATAGCTATTATGGCTATTGATCCTCAAAGAGGCAAATACCAAGTTTGCCCCTTAACACCTCAAACCTATTTGCATCTAAAGCCTTTGTGAATATATCTGCAAGTTGATTCTCAGTGGCAACATGCTCTAGAGTCACAATATTGTCTTCAACAAGATCTCTAATAAAATGGTGACGTATATCAATGTGCTTTGTCCTACTATGTTGGATAGGATTTTTGGAAATATTTATAGCACTTAGATTGTCACAGTATAATGTGAGCACATCTTGCTGCACATTGTACTCACCCAACATCTGCTTCATCCAAAGTAGCTGAGAACAACTACTTCCTGCTGCAATGTATTCAGCCTCAGCTGTAGAAAGAGAAACACAATTTTGTTTCTTGCTGAACCATGATATAAGGTTGCTTCCCAAAAAGAAACATCCACCAGAAGTGCTCTTCCTATCATCTGCACTTCCTGCCCAGTCAGCATGACAATAACCCAATAATCTTGTGTCTTCATCATGAGAGTAGAGAATCCCATAATCACTTGTACCACTGACATACTTTAGAATCCTTTTGACCTGATTCAAATGACTCATCTTGGGCTCAGCTTGGTACCTTGCACACACACCAACAGCAAAGCTAATGTCAGGTCTACTTGCAGTGAGATAAAGTAGACTGCCAATCATGCTTCTGTATAGACTTTGATCAACACTGACACCATGCTCATCTTTAGAAAGTTTGAGATGGGTTGCTGCAGGAGTTCTCTTGTGATTTGCATTCTCCATTCCAAATTTCTTCACAATGTTCTTGGCATACTTGCTTTGAGATATGAAAATTGTAACTTTCATCTGTTTGACTTGCAGACCAAGAAAGTAGGTAAGTTCACCTACAAGGCTCATCTCAAATTCAGACTGCATCTGATTCACAAACATCTTGACCATTGGACCAGACATTCCTCCAAACACAATGTCATCTACATAGATTTGTGCAATCATGAACTTGCCTTTTTCTTCTCTGACAAACAAGGTTTTATCTGTTTCTCCTTTTCTATAACCTTGCTGCACAAGAAATTTGGTTAGCCTCTCATACCATGCCCTAAGAGCTTGCTTTAATCCATATAATGCCTTCTTCAATCTGTAGACATGATCTGGATAATTTGGATCAACAAATCCCTTGGGCTGCTCCACATATACTTCCTCATTCAAGTATCCATTGAGAAAAGCACTCTTTACATCCATCTGAAATAGCTTGAACTTCAAGATACATGCTACTCCTAAAAGTAACCTTATGGACTCAAGACGTGCCATAGGAGCAAATGTTTCATCAAAGTCTACTCCTTCAATCTGAGAGTAACCTTGAGCCACAAGCCTAG
Organism: Trifolium fragiferum; assembly: GCA_954870985.1. NCBI lineage: Eukaryota > Viridiplantae > Streptophyta > Magnoliopsida > Fabales > Fabaceae > Trifolium > Trifolium fragiferum. The sequence goes on from OX940789.1 coordinate 50,270,222, forward strand.
CCTTGTTTCTAGTCACAACACCACTCTCATCAGATTTATTCCTATAGACCCATTTAGTACCAATGATGTTGACTCCTTCAGGTCTAGGAACTAAATCCCATACTTCATTCCTCTTGAACTGGTTCAGCTCCTCTTGCATAGCTTCAATCCAAAACTCATCTGTCAAGGCTTCTTTCACATTCTTTGGTTCTACCTTTGACACAAAACAAGCATTTGATACAACCTCTCTTAACCTTGTCATAACACCTGACTCAAGACTCCATATTATGAGTTCTTTTGGATGATTCTTTTGAATTCTAACAGAGGGACCCTTGTTTACTGGAGTTCTCAGGAATCTCTATAACTTCAGAGTCTTCAGACTGGGGGTGAGATATGTCCACATCAGGATCAACATCAGGATCAACATCAGGCACATTGTCTGAACAGTCATCTATGATAACATTGATGGATTCCATCATAGTTCTTGTTCTGTTGTTGAAGACTCTATAGGCTCTGCTGGTTAGGGAATAGCCTAGAAAGATTCCTTCATCACTCTTGGGATCCATCTTTCTCCTTTGCTCTCTATCAGCCAAGATATAGCATTTGCTACCAAAGACATGGAAGTGTTTGACAGTTGATTTTCTTCCCTTCCATATCTCATACAGTGTGGTTGAAGTACCTTTTCTCAGAGTCACTCTGTTGTGCACATAGCATGCAGTACTCATGGCCTCTGCCCAGAAATAGTAAGGTAGCTTCTTGGTATGTAGCATAACTCTTGCAGCCTCTTGCAAAGTTCTGTTCTTCCTTTCAACTACACCATTTTGTTGGGGTGTAATTGGAGAAGAGAACTCATGCCCAATTCCTTCATCAGCACAAAACTCAGAAAATCTTGAATTTTCAAACTCTTTCCCATGATCACTTCTGATTCTAACAATGCCACTATCCTTTTCTCTTTGAAGTCTAAGGCATAGTTCTTTGAATGCATCAAAAGTATCAGACTTCTCTCTGATGAAGCTTACCCAAGTGAACCTTGAGAAATCATCTACAACCACAAAGGCATATATTTTGCCACCAATACTCTCTACTTGCATTGGTCCCATCAAGTCCATATGTAGTAGTTCAAGAACTCTGGATGTCACCTGATGTTGCAACATTGGGTGGGACATCTGGACTTGCTTTCCAACTTGACATTCACCACAGATAATGCCTTCAACAATCTTCAGCTTTGGTAGTCCCCTTATAGCTTCCTTGGACACAATCTTCTTCATACCTTTCAGATTCATGTGACCAAGTCTTTGGTGCCAAAGCTTTACTTTTTCTTCCTGACTTATAAGACATGTAGTAGAATGAGTTGTTTCTTCAGGAATCCATAGATAGCAGTTGTCTCTTGATCTAGATCCTTTCATCAACACTTCTCCTTTATCAGAAGTAATAAGACATTCATTCCTTGTAAAGTTGACTTTAAGACCTTGATCACACAGTTGGCTTATGCTGATAAGATTAGCCTTCAAACCTTTGACAAGTAACACATCATCTAGGTCAGGTAAACTTTTGTTGCTGAGCTTACCACTTCCTTTGATTTCACCTTTTGCTCCATCTCCAAACGTTACAAAGCTTGTTGTATGAGGCTTAATATTAGTGAGAAATTTTTCAACACCAGTCATATGCCTAGAACAACCACTATCAAAATACCAATCTTCACTGGAAGATGCTCTGAGAGAAGTGTGAGCTATATGAGCAGTTTCTGAAACTTTTGGTTTCCACATCTTCTTAGGAGTGACCCTTGCTGATTTGGCTTGAACCTGAGGCCTTTTCTTGGGATACCCATAGAGTTTCTAGCAGAAGGGCTTGATGTGACCATTCTTTCCACAGTAGTGGCATCTCCAAGCATTAAACTTCTCTTTGCCAGCAGGTCTCTAATGTGGGGTGTGATGTGTCCACATTCTGCCAAGGTCAGGTTTCTTCTGAGCAGGAACAAACTTAGAATTTGTATTCTTGTTGTGATGTTTGTTCTTAAATCCTATATCAGATGAATCACCAGCATGCTTTCCAACTTTCAGGATCTCATCAAGCATGTCGGTTCCAGTATTAAGCATCTTTACAAACTTTCAAGACTAACTACTTGGTTTTGCAGTTGAGCCTTCTCTGTTTCTAGTTGACTGATAACCACCTTCTGTTCTTCATTGATTCTGCACAGTTCCTCACTTTTGATGGATAGCTTTTTGTAGACTAAGGCTAGATCATCAAAGGTAAGTTCTTCATCATCAGAATCAATATCAGTACTGCACACACCAGTCATGGCACTCACATGATTAGCAGCAACATTCTCTGAATCAGTGTCAGAGTCTTCATCAGACCAAGATACAGTCAGGCCTTTCTTCTGCTTCTTCAGATATGTGCCACATTCAGCTCTTATATGACCAAAGCCTTCGCATTCATGACATTGAACACCCTTGTTCTGAGTTGACTTATCATCAGTTTTGGTTTTTGTTGAAGTGTTACCTTGTTTACTGATGTCAGTCTGGATGTTCCTCACATTCCTCCTTGGTCTTCTATCCACCCTTCTCTGAAGCTTGTTGAATTGTCTTCCTAGCATAGCTATGTCATTTGAGAGATCATCATCTGACTCATCAGCCTCTTCCTCTTCATCAGCACAAGATACAAAAGCTATACCTTTTCCTTTCTTCTCAGTTTGCTCACCTAAGTTCATCTCAAAAGTTTGAAGAGAGCTCACAAGTTCTTCAAGTTTCATACTTGGGATGTCTTGAGCTTCCTCAATAGCTGTGATTTTCATATTAAATCTCTTGGGTATGGATCTAAGCATCTTTCTCACAAGTTTTTCTTCAGACAATTTCTCACCTAGAGCCTCAAAGGAATTGTCTACCTCAAGCAAATTCATGTGAAAGTCATGAATTGATTCTTCTTCTTTCATCCTGAGGTTTTCAAACTTAGTGTTGAGAAGTTAGATTCTTGAGCTTTTTACCTTGGCATTGCCTTCATGAGTTGTTCTGAGTATCTCCCAAGCATTCTTTGCAATGGTGCACTGCTTAATTAGTCTGAACATATTCTTGTCCACTCCATTGAATAAGACATTCAAAGCTTTGGAGTTTCCAAGTGATGCAGTGTCTTCTGCAGCTGACCAATCTTCTTCTGCCTTGAGTACACCAGTATCAACACCATTAGCATCCAGAATTTTGGGATGCTCCCATCCTTTGAGCACAGCTTTCCAAGTCCTGCTGTCAAGTGACTTTAGGAAGGCAATCATCCTTGGCTTCTAGTAATCAAAATTAGTTCCATCCAGAAGAGGTTGTTTGTTGACCATTGTTCCATCCTTGTCCATGTTTCCATAAAGTAACTTCCCTGGAGCTCATCCTCAAACAAGCAGGGTGCCTGCTCTGATGCCAATTGAAATTCTGGTGGCAAGTGTCAGATGTGTAGCACGATGTGTACACTTTAGGAATCGTACGATGTGTAGCCTAATGTGTCAACATCGTGAACATGCTGAACTTAATGAACAAGTAAACAATATAAAGTGCAGGTAACAATAAAACACGATGAGTTTGTTAACCCAGTTCGGCACTTATAACAAGCCCTATTCTGGAGGATACCAATCCAGGGATGAATCCACTATGGTAGTATCAATTCAAAGTTAAACTCCCCCGTTTACAACTTCTCACTTAATCACTACCCGTGTTAATTCTACCTAGGAACTCCTAGATATGAGAACCTCTGCTCACTCCCCCTCAACCTTACCCAGTAAAGATTTACTAAACAAACTCAGTTGGAGACACACTCCTAGACAAGCAAAGCACTCGTACCTAAAGGATTAGAGTGTTGCACAATCCAACTCCTTGCTTCAAAGCTTTGGAGAAGGAACCTAGAGATTACAACTCTATAAACTCAGTCCTTACTTGTATCAAAACTATGATCCAAGTGAAGGCTCACAAATAACAAAGAACAACTAAAGAACTAAAACCCTAAGACTCAATTTGTAGACTTAGCTTCTTGATTTCAGTTGATGAATAATTAGTCTTCAGTCTTCCTTTATATAGAACAAGCTTCATGGGCTTTGACGAGTTGGCCTTGATAAATTTTGCCTTGAGATTTATTTGATCATAATCTTTTAATTGTTTGTTTCAAATCTTTTTGATCAAAGTCGGCCAATAAAATAAAACAGAACCATGAAAGATTATCTTGTTCCTTGGCGCGCAAGCTGGCACGATTTAATTTGAAAAACAAATAATTTCAAAAGATCGCGTGCAAATTAATAAAAGCGCGTCCAGATGTGAAACCTGATGTGCCACACATCATGCTCCACATCATAGAATTAGGCTTATTTTACCAAATGAAACCAACACCCTAAAATCCTCAACATGCATCGTGCCATGATTGAAATTAAAATTATGTTCTTCAGAGGACAAATGTCTTGCAAAGATGTCTGCATCTATCTTCTACTTAGGAGAAGAACATCTAAGCATCTTCCAACCATTCCAAGAGCAACCTGCAGGCCATTCGTAGTTTCCTTCTTCAACTTTACGAATAATGATTGTTTTCTTTTCTCCTCGGCTATTCGTAGTTATGTGCTTCACTTACAATTCCTTCCCCAGACACCTCTATATATACATGTTACCAAACTCGCCCTTTCGCACAACTTCTATTCCTTCCCCTACAATTGCAATTCTATTAAACAATTCAAATTTTCTCAACGCACAAAAATGTTAAAGCTTTTGATCATCATCTTCATTGTCTTGTTCTACCACACAAATGCTTATGACCCACTTGACCTAAATGGAAACATAGCAATCAAGTGGGACATAACCAAATGGGCTTATGATGGCTATGTTGTGAGTATATTATAGTTTTCCCAATTCTATATATCTTGTGTTTTATTTAAGCTTATAACTTTTTCAAAATCAGTGAGACATTGTCTGTTATATGCCTTTGTGAGGCCCTGTTTTGTAGGAAGCTTATGCGTAAAAAAAAATCTATTGTTGTCACTCTTTATAGTGTTTGTATATCACTTATTACTGTTTTAAAAAAGTTTATCTGAATTTTGAAAGTAGTGTTATTTTTAGTTTATTCCCTATCGTTGCACTTGCAGCTGCTCGCGGTATTGTACTCCCTAAGCTAGCTGGTTTTTGTATTTAGAAACACTTGTAGAGTCGTAGACTAAGGTGGACTAACTGGTTTGTTGCTCACACAATCTCAGGGTGTAATTGAGTTTTTATTTAGCCCTATTATTTTTTATGCAGACAAAAAGACGCGTGATAAGGCTTTTCTATTGTGTGTGATATGTCTATGTCCATCGTATCATTTTGTCTATTTCTGTTGTAATTTCCTTCATATTATAGTGGCATCATTCTTTTATTTATGAAAAATTGATTCTTAGCCATCCAAATTATGTTTGGTTTACTTTACTTTACTTAGCCATCCAAATTCATTCTTTTATTTTGTTTACTTTACTTATTATTTAGTAAAGTTTGGTTTACTAAATCAATTGAACATAATTTGACAACAGCTAAGATTCTTAGTTGGTATGGCGTAAATTCTAATGCTTTTTCACAATAGTGCTTTTATACTAATCAACCTTAATGAAGTTCAAAAACGGAATTAATTTTCTATGCTAATTAATCAACATTTTTCACCTTTAATTATACAATGAATACATACTTTGCTTCAATTTTAATCCAAGCATCATTCTAGCTTGATAATGAAACAAATTAAAGAAGGGGAGAAAAAATATTTAAAGAACTAGCACAAAACATGTAAATAAACACTTTAACATCTAACATGTTCATTATACTAGAGTGTGACTAGATTCTCATTACATCATATGAAGACCACTAGTGTTAACTCTTTTCATAAGAATCAATTTATTTCGTTAATTGTGATTGCCTTTGAAAGAAGAGGATATTGTCTCGCACAAAATTTAAAAGAATGAATGAAGATTTGATGAATACAATGAATAAGAAAAGTGTTAAAGAAAGTCCACTTAATTATGACAATAAAGTGTCAAACAAAGTCCACTTAATTATGAGAAAAGTGTTATAGAAAGTCTACTTAGGACCCGTTTGGTCTAGTTTATTTTTGAGCTTATGTAAACAACTTATACAATTTTTAAGTATTATTGTAAGTTTTTCAAGCTAGTTTATGATAAAATAGCTTATAAAAATTCATTTTTCACTAGTTTAAACTTATAAAATAGCATAAAACTTAATTTATATTGGATAAGCTATTTGTATAAGCTCAAAAATAAGTTAGGCCAAACAGGCTCTTAATATGACACAGATTATATCATACATGGTAAAATGATGCTTACTATGAGAAAGTTGAAGGTAGAATTAATTTCTTTAATTTAAAAGAAATGTATAATATGAATGAAAAATAAAAAAATTATATCAATATCAAAAAGTTCATTTCAAATAGATTTAATCGTTAGAATCTCTATAATAAGCGTTTAATTCTTCAAAAAGATTTCACTATCAAAACTATAAGAGTATAAGTCTATTTTAAAATTTAGTTATAATAATTATATAATTTATTTATTTTAACACATATGCACGCACTAGTGCACGCACATAAACGCATACTAACTAAAAAATTTGTTATCATTTTCTTCTACTTTGTCTTGTTCAATAAGACAAAAGCTTATGACCCACTTGATCGAAATGGAAACATTACAATCAAGTGGGACATACTAAGTTGGACGGATGAAGATGATGGATACATTGTGAGTATTTTGTTTTTCAATTCGGTAATATGTAATGGGGCGTGTGGTGATGGCTACTCATATGACGGATAGTTATTTTGCATACCCTGTTTTCATTATGTGCTCTGTTTTGTGTCTATATATTTACAATAATTTTTACTTTTGGCTGGATACAAACTAACTAGGAAGGAGTATATAAAGTAGTCTACTTTCTATAATATTGGCCTTTCGTGTGCATTTGCTTCATGTCTTTAACTTAAAAATAAATAAATAATTGATTTTCTTTAAATTAAATAATTGTATAGTCTAATTAAACTTTTCTACAAACTAACCATTTTTTTGATTGTATTAAAAAAATATAATTTTGATTCTTCTAAATATATTAACTTTTTTTAGTCTTTTATAAAATTTCTTTAAACTTATTTTTGTATGGAAATTTTTCTTTAAACTTTGGTCTTTTAAATTTTTTGTTTTCAATTTTAGTGTTTATTTTATAAAAAATTACGTCGCATGTCTCAACTGACTTTTTTATAACATGTAATTTATAAGATATTAAAATATCATTAGTTTGATAAATAAACTACTTAATCTTTATTAATTTATCTACAACTTTAAATTAAAGATTAAATAGTTAAACTAAATATTATATAGTTAAATTATTAAGCACTAGTGTTTTATAGTTTAATAACGACATATCATAAAAAATTAGTTATTTGAAATATGCTACGTGAAATTTTGTTGCATTATCTTAATATTTATGATAACTAGAATTTGACCCCACTTATTACAATTCCTAGATCAGTCCCCGTAAATTGTTGATGTGTAACGCTTAAATTTTTTATTGTTTCCTTTTTCAATAAATTTTGGAGTATTGAATTTGAAGCTCAAAAGCCAAGCTTATTACTTAACTTTTGTTTCCCACTCACTCCCCCACCCAAACCTTGTTGTGCATACTCGAATTGATACAAGAGTACAGATAGATTCTTCATGTCAATGTAAAAGAAAGGGGTCAGAAATAGAACCATGAGATGGAGTGAAGAAGGTATCAAAGTACTACCACTACATCCCTGCATATTTCTTCTTATGATGAGAAGAACAACTAAGCATATCTTTCAAGAGCAACTTTCAACAAAATCAAGCGAAGGAAATAAAGTCAGTTCCATTGATTTGATTTTTCTTTTACCGTTTTTAAACAAAACACACTTTTCTTCTTTTCTTCTTCATCCCCTACATTTATGGATACAATTAACGATCACTTACACAACTCTGTTTCTTATTTTATTTTTTTTAAACTGCAAATTTTATATATAAATAAACCAAAGCACAAGTAGTGCCAAAGCAATACAAGGCAGAGCAATCACCAGAACCACTATTCTAGCGAAACAGAAACAGAGATAACAACAAGGAAAAAATAAAGAACAGACTCTATCACCAGTTCTGCGTTCCATTCATATAACAAACAAGTGGATAAATTCGATCGCCCTATCCACCACTTCCAATACAAAGTCTTCACATCATCCAAAAAGCTTATCACGTTAAGCACACCATTATCAAAATCTGTTCCTTATCTATTATTATTTTTTTTAATAAGGGAAATTTTATTAGATAAACTTATATCAAGGTATACGTGTGGACCGACAAAAATTGTGGAACCTTCTAAACTTATATCACCCGACAGAAGGAGAGCTAATCAAGTTTTTGGTAAGTTCCAAAGTTCTTATTTTTTCCATTACCTGTAGCCAATATTTGTTAAATTGTTATTAATAGTTATTTGTGCAGCTGATGACTTTGATACTATGTTTTTTTTTTTTTTTGTAGTGACATGGACTGTTATCTGCACATATTCAAAATTTCTAGCAGAGAACACTCCAAAATGCTGTGTCGCTCTTTCAGCTTTTTACAGCAAGAACATTGTTCTCTGCCCAACATGTTCTTGCGGTTGCCAATCTAGAAGTTGTGTAGAGTAAAATTTCGTCAAACTTTAAACTTTAATTTCATTCTAAGCATATACTATTATTATATAGTAACACGTTTTATTTTCCTGATTGATTCCGGTTATAGTGCATCACATTTGGTCCGATGCACTAGCCATATGTGTCCAATCAAAATTTTATTGGCACATAAAATATAATTATAAGGATTATTGGCGGTTGCAGCTGACAATAACAAATTTCAATACATCTTATAAATTAATTTACATTCATACGTGTAAGGAAAAATAACAATCACTTAAAACTCATTATAATCGAATGTCTGGTCCAATTTCTTCGAAGTTAATAAACCATTTATATTCTTCTTTTGAGATCCACATCTGCAAAATTTGAAAAAATGATAAATATATTTTAACACATACGCACGCACGCACACACTAGTGCACGCACATAAACACATACTAACTTAAAAAATTATTTTTCCTAACATAATTATATAATTTATTGTTGTACACTTGTACCTATTGGCCAACCATGTAACTTATTGTACCTTGTGTTGCGTCTATCTATTTATTATATATATATATATATATGAAAATTTTATGTAAAAAAAAAAAAAAATCCACCGTGCCTCTTTAAGAATGCATTTAATTTCTTTTTTTCTGGACAAAACAATCATTATATTATAGTATATTAATTAATTTCTTTGATTGTCTATTTTCTTCTATAGAGTAACTTTTATTCACACCAAAGTGCTGCAAATGTACATGTTGCACTATAAATTTTTATTTGTACTAAGATACTTGTATTTAATAATTATGCTAATTGAGTAAAAAAAAAACTAATTTAATTTCTTTATGTTCATTCCATTATTACTTTCTAAAATTAATTAATGAAACCTTTTTATTTATACATCATAAATTTTTTATTTAAACAAACACCTATATGTAACTAATAATTTTGTTTTATAAAATCACATATACTAATTTAATAAAAAATAGATAATTGAATAAATCTGACACATCGTAGTTATGTGCTTCACTTACAATTCCTTCCCCGAATAATACCTCTATAAAATAAAGCGAAGGAAATGAGGTCAATTCCGTTGATTCTTCGTTTACCGTTTTTAGACAAAACACACTTTTCTTCTTCATCTCCTACATTTATGGATACAATTCTTTTATGTGAAACGAAAATCTCTATTTATAATTCACTTACGCAACTCTGTTCCTTATCAACTCCGTTCTTCTATATATACATACATGCCAATCCATACACAACTGTTATTCTTATCACTTACAATTCACTTACACAACTTTGTTCCTTATCACTTACACAACTTTGATGTCAAAACTTGTTATCATTTTCTTCTACTTTGTCTTGTTCTATCAGACAAAAGCTTATGACCCACTTGATCCAAATGGAAACATTGCAATTAAGTGGAACATAATCAAATGGACTGATGATGGCTATGTTGTGGGTATATTAATTATACTAGTTTTTTTGAATTCTTGATCCCATATATATATATATATATATATATATATATATATATATGTATAGTCTTCATAGTAAAAGAGGTTATAAGGAATATTTAAGCGCATCACATTTGGTTCGATGCACTAACCATATGTGTCCAATCCAAATTCATAGGCATGCACGCATTCACGCACATGCTAAGTCAGAAAAATAGCGCCTTTAAAATTTTGGTGCTCTATGCAATCCCTAAAAATTGATATACTTGTAGTGGATTTAATTTTTCTCTTCTTCATCCACTTTTTTTTGACAACATATTTCATTAAAGAACAAAAGCAGAAGTTACAGTAGAGGTAGAGTTAACTTGAGTTGGGACAGACCCCAACCAAGTTCTATAACCAACTATTTTTGACAAATTAACTAAACTATGAGCAATAACATTTAAATCACGTTTAACAAACATTACATTGAAAACTTGAAAAGTTAAAAGCAATTCTCTACAGTCCTGACAATATGATCAATGGCAGCTACATGAGTCTTTGAGTTGATACACTTCACAACAACTTCAACATCAAATAAAATAGTCAAAGCTTGCAATCCCCATCGAATACCAAGCACTTCAGCAAGAAAAGGATCAATTTCAATGCTTTCTTTCGATATGCAGAGATGTAAATTGAGTTGATCATAAGCAACCCGACCCCAGCATGTCTTCTTCTTCCACTTTACTTGGAGAAACAATGAAAAACACTTCTTGATGCAAATATGTATGCATATTTCAATTATATTCATAAGGCTCATATAATAGGTGGCCTTTATGATGGGAACGACAATAAATTTTCTCATGATTGAGGTAGTTGAAGTAGAAGTGATCTAGTTGATTGAGGTATTTGAGATGATAGAAGGAGGACATGAATCGAAGCTCCTGTTGTTGATGCGAGCGACGATGGTGTCATGGTGTTACGGTGGGAGAATTCAGATTAAAATTCTGAACTGGTTACGAAAGGTGAAGAAGAAGAGAGCCATTGATGCCTATGATTGAACGGTGGTCATTGATGTTGTCGGAGGCTTGCTTTTTACAAAATTACCCCCTCCGGACATAGTTGTCATGGGTTGTTTGAAAATTGGTGTCAATATACCAATCGTTAGTTGGTTCGGTGGTGATTGGCGCTGAACTTGGTAGGGAGGACCACGGTTCGATCCCCCGCAACTGCGATCGGGAGGGGGCTGAAACCACTTGATGCCAAAACTGACCCCCGAACCAGATTCAACTGGTGGTGAAAAACCGAAAAAATAAAAAAATAAAAAAATTGGTGTCAATATAACATTAATCATATAGCATTACCCTTTTCAAAATACTAGCTATGTAGTGGATTTTACATACTTATAAGTGAATTTAGTAATAAAAAAAAGGTACTTATAAGTGAAAAATTTGCTTTAATTAAAAAAATAATTCGAGAATTATAGTTTCAATCTTCGTCTCATCATAAATTCTATCAATTACTGTTCCTTAACAGGTAATCATTGTTTTCGTGGAAACTATAAGTTGTATTATTTTCATGAAACTACATATTCATCCGACATATAACATAAGTTTGAAACACGGCTAATGCTACGGTGGACCACCTTCACAAGTGGTCCACCGTGGACAAGTGATCTAATCGAATACAAATTTTACAAAATTTATTGGTAGATTGAAAGTTTATATCATATAGAGCATCCATAAAAAATTTTAAAAAAATTGAAAATCATTTGATATTTTATTGAGATTTATCAAGATTTACAGTATTTAATAAACCGTTAATCTTGATGGATCTCAATAACATATCAAATGATTTTCAATTTTTCTAAAATTTTCTATAGATGATCTATATGATATAAACTTTCAATCCAACGGTGAATTTTGTAAAATTCGTATTCGTTATAGGGTTTTTCATGAATGGTCCACCATGGACCACTTGATGAAGTGGTCCATATTAGAATTTGCCTTGAAACACACGAAAAAAGAAGTTTGAAAACTTCTCAATAATTTTCTGTCTACAATTAATATGTCAACCAGCTGCAGCAGCTGACTCTTATCACATCCTTAAGCAAATTTACATATGTAAAGAATTATCACAGCATGCCGACTCGAAAGCAAAGTTTCAATGTAAATCTTAAAAATACAATACAGGAACATGTTTCAATTTCAACATAAACCACCACTAAAGGTTGTGTTACTTGTTATAGAATGAGGGAAGAACACAAAGGAAGGTGAATTCAACTCGCTGTAATCTTAGGTGAGAATTTTTAGAGAATTTTTTTTTTACCAACCCTTGCTTGAAAATGGAATGTGATGGCTCTCTCAATTTTGATCTCTTGTAGCTTCAATATAAGCTAAATATGTTTTCCACCATTTGCCACCAAAACATCCTCAACCAACCTTAAAGGTGTGAAAACCAAAACCTTTTCCATTTTCCACTTTTCTTATCAAGCATATCCTAAAATTTGTCACTGTGTTCTATGGTATAAATGAAGGACTAGGTTGTTTTATCAAATAACAAGTGCTTAGACTTTGCTATAGATTTAAAAATCCAACATATAAATAGAACAACAAAAATGGAATGTGAAACTGAGTATTTTTGGTTGCCAAATCTCCACAGCAGTGTTGATGTATCATGGCTAATTGATGCAAACTTTTCTTCAGAGTTTCCTCTCCTGTGCACATAAAGAAAAGAGTTTTATCCGCTATTCATGAACGGCTTCTACTTGGAAGATTGAAAACGGGAAACAACGGTAAGTTTGGCAAAATCACAATGCCATTGTGACTTCTCCTGTGTAGCTTTCGTGAAAATCAGTGGTACATTGTGATTCCTTCAAACTCACCATCGATCCAAACATGAAATAGAAACATAAGGCACTTTTTATAATTAAATTGAAAGCGAGAAATAGAAACAAAAAACATTTTCTCAAACCAACCAAGCCTTAGTTTTTTCAAAAAGATTCATGAATCTTCATTTCATCTAATCATGAACAATGGCGCATCTGTAGCCTCCTTACTTTGTTGAAGAGAACTTACAGCACAGCTCTACTAGAGTATACCTTAAGATGTTCTTGATTGACCCCCAAAGAGAATTTGAAGTTTCAGTTCCCTTGCTTGAGGCATCACTTTTTGTATCCCTCCGCGTGAAATCATTGAATTTTCCTTTAGGTATCCCTGGAAAGCACATTTATGAAAGATCATGAATAATTTTTATTTTCATGTATGTTCAGTAAAAATTTTAAAAATTAACTTTCATCCAATAGTATCCAAGTAAAATGAACTATTACCACTGTCATCAGAAGAAAAGGAATGACTTCTTCTAGATGCTCTCAGTGAAGCTAACTGCTCAACAAGTGCGCGTTCCTTGCCACTAGAACATGAATTTGAGGAGAATGAAAATATATCACAACTATGAGAAACTTCAATAATGCAATCATTCAAGAGAAAAGCCCATGCTTATTGTAGACGGTAAACAAAGAAATAAATACAAAAGTCACTAAAAAACTTTGTCATGCAAAGAAGTTCAGACTAATCTTGTACAGGAAAACAAAAATTTCAAACTAATCAATTCTATTCAGAGAATTGATGATAGTTATGGTAGGGTGTATGTGAGGAAGAAAAGAGGTAGTACTAGTGGATAAATTGCTAAAGTAATAACTAATTGTCTTAGTGGAATTACATAATGTGGACAGGTGTGTAGTGTGTGAAGAGAGAGAATATGGATCTGATATGTAAGAGAAGTGTGTGTGTGTGTGTAGTGCTCAGACTGGAATTTGGTTATTACCTGGGAGACCCTAAGCATGCTATCAACTACCTGGGTTGGTGAAGGAGTTAGAATTAAAACCGGCGAATACCCCAGTATAAGGTGAGACACACAAAGGTGTGTGTGATCAGGATTTAAAATTTCAAATTCAGAGATGGTGTTAGGGATGGATTGGCTCGCCAGCTTGGGAAACATAGAAGCAAACTTTGGGAACATGTGTTTGAAATGGAAGATGAATGGAGATAGATTCATGATTCAAAGAGATCCAACCCTGTGCACTCAACAAACTTCATGGATGGCGATGATGAAGGGTTTGGGATTTTATGTACAAAATATGGGACTCACAGTTGCAGAAGATTCAGCCCAGAGCAACAAACAAACTGGGAATTGATCCTTGGAGAATTCCCTGAAGTTTTTCACTTACCTATGGAATTACCTCCAAAAAGAGAACATGACCATGCCATTGTTTTAAAGCCAAGAGCTGCTATTCCTAACCTCAGACCATACAAGTACCCTTATTACCAGAATAATGAAATAGAGAAAATTGTTAAAGAAATGTTGCATACTGGGATAGTGAGGCACAGTACCAGGCTTTTCTCTAGCCCTGTGCTCTTGTTGAAAAAAAAAAGATGGGGGGTGGAGGTTTTGCAGTTTGCACTTGATTATAGGGCACTGAACAAGGTGACAGTGCCGAACAAATTTCTCATTCCAGTGATAAATGAGCTATTGGATGAGCTGGGTGGAGCTGTAATATTTTCTAAATTGGATCTGAAATCTGGATACCACAAGATTAGGATGAGGGATGAAGACATTGCAAAGACTGCATCATGAAGGCCGTTATGAATATATGGTCATGCCCTTTGGGTTTACAAATGCACCACCAACATTTTAAGCACTAATGAATGAAGTATTGAGGTCATATCTAAGAAAAATTGTTTTAGTTTTCTTCGATGATATGCTCATATATAGTGCTAGTAAAGAAAATCATAAGCAACATTTACGACAAATTTTGCTAGTGTTGAAGAACAATCAGCTATTTGCAAATCAAAAGAAGTGTTCCTTTAGTCAAGATGAGATAGAATATCAGGGACATTTTATATCTTGGTGCAGGGGTAGCAGCTGACTCTAAGAAGATTGAAGTTGAAATGGCCAAGGCCTAAGGAGATTAAAGAGTTAAGAGGCTTTCTGGGACTGACTGGGTATTATGTGAAGAATTATGGCAAGATAGCTTGGCTTCTGACTCAGTTTTTAAAGAAAGCTAATTTTGCATGCGGAGATGAGTATGCTTTTGAGTAGCTCAAGCAAGCCATGACAACCATACATGTGTTAGCTTTGCCTAATTTTGACAAAGAATATATTGTGGAGACATGCATCTGGGAAAGGAATAGGGTCAATGGATGGAGACCATATTTGTTAGGAAGGCATTTCAAGGTGCACAGTGATTAGAAAAGCTTAAGGTTCCTGAAAGAGCAGCAATCTATGGGGCAAGAGCAACAGAAATGGATAGCTAATTTACTGGGATATGACTTTGAAGTTAAGTACAAACCAGGGAAAGAAAACAGTGTGGCAGATGCATTATCCAAGAAAAATGCAATATTCTACTATCAACACAGTTCAGTGTGAGGCTTAGGCAGGTTTAGAAGATGAAATACAAGGGGATGATAAGTTGAAAGGTGTGGTTGAGGACCTTATAGGGGACCCAGAGTAAGGAAGATTATATCATGAAGGAAGGATAATTATACCAAAGGAATCACCCAGAATTGCATGGCTATTACATGAACTTCATGACACAGTTGTTGGAGGACATTCAGGTTTTTTTAGAACTTGCAAGAGAATTTCTGCGTTAGTATACCGAGGGAATGAGGAAAAGAATTCAAGAGTATGAACAGTCATGTGAAGTGTGCCAGAAGAATAAGTATAAAAAACCTTAAGTCCTAGAGGGTTACTACAGTCTCTACCAGTTCCATCTCAGATATGGAGTGATATCTGATATCTCCATGGGTTTTATTGGAGGGTTACCTAAGGTGCAGGGAGTGGATACCATTATGGTGGTTGTGGATAGGCTAACCAAATATGCACATTTCATTGCAGTAAGTCACCCCTATACTGCAAACGACATAGCTGAGTTGTTCATAAAAGAAATAGTGAAATTGCATGGTTTTCCAAGTTCTATAGCCTCTGACAGAGACAAGGTGTTCCTTAATTAGTTCCTTCTGGTCTAAATTGTTCAAACAGGCAGGTGCAAAATTGAGGTATAGCAGTGCATATCACTCTGAATCAGATGGACAAACTGAAGTCGTGAATAGGTGCTTAGAGACCTATTTGAGGTGCATAACTGGAAGGAAACCTAGGCAGTGGCCTAAGTGGTTGGGTTGGGCAGAATATTGGTATAATACCAACTATCATTCATCTCTCAAGACTATCCCTTTTGAGGCATTGTATGGTAGAACTCCATCGGTTTTAATTAGGGGAGATGTTAGTCATTCTGCAGTGGAAGAAATAAATGGATTGACAGCTGAGAGGAATGATATGATTAAGGAAATGTAGGCACAATTGCTTAAAGCTCAAGACTTGACGAGAGCTCAAGCTAATAAGCATAGAAGGGGTGTCGAATATCAGGTAGAGGACATGGTGTACTTAAAAATTCAACCCTGCAAGTTGAAAAGCTTGGCCAAAAGAATCAATCAAAAGTAGAGTCCCAGGTATTATGGACCTTATGAAGTTGAGAAGAGGATTGGTCAAGTGGCCTACCAGTTAAAGCTACAAGAAGACAGCAACGTCCATCCAGTTTTCCACGCTTCACTCCTCAAGTCCTTAAAAAATCTATTTCACCAGCAGTGGAATGTCAACCATTACCAGAGTGCATAAATGAAGACTGACAGCTTGAATTTGAACCAGAAATGGATACTAGAAGGAATGACCAAGGTCAACTGGAGGGGGCTCCTAGAATTTGAGAACTTTTGGGAATTGAGTGACAAACTGAGAAGAGAATTTCCAGGATTTCACCTTGAGGGCAAGGAGAGTTTTGAAGGGGGGGATAGTTATGGTAGGGAGTATTTGAGGAAGCAAGTGGAGAAATTGCTAAAGTAATACTAACTGTCTTGGTGGAAATGCATGATGTGGACAAGTGTGTAGTGTGTGAAGAGAGAGAATACGGATCTGATAGTGTATGTAAGAGAAGAGTGTGTGTGTGTGTGTGTAGTGCTCAGACTGGAGTTTGGTTATCACCTGGGAGACCCTAAGCTTCTCAAATTTCTTAGCATTTTCTTGTCCGCAATTTCTACTTTATCCATTAATTCCACACTGTAATCTCACAACTGGATCACCTTGATTAAATTGGTCATTCATAAAACAGTGTTTCCATTGTTATTGTTCTTTGCACTCTGATTTTTTACCTTCAAATACTGAATTGGTCCTATCAATCAACGTTTTTTTCTTCAAGGTGATAGGCTATGTCTGCGAGTTGGTTTCTAGAGAGGAAGAGAAGGGGGCACTTATTTTTCTTTTTTAAATTAAGAACACTATAAAATGTTTTTTAAATGATTTAAGTGTTATTATGGTGTTATGTGATCATTTAACATGTTCTTTTTTCAATTATTTTAAAAAATATTTTATAGTGTTCTTAATTTGAAAAAGATAAACAAGTCCATCCTTCACTTCCTCTCCAAAAACCAACTCATAAACAAAGCCTTAGAGTTTAGATTAGACCTAACTCAACCCCTTACAAAATTGGTTTGTACAGTGAGAGATACTTCACATTTATAAACTCAGTTTCAAATATAGAACTCTTAACACACCCTTCACACTCAGGATTAAGCATTTGGAGCGTGGCCTCGATAACTTAATAAAGGGAGACTCGATAATGGGTCCCTCAATGAATCTTGGACAGGCTCTGATACCATCTTAAGTTTTATATTAAGCCTAACTCGTCTTTACAAAACCAGCTTGTAAGGTGAGAGATGTTTCCCAGTTATAAACTCGTTTTATATCTTATCTCTTGATTCTCATCCAATATGAAACTATTAACAATTACTTCAAGTTTAAACTTATAGTATTTCATTTACAACTACCGGAAGTTTCCAAAAACAACATTAAATGCAGTCATTAAAAGGGAAATAAAGGCTTGGCTATTAAATGGTTAAGTAAATAAACATTGAAAATTGTTGCTCATGGGAACTGAAGTAAGAGCACACAAGTATTATATCAAGATGTATTCACAGAACTCTAAGTTTTCAAGCACATTCAAAAAGTCTTAAATTAGATAACAATGCTAAATAGTTTTTTTGAGGGATGTAAGAAATTAGTAAAGATGGTAAGAACAAACAATACAGACCTGATATCTTTAGGAATAAGAACATTTACAACGAAGTAATGATCGCCCCGAATAGATGGTTTATTCATGTCAGGGACTCCCAAACGTGACAACTTTACTGAATGTCCATGTTGAATCCCTGAAGGAATTTCAAGGTCCCTGAAACCTTCAACGGTTTCTACCTGGAATAACAAGTTTAAAGTCAAAACAACATTCAAAGACATACAACAGGAAAAAGACATTCCTTAGTGTTATGAATGATTGAGCTCAAAACCATAGTTTAAAGATCATTATCACATTTTTGTTCTAGTCAAATACTAATCAAATAAGATTCGGAAAGTACGGAAAGATCCCTAAAATAAGTAAAATCCTTAAATAACAAAGTTGCAATAAACTTTAGCATATTGAGGAAAGATTCCAAGATAAGATAAATTTCAAAAAGAACGTAATTATCTAAATAAACAAGTTTCTCCATTTTGCACCATAATGTTGCCATTTTTTGGGTTTAATTAATACCTTTTTAACAGACCAAGTTCCTCCATTTTGCACCATAAATGTTGTCCTTTTTGTAGTTAATTCATACCTTTTTAACAGACCCTAGTATTGCCTCTGTGAAGTCAATGTTAATCTTTGAGTATAAATGGAGACCCTCTCTCCAAATTCCCTGCTTTTCATCAACATGGAGGACAACAAAAAGATCCCCAGTATAACGCCTGAAAAAAATACACCAAACTAATGGTCAGCACTAATCGCTTATATGAGTTGAAAAGTAGTGATTCTGAACATCTTTCTGCTTCTGGTTGCAAATCAATAGTCTATTAAAATGAGACAGTTTTAATTTCACGTACTTTTTGAAGTTCTCTTTGGTCTCAGATCAAATGATACCATTTTCCATCATTGCACAAAATTGATAGTTTTGTGGTACTGTCTAAAAATAATATTCATGGTGTTAAGCATAGGTTCTTTCATTAGCATCAAAATTGATAGTTAAGCATACTGGATGATTATCCAAAACAAAGAAAAAGAATAAAGGAATGAAATAGGGAGGTTTCTTATATTTGAAATAGGAAATATTTTGATTCTTCAATGGTGGCTTCATGTTAAACTACATAGAGAATTAGCTGTAAGCCAATAATTTGTTGTTGCAAGCTGATCATCCATATATAGAAAACATTTGACATTTAGGCTCTTTTTGGATAAATTGCTTAATTAAGCGCTTTTAATAATGTAAGTGCTTATAATATACATGCTTGTATATATTATAAGCTATTTCAGCTATTTCAATCTAGTCAAATTGTTTCCACGTAAGCTATAAGTTGTTTCCAGGAGAGCGTATGAAAATAAGTGTAAAACAACTTATGGATATACCATAAGTTCTCCCAAACAGTCTCACAAGTCACAAAAGGCTTATACCAGTAGATAAGCTCAGATAAGTCAGTTCATACACGCCCCTAATTATTTAACAGTGATGTGAAAAAGAACTATTTTGCAATCGTTTTAAGTTTTAACAATATTTTTTTTTCACTTTTACTATATATAACTAGAATGCACCCCACAAATCAAATTATAAGTCAATATTAAGAGTGTACAAGTGATGCTAGTTCATGTAATCATGTATTATAGACATATCCTATGAGGCTATAGAGTTAGTGCCATGCTGCTAACCTCTTCTTATCAAAATTCCCTTCACCCCGAATTTGCATCGTGTCTCCATCATTGACACCAGGAGGAAGAGTCACTTCCATTTTTCGTTTAGCTTGCACACGACCACTGCCATCACACTTTCGACAGCTTTCTGTGATTATTATGCCGAGACCACCACACTTGGAGCAGGTAGAAACCTGAATATCACATGGCATCATTGAATATAATCTTGTTATAATGTCTCGTATAATTTCAACATAATTGGAAATATAGTCATTTATTTATTAAATCTATTTAATTTAAATTACCTGAGACATCATTCCAAACGGTGTTTTCTGAGTTTTCTTCTCTCCTCCTTTGCCACCACAATTTGTGCATTTTTTAACGCTATTCATTGTTTTAGCTCCTGTACCATCACAATTGTTACATGTCTCATAACAAGAAACTTCGATCTTTCTCTTTCCTCCAAAAATAGATTCTTCAAAGCTCAAACGAAGGTCATACCTGCAATGTAGAACAAAATGAAGTTAATGCTGTACACTGCCGACAAGTGACAACTGCCTTTCTCTGTAACAAGAGACGAAATTTACCGAATATCATGGCCACGGTTTCTATTGTTTCTCATATTGAAGCTGAAACCCCCTTCATCGCTAAACAGTCCCTCCGAACGACCAAAGAATGCAAATAAATCAGAAGGATCAACCTGATAAACTCAAAGGCCACGAGCAGTAAAAATAAAAATAAATAAGTACTATGGTGAGCAATGAAAAAACAGGAATGGTTTTAATTCTGTAGAACTATATCACCATACCAAAGAGTCTTAAGTTCATTTTTACATCGTAGAAAGCAAAATACTTGAATATAGACATACATACCCCTGAGGCACTGGCTGGTCCTCCATTTTCTCCTTGTAGTCCTGACTCACCAAAGCGATCATATAAAGATCTTTTCTCATCATCTGATAGAACCTATTTGCATACTTTGTTACCAAATGAATAAAAAGAGACAGATACATATATGGTATGTAAAAGTTATAATCCATGAAGTAAGATAAGTAGTATCCATAAATTTCATTAATCCAGCCTAGTATACTAGATGGAGGAATCACAAGTTCATTAAAATGCCAATGTTCAGACTTCAGACCACAAGCAAACACAAAATGAAAAAAATTATGGATGGTATAAAGAAAACCAAAAATATAAACATAAAAATTGATCATTCATTGCCAACGATAGAAAACACATCATTGTTTGTAGCTGTAGAAGAATTACCTCGTAGGCAGCACTAATCTCTTTGAACTTCTCTTCTGCTCCTGGATTTTTGTTCATATCTGGATGATACTGATCCCAAAAATATAAACATTATTATGAACTAACTATTCCAAGAGCTTATATTGTTGGATAAAAGTACATTAATGGTGCTACATCTAGAATACCCGATCATGCATGAGCCCTTTGGGCTTAGAGCGTGGATAATAAATAAGCAAGTCATAACTAATGCTGAAATTCAAAATTTATTAGTGACAAAAAAATTGTATCCTAGACCACATGGTCATTACGGCTCTAATATCATGTATGACCAACACTACCAAAAGTTTAAGTTTTGGGTAAAGGTGCACGAATGATTCTAGTCTAACAAACACAACCTTAAGTTGTATATTACCAGAACTATAAATGCGTCAACTAGCATATACACATATTTCTTACGGCTTTTGAATTGATAATTTCAGTTAAGTCCAATAAATGGAAGGTCGTAACAATCTAAATTTCCAATTATCGTGGTTGTCAAACTCGACAATATGTGTAAATTCATGGTATCTTTGTAGACTCAACTTGTGGACCAGCGTGAGTTTACTCAGTGCAAACATAATGTTCAAAACATTTATATAATATAAATAAACACAAGTTAATCCTACTATAACTAAATTTAACTAATTATTTAAGTATTCTGAAAGCAACCAATAAGTTAAACTAAGACAGCCCAGCCCAAGTTTATGTGAGCCTACTCGAGTTTACGTAGAAACAATTGCATACATCTGTTAAATCAATTTTGATTCCTAGACTCACGAACTCACACAATTATGCAAGTTTTTTTTTTTTTTTTTTGGAAAACTCACATGATTCTACAAGTTAACTTAAGAATTTGACAACCATGACGATTACTAATGGTAATAGGTCTTGGTGGACTATGGTAGAAAGAGGACATAATCATTAATAAAGAAATTATTTCACATGGATTAATGAAAAAGAAAGGAAGTTATAAGAACAACTACAATGAAACAACAACAACCAAAGTCTTGCCCCATTAAGTGGGGTTGCGGTAGTTCTAAATTGTGGTATGCAATATTAAGGTTTTAGAGGTTTCTGCAACAGCATCATAGCCGCAATTGCGGCCACAATATCATGTTTCACATTGTAACGGCAACCACAATTGCATTTTAGAACCATTGTATATAATATAGATCAAATCATATAATAAGGATACACAATTCAACTTAAAATCTTTCTTAATGGTTTGACTTGCAGTGTTGCTTTAATTAAAGGAGAATCCTCCATGTGATCTACCTCCTAAATGATGCTCGCATGGGTTTTCCCTTTTCTCTACACTTGCCCAAACTACTTTAGAAGAAATTCTACCATCTCTTCTGCAACATAAGATGCCTTTACTTTTTCTCTAACAATTACTTTTTCTCTAAAATTGACACTGACAAAGCCACATTCTACTAAATTGACACTGCTTCATCTTCGTGCTATCCTTAAAAGGTCTACTTGTTTTGTGTTGGGTCGTCAGCAGTGTTAATATGGTGGAAGGCCAAACAATACGCCGTATAAACACGGCACTGTGGACTTTGGCACCATCATGGCAGGGCATCCCTTCACAAATTGGCTATGGAAGTTGTCAAAAAATCTGCCATATCATTCCTCTAGGCAGTGCCAGGGCGGCAATCAGCTAACAACACTAGTCGAAGGGAACCCGATAATATAGAGAGATCATCACACTGGGTTCATTTAGCTCATTCCTATTCAATGTAAAACTAACCAATAGCACTTGAATTCCAACAGTTTGCTAGGTTTTAAATTGCAATGTGGAAACAAAATCAATTTTTAACCAAAATTATCTAGAAAGCTAGTTTCACTACAATTTCTAGTATTTTGTTTATTTTGATAAAAACAATTTCTAGTATTCTACACAACCAAGTACACCTCATATGAAATAGAAAAATAAAATAAAATGTAATCCTCAATTTTTACTAATGTGACATCAATAAACTATCCTGAAGAGCTTATCGAAATAAACGGAAAACAACTTATGGACATGTCATGACAAGTTGTTTGCATAAGCTCTTCCAAACAATCTCATAAGTCCTTATGCTAGTAGATAAATTCGAATAAGTCAATCTAACTAAACCCTTGGTCAAATATGCTAGAAATTACTGAAAAATCTCAAACTTTTAAATATTAGAAAAAAAGACAAATTATAAGCATAAATTTCACATAAACTCAATAATTGGACAACACAGATTTCTATTATCCACCTTTTACTCCATTTCCCCAAAAACCAAACACGACCCAACAAAATTACCACTGAAACGAATCAAAACAAATAACAAATTGCAAAACCAATTTAAAAAAATAAAAGTAAAAATCAAACCTTGCGCGCTAATTTCCGGTAGGAGGTCTTGATTTCTTGCAATGAAGCATTGTTGCTAAGATTCAAAGTTGAGTAGTAATCATTTCCAGCTTTAGCTCTGACAACTGAGGCAAAACGAGAGCGGTTTCGGGTGGAGGAGAAAGGGGAACGAGTTGTTGTTTTGTACTTGAGATTTGAAGGGGTGGCAACTGTGAAAAGGGAAGAAGATGGCATTGATAATGGGATTTGGTTTTGGAATGTAGAGGAAGGAATTTGATACATGCTCAAATTCATCTCATGATGTTGTGTTTTTGTTCAAACTAAGAAGATATGACAAGTATCTACCAAAAAAAAATATATATGAGAAGTTTTTAGTGTAATTACACAACTGCAAAAAAATAGTTATATTATTCTATTTGGTCATATATATATATATATAATTGACAAATTTTCAAATTTTAAGAGATACTAATTTCGAAATTTCAGAGGATATTTAACATTTCACTCTAAAAAAACTTACACTTAAATTGTTATTTTACATTGTTAAGTTGAGTAAATATTTGGTAGAGTTTTATCTTCTCGACCTGTTTTGCCTTTGTGACTCTTTAATTGAACTTCTATATTGTCATTTGACATCACCTGGATCCTAAACCAACCTCATGTCAAACACCACCTCTTGAAAAGTGAGGTTGCGTATGATTGATTACATTATGTTAAAACAATGTGTCGGGGCAATGTATTGGATATGATGTCTCACCATAAGTAGGACATCTTGTCCAGTACTATCAACATGTTAAGGACAGATGCATCAGTACAACATGTTGAACAAAATATCTCAACTTATACATATATAAAATATTGAATGCCTTACGAAATCCAAATTGAAACTTGCAGTAGATTGATTAAAAGTTTATTTACAAAAATTTATTAACAAACTTATGGGTTAGATATAATAAAAAATTATATACTTAATCTTTATCTAATAAAAAATTTGTTCTAAAACTGATTCGTGCAACTCATATTCAAAATAAATCTAAATATTAGAATGAAAAAAAAAAGACAAAACTAAACTGTTCCAAACAATAGGTGAATTCTAGGGTGAGGTAGCAAATAGGTGTCTCACCAGTGAGGGAGTAAAACAAAATTGTTTACCACCATTAGATGTAATCAATAGCCATGATTTGTTAAAATTAAAAGAGAGAACACGTGCAATTGTTCACACACAAACCATCTATAGAATCCATCTTCTGCTGCTTCAATCTTCACTGCAACATTCCTCTTCACCAAATCAACAACAACAACCGAATTGATGGGAGTTTTTTTTCATATATCAGTAAACATAAATTTTCATTAATCTGTAAAGATCTATTACAGTGCATTTTTCAATGGTAGTGATGGGAACGACAGCGGTTTGCAGAATGACGGTGGTTCGAGGCAGTGGGTCAAGATCTGTGAAATGGGTTTTAGATTTGTAAATTATTAAAACAAAATTCAGATTCATATTCATGGATGCAAAACAAAATCGATGAAGATATTGTTATGGATGTTGTCATGAATGTGCTTGCAAATGATTACAAATCCAACCATTTTGGTCGGTGGCGGTGGTTTGAGCGTTCACCGGAATTTGTGTCCGTCGTCGAATGAAAATGTTAAGTTACTGAGACATGAAGAAGAAGAGATACAATGGGATCTTGTGTGGACAATTTGACATGTTCTCCTTTTTAATTTTAGTAAATCTTGACCTTTGATTATATCTGATGATTGAAAATGATTTTTCTTTAATCCCTCACCACCGGTGAGGGACCTCTTCCCTCCCTCACCTTAGACTGCACCATGAAACATATGTAACAAAAATAAAATAAAATGATAAAATGAGTAATGCTATTGTCACACTTTTTAAGACAATATTTTAGACACACCCATTTATGTAAAGCCACATCAACCACTTTTACAATTTTTTTACTTGGCTACCGGCTATAGTTTCTATCCATTTTTTTTTTATTTTGTGTTAAAAAAAAACTCAACCTCTCACCTTCCACCTCCCACAACCGCTTTATCACAACTTCTCACCATCGCAATGTACAGATGTTCACCAAAATCCAAAACAAACCCATCACCACACATGTTCCAGCACAATTTTTTTAAAAACTTTTTCATACAAACTTATGTGAACATTATATAAAAAGGATTAAATAGAACAGAGAAGGATTGGGGGAATAAAATAGAAGTGATTCACTTCTGACCAAGAGCTCACAATTACAAAGACAATAAAAGATAGAAAGGCGAGCAAAACTTGAAACAGACGGTGGCAGCCGACGGCGTGTGAGATGCGACAGATCTGAGCTTCCAACAAAGACTATAGCTCGTGGAAACAGACGTGCGACAAATCTGAGAATATAGATGACTGAAACATAAACGACCACGTAAAAGACTAATGGAGAGACTATCAAAGACCTACAAAACCATGGAACAAATCTGCAAAACCATGAAGCTGTTGAATTAATTTTTATTTTTTTTAAAAGAAATTTTGTTGTCTCACAACTTGTTTAGCCGGTTATCAGGTAAACAAATAAAAAGAGTGGATGATGTGGCTTTACATAATTGGGTGTGTTTTAAGGAGTGTGTTAAATGGTATGACCTTAGCATTACTCATGATAAAATACTTGTAGTTATGCCTAAAACATAATAAGAGAAGTGTCGTTCATGATTTACACACTATTGACACCTTCATTTCATTTCTCAATTTCCCTCTTAACTTGGTTCATAATTTCCTTTGCATTTCTCTAATTCTAGGGTTTCACCGTCTCTTCTCCGATCCTTTGCCACCGCCAAAAATTTCGCTTTCAACTATCGCCGGCAAGACTCAAATAAACTATCCGTCACAGCAGCGGTGATCTACATTCATTCTCTCTCTGTTTTGATCTTCAAAGGTTAGCATCACTTCTATGCTATATATCTATGCTTTCTTCAATTTTTAGTTCGAGATTTTCAATTACCGATTTATACGTAGTGTATGAGAAGAATTTCATATTGGTATTCTATGATCTTTGGTAGATCACCATATTCATGTTCTCTTTTCCTCTTCATTAATTTCATGACTGAACATGTCGTTACTCGATGCTACGAGCGTCGTAATTGCGTCTTAATTCTTCAGAATATACTGTATAACTCTTCTTAATCGTGAACTTCATGCTACAGGATTTTATTCAAGATTATCATGTATGAGATCATTATTAATTATGTTATTAGAATGTGTAGATGATTAGCTCATTGAATTTCAACAATTTGATCAACACTGTCCAGTCTTTGTATTTCACTCAATAGCTAATGACTAGTACTTATTCACATTGCATCGATTACTTACCTCATTAGTTAACATTGTTTCTATGGTTTAGATTTAAGTTTAAGTCGATATTTTGGGGCCTTTTTAAGACATACTATGTAAAACTATCACTTTAGAATCCGATGATTTAATATTGTACAAGTTTATTCATTCCATTGCTTTTTCACAATTGCCCTTTCAATGAAATACCATTTTTTTTGCTAATCAATCTCTTCCCATCTTTAAATATACAACGCAATTAATTTCTTTTGCTTCAATTCTAATCCAAGCATCATTCTAGCTTATAGAGATCTTATTTATTAACATTGCTTCAACAGGTGCCTCTGCAGTATGAGTAAGATTTCTGGGAAGGAGGCAACTGCAGTTGAGCATCTTATTCAAGTCTTCTTCAAATGTTTGGAAGATACCAAGGTTGGGTGCTATAACCACTCGCGTATTTTCAATTATCAGCTTAACTTTTAGTAGAATAGTCGGTTTATGGCAACTGTTTGTATGCAAGCTCTGGAAATGAACTTGTTGATGTCAAAAGGAGTCTCGGCTTGCTTATGAATTATCTTGCTGTGGACGATTGTGCTCTTCAGGTTCGATGATAGAGACTTGGATGAGGAAGTGAACTTGACTTTGGCCCTAAGCCTAAGGTGTGAAGAGTATACACAAGGAAGCGTGGAAAGGGAATCAAAGAATGATGATGTGGCTATATGGTGCATGGATTTCATGAGATAGTTACTATATAATAGGAAGGAGGGGGAGAGAATAAACTAGCTAAGAATTTTGTTAGAAACTGCGGGGGGTGATTTGGGAAGCCTGCATGCTTTTGGGATTGGTAGTTCCACTACCAATTTGTTACTTGTTTTCATTACCTCATTCTACTGTAATTGTGAATCCATTTCAATACAATTGCAGTTTCCATAATCCCTTTTCATTCATTTACTATCATTATTCGTATCATTCATATCAGAACCCATCATTAGATCATTGCAGGTGAGAGTTTCTGATTGACTCAGTTCTTATCTTTGTTTAAATTTGTTAATGTTTGATTTTAATTCTTGTAGGCACTACGATATGTTCTAATTGCAAGGCCTGAATATATGTTAGAAAATGACATTGGAAAGATACTGGAAGGAACATTTCTAATGTTGCTAACGATCAGCTAAGGTAATATATATTGGTATTTCATCCAGTCGTACACATGCCAGCGTAATTACACCTTTGACTTTTAACAACTATTTCTAGGGATGCAACTTCAACCAAATTAGTTGTTGAATTATATCAAATAGTTTATTTTATTTTAATTGTATGAAAATTTGTACATTTGATTTACTTAATGAAGATATTGATATTCTATGGTTGGATTGTTTAAATTTTAGCTAATTGCAGGTAATATATACTTGTATGCATGTATTTTTATGTACATGAACATATACTTTTCTATGGATACTAAATCATGTTAAACTCAGAATCTGTATGTGGTAATGTCTTCCTTTTTCATTAGGGAATACCCCTTTAAATAATACTGATACAATATGATATGTAGCCTTAAATCTTGCTAAAACGGTAACCTACAGATGGACTAAATAATACTTACAGATGGACTATATAACAGGGGAATAATTACATTATTACAAATATCAACAAATCTGCACAATTAATGATTCATAAAATTGTCAAATTCCATTTGCCAAATCATTCTTATAATCAGATTCAAGCATTGCAAAACATGTTTGAGCATCTTCTTGTAATAATGTACCTGGTCACTCGGTCAGAGCTGGGCACAGTGTACCTGTTGCTGCTGGTGCCGGGGTATAATTCAGTTGTACTGGCACTGGGATAATATTTTGGGCAGATGTTTGGATTTCAACGAACATGTTCGACAATCAGCTTTGAAGGTCGGAACCTATCTTCTTTTTTGGATCAGATTCAACTCTTAGAAGTCATATGCAAAGGAACTAGTAAAATTATTTTTTTTAATATAGAACTAAAAACAATTAAGCTGTCAGAGTGTGTGTGTTCATATTGTTTCTATCAATGGTGTTTCCATTCATTCAAATCTTTTGGATTGATGGGTGACAGAAAAGGATGCAAAATTAGGTTTGATGTTTTGCGTAGGAGATTAAATGCAAATCTTGCAACTGTTATCACCTGCCCTGCTGAATGTGGATTAAATGATTAATCTTTTTTATTCGCTTTTTTTTCCCTGGAAACTTTAAGTTGTGCTGCGCCAAGGTCTTGTTTATCTGATCGCCAGTTTTCCACATCTAATAGCACTAGAAACAGATCCTCTGAGAAGTAATCTCATTCTATATATAATTTTGAATGGTAAAATTCACATCAACTAAGTTCTATTAGCTAATTAAAGGTTATTTTCATGTACCCTGCATTTTTTGCAAGCCGACTGGATGATGGACTTCAAATGTCTTTTATGTTTATGCAATATATTTGTGTTAGTCCTAATGGAAATGTTAATCATAAGACACAATCTACGATCCCTGTTTCTGGAAAAGGGAAACCTGAGGCTGGTTTGCTTACTCAATCAAGAGTTGGTGTTTCTCGAATATACAAGCTAATCTGAGGGAATCAGATACCAAGGAACAAATTTTTCATAGCTTTCTTAATGCAAGTCTTATTTGTCATTATTCTTTGTTAATCATGTGAGTTTTTATTTTGGTGATTCGCTCATGTAAGTTTTTAAGTGACCGTTTTATTGGTTTCTTTTCACAGGTACTGCAGAGTCCTTGCCTTGCTTCCATTTGTTGCGCCTGATGAACCACTTTATTTAATCTATGCTATCAATCGAGTAGTTCAAGTTATGGCTGGTCCACTGGAGGCGAACTTCAAATCCTGGATTTCAAGCTTGTTACAAAGTGAGGGTGACGGTACACCTCATGGGAATGGAATGTATCGACAGGCGTTAAATGAACCTATTCATACAACCCAAGTCCAGTCAATGGACTTAAATGGCACATTTTAGCAAAGTGTAGATGTTCAGCCCTACCTCTATAATATGAGGTCAGTGGATTTAAATGGAACAAGTCACCAATTGCCAGATTATCCTTTATCCCATAATGGTAGATCAAAAGTAAAGCTACATGCTGCAGGTTTTTCAGATTCCTTTACCGTCTCAAAAGATGATCTGGAGAAAGTTCAGGTATTTTGGAGTTCACTGTCGTTATTTTTGTCAATTATGTTGATTTGTTTGTGGGGAGCAATGTGAAAATTCAAGCTAATCACCTGAACAGTCGAACATCCACGTTTGAATCAAGCATTAATTTAGTAATTGGATCACATGATCACACTCATTTTGTTCCCGATGCTTATGCAGGCTGACTGTTTATCCGCGATTGCATTGCGACTTCTTTTAAAGCTAGAGACACCTAAAAATCATGTATAGTCTCGATGATGCCATATGTCAGGTGAAACTCTATAATGCATATTATCGTCACTTATTCACCTACCGGGATTAGATACCTAACCGTCCTCTCAATGCAGGCTTATTCTCCCACCAAAACCTGGAGATGTTTTTTCAAGGCAGAATGTTCCATTTAATATTGGTGAATCTCAGTTCAGTTTGCCTTCGCATCTGCAAGAATTAATGCAAAGTTATCAGGTATTATAGGTTGAGTAAATTTGTTTTCTTTCGTACACACCGAACTTTAGGCACATTGAGAGTCTCTGTTGCCATTATCACATAATTTAATCTACAGAATTTGAGGGATTTTTTTAAAAAAATCGTTTGATATTATTTTTATTTTAAATAATATCTTTTTAGTTTATGTATCTTAATTATTATGGAAATTGTCGTATAAGTTTTTTATAAACACATTTAGGAATTTATTAGGTTTTTTTTTCCGGTACTAATGAACTATCAACATGAATTTATTTTGATCGAGAAAATTTATTAACCTTTGTTTATCCTAAACAAAGAACCTTGAGCATATTTTAATTGAGAAGCTCCTGATTTCATCTTAGCCATCCAAATCATATTTTGATTGTTTTCTTTGGTTGTTTCAGTTGCACCTAATTTGTTTAGTGAAGTTTGGTCTACTAAATAAGTTGCACATAATTTGACCACACATAAGATTCTTTGTTGGTATGACATAAATTGCAATGCTTTTTCAAAATAGACCTTTTATGCTAAGGAACAATTAAATGGTATTAATTCATTGAACGGAATATATGTATATATATAGGTGATGAAGAAGAAAAGAAAGATGAGTAAGTTTGTCACAAAATGGCAAGGCTTTTATTAAAGCAATTAATTCTTTATTCTTTTATTAAAGAAAGATGAGCAATTAGTTTGTCTCAAAATGGCATGGCTTTTATTAAAAGCAAAAAATTCTATATTCTTTTATTAAAGAAAGAATAAAGGATTCTATATATAAAAAAAAAAAAAAAAGAATAAAGGATTAGTGGAAGGAATTTGTTATTCTTTCTTCTCTTTTCTGAACATGAATTATAGTCAATTTGTAAAAGAATAAAGAATACATTATTTTCTGTACCAAAAAAAATAAAAAAAGAATATATTATTTTTTTTTTCTACTGAACTCAAGTAATTAATTATAAGTTCTCTTTAAGACAATTTTTTCAAAAGAATCAAATTCGATTCCAAATCATAGAATTAACATAAAAAATATTATTTCTTCAATTATAAGCCAAAGTTTGCCTTTTTGAGACAAACCTATTCTTCTTTCTTTTCTTCTTCTTCACCTATATATACATATATTCTATACTTTTTTTTCTTCACCATTCTTTTTAAACTTTGAATAAAGATAAAGGAAAAAAAGATAAAGGAATCAAGAGTGACATATTTCCGTAAATTTTTGTACACATATAATGGCATGACTAACAGAGTGACATATTACACTTATAAATTACTTTAAAAAGAAACCAAATATTACACTTATAAATAATGCACCAATTTGTACCAAAATAAATAATGCACCAATGAAAACTAAATTAGAGTTAATTTTCTCATTTTTCTCAATAACCAATGGAAATTGGTTTTACATCTTCCTATAATTTTTTTAAGGAAAATACAAAAAAAAACTTCAAACTACTATATTTTTATTTTTTTCTTAAAATTTCGAACAAGAGGATTGTAATCTTACAGACTCAATGTTCCCTGATTGTTTTAGACATTGTACTCCATTCGATCCAAATTATAAACGAATAAAACTCAATCTCTTTGTGCTTAATTATATGAAAGGAAAAACCAACATTTCTTTTTCTTTTTTTTCAAAAAGAATTATTTTTATATATTCTCATGAAATTAAATAAAAATTACATTTAATTTTCTCCCTTTTCACATTTTTCAATAAGCAAATAACCAATGGAAAAAAAACTTCAAATTCGGTGACATGGTCGCCAAATGCTAAGATTCGTCACGGTAACATATTTTCATATACATCATTTAACTTCTCCTTACATCTTGACAACAGTAATAAAAATCACAAATTATATACCCCTAACTAAATGGATTTGGATAACTAAGTGCTCTCAATTCTCACCACATGTGACTTTATTATAATGTTAATACTTAATATACATAAATAAACACAAAAGCATCTTAAAACTTAAAGATATGTGTTCTTTTGCCACTTAACTGGTGGCTTCCAATTTCCTACCGTACGTTTGGACCACCCTATCACAAAGAAGATTCCATTGGAAAATCTTATTGAGGCAAATATATATCCCAAATCCATCAACAAAAATTATGCAAGAATATTACATATAGACAACTATATATAATAACACTATGCATTTAGAAATGGCATCCTAATCAAGTTCAATAATTTATATAACAAAAGAATAAAAAAAATTAATGAAATTAAATATAAATTCCGGGGTCATACCCATACGATTACATGAGATCTTATAAAAAAAATTAAATATAAATTCAATAGAATAAAACTTCCAAAAGAGTGAAGAACCCAACAACAAAAAATGAGTTAATAAGGGGTTTTGGATATTAATATATTTGGTTTTAAAGTAATTCTCCAAAAGCATAGGCAATGGTTTATACTTTATAGGGCTAGCACATGATGATAGCTAGGATTAATATTCTTTATTGTAATTCATGATGTGTGAAAAGCATATAATTCATGATGTGATTCTATAAATAGAGTGCCACCACCAGAAGTCTAGAACACAACACCTATACCAACAGCTTCCTTACTTCCTTCCCACTTCTTAAACAATTGGAGCTATTTCTCCCATCTCAAAATTGTAGCTATTTCTTTCCTTTATATCTCAACTTAACTTCCTTCCTTCCTTTCACAAGATTGAGAACCCTTTGTGGTGTTTAAATTTGGTACATGTTTTGCTAGGAATTGTTTTTTCTGTTTTTCCTTTTCCTACTTCACCTGATACCTCAACCAAAACAGTTAAAATGTCAAACAATTCAAGTGCGTCACATTTGTTGGTTAGTGCTCGACGCACTAACCATATGTGTCCAATCAAAATCCATTGGCACTTAAAATATAACTACAAGGACTATTGGTGGTTGAAGCTGACAATAACAAATTTCAATCGGATTAATTATTCTGATTGTAATTTAGTTGTCCGACATCTAAGCTTGGACGATCTAAGTCAAGTTTTCATCTTCAATTACAAGTCAGTTTCAAAAATCATTTGGATTAACCATCGTAGGAAGCAAAAATATGGATGGGTGAAAGATGAACACGGTCGCCAAGTTATGATCGAACTTTTTGTAGAAAATTCTGATTGTTTTATGACTTCTGGAATAATGTTGGCTGCTAGGTTTGGGTTATCTG
This sequence comes from Trifolium fragiferum, assembly GCA_954870985.1. NCBI lineage: Eukaryota > Viridiplantae > Streptophyta > Magnoliopsida > Fabales > Fabaceae > Trifolium > Trifolium fragiferum. Next base: position 50,303,798 of record OX940789.1, read on the forward strand.
AACCAACTCCTATTACTTTGCACTATCAAATTAAAAATAACAATTTCACTATGACTATTCTAAAAAATCAAGTTTTCATCTTCAATTACAAGTCAATTTCTCCCTACGGGTCTTCCATAAGTAAGTTTTTATTTAATATTTCGTTTACGTAATGTGTTAACATTGTGTATCCTAATAGTTGTGTAACATTATGTTTCTTTTAACAGATGATACAACAATGTTTTGGGGAGTTAAATCCTACAATGATTTACTCCTGCATGCCGGTCCTTCTGGTTATGCCCAAACCGAGTGGCTTTTCCGAAAGGATAAATCTGTATTTACTTTCGAAAGCGGGTGGGCCTTTCCCAGGACAATCTACTTCAACGGCGACAACTGTGTGATGCCACCACCTGACGATTATCCAAGGTTACCAAACGCCAGTGCTAAACATGAGGATCACTTCCTTGCATGGGTGATGGTTTTGGTGGCAGCCTCGGTAGCCATGGTAGCTTTCACTGCTTGGAGGATGTATAGATATATCTATAATGATATATTTATTGCATTTATATCCTCCGCTGTATCATGTAGGATACAAAGTTTATATAGAAAACTGAATTAGGGAGATAGTCCTTGTAGTTAAGATATATATCAATCTCCTTTAATCTCATTAGTCTCCATAGTAAAAGAGATTCTAAGGAACATTTAAGTGTGTTAAATTTATATAGAAGACTGAATTAGGGAGATAGTCCTTGTAGTTAAGATATATATCAGCCTCCTTTAATCTCATTAGCCTCTATAGTTAAAGAGATTCGAAGAAACATTTAAGTGTGTTAATTAATACAAGTTTTGTTGGTTACTATTATCTCTCACTTTAATCTGTATTTTCTGTTCTAACCACTGATATTATAAAAGTTACATGGCTCAAATTTAGTTTCTATTCTATCTATTGTTATGTTAATATACTAGTGCTGTAATCATTAACAGGCAATTAAGCACTCGTTTTAATTCTTAAAAGGTGGAATCCTACTTCAGTTTTCAATTTGGCCTAACTAACTGAAAAAGTGTGGAGGAATTGAATTCCCTAATGTTAAAATATATATCAAGAAAACTCATTTGAACAACTCATTCTTATTTGCCAATTTAGAGGTTAAAATACAATATTGAATAATGAGTCATTACTCATTTGATCTTTCATCCAACAACTAAGATATCTAGTTCTGTGACGGTATAAAGAGTCCAAATTCTGAAAAATATCAAATGATTTTACATTTTTAGTCCTCTGCATGGTAAACTAGTAATCACTGAGATAATATGCTAAAGATTTAAAAATTAACATTTTAGACAATGACATGATGATGAATAGTGTAAGAATTAAGATTGGTCCTTCTCAATCGAAGTGCACAGTGGCTTAAAAAGGATCAGCAGATTTTGGCAGCTAATATGTTCAGTAAATGACAGACAAAGAGGTATTTGATAATTCTGGTGCCTCCTATTTTTTCGGCTTGCATAGCAGAGAAATTAAATCGGAATTTAGGGAGGGCCATATTGTCATTTGAGACTTGCCGCGTCCAACAGTTAGCTCCACAAGCTTCCAATTTAATCTGGGATGAGTTACTTCCAGGTATCCTTTCTAAAATTGCATCTGACATAATGACAGTTTTCTTGTCTTTCATGACAAACAAAATGTTTATCAGTTTTCTTGTCAACATTGCGAATCATCTACGAGATTGTGTTAACTAAACTCTCATTCCACTTACATGCAATGCATTTTCATCTCCCATATAATATGCTTTTATGCTTAAGGTTGTTTCTTTTTTTTTTGGTACAAACTTAAGGTTGTTTCTAGTTTGGGGAAAGTTGTATGAGCTGAGATCATTTTGAAGGTGAATATGCCGCTAGTTCACATATTGTTTTCAATGGCTTTTCTTTGATTTATTTTTTCTGTTCTTGACTTTATAATTGTTGGTTCAGAGGCTTCTTTACGAGCTACTGAGGAAACTAGATGAAGAACTGAAGCATGAAGTCTGTCATTGGACAGCATACTATATAAGTGCTTTCTGTATTTGTTTTACCTAATTTTATGGAACAGTTCTGGTGATCTGCTACTTTTGATGTATAAGAATTTTTCGATTAATTAGGTAAGTTAATAGTTGAAGATTTTGTGTAACCATTTTTACTTCTTATTTTTCGAATTAAAGGAGTTGCTGATTCTTCTTTTCCCCTCATTGAACCAGCAGCATAGGATGCGCCTCGGGCAGAAGGAAGTTTTTCACATTGAAGGTACTTTGATCTGAATGTGTGGCATAATTGGACTTGTTGCTAACCATGCCAAATTTTAACGTTAACCATCAAATATCTCCTCGACCTTGCACTTTTTCTCATAGTTTATCTCTATAATAAATGTAAATAATTAGTCCGAAATATTGTGTCGCACCCGTCATGTTAGTTTCTGCTATAGACAAAACACAAGTGACTGATAGATTTAACAAGATGTTAGGAACTCACAGGAAAACTATTACAAACATTACTTATTATCTCAACTTTTACTCGATAGACGAAGTAGCTGAGAAGATTTAAATTCAAGGACGATGGTTTGTTTACTCTAAATTCTATTATAGACTCTCTATTTTGTGGAATCGTTGGTCTAGACTTGTTTACAGCAATTTCTTTATACCAAAGTGAATTCACTCCTACATTGGTATACAAGACATGGCCTATACAATAATTGCTTGCTAACCATATTTGTTTTTCTCAACATTGGCAGCATTTGTGGCTAAGTTTTTGAGTGTATAAATCCTTCCTCATTGCAACATTTGGCTGAAGAAAGGATGATGATGATACATTTGTATAGATGTTATGTTATGCTAACACTACTTTTTTGTAAATTTTAAATAACATTCATTCATTACCTTAGAGATGGAAATTAAAGAAAAATACAGAGAATATCTTTAAAAGCAAATGAGAAGGATATGTGGACTTGGTCGAGAAACTCATATTCGGTTAAAGAGGCTTACAAACTGATATTAGCCGAATATGGGACTGAAGACTCAAGAGACTCATACTTGCAAAATAAAATTCCTACAAAAGACAACTTAGTTAAAAGAGGCATTATGATCGAATCTCAGAAATCAAGTCCGTATGTCTCACATGTATTCTTCGAGCGAACAGTAGTAACGAAAGTATGACAAGAGATATTAAGATGGATGAAGATTAATATTACTCTCCATAATACAGCATTGGAAAATTACTATAAGTTCTCTGGTGCCGTCTAGGGTGAGAGACCATAATAGGTCTCTCACCGTGAGAGACTAGTTTTTTTTTTTTTTTTTTTTTTTTACAACTTACTTTTGGACCTTAGATTAAAAAGTGGTACATGATATTATAATGCACTATCAGCATTGTATTATTTTTCATTTCTTTTATTTGTTTTTATTCCTACAAAATATAGATCTTTTAAATTCAATCCTTACTTAATTTTAATAGTATTTTTAGTTTTTTAGTCGTACAAAATTTTTCTTAATACGTTGTTTAAATCCTGTTAAAATAAAATTTATTTAATTAATCTTAAACTATTAAATTTTTTTAATGATTTTTTACACACGTGTTTATCACTTTATAAAATGTCCATTAACCAAAACTTATAATTTTTTTATGTGAGATGAGTTAAATATCAATTTTACGCATGCATATTATGCATCATACCGTACGCGAGTACCTTTTTTTTACTTTATGTTTTATGGTTTAAATTAAACGAAGTACATCATATTATAGTGCACTATCAGTATTAAATATCAGTTATAAACGTTTATGAGATTCTTATACGACTTAATCACTTTTATCTCACTTAAATATCAATTATAAACGTCTATGAGATTTTTAGACGATTGAATAACTATTATCGAACTTATATATCTCGCACATTAATATCTCCCACTTAAATATCGATTATAAACGTCTATGAGATTTTTATACGACTCGATCACTCTTATCCTACTTAAATATCAATTATAAACATCTATGAGATTTTTATACGACTGAATCACTATTCAACAAACTTGCATATCTCGCATATTAGTATCTCTCATATTAATATTTCCCACTTAAATATCGGTTATAAACGTCTATGAGATTCTTACACAACTCGATCACTCTTATCTCACTTAAGTATCAATTATAAACATCTATGAGATTCTTAGACGACTAAATCACTATTCTCAAATTTATGTATCTCGCACATTAATATCTTCCACTTAAATATCGATTAAAAATGTCTATCAGATTCTTAGACGACTGAATCACTATTTCGCACTTAAATATCTCCCACATTAATATCTCTCACTTAAATATCGGTTATAAATGTTTATGAGATTCTTACACAACTCGATCACTCTTATCTCACTTAAATATCAATTGTAAACGTCTATGAGATTCTTAGACGACTGAATCACTATTCTCAAACTTAAATATCTCCCACATTATTATCTCTCACTTAAATATCGGTTATAAATGTTTATGAGATTCTTACACAACTCGATCACTCTTATCCCACTTAAATATCAATTATAAACGTCTATGAGATTCTTAGACGACTGAATCTGTAACACCCCAAATCTTATACTTGTTATATTTTATTGATTGATATTATTTATTTAATTGTGTCTGCTAATTGGTATGTTATTGAATGTATTAATTAGTTGTTGTCTTTATGTTTGTTATTAATGTGCTTGCATAAGTGTTGGGCTTAACTAGAATAATAAGAGTTTGTAGTGGAAATAAGGGCAATATAGTAATCTAGTGTGAGTTAGTGGATTGTGTAGAGATAAGATGGACATTTTGGTCATTAGCTAGAGAGATAGAGTATCTTGAAAAGGAAGTAGTGGCAATTCTGTAATTAGTATGAAAGTGGGTGGTGAGAATAGAAATAGAATTGTGAGTGGGAATTGTAGAGAAAATAAGGGTAGTATGGAGATTTGACATTAACCTAAGTGAAGGGGTTATATAAAGGAAAGATTTTTATGAGGGTTAATGTTGTTGTTGTTTATCATATGAGAGAAAAAGAGGTAGAGAGAATGAAGTTCTTGGAAGATAAAAGGAAGAGAAGAAAAGTCATAGATAGAATTGAAGATGTAGAAGGGAGTCAAACTGTAGAGCTTAGAGATGTAAAGCTTCAATCTAAGGTAAGAGGCTTAGATAATATAATTTTGAGTGATCAAAGAGAGAGGAGTTTGTCTATGACTCCACACCCAAACTCTCTTCACTCATTTTGGGTTTTGGGAAGAAAAGGGTTTTGGGAATGTGTTTATAATTGAAGCTTTGATAATGATTCATGTATGATATGCTTCTACTTATGATTGTTGTATGAAATCCATGATAAAGTTGATTACTTGAACTTTGATTTTGATTGATTATGTTAAAAATGTGGTTTTGATGAAAATGGGTATGAATCCCTAATCAAGTTGTTCATGAGTTGTTTTAAGTTGTTTATAAGTTAGAATAAATGTTTTTATCCTTGAATATGATTGGAAAATGTTGTATAAATGTTATTGGGTTCAAATAAGTGATTTTGGCTTTGGAAAAGTGATTTTTGGGTCAAAAATGCGAAAATACGATTTTGAAATTAGGTCCCCGCGCCCAGCGCAGCATTCCCGCGCTCAGGCGCAATTGTCTGCAATTCCTGGAAATTAATTCTGCCATCTGCGCCCGGCGCAGCCCCTCCCGCGCCCGGCGCAGACTAGTCAGCTGCCTTGACCGTTGACTTTTTGTTGACTTTTGACTTTTTGATGGTTTATGCACCCGGAACCTATTCTTCACGATTTTTCGCGTAGAATCCATTTCTGATGTTAGTTTTTAGAGATCATGCTTGGATTATGCTGTTTTGGTATATGATTGCAATACTTTGTTAATTGAATTAAGAACTTAGTATATGTAATTGAGTTTGGATTAGTGAATTGATGAAAAATTAACGAAGTATGAGTTGATATCCATTTTGGATGATTATGATGTGATATATTTAGATCCTATATGAGTTTAGGATGAAGAATTAAGATGATGTTTTATGATGATGAATTGGTTTGATAATTAATAACTTGAAGTATGAGATGATCTTTATGTAATGTATATGATGTATGATGATTTACGAGGTGTGAGACTTAGTTAATGATTCATGTTGATTAATTAATGATATGTGGTAATTAGAGATTAATTAATAATATGTTATGTTTGGATTCTAAATGAATTTATGACATTTATGTGTTATGATGATAAATTGAGATGATGGTGTATAATGATGAGTTGATGATGATAATGAGTTACAATAACTTATTTGTTGATGTATAATATGTATGTTTGTATGTATGACCTAGTGATGATATAATGAGGTGAATTGATGAGAAGGAATATTAGGAAGAGACCTAATATTCATGAGTTGTTGAGTAAGTGTATCATCATAATTGGTTTATGTACATTGCATGCATTCATGTGTCGAGAGTCCACCATGACTATAATCTGTCTGAGTGAAGATGTCCACCACGACTATAAACTGTCTGAGTGAAGATTGGATATATGTTTATCCTAATATGAGGTGAATGGTACCACATGCATATAGTTATGTCTAGGGTGACATGATATGAGTAATTGACATTAGTTGCATTAGGAGTATGTGATTCAATGTGATACTTGGTAATTGGCATTGATTGATGATCCTTAATAAAGTGATTAAGTGTATTATGATGTGTGATAAATGATTAATAAATGATGATGTTATGTATACTTGTCTATTGATTAAGTATGTATGATTATCGTGATGTGTTGTACTCTTATGCTAATGAGATATGAATAACATGAGAATAATGTATGTTTTATGGATTGAGTTGTTAGACATGAGCAGGTTATGTCCTAAGTGTTAAGTATGTTCTTGCACTTAGTTTCTTTTTATGGTTATATTATCTAACCCTCCGTTTTATGTATGTGCTGAACCTTTGGGGGTTTAGGTTCTCAAGTTATGTTTGTGACCGAATCGTCGGTGAAGCTCCGCTCTGATGTGACACGGGGATGGGATCATTTGTATAATGTATATGTTGAGTCTTATTCTTATTTCAATGTATTTAAAGATAGATGTATTTTTCTAGAAACTTATTTTTTGTACAATAATTGTTTTACTAATTAAGTTATTAGTAAGCTTTTATGTGTACGATGTAATACTCGAACCAAACCTTTTGTGAATCAAATCTTATTTCCGTTGCGTATTTTCAAATATTATTTTATAAAGGTATACTTTTTAGAATAACGGGTTTGGGTGTTACAATTTGGTATCAGAGCTCCGGTTGTCCTCGGACATAACGAGCTTGATGTGTGTCAAGTGTCGATCAGAGCAGGTCTGTGCATTTAGACTAAGTGGGCATAGTGCCACTCGTGTGTTTGTGTGATTGATTGTGATTCTTGTGATTTAATTGTTAAGTTACACTTGCACATTAGTCACTATTAATAATTTTGCGGAAGTATTATTAGTTTATTGAATCTTGCTTTTATCGCTTATTGACATGTATTTTACTTGATTCTTATAACTTGTGTTTTAATTGGCAATGACTTTGGCATTTATAATTTGCTTCATGTTTGATTGCTAAGATGGTGGTAGTTTAAATGCTAATTGTTAATCCTTGAATTGCTTTGAGTCTTATGAGAAGAATGTGATAATTATGTAATTTCGCATGTTAGGAGTTAATTCATGTTTATTGCTATGCTTCTATGTTTCATATAACTTAATATGTTTAAATTATGATATGATGCGATTGTATTCTCATTGATTAATGATGAATGATGTTTTGCTCGAGTTGAATAAATATGAGACTTCTTGTTTTCTTTGTATTCTATTGTGGGTAGACAAAATGCAAATATAGTAATGATTTTGATAATTGAACTAGTATAGAACATTGGAATTTATTTTTATGCAATGTAAATTCAAATAGAACTTGAATATGTTTCATAGTTTAATTGAACTATTAGAGTGGAACTTATGTGTATTCTTGAACATGCTCTTGTGTGTATTATGGTGCATAGTACTTTATGATGTGAATGATGTTGAAATCTAAATTATTTTCCTTCGAGTATGTGAAACTTTTTGTATAGAAGAATAGAATTTGTGATAAATTATGTGGATTCTAGAATAAGGTTTGTTTGTAACATGCACTAGATTATTGCCATGAAACTCGATTATTTTCTTGTGATTTATAATAAATGACTATGCTATCTTGCCTAGGATAGATTTGATAAAAATGATGTAGATGTTTTGATTGCTTTATTATATCATGTTTGAATTATGATCTTATGATTATGGAATAACATGTTGGATTGAATATGAGTATTTAAATGATGATTTGATATGTAATGACAAGTATGTTGTTGATTTATGATTTGATTATGATAATGGTAAGTTTATATGTGTGTTGATAATATGATTTAATTATGATATCATGCTTATGTGATGATGTATATATGATTGAATCATAAATGTGTATTTTAGTTGTAAAATGATTGACTATGATGAGTTACGACAATGATATTCTTGTTTATGTATGCTATTTACATGTTCATGTGAACCTTGTTGGAATTGCAAATTAATTCTTTTGAGTGAATGAAACTAGTTTTCATGAAAGTTGAAAGAGTAGAATACTAATGAATTCTAAGATAAGTTTGATGTATGTTTTGCCTTATATGATATATGCTAGATTATCACCATGAAAATTAATTTGTCTACTTCTTATATGTGAGTTATAGTAAGTAGTTATATTATCTTCTTGAGAATGAATTTGACGAATGTGATGTAAGAGATTACCTTTTTATTTACCATGTTAAGCTAGATTATTTTCTTGCATGAATATACTTATGTGAGTACGATTTGTTGAGTTTTGAAATTTGTTGCTATGAAATATTTATCATTTCTTGTTTTGATGTGACTTTAATTTTCCAAAATTTAGAGATGACATGTATGTTGCATAAATGCTTACATGATATTGTGTAGGTGATTGAGTATCGTGTTAAGTTAATTATTTATCTTGTATGATATGCTTATGTGAAATGTTGTGCTATGCTCTTGTGCAATGTAGAATAGACTTTCATGCGTTCGATTTGTCTTACAAATATTTGTTGTTAATCATTGTTGAAGTGTTTTGAAATTATTTATGTGATAAATATGCTTAGAATGATTTGTGTTTGATGGATAATGATATGCATTATATTTGTAAATTGTTAAAATTTCTTTTAGGGAGTTGTTAATTGTATCATTCTTTCTTTTAAGAAATGTTGAGAATGAATGAATTCAATGTGAATCCTTGAGTTACTTGGAATTCGATGTTATGAAATGTTCGTTCTTTTACCTTGATAAAACTCTTCGATTTAATGATTAAAGCATGAGAAATTTAATGTAGGTAATTATGTGTCCTTGTATAGATTATGCATGCGTTGATAATGCGTTGATGAACAGTTAATGAAGTATGAGTTGATATCCATTTCGGATGATTATGATGTGATATATTTAGATCCTATATGAGTTTAGGATGAAGAATTAAGATGATGTTTTATGATGATGAATTGGTTTGATGATTAATAACTTGAAGTATGAGATGATCTTTATGTAATGTATATGATGTCTGATGATTTACGAGGTGTGAGACTTAGTTAATGATTCATGTTGATTAATTAATGATATGTGGTGATTAGAGGTTAATTAATAATATGTTATGTTTGGATTCTAAATGAATTTATGACATTTATGTGTTATGATGATAAATTGAGATGGTGGTGTATAATGATGAGTTGATGATGATAATGAGTTACAATAACTTATTTGTTGATGTATAATATGTATGCTTGTATGTATGACCTAGTGATGATATAATGAGGTGAATTGATGAGAAGGTGTTAAAGTACAAAAGTAAGTATAATTTTATCGTCTCCACAGGGACTGGTGCGATATTAAAACCTTTCAACAACTAATATAATTTTAAGTATAGTGATTATAAGACTGTTTAAGTGTGAAATTGTAATTGCAAGTAAAATGTGATAAAGTTTCAGAGAGATAAGTTTGCTGGGATTAGATTTCACTAACTCAATCGCATGTATTCTTCCAATCAGTTATACTGACTTTAGCTATTTATCAATATTATCACATATCGCTCACGTTCGTGTCCAGATCACGACGAGAATCCCATTATATCTATTAATCCCCGATGTCTCGGGTGATCAATCAATACATCGGCTTTATCGTATTGCTTAAACTCCAATGTCTCGGACAATTTAACCAATACAATAGCATTAAGATTCGATACTCTAAGTGAATATTAAACCTAAATCTATGTCTAGAGTTTAGAATTTAATAGATAATTGTTCTAGGTCTTGGATTCAAAAAGTATATGTCTATAACATTTCAAACCCTAAAATTTATAATTGAAATCAAGAACAATATCAATATTGATTAATAATCTAAAACCATATATAATGCCAAGATCAAAAGAAATACATACTCATAAGTTAATTACATCTAACCCAACAAAAGTGTCTTTAGCTACTCATTACCATGATAGCTTTACACAAATGAGAAGAAAAGAGATGAAATAACAACACCGATCGATTCCTCGAACAGTTGGTGTGCATCCCACACTGTCTTCCTCTCGTCTACTTTATGTTTTCACTCTCTATTCTGCGTTTTTGCTCTCTCTCTATTCCTCTGTTTCTCGTGTGAGTGTATGAATATTAGAGAGGAATCCAAGTTGCCACTTATATAGCTTACAACTCTTTGGTGTTAAGTAACACAAAACGGTGTCGTTAGTGCCACTTGATCAAACCGCCTCTTTTTGTTTGGTTTCTAATTCCCTTTCCTTGACCTTAAGTCTTTGTGCCACCTGACCACTATCCTTCACTTGATTACTTTCTCATTTTTCCCTATTGATTTACAACATAAACATTGCAGTAATAATAATAGTAATATAATAGTTATTATAATTTTGAGATTATATCAACATATTTATAACAAAATTAAGTTAATAAGAAATAAGTGAAAATTGCTAAAATACTAATTTGGTAGTAACTATTATATTTACAAATAGATGGAGTTTTTACTTCAAATAACTTTATAAAATAAGTTAATAAGTGCTTAACATGTATAGGCAAAATCACAGTTTTTTAGCACTTATCAACTCTCCCCAACTTAGAACTTTGTTTGTCCTCAAACAAAAGTCCTATCAAAAGTTAACTCAAAGTTTTCTATCATCTAATAAATGATCATGGTTTTAGAACAATCAACTTTAAAATTTTAATCTGTTGAAATTGCATGACAATTACTTGCAGTAATGTTCCAAGTAGAAACGATGGTACCCATGAATACAAGCATCAATATGAAACTTTTGCCCAATCAAAATAAAATTTTGATGCATACTTCATTGAAATGTTAATCAACCAGAAATGCATTCCTCACATATAGTGTTTAACTCAAAAATAAGCAGGGTGAGTGTTTCTCTCAATTTCAAACATTGCATTTACACAAATCAATTTTGGTAGTCATCTCTGCACATGCTACAACGTACACAATCAAACATGGATCACTAAGGCCTTTTCTAGGTGGTAACGTGGCTAGGCTCCAAATGAATTATTGTTTTTCTAGATAAACAAAGGTGCCTAAAGGTTAAGAGAGCAATTATAATCATGATTTCTTCAAACACTTCAACTCACTCTCTTTTTCTCTTTTCATTCAACCACTTCAAACTTTTTTTTTTTTTTTTTTTTTTTTTTTATGATTTTCAAAGAATTCCCTCTTTTCTTTCATCATTTTCTTTTCATTCTTCTTTTCTATCTTTTCCGGTTTCTTTTCTTTGTTTCTTTCTTCTTCTTTTTTATTTTATTTTGATTTTCAAGAATTGTCAAGAAAAAAATTTTCACACATTTTTCAATCACCAATCTAACTACTTTGTATTCTTCTTTTCTTTCCAAAAGCTTTTCCCTCCCCAACTTAAATAGAACCATGATTGTGAAAAGAATGCTCTCTTATCCTAAGACAAGGTAAGTATTCATTGTTTTTCTTTTTAAGTTAAGGGTTCTATTTCAAAAAGAAACAAAATATTTCGTTTAGGCTCAAAAGGGGTTAAGCAAAGGATCACTCGCTCACGGGTTGGCTTTTTGGCTATGTGGTTTCTCTCAAAATAGAAACAAGTGCCTTGATCATGTCCATGTATCATATATACAGTAACCAGCAGAGAATTAAACAAAATCAACAGTATAAATACAATGATGACTCTCAATATGTATTTGTGGGATGCACACAACTCACGTGGCTTAAGGCCTATAATGCATTACCTGATTTCATAACATTTTTCATGAACATGCTCACTTTTTCATTTTGATCAGTCAAAAGGTTCATAAACATGCTATGTTTCAAGTCTAACCACACATTAAAACTTATGAAAATCAATTGCACAAACATTTTCAATTACCTCATGCAATTCTTGATTTTTCTAAAACCATGGCATTTTCAGAATTTCCCAAAACAACACAATTAACACAAACATCATAAATCTAACATGTTCCAAAACAACCTATCTAATCTACTGAAAATAAATGACTGAATTAATAATAATAATAATAATAATAATAATAATAATAATAATAATAATAACAATAATAATAATAAAAAATAAAAAAACTGTAAAAGTTCACTAGTTTTGGCGTGCTTTTAAGCTCCATGCTCTCCTTCATCCTTTTCATTATTAACTCCAACTTCAGCCTCATTTTGATGAGCTGCCCCCTCTGGTAAAATTGGACTGACCCCAGGCCATGTACTAAATGCAGCAAAGACCTCAAGTGTAGGCCAAGCGAAAGGAATTGTCGCGCCTTGCTGCACAATGAACCTGTGCATGTATCCATTAAGAACTCGGTTTGCTCAGTGGTTAGCATGTAAAAGTGATAATCAATGTTCTAAAGCATTCACCACTTGGTTCCTAAAAATAAGGCACCATTAATCCAAGAAGATTAAAATATTCACAATTTATTCATATCATCATTGAACATATTCAAATTGTGAATATTTCTCCTCATAAAAAGAACTTGCAAAGACATTCAAAATTCAACTCACACACAGTATATATGCAAGATTTTGTTACATTTCACACAAAGTAAATTACATTGAATTTGAACATATTTAAAAGCAAAGACACGTGAAGCAAGGCAGCACTAAAGTTGTTCTATAGAAGCAACACTGAATCACTAGAACATGAAATTATACCCTTAAGCAAACTAATAATAAAGAACAAACATAAAAAGATTGACATCTTAAGCTTCAATGGCACAACATGTTTGTATTCACAGGAACAACAAACAATTATAATTCTTCCACACATTGTTCCTAAATAAGCACATTAATCCCACAATGTTACTCACAAAATCAAAATGTTAATACCAAGTCACATTCCTAACCACTCAAGGTTAGCAATTGAAAAGTTAAAATTCACGTGACAAGTTAGAGTATAAAAGTCATGAATTCCATTAAGTGATTAAAACTAACAATCTTAAAGAAACGTGCTTATGGGAACTCATAAAGAATTCAAATTTGGACCTACAAACAATCTGAAATATGACAGGGCAGTAGCATGGTAGACCATAAAACATAACCAACATCTTAGCTTTAATGAAAACAGTCCCTGATGTTTCTTCAAAAAATGATGAAATTAAAACAGTGAGTGTTCGATCACTTTGAGAATTCAAGTCATTTGACTTTTGGATTCCAATCAATACCAACAAAAGCACAAGTTACTCCAACAACAGTTCTTAGTTATCAATTCCAGTAATTTCATAGCAATTGAAAATAGAACCAAAAGATTATCTAAGAACTAATTCACTCACATTCAATCCCTAATATGCATTCCAACTAAAATTATCAACAATAATCAAACAATGACGGAGTTCACCTATTGGAAGCAAAAAGGAAGCATACACATTCAAGATTCATAAGCAATGAGAACAATTCATACCTCTCCTTGTTGGAATCAAATGCACCAAACTGAGATGTGAAAGTACTAAAAAAAATGCAATTGGAATAGATCAACAAAGTATGGTTTGTGATTTGGGGGAGGACAATGACAGAAATATTAAATTCTGGGGTTGGAGAAACATGAAAAATGCAGGCATGCAGAGAAAAAGGTACTATTTGGTTGTCAGTGGAAATAAATGAGAGAGTATATTCTTTAAAATTCTGTGAATCTCGCTAAGCCAAGGATACTTTGCTAAGCAAATTCATGACAGGTGATAGAAAATGCAACATTTTCACAACTCAGAAGCAATAGTTCAATTTTGGCTCATTTGAAACTTTTCAAAACATACCTAAGTGTACTAAAATGATAAATTGCAGAATTTAAATAGTATAGATAGAAAATTGGGTTGCCTCCCAATAAGCGCTTGGTTAACGTCGGTAGCTCGACGCCTGATATGTTAGGGTGGCCAAAATGAAACGGAAACCACATCATTCTTTTGCTTCCGTTGATTAGGGAGAAACTCCATGAACTTTTGATACAAATGATGTGGAGTCCATTCTCTCCCCAACTGACTTTGATTGAACAAGGCACAAATGGATTCTATGACTTTATCAATTTTGGCCTTATTAACTTTAACCCTCTCTTGGTTATTTTCCTCTTCTTTTTCAACTAATTTCTCTTCTTCTCCCTCATTCTGGTCTTTCTCTCCAACAACAACTTTCTTTAATTCTTCATTTTCTTGTTTTTCATTCAATTCAACAACTCTCTCAGTTTCTAAGTTGTCACCAATGCCTTCACCAATCACATTACTGCTCCTAGTTGAGATTGATTTGCAGTGTTCCTTCGGATTAGGTTCAGTGTTGGCAGTAAACGTTCCTCCTTGCATATTAGCCATCTGCCCAAGCTGAGTTTCAATATTATTTACTGCTGCATCGGTGTTTTTCTGGTGACCAACGTTGCTTAGATGATGAAGATGTTGCTCCTGCTCCTGTTGATACTGCAGTTGTTGTGGAAGATGCTGGTTGTAATTTTCATATTGGTGCTGTGTGTTGGATGGTCCAACATCTTGTCTCCACCCATGGCCATAGTTTGAATTACCTCCTCTCTGATAGACGGTGTTGTTTTGATATTGCCCTTGCCTTTGTTGATTTTCCATGAAATTTACTTCTTCAATTGACGGAGGACAATAACCAGTTTGATGATCATCAGTGCACAACTCACAATACGCAACCTGCTTGGATTTACTTGACCATTCTTGAATCAAAGCCAGTTTGGACAGTTGCTTTGTGAATT
Source organism: Trifolium fragiferum (assembly GCA_954870985.1). Classification (NCBI taxonomy): domain Eukaryota; kingdom Viridiplantae; phylum Streptophyta; class Magnoliopsida; order Fabales; family Fabaceae; genus Trifolium; species Trifolium fragiferum. The sequence continues at coordinate 50,319,082 of OX940789.1, forward strand.
CTTCCACAGTTTGCGTATGCAGATTATTCTGAGCCAACATAACATTTGATGTACCAAGATCAATAATCCCAGCTTTCTTTTGCGAAGGATCTCGATTGTACTGGCCTTGATGATCACTGAGTGCCATTTTCTCTATGATAGCGATTGCATCTTCAGCACTCTTTGACATTAAGGAACCACCTGCAGCTGCATCTAAGAGAAGTCTTGGTTGATGTTGAAGTCCGTTGCGGAAATTATGAATCTGAGTAAGATCATCAAAACCATGGTTATGGCATCTTCTCAACATAGACTTGTACCGCTCCCATGCTTCGCAAAGTGTTTCACTGGACCCTTGGAAAAATACATGAATAGCGATCTTGGCTTCCATGAACTTATTGTGGGAAAAGAACCTGCTGAGAAATTTTTCCTCAAGTGCATTCCAGTTGGTCATAATCTGAGCCGGTTGGTCCAAGTACCAATCTTTTGCTATCCCGATCAGTGAATGGGGAAACATCCTCATGAACACAGCCTCTTCTTCCGCTTCAGATGCTCCGAGTGTGTCGGCAATCTCATAAAACTTGGTAAGATGAGTATATGGATCCTCATGATCTAAACCTGCAAAAGGGTTAGCATATAAGATTTGTAGGAGTCCAGGCTTTATCTCTATTTGTCTGGTATTTTTCAGAGGTCCGACAATGTGGGCTAGCCGTCTTGGACTGTTGTGACATGGCATTACACTACCACCTTTGTTGTTAAAACCATGGTCAGTCATGGTTTATGCACGTAATGAGGAATCTGAAATAGAAATAGCTAACAAGAAGAACTACTTTGTCTAGCAAAGAGGGGTTAGGATAACACACAGCTTATATAGAAACAAATATGTACAAATACTTAAAACAATAGAAATTGTTGCGATGTTTCAATATCTAAACGCCAGTCCCCGACAACGGCGCCATTTTGTTAAAGTACAAAAGTAAGTATAATTTTATCGTCTCCACAGGGACTGATGCGATATTAAAACCTTTCAACAACTAATATAATTTTAAGTATAGTGATTATAAGATTGTTTAAAGTGTGAAATTGTAATTGCAAGTAAAATGTGATAAAGTTTCAGAGAGATAAGTTTGCTGGGATTAGATTTCACTAACTCAATCGCATGTATTCTTCCAATCAGTTATACTGACTTTAGCTATTTATCAATATTATCACATATCGCTCACGTTCGTGTCCGTGTCCAGATCACGACGAGAATCCCATTATATCTATTAATCCCCGATGTCTCGGGTGATCAATCAATACATCGGCTTTATCGTATTGCTTAAACTCCAATGTCTCGGACAATTTAACCAATACAATAGCATTAAGATTCGATACTCTAAGTGAATATTAAACCTAAATCTATGTCTAGAGTTTAGAATTTAATAGATAATTGTTCTAGGTCTTGGATTCAAAAAGTATATGTCTATAACATTTCAAACCCTAAAATTTATAATTGAAATCAAGAACAATATCAATATTGATTAATAATCTAAAACCATATATAATGCCAAGATCAAAAGAAATACATACTCATAAGTTAATTACATCTAACCCAACAAAAGTGTCTTTAGCTACTCATTACCATGATAGCTTTACACAAATGAGAAGAAAAGAGATGAAATAACAACACCGATCGATTCCTCGAACAGTTGGTGTGCATCCCACACTGTCTTCCTCTCGTCTACTTTATGTTTTCACTCTCTGTTCTGCGTTTTTGCTCTCTCTCTATTCCTCTGTTTCTCGTGTGAGTGTATGAATATTAGAGAGGAATCCAAGTTGCCACTTATATAGCTTACAACTCTTTGGTGTTAAGTAACACAAAACGGTGGTGTTAGTGCCACTTGATCAAACCGCCTCTTTTTGTTTGGTTTCTAATTCCCTTTCCTTGACCTTAAGTCTTTGTGCCACCTGACCACTATCCTTCACTTGATTACTTTCTCATTTTTCCCTATTGATTTACAACATAAACATTGCAGTAATAATAATAGTAATATAATAGTTATTATAATTTTGAGATTATATCAACATATTTATAACAAAATTAAGTTAATAAGAAATAAGTGAAAATTGCTAAAATACTAATTTGCTAGTAATTATTATATTTACAAATAGATGGAGTTTTTACTTCAAATAACTTTATAAAATAAGTTAATAAGTGCTTAAAATGTATAGGCAAAATCACAGTTTTTTAGCACTTATCAGAAGGAATATTAGGAAGAGACCTAATATTCATGAGTTGTTGAGTAAGTGTATCATCATAATTGGTTTATGTACATTGCATGCATTCATGTGTCGAGAGTCCACCATGACTATAATCTGTCTGAGTGAAGATGTCCACCACGACTATAAACTGTCTGAGTGAAGATTGAATATATGTTTATCCTAATATGAGGTGAATTGTACCACATGCATATAGTTATGTCTAGGGTGACATGATATGAGTAATTGACATTAGTTGCATTAGGAGTATGTGATTCAACGTGATACTTGGTAATTGGCATTGATTGATGATCCTTAATAAAGTGATTAAGTGTATTATGATGTGTGATAAATGATTAATAAATGATGATGTTATGTATACTTGTCTATTGATTAAGTATGTATGATTATCGTGATGTGTTGTACTCTTATGCTAATGAGATATGAATAACATGAGAATAATGTATGTTTTATGGATTGAGTTGTTAGACTTATGTCCTAAGTGTTAAGTATGTTCTTGCACTTAGTTTCTTTTTATGGTTATATTATCTAACCCTCCGTTTTGTGTATGTGCTGAACCTTTGGGGGTTCAGGTTATGTTTGTGACCGAATCGTCGGTGAAGCTCCGCTCTGATGTGACACGGGGATGGGATCATTTGTATAATGTATATGTTGAGTCTTATTCTTATTTCAATGTATTTAAAGATAGATGTATTTTTCTAGAAACTTATTTTTGTACAATAATTGTTTTACTAATTAAGTTATTAGTAAGCTTTTATGTGTACGATGTAATACTCAAACCAAACCTTTTGTGAATCAAATCTTATTTCCGTTGCGTATTTTCAAATGTTATTTTATAAAGGTATACTTTTTAGAATAACGGGTTTGGGTGTTACAGAATCACTATTCTCAAACTTACGTATCTCGCACATTAATATATATATATATATATATATCCCATTTAGAAAATTAATTTCGTCCCAAAATTATTTAATTGGGATGGAATTTGCGATAGATTTCTGTCTCACATTTTATTAATCAATGTCATAGCTCATTTTTTGACCAAAATTTTTGCATTTTTGCATTCATCGGCCATGTTTTGTCCGAAATAATCGATACACTTTTCAAAGATAATTCGACGGAGATGTATTTTAAAATGCCCGTCGTATCTCGATTTTGTCACGACTTTTTCCTCCGCATTTAATTTGTGCTAATTTAATTTCTTTTTACAAATAGTAGAATCTTTTTTATTAAAAATATTATTATTGTGTTAATTTGTTTCCTTTTTTATTTCTTCATAATATTCAAAAAATAAGTCAATCTATTTTTTATTTCTTCATAATAATAATAATAGTAATAATAATAAAATAATAGTAAAAAAAGAAAGAAAGGATAGGGGTGGGGGAGAGATGCAGCCACGTGCTGCATCTCCTTTTTTTTTAATTACATTTTTTTTTCTATATTTTAATATGATAATAATAATAATATTAATAGTAATAATAATAATAAATAACAATAATGATAAAGGAAAGAAAGAAATAATAATAATAACAATAATTATAAAAGGAAACATGAAATACTTAACATATTTTTTGGGATTTTTAATAGTTGAAGATTTTGTGTAGCCATTTTTACTTCTTATTTTTCAAATTAAAGGAGTTGCTGATTCTTCTTTTCCCCTCATTGAACCAGCAGCATAGGATGCGCCTCGGGCAGAAGGAAGTTTTTCACATTGAAGGTACTTTGATCTGAATGTGTGGCATAATTGGACTTGTTGCTAACCATGCCAAATTTTAACGTTAACCATCAAATATCTCCTCGACCTTGCACTTTTCTCATAGTTTATCTCTATAATAAATGTAAATAATTAGTCTGAAATATTGTGTCGCACCCGTCATGTTAGTTTCTGCTATGGACAAAACACAAGTGACTGATAAATTTAACAAGATGTTAGGAACTCACAGGAAAACTATTACAAACATTACTTATTATCTCTACTTATACTCGATAGACGAAGTAGCCGAGAAGATTTAAATTCAAGGACGATGGTTGTTTACTCTAAATTCTATTATAGACTCTCTATTTTGTGGAATCGTTGGTCTAAACTTGTTTATAGCAATTTCTTTATACAAAAGTGAATTCACTCCTACATTGGTATACAAGACATGGGCCTATACAATAATTGCTTGCTAACCATATTTGTTTTTCTCAACATTGGCAGCATTTGTGGCTAAGTTTATGAGTGTATAAATCCTTCCTCATTGCAACATTTGGCTGAAGAAAGGATGATGATACATTTGTATAGATGTTATGTTATGCTAACACTACTTTTGTGTAAATTTTAAATAACATTCATTCCCTTAGAGATGGAAATTAAAGAAAAATACAGAGAATATCTTTAAAAGCAAATGAGAATGATATGTGGACTTGGTCGAGAAACTCATATTCGGTTAAAGAGGCTTACAAACTGATATTAGTCGAATATGGGACTGAAGACTCAAGAGACTCATACTTGCAAAATAAAATTCCTACAAAAGACAACTTAGTTAAAAGAGGCATTATGATCGAATCTCAGAAATCAAGTCCGTTTGTCTCACATGTATTGTTCGAGTGAACAGTAGTAACGGAAGTATGACAGGAGATATTAAGATGGATGAAGATTAATATTACTCTCCATAATACAGCATTGGAAAATTACTATAATTTATCATTATTTAGTAAAGTTTGGTTTACTAAAATCAGTTGCACATAATTTGACCACACATAAGATTCTTTGTTGGTATGACATATATAAATTGCAATGGTTTTTCACAATATACTTTTTATGCTAATCAACCTTAATGAAGTTCAAAAACTGAATTAATTTTCTATGCTAATTAATCAAACTTTTCTCGCTAATTATACAATGAAATTAATATATTTTGCTTCAAGTCTAATCTAAGCATCATTCTAGCTTTGATAGTGAAACAAATTAAAGGAGGGAAGAAAAAAAAAGAATCATGCAGATAAATAAGCACTTTAACACCTAACAGGTCCACAATATTAGTGTGACGTACTAGCTTCTCATTGCAAAGTCCACCAGTGTTAAATCTTTTAATAGGAATCAATTGATTTCTTTCCTTAATTGTGATTGATGTATTTGAATGAAGAAGAAAAGAAAGAAGAGGACATAAAACTCAGCCTGTCTCACAAAGGCAAAATTGGGCACTTTTATTAAAGTATGATGCTTGTTGGACAAGTTGGATACAATAAATGAATGAATGAAGACTTGATGAATACAATGAATCAAGTACTATATTCCAAAGTTAAGTTCCACTTATCAGACAAGTGTTAAAGGAAGTCCACAAAATATGATAAAGAGTAAGACTATATGAGAAAATCTAATATAGGCACAAACACAAATGAAATGTGTTAGGCACACTCACATAAACTATGGTGTGAAAAATAACACAAAGAAACATACTAGGTTAAAATCTCATAACATTGTAGCAAATATACCATCTACATAAACACCATATTTAATAAACTACGCCCAACAGTCTCTCCAGGCTTGCTTTCACTAGGGGTGTTCGCGTTGCGGTTTGGTTCGGTTATGAGCGAAAAAGTCATCCGAACCGCGAGATAAAAAAGCATGCGGTTCGGTTTTTGGTAAACAATATCATCCAAACTTATCCAAACCAAATGCGGTTTTTGTGGTTTTCGGTTTGGATTGATTCGGTTTTGCGGTTTACTTTTGGATTGGTTCGGATACGATCACCCCTAGCTTTCACCCCATTTTTCTAACAAAGCCAAAACCATATCCATAGCATGTAGATTCTTGTAATGGACATGATTCACTGCAAAAGGGAATAAATAGAGTTAGGGGGTAAACATTGGGAATAAAATGGAGATACAAACAACTAACAAGCCTTATCCCATTAAGTGGGTCAGAAAATTATGAAACTAGAATAATTTAAAATGACTCGACTATCTGATGGCGTGTAAAGGTGGTGAGGCACCCCATTACATGCTTCAACGGTGGATCAAACAAAAAAATACCATTAGATTTAGTGAGTGGAGTTGATTTCTTGAAAAGAAATAAGAACATGTACACATTCTCAAATCTAATGCTTCGCTAACCTATTTACAAGGTTTTAACTTTTTTCCCTGCAGTAAACAAATTCATCCTTCAAAATTTGATGGTTACTTACTAGAAAACTAGTAAAATCCTTTGCCTCAAAGGCAAAAGCTATATACTATAGGACTAGATATAAAACTGTACTATAGATTTGTAACATTTTCTGCAACTACCACTCGATAGAATCCACTTCCATCTTTCTTTGAAGTAACAAAGTAAATATTGAAAAGTTTAGAACATATGCCAATAGAGAAGGGGTGAAGATTTGCTTTATCCTTTGCCATGAGGGGAAGAGGGTGTGAAGAGACAAAGTCCTCAAAACACATTTAATTTTATTTAAGATATGATTTATCCTTTCTTCATTTGGGGGTTTTCGCTTTCAAGCCCCATTTAATTCCCTCCCACGAAAATCCTCAAAAAATGAATCAATGAAAGCACAACTCATTTGCCAATGGAAGCATGAGATCATGTGCACCTTTCTAATCTAAGGATCAAATTGCTTGCTAACCATATTTGTTTTTCTCAACATTGGCAGCATTTGTGGCTAAGTTTATGAGTGTATAAATCCTTCCTCATTGCAACATTTGGCTGAAGAAAGGATGATGATACATTTGTATAGATGTTATGTTATGCTAACACTACTTTTTTGTAAATTTTAAATAACATTCATTCCCTTAGAGATGGAAATTAAAGAAAAATACAGAGAATATCTTTAAAAGCAAATGAGAAGGATATGTGGACTTGGTCGAGAAACTCATATTCGGTTAAAGAGGCTTACAAACTGATATTAGTCGAATATGGGACTGAAGACTCAAGAGACTCATACTTGCAAAATAAAATTCCTACAAAAGACAACTTAGTTAAAAGAGGCATTATGATCGAATCTCAGAAATCAAGTTCGTTTGTCTCACATGTATTGTTCGAGTGAACAGTAGTAACGGAAGTATGACAGGAGATATTAAGATGGATGAAGATTAATATTACTCTCCATAATACAACATTGGAAAATTACTATAAGTTCTCTGGACTGATAGCTAATGGAATGGTGGGAATAGAAAGATTAATTAATATCGATTGTTTTCTTTGATTTTGTTTCAGTTGCACATAATTTGTTGTCTATTCATTATTATTTAGTAAAATTACTATAAGTTCTCTGGACTGATATCTAATATTCATCATTATTTAGTAAAGTTTGGTTTACTAAAATCAGTTGCACATAATTTGACCACACATAAGATTCTTTGTTGGTATGACATATATAAATTGCAATGCTTTTTCACAATAGACCTTTTATGCTAATCAACCTTAATGAACTTCAAATTTTTCTCTCTAATTATACAATGAAATTAATATATTTTGCTTCAAGTCTTATCCAAGCATCATTGTAGCTTTGATAGTGAAACAAATTAAAGGAGGGAAGAAAAAAAAAGAATCATGCAGAGAAATAAACACTTTAACATCTAACAGGTCCACAATATTAGTGTGACTAGCTTTTCATTGCAAAGTCCACCAGTGTTAAATCTTTTAATAGGAATCAATTGATTTCTTTCCTTAATTGTGATTTATGTATTTGAATAAAGAAGAAAAGAAAGAAGAGGACATCAAACTCAGCCTGTCTCACAAAGGCAAAATTGGTTACTTTTATTAAAGTATGATGCTTGTTGGACAAGTTGGATACAATAAATGAATGAATGAAGAGTTGATGAATACAATGAATCAAGTACTATATTCCAAAGTTAAGTTCCACTTATCAGACAAGTGTTAAAGGAAGTCCACCAAATATGATAAAGAGTAAGACTATATATATCATACATAGTACACCGATGCTTATTATGAGAACGTTATTGACACAATTACATTGATATATAACTTGTTATGTTTTAGTCTCGGATACGCGTCGGTGTTTGACATCAACACATAAAATAATATCATTGATTTTTGTTTTAAATTATTATTGATGTTTGTATCAGTCGGTGATTCATAGCTTGAAAGCATACTACTGATAATATTGATGTTTTATAACTTCAATCCTATTAGACTTGGTTAGGTAGTTAGGAGGTGGTTACATAACTACCTTGAGTTAGTTAGTTATGGTTACTTGTGTTACAAGTAATAGATGGGTTAGGAGTTTTCCTTATAAATAAGCGTGTACCACATGCATTGTATACAACTCATTCTCTATTTTTTTTCTTATCAATAAAATCTTAACACTTTCCTCCTAGTTTTCTCTCTAGTTCTTACTTGTTATCTTCTTCCTCTTATCTTGGATTACCCTAACAAATTGGTATCCAGAGCCCTTTGGTTCTTAGTGTAGAAAGCACAAAGATTCAGTCTTGTTTGGTGTTTACATTTTCCTTCATTCAGAAACAATGTCAGGGAATGGTTTACCAAACAATCTTCCAATTCTTGAGGGCAAGAATTGGGAAAGATGGAGCAAACAGATGAAGTCTCTCTTTGGTTTTCAAGATACATGGGAAGTGGTGGTTAATGGTGTGCAAGACTTGGTGGGGAATGCCACTGAAGCTCAGAGATCAGCACACAAAGACTTAAAGAAGAAGGATTGCAAGGCAATGTATGCAATTCAAGCTGCAGTAGATTCTGCAAATTTTGACAAGATATCTAGTGCTGAATCCTCTAAGGCAGCCTGGGATATTTTGGTGAAATATTATGAAGGAGGAGAAAAGGTGAAGGGAGTGAAGTTGCAGTCTCTGAGAAGGCAATATGAGCTTCTACAGATGGATAAGAGTGAATCCATTGGAGCCTATGTGTCGAAGGTTCAAAGCATTGTCCATACAATGAAGAGCTGTGGTGAGGTGATGACAGATAGGATGATTGTAGAGAAGGTAATGAGAACTCTAACTCCAAATTTTGATCATGTCATTGTTGCCATCCAAGAAACTGGGAATGTAGCTACATTACAGTTGGAGGATCTTGTCGGATCTTTAGAAGCACATGAGTTGATGATAAATGAAAGGAAAGGGGTTCAAGAATCTGTACAAGCCTTACAAGTTCAGGCTTACAAGAAAGCTAACAGTCACAAAGAAAAAAAACAAGATAAGGGAAAGAATGGCTCTCAGAAAAAATTTGATGGAAAATCTGAATCCTTCAAGAAAGGAGGAGGAACATCAAATTCAAAGAAAGGGAAAGGCAAGGACAAGAGTCACATTCAGTGCTATAACTGTGAGAAATGGGGACACTATGCTTCAGATTGTTGGTTCAAGAAAGGCAAAGAAAAGGGCCAAGACTCTGATGATGAAGCAAAACTTGTGCAAGAAAAGGTTGAAGACAAAGCTGTGACTTTCATGGCTGCATTATCAGAGGTAGAATCACAAGACAAAGTTGATGCTGAGACTTGGTTCTTAGACACGGGGTGTTCCAATCACATGACTGGTCACAAAAACTGGTTAGTGAAGTTTGATTCTGGAAAGAAAAGTAAAGTGAAGCTGGCCAATAGCAGTTCATTGCAGTCAGAAGGCATTGGTAACATGGTTATCAAGAGAAGCAATGGAAGCTCTGCAGTAATTGAAGATGTGATGTTTGTACCAGGTATGGACTGTAATCTTCTGAGTGTTGGACAGTTAGCAGAAAAAGGTTTTTCAGTTATCATTAAGAATGAGAAATTTGAACTTTATGATCCTGCAAATAACCTAATTCTGAGGACTCCTTTGGCCAAGAATAGAACTTTCAGAACTTTGATTCACACAAACACTGTTCAGTGTATGAAGGTAGTAACAGATGAGAAGTTGAATTGGCTATGGCACCTGAGATTTGGACATTTGAATTTCAAATATCTAAATCAGCTAGGGAGCAAAGGAATGGTACTTGGCCTACCTAAGATTGAAGCTTCAGAAAGAGTATGTGAAGGTTGCTTAGTTGGTAAACAACCTAGAAATGCTTTCAGCAAGAGTTTGCCTATGAGATCATCAAGTGTACTAGGTGTTGTGCATTCTGATGTGTGTGGTCCCTTTGATGTGAATTCACTTGGTGGTAATAGATATTTTGTTACCTTTGTTGATGAGTATAGCAGGAAGATGTGGATATACTTGATTCAAACCAAGGATGCAGTATTTGATGTCTTCAGAAATTTTAAGGCATTAGTTGAAAATCAAAGTGGAAAGAAGATCATAGCTCTCAGAACAGATGGTGGAGGTGAGTATACTTCCAAGAAGTTTGAGTCATTTTGTGTTGAACAAGGTATAGAACATGAAGTCACAGCTCCCTATACACCTCAACACAATGGCTTAGCTGAAAGAAGGAACAGGACTATTCTTGATATGGCAAGGTGTATGGTGAAGCATAGGAACCTGCCTAAAGCTTTCTGGGGTGAAGCAGTTCACACTGCTGTGTATGTGTTGAACAGGTGTCCAACCAAGAAGCTGAAAGACAAAGTACCTGAGGAAGTGTGGAGTGGTAGAAAACCTAGTGTAAGTCACTTCAGGATTTTTGGTGCTTTATGTCACAAGCATGTGCCTGAAGCAAAAAGGAAGAAGCTTGATGACAGAAGTGAAGTCATGATCTTGGTAGGATACCATGTCACAGGTGCTTACAAGCTGTATGATCCTGTCACAAAGAAAATGATCTACAGTAGAGATGTTGTAATTGATGAAGAGAAATCCTGGGATTGGATTGCTGGTTGTAGTTCAAGCAGAGCTCAATTGAATCCAATCATGAATGAAGAAGATAGTGATTCTAGTGATGAGAATGAAGCACCTGCTGCTGTGACTAGAGACAGGCCTGCCAGAACAAGGAACATTCCTGCTAGATTGCAGGATTGTGAAATTGTTAATGATAATGAGGTAAATGCAGATGGTGACTTAGTTCATATTGCATTGATGGCTGGTTCTGAGCCTATCAATTACACAGAAGCCTTGAAACACAAGAAATGGAAGAAAGCTATGGAGGAGGAGTTGGCTTCAATTGAGAGAAATCAAACTTGGGAGTTAGTTAAACTTCCATCAGATAAGAAGGCAATTGAAGTAAAATGGGTGTTCAAGCTGAAGCTAAATCCTTACAATTCTATAGCAAAATATAAGGCAAGGCTGGTGGCAAGAGGTTTTCTGCAGAGGGAAGGAATAGATTACTCAGAAATCTACTCACCTGTGGCAAGAATTGAGACTGTGAGACTTGTCATAGCTGTAGCTAATGCAAGGAAATGGCCTATGTTCCACATGGATGTTAAGTCAGCCTTTCTTAATGGTCCATTAGAAGAACTTGTCTTTGTAACTCAGCCACCTGGATTCATGATTGAAGGGAAGAAAGACATGGTCTACAGATTGAACAAAGCTCTATATGGTTTGAAACAAGCTCCAAGAGCTTGGAATAAAAGGATAGATGGATTTCTTGTGAAACAAGGTTTCAGGAAATGCAAGTCAGAATATGGAGTATATGTGCAGGAAGCAGCTTCAAGCATCATTCTGATATGTTTGTATGTTGATGATCTGCTAGTAACTGGAAGTGTCACAGCTGAGATAGAGAAATTCAAAGAAGTAATGAAAACTGAATTTGAGATGACAGATTTGGGAGAAGTGTCTTACTTCTTAGGATTTGAACTTCTGAAGAATGGTAAAGGTCTATTGTTGCATCAGAGAAAATATGCAGGAGAAATTCTAAAGAGGTTCAACATGATTGAGTGTACCTATGCTGCAACTCCTATGGAGGTGAACTTGAAGTTAGAAAAGAATGAGACAGAAGAGATTGTGGATCCTACAATTTTCAAGCAAATTGTTGGATCATTGAGATATCTTTGCAACAGCAGGCCAGATATATGCTTTGCAGTTGGGCTTGTAAGTAGATTCATGGATAAGCCCAGAAGGTCACACATGAATGCAGCTAGAAGAATACTTAGGTATATAGCAGGCACAATGGAGTTTGGAATTCTTTTTCCAAAGTCAGTTCTGAATGAGAAATTTGAGATTGTGTGCTACTCTGATGCTGATTGGTGTGGTGACAAAGTAGATAGAAGGAGTACTACTAGGTATTTCTTCAGATTTATGGAGGCTCCTGTTGCTTGGTGTTCTAAGAAACAACCAGTTGTTGCATTGTCTTCGTGTGAAGCTGAGTACATAGCAGGTGCATATGCAGCATGCCAAGCTTTGTGGATTGTGACTGTGTTGAAGGAGCTAGGAATTGAAGCAGAGAAACCTGTGGTTCTGCAGATTGATAACAAGTCTGCTATAAACTTAGCCAAGAATCCAGTTTTGCATGGTAGAAGCAAACACATAGAGGCTAGGTTTCATTTCTTGAGGGAGCAGGTGAATCAAGGTAGCTTAGATGTCAGGCATTGTGCAACAGATACTCAGGTTGCAGATGCTCTAACTAAGAGTTTGAAAACAGACAGGTTTTTGAAGCTCAGAAGTGAACTTGGTGTGTATCAGGCGCGCGCGCCCAGCATGGCAAGTTCTGAATCAGTTCTGAAGGACAGACAAGTTTGCAGTTCTGAAGGAGTTCTGAATGACAGATAAGGATTTCTGAAGGACAGACAAGCTTGCAGTTCTGAAGGATTTCTGAAGGACAGACAAGGTTGCAGTTCTGAAGGATTTCTGAAGGACAGACAAGTTTGCTTAGGCTTGAAGTTAAGGGAGCATGATGTTTTATAACTTCAATCCTATTAGACTTGGTTAGGTAGTTAGGAGGTGGTTACATAACTACCTTGAGTTAGTTAGTTATGGTTACTTGTGTTACAAGTAATAGATGGGTTATGAGTTTTCCTTATAAATAAGCGTGTACCACATGCATTGTATACAACTCATTCTCTATTTTTTTTCTTATCAATAAAATCTTAACACTTTCCTCCTAGTTTTCTCTCTAGTTCTTACTTGTTATCTTCTTCTTCTTATCTTGGATTACCCTAACAAATATAAAGAGGTTCAATCCAAGCATCAATTATATGGTGTTAATTCATTGATCAAGATACATAGTGACGAAAAAGAAAAGAAAGAAAAGTAAGTTTGTCTCAAAATGGCAAACTTTGACTTTTTTATTAAAGAAAGATAATTATTCAGTTTTTTAACGAAATCATTGCGCACCATGTAAGAAACAATCAATAGTAATTCAATAAGTTAACTTATTTATTAGACAAACTTATAAGTTTATTTGAAAAAAATGAATGTGTTTAGTAAAAAGTTTTTTCATTAATTTATAATTTTTTTGAGATGCTAATAGCGTTTGAATTTATAACTTATAACTTTTTACAATTTTATTTATTTATAACTTTTATTTAATTTAATTATATTTTTAAAGTAAAAAATTACCCATTAAAGAGAAAAACTATCAACTAAACATACATGTCGAGTCCGTTAAGTCATTTTATATTTATTAATCACTTTAAAAGTTAATTTTATCAAACAATTCAATTTTAATGAGTTAGCTCTTCATCTATCATCTTCTCTCTCTTCCATCTAATAATTCAACAGTCATTCAACTTTTATCCTCTCTAATGATTTTTCATTCAACACTCTACCCCACCTTTTTTATTTCATATTCTTATTTAGATTTAAATTTTTGTTTTAATGATAATAATAAGATTAAGATAGTGAAAAATGTTTTTTTTTTTTTTTTTTGTGTCCAAATTAAATGAACAAAGTCTCTATTTATAGAGAAAAAAAATTACAAATTTTGGTAAAAAAAGAAATATTAAAAAATTAATTTGCAATGAAATAATTGAGTTTAAAGATAATGATCTGATAAAAATCCAACAAGTCAATCAGAACATGAAAAATGTCCCCCTCGTGTTGTTTCAAATGTGTTGAAAGTTTTCAACATTTCTCTTCTCGATGTCACTTTCAACACGCTCATTGTATTGTTTTGTTGTGTTAAAATCTCATTCAACGTCCTTTCAACACACCCATTCTTACTATCCACACCCCTTATTTAGGAGCATATATTGCTTTTTGCGCATGTCATTGAGGACAACACACCGTTGCACAACATAAGGAATCCAAAAGAACGTACGTGCAAGATATAATGAAAGAAACAGTTATATGTATGGATGAAAAAGAAAAAGTGAAAGTAAAAAAACAAAAGATAAAGTGGTTAAGATAAATAAAAAGGTTTATTTAACGACGTGAATTGTTCCAAGTTAATACTCCAAGGCAAGGCTATATAATGGAACCTTTTCTCTTGAATACATTCAACGATTTAGCTTTCTTATAGTATATAGAGAGAAAGAGAGAACATGATATTTTTGACAACAATGGAGGTTTCTGCTAAATGGGTTCTCAATGTTTGTTTCTTGATGTTGCTTTCTGTGTTTGAAACAGAACCACTTTGTTTTTTAGGTGAGATTAGTTTGTTGTTATGAACTAATTATTTTTTCAGTTTAGACTTCCAAATTCCTTTATTTATGAAAACCCATTTTTCCCAAATATATGTGTTTCATGTTAGAATTAGAAAACAAACAGAGATCATGTTCTAACACATTTTCATCATTTTTCCTTTTATTATTACAGTAATGTCAGAAATTGAGACACAGGTTATCAAGCTTTAACGATTCAACAATGGCGTCAAGGTTAGTGTTTGTGTTTTTCACTTTCCCCTCACTTTTTGACCCTTTTCCAACGTTAATTTGCAACGTTAGTAACTTTACCCCATAAACTCATCTTTTGTATTTGAATGAATCACTCTGTCTTTTTATTTTAAAATAAAGTTTTAGTTTTTGTTACTAAACATGATTTCCCTCATTTGCTGTTCTATGGTCCATCAGGCGCTGGCTGGCAAGAAGACACTAAGCATGGATCTTCTCCACCAAATGTTTGTACCGGGTGCCGAAAAGGTCTTTCTTTTAAATCCCTTTGTTGTTTGTCACACTTTATAGTGTTTGTTTTCACTTATTATTGTTTAAAGAAAGTTTATGTAAATTTTGAAGTAATGTTTGTCTTAGTGTCTTAACTGATAAATCAAGTCTTGTGTGAGCACCAAGTTCAAAAGTAATTTTAGATCAGATTAAATTAATTTTTATTAAGTTGTTTTTTCATGTTTTTTTTAAATATAATTTGGTATGCATGATCTCAGATCTTCATCTCTTAAAGCTTTGCTTTAAGGAAAACTACTGATAGCTCATGTATTACTTGCAGGTATCCTTTCACCGACAAACAAACAATTCCGCCAATGGACTGCGAGGAATATATTTCTGAAATTGCATCTGACATAATGAAAGAACATAGCCCTAAAAGGTTTGCTTTTTATATAATTTACAGTTTTCTTGTTTTTCATGACTAACAAAACATTTCACAAAACCTTGTCAATATTGTGAATTACCTATGCGATTTTGTTAACTAATATGCTATTATGCTTTAGGTTGTTTCTAGTTCGGGGAAAGTCGTATGAGCTGCTGATCAATTGCATTCCACCGGAGATCATTTTGATGGTAAATGTATTGCTTCACATTGTCCCAATGGCTTTTCTTTGTTTGTTTCTTTTTCTGTACTTGACTTTGATGTGTTATAATCGTTGGTTCAGAGGCTTCTTTATGAGCTATTGAAGAATCTAGATGCAGAACTGTAGGTATCCAATTTATTTGGGATGCATAATCTCAGATCTTCATCTCTTAAAGCTTTGCTTTAAGGAAAACTACTGATAGCTCATGTATTACTTGTAGGTATCCTTTCACTAAAAAGCAAACAATTCCCCCAATGGACTGGGCGGAATATATTTCTTAAATTGCATCTGACATAATGAAGGAACAGAGCCCAAAAAGGTTTGCTTTTGATACATTTTATAGTTTTCTTGTTTTTCATGACAAACAAAATGTTTCAGGGAACCTTGTCAACATTGTGAATAACCTATGCGATTGTGTTAACTAATATGTTGTTATGCTTTAGGTTGTTTCTAGTTCGGGGGAAAGTTGTATGAGCTGCTTATCAATTGCATTCTTTCAGAGGTCATTTGGAAGGTAAATGTGATGCTTCACATTGTCCCAATGGCTTTTCTTTATTTGTTTCTTTTTCCGTACTCAAACTTTGATGTGTTATGATCCAAGCAAATAAGTGAACCTGGTGTTTTTCACCGACATTCGGTAACTCTGTATAATTGTCGGGATATGGAATCACACAATTTTCGCCATTGAAATAGATTGTCCTTGGAAAGACTCAACATTTTTTTAGAGTAAATATAGATTTATCCTTTCGGAAAGTTAACTCGGCTTGGGCATAACCAGTAGGGCCCGATTTGCAATAGTAAATAATTAATTGTAGGATTTAACTTCCCAAAACATTGAAGTATCATATGTTAAAAGAAACATAATGTTACACAATAATTAGGATACATATTGTTGACATTTGATCTAAAACTATGCACTATATTAAGTAAAAGAAATATTTCAAAAACTTACTTATGGAAGACCCGTAAGGAAAAATTGACTTGTAATTGAAGCTGAATACTTGACCTAAATTGTCCAAGTTTAGATGTCGGACAACTAAATTCCAATTAGAATAATTAATCCAATTGAAATTTGTTATTGTCGGCTTCAACCGCCGATAGTCCTTATAGTTATATTTTATGTGCCAATGGATTTTGATTGGACACATGATTAGTGCATTGAACCAAATGTGATGCACTTGAAATATAACCAATTAGAAAATTAAAATGTGTTAGTATACAATAATAATTTTTGCTTAGAATGAAATTATAGTGTAAAGTTTGACAAAAGTTTACTCGGCACTTCTTGATTGAGCTTGGCAGCTGCAGGAACATGTTGGGCAGAGAACAATGTTCTTGATGTAGAAAGCTGAAAGGGCGACATAACATTTTGGAGTTTTATCTGCTAGAAATTGTGAATATGTGCAGATAACACTCCATGTCATTACAACAAATCAGATATTTTCAATGTCTAAGTAAATGATATTATCTAGATGATATGAAGTAGAAACTAAGACCAAACAAACTATTCTCTAAGACCAATTTTAAATTTGAGCATAAAAAAATGATAACTATTACTATGGATTAGGTTTTGTTACTAACAATTTAACAAACATTAGTTACAACTAATAGAAAAAATTTGGTTGAAGTAATAGAAGGAAACTAAAGAACGGAGGAACTCACACAATACTTGATTAACTCGACTTTGTTCCGGTGGTATGAATGTAGAAGGCTTCACAATTTTTTCTGGTTCACACATATACCCTGGACCGGGTGCTTTCAAAGTGAAAATTTTTCTCAGTTTAACTATTTTGGTAGAGGTTTCAACTCTAACGACGATCACTTCAAATATCGAAATCACATTTTTTTTATCAATCCCCTATGCACTAAGCATAATCCCTTTGCAACAGTTAGTATACTGTTTATTGTAGGGGGCATCGGACATTAAGTCCACCACTGTTAGTTGTTCCTTGCCTGAGTATGAGATGATTCCCTTAAAAGCTGAACAATTTCCTTGTTCAGTTATCAGCCCTCCTGACTTATCCCATATGACTTTCTTTGCCCATATTCATCCCAATGACCATCATTTTGGTGGCGCCGTTATGTACCGTTATAGCGGCGTCATCAGGAAGATAGTCATTTAGATGAATGTGGACAAAAAAGGAAGTCCTATGGGACATGTCAGTAGGGATACCAACTGAACAAGAAGATTGTTCAACATTTAAGAGAATCACCCCACATTCATGCAAGGAACAACAACTAATAGTGGTAGACTTACTTTCCGGCACCCATTACAATAATCAGTATACTAATTGCTGCAAAGGAGTATGCCCAGTGCATGGGGGATTGATAAAAAAGATGCGGTCTCGACGTTTGAAGTGATCATCGGTAGAGCTGACACCCCTACCAAAACAGTTAAACTGTCAAACGATTTCACGCTGAAAGCACCCGGTCTAGAGTATACGTGTGGACTGAAAAAAATTGTGGAGCCTTCTACACTTAGATCACCGGACCAAAGGCGGGTTAATTAAGCATTGTGTAAGTTCCTCGGTTCTTTCCTTTCCTCCTATTACTTCAACCAAAGTTTTTCCATTAGTTGCAGCTATTGTGTGTTAAACTGTCAGTACCAAAATCTAATGCCATAGTAATAGTTTTATCATATTTTACGATCAAATTTAAAACTAGTTCTAGAGAATAATTTTTTGGATCTCAATTTCTACTTCATATCAGCAAGATATTTTTATTTACATAGACCTTGACATTATCTGATTTTTTGCAGTCACATGGAGTGTTATTTGCACATATTCACAATTTCTAACACAGAACACTCTCAAATGTTGTGTCTCCCTTTCAACTTTCTACAATAAGAATATTATTCCCTGCCCAACGCGTTCCTGCGGCTGCCAAGCTCAATCAGGAAGTAGTGCCGAGTAAACTTTGATCAATCTTTACACTAAAATTTCATTCTAAGCAGAAATTATTACTGTATACTAACACATTTATTTTTCTGATTGGTAACATTTCAAGTGCATCACATTGGTTCAATGTAGTAACCATGTGTCCAATCAAAATCCATTGGCACATAAAATATAACTACAAGGACTATCGGCGGTTGAATCTGACAATAGAAAATTTCAATTGGATTAATTACTCTAATTGGAATTTGGTTGTCCAACATCCAAATTTAAAGTTGACAATCTAAATCAAGTTTTCATCTTCAACTTCAAGTTAATCTCTCCCTATATGAGTCTTCTATAAGTAAGTTTTTGTAATATTTCTTTTACTCAATGTAATACAATGCATAGTTTTAGATCTAGTGTGAACATTATGTATTCGAATCATTGTGTGACATTATGTTTCTTTTAAAAGATGATACCACAATGTTTTGAGGAGTTAAATCCTACAATGATTTACTTCTGCAAGCCGACCCTTCTGGTTATGCTCAAACCGAGTTGTGTTTTTCAAAAGGATAAATCGATATTTACTTTCAAAAGCGGCTGAGCCTTCCGAGGACAATCTACTTCAATGGCGACAATTGTGTAATGTCACCTCCCAATGATTTTCTAGAGTTACCGAATGCGGGTACAAAACTCCATGCTCACTCTTTTGCTTGGATGATGGTTTTGGTGGAAGCCTCCGTAGCCTTGGTTTCTTTCATTGCTTAGAGGATAGATAGATAATACCAATGTAATGATATATTTATTGCTTTTATATCCTCCACTGTATTCTGTGGTGTAACTTTGGTGTAAGGATAAGAAATTTATATATATGTAGAATTAGGGAGAAGTATTTGTTAATTAATAAAATAACATTCCATGCCACTGTATGTTAAAATAACAAAGGAAACTGCTGGTTTGGATGCTAGGAGACCGTCTGCGTGTAGTATATCCAGAGTACATTTGTGCTGTGAAATGTGTAATCCGGTCGTTGGATGTGCCACTTCTAATCCCAAAAAGTATTTGAGGTGTCCTAGGTCTTTAATTTTGAAAGTCCTGTGTAGATAATCTTTTATGGATTGAATTTCAGATATATCAGTTCCTGCAATAATAACATCATCAACGTAAATTATTAATGCAGTAAATTTGTTATTGGAAGATTAGATTTAGTACATAGGGAGTGATCTGAGTCAGATTGAGAGTAGCCAACAGAAGTTAACTTAGAAAATCATTGACAGATGAAATAGCAGCAATATAAAACCATAATGTGCAGGGGATATATTTTTATAAGACAAAACAGAAGAAAGAAAGGACTGGATTTTGCATTTGCTATAGCAGCAGCATGACATTTAAATCCTGCAAATAGGCAGGTCTTTTCTTATGTTTGATGCATGGTTTCCAGATGCAATATCCTGTTCATTTTTATTTTGGTGATTGTTATCAATTTGGAAAAAGTTATCATAAATGGCATGTTGAACTCACTGGCATTTTGTTCGGCTTTTTTTTTTTTGGTGTTTTTTACACGCATTGTGATTCCATTATTTTAGTTGATAGGAAGATGAAGTTGTAGGAAAATACTACGGAATTTGTGGCTGTGAAATTAAGTTAGAAGAATTCAAATTTCCATGTGATATACTGTAAATACTAGATTTGACTTTTGGAGCTTGTATGAATTTGGCAATTTATGTAGTTGACTCATGGCTGCATAGTGTTTGGCTCGCTTATTTAGTTCCAGTTTTTGGTTTTTAGTTACTTAATTAGTTAATTATATGCTGGGGCTGCTGGACTTCTTGTGTTTGCCTTTGTGAACGGTTAGTGCAATATCCGGCATTGTGTCTGTTATGCTTAGGCAATGATGAAGATGACTGGCATATATTATTTTTCTGTGATGTAAGTAAGTGTGTGTGGAGTGAATCGGCTTTGGAACAATTATTGAGGCGTGAATCAAGACTTCGAGCAACATATAATCTGTTTTCTTTGACATTTGAAAAAACGAAGAAGCACTTGTTACAGGGACAGTAGCTGTAATTGCATTGTGTATGTGGAACAATCGGAACAATTGGGTTTGGAACAGCATAAAGGATTAAGCCAGAGGTGTAGCTATGCAAGCCTTGCATATGATATGTGACTAGCGCGCAGTGCGCACCGGTTTCAGTTGCTGCGCCTATCAGTCAACAGTGGCAGCAGCACACAGTTGAATCTATTGCTGCACCTATCAGACAGAAGTGGCAGCGGCCATCTTTAGGGTGGTGGAAATGTAATGTTGATGCCAACTTTTATGGAAGCACAAAACATACAAGTTGGGATTGGTGTATCTGCAATGGTCAAGGACAATTCGTTGCGGCAGGTTGTAATTCTGTCCAATATAAACTTGCAACAATTGAAGGTGAAGCTTTGGCATTGTGGGAGGTACCACATGAAGCTTCCAGCAGAGGATGGTTCAACATCATGTTTGAAAGTGACTACAAAATTGTGGTGGATTCTGTTCATACCAACCAAAGTGGCATTTTTGAATTTATCTCTATTATTTCCTCTATTAAGTTGTTATTGAATTTCAATTTGAGCTTTGAGGTAAAGCTCATTAAGTGGCAAGCGAACATGACGGCTCATACTTTAGGTAGAACGGCCATGTCTTGGCCCAGTCGTATTTTCTTTGATTGTATTCCTAGTTGTATTGAGAACATTGTCATTAATGAAATGAGTTGATTCTGTTTCTTTCAAAAAAAGTAAAATTAGTTAATTATAATTTAGGTCCTTTGTTCATGGTGAAGATTTCAGGTTTAGCTTTCTGGTAGATAGATTAGTGTTAGAGTTAAATATATTGAATGCTGTTATAGTAGGTGCTTAGTGCTTACATGTTTAGTTATTGTTTTCAGTTTTTAATTGATTCTATAGTTTGAGATTGTTGACCTTTTTCACGTTTAAATTTTCATTGGAAAGAAGATGTAACATATAAGTAAATGCAAAGTTTGTGCCAGCTGCACGGATTTTTTATTTTCCGCGATATTTTTATATAAAAAAATGACATTCACTCCAGCCATTTCTGTTGTAATTTGTTTCAGATCTCATCGTTTTGTTGCCGGTCGTTGGTCTGTAGTGGTCTGGCAGGTTCATGATGTGGGACTTATTCATTCTGGAGAATTTTACCAGAATGAGATTTATAATAAATAGAAAGTGTCATATAATCAAATAAAGTTTTAGTTTTCTGTCGATAAATTACTGTAATTTATAGCTTTGAAGAGGTTTGATAAAAACTATAACAGGTGGTTTGTGATTTCAAAATTTATAGGTTTGGAAGTTATGGTAGTTTATTCTCAATCTAAGATTACAATGAGCATACCTCATAAATATTGGCGTCCAAGGTCTGAAACTAACTGTCAAACTAATTACAAGTCTATTGAATAATAGCTTATGATATGTAGTAAATGGTAATTAGCTTATGAAGATACAATAAAATACATTGAATGCCTAGGAAGTTGTAGTGTCTTGGAATATTAGCAGCTAATCTAAGTTGTATCGTTAAAGAATATCTATATATTTTCTTAATTCTAACACCATATCTGTATTCAGCTTCGAAAGAGGATCTTGAAATGGTATGTTGCTTCTTGGATTTCCAGGGAAACACAGAAATCACTGATAGATTTGCTTGTATCCGAGAAGCTGGCCCAAACAGAATCGCGTAAATCCTTGAGTTTGAGATATTTGAGGCCACTGATAGATGATGATGGAAAAAAAAAGCCTTATGAAGGGGAATGTTTTAGATATTTGAGGACTCTAATGACTGCATCACGAATGAATAGTTCGACTGTCACGTGTTGACCGAATTGTTGGACAGCATACGAGATGCTTGGTCTGGTGTTTGTCAAGTATATCAATGCAATGGACCAACAATTCTTCTATATGTGGCAAGGATCCTACATGACGGCCAGCTCCGACTATTTGGAGGCCTGGTGAAATATTAAAAATAGACTTCTAAAAAAAATTGTCATCTATTTAAATTGTAAATAATATAAAAAACGCATCAAAAATAATAATTATATATAACATCAAAAAGAGATATTCTAATCAAAGATTAAATTTGATGCAAAGATTAAAACGACCTAGTGGTTGAGTTTGTGAATGAGATCAACATTTCAATTCTTATATTTTTTGAAAAAAAATTATCGGTTTTAATTTAATTTAAAATGATTAGTCAGAACTAAAATTATGCTTAGGATTTTCAAAAACAAATTATTAACTAAAATTATGCAGAAAAAAAATATCAATGTAGGAATTTCTTTAACAATGATCTTGCAGAAAAACATCATGGTCTACCATTAATCTATTGATACACATACAATATTTTATAAACATTGATAATATATAACTATTTTTATTGAGTCTCAAAATTAATCTATTAATACACATCTGATATTTTATGAATATAGAAATATTTAACTATTATTATAGAGTCTTCAAATTTTAACTCGAGACCTCGAATATTTTGAGGCCCGATGCCGTCGCACACTTTGCACTTGTGTGGAGGCCGGGGCCGTCCTTAAGAAGCTTGGTACCTCTCTTTGTGATTTGTGATTCATTCCCTGGCTTGGTTACTGCATAAATCGTGAATCGAAGTTTCTCTTGCCCTTTAACGTTGAATTCTAGTGTCGATTCTCTGGTTTGATTTATCTTCACTGCCGCTTCTCTTATCTTATCTGAATAATAGTTCATTTGCGATTTGGCATTTGTGATTACAGATTCTTCAATTTCAAATTCAACAGAATGATTATTTTTTCTCTCCTTTAAACTATTATATTCTTGTAGAAGCAAACTTATTCATACTCTTGCCCAAATTTAGGCTTAATGATTCTATTTCGCAGACTTATGTCATTGTCAATTATGCTGCTGAAAGAATGATTTTCTTCTTAAATGTAAGTTTTTATTTCTAGTCCTTGTATCTATTATGTTCAACTTGAAATACATAAAATGTACCTAAGATTGCAGTTAACAAGGAGCCCCATATCTTCTGCAAAAAAAAACAAGGAGCCCCATACATTATTAAAGTATTTCTGTTAATTTTTTTTTTTTAATGTAACTTTTATATATATATATATATATATATATATATATATATATATATATATATATATATAAAAGATAATTACACTTGAATAAAAGGTAAACGGGCAATAAGCTGCGTCGCTAAACCTTTCTGTATAGCAAAACCCAATATCTGAAAAACTATGTTCCTAGACTTAGGCGACACAACATTGCTATGCATGACCCAATTTCTTTTTAATGACTGAGATTATCTGTTTGATGACATTGAAGACTGAGATCAACTGTTTGTCCAATAGTTAGTTGATATATTTTTTTTATTTATAAATTAAATAACACCAGAATAACTTACAATAACAACAATAAATTAATTTTTTTTTTTGAAAAGGCCAAAATGAAACATATATATATATATATATATATATATATATATATATATATATATATAAACAAAAGGTCAAGTAGACCTCCCCGTACAAGATGTGCCAAGAGGAGCTACCCAAGAATACACAAATATTCCATCAACGTAAAAGTACAAATACAATTAGTCAACCCCCAAACAAAGCAATGGGTTCGACCACCAAGAGTGAAAGTTCGTCACTAAAGTAATGTCGGACGACAGCATCCATCGGTAGGCGAATATCTTGACTCTGTCTAATAGCTAAATCATCGAGCTTGTAGAATTCCTGAAAACACGCTGATTGCGCTCATTCCACAAAACCCAGACACAGGCCAACCAAACAACCTGGAGGAAGGACTGACGGGCTCGTAGACCACCGGCTGCAAACGTGAACTGAACAAAGTGATCTGAGAGGTAGGAACAATCCACCGCCGAGAAACCAATCCACGACCGGACAAGAGGCCATAGAGAACCAAAAGTACCACACAGTAGAAATAAATGCTAAGATGACTCAATGCCGGCACCAACCTGACACAAAAATGAAGATCCGGAGAGAGAAATTAATTTTTTTTGGCACATATTATATTCTTCCAACACCTTAATGCCCCAACTTAGGTCACAAGCAAGCGTTACCAAGCTCGGCAATAGTTAGTTGATATGTATTTTCTATTTTGTAGGTAAATCATGATTCTACGAGTCAAGAACATTTGTTTGATAATTCGGAAAGAAGATGAAGAATATATAGTTTGACTCTTTAGTTTGGGTTGCTTTGAAGATTGAGCTGATTGACATAAAAAATGATTAGCAAAAAAATGAAGTACATATGAATGTTTAGTCGATTCAAAAGTAAGAGAATAACCCGTGAATCTATTTATCAAACAGAAACAAAAGCTGAATTGATTCACTATGAAATATGAATCAAACACAAATTTTTCAAAACTAACCCCTTGAATGGATTCATTATTGAACAGAAACAAAAGCTTGAATCAATTCAAATACTTAGAAAGTCAGAATTTTAAAAAGCAACAGATACAAATCGATTCAAGGATCAGGTAATAACCATTGATTCAATTCAATGAATCTAAAAATTCAATTTTCTCTAATTTTAACTAAAAAAACAAGTTTTAAAACAAAGTTTTTAACATTTGAAACTAATGAGTGACATGAAAATGAAATGCAGTTTTGATCCTCAAGTTTCACAATTGTTTGATTTTGGTCTTCAAGTTTCAATTGCTTGATTTTACAATTCTTTAAGTTTAGACCTCTAAGTTTCAATTGCTCCATTTTGGTCCCCCAAATTTACCCCTTTTGCATTTGCTAACCCCCATTGATTTTTTAATGAAAAATTGTTTATGTGGCATTTTAAAAATAAATAAAAATGTTTTTAAAATTTAAAATATGTTTTAAAATTAAAAAATGTTATAAAATAGTAATATTTGCTTTTATAAAGATGTATTAAAAAGTGTTTTTTTAAATAAAAGGTTTAATTATTTAATTTTAAAAAAAAATAGTTTACAAAACTTTTAAAAAATAGTTCATAAAAAATATTACTTTTTTTTATAACAAAATTATTTTATAAAATACATATAATAAAAAATTATTTTATAAGTTATTTTAAAAAAAACAATTTGTAAAATTTTTAAATATTTATTTAATTTTAAAATGCCATATAAGTAATTTTTAATTGAAAAAGTCAACTGGGGGCTAGCAAATTCAAAAGAGAATAAACTTGGGGCCAAAATCAAGCAATTGAAATTTTGAAGGCTAAAATTAAGCAATTGTGAAATTTATCAAGCAATTAAAACTTGGCGGGATAAAATTGCACAATTATGACATCATTCAAAACATAGAATAAATAAAAACAAACTATAAGTTGACTTTTTATATTCATCAAAAACTAATGTATCCAGTCTATATTATAGTTTAGATACATCAATCAATTACTAAATAAACCTAAAAAAATAGATTTTTACTTATAATTAAAGATAGAAAAAGTATTCATTAACATATGTGAATAGGTTAATTGGGATACTTATTTTGGAAGGGAATATATGTTTATGAGTGAAGGTTAACCTCACTTGTGTGGATTCAAACCCTCAATTCTCCGCTTATTAAATATATAATAATATCAAATAGCACAATATTTATTAAATTTGTCAAGAAAATGATAAATCAATGTAGACTACTATTAAACTAATGTAGTCGATGGTCTTTTTTTATGTAAGTCAAGTTTAAGATTTTTATATCAATAAGTCATTGTAAATAATTTAGCTCTTTAACAGATATGAGAATCTTAAATAATTTTTTTTGACAGCACAATAATCTTTAAGATATATGGAAGTCTATGGTCTTTTTTTATGCAAGTCTAATTTATAAGTTGTTATGTTTGCTTTATGTTTGTGTTAATTTTTGTCCTTTGATTTAATTTTGTTTTTGGTCAATTTATTTGGTTGTTAGAAATCATTTATAAAATAAACAAATGAAATGTCGACAGTTTAAATCCCAACTTCTACATGTAGCAATGTCTCTACCAATTACACTATATTCTTGTGATGTGTTTTCGGTCTTTTTTTGTTTTTGTTTTCACCATAGTATCTAACTCATTAGACCGCTTAGGTCAGTTCTGACATCAATTACATTTATGAGGATTCAACTGTGGTCCTACCTACAAAGTCCAGCGTCAATCACTGATGAATCAACTAACGATTGATTGATCGTGTTTTCGGTCCCTTCATTAACCATACTCAATGAAGCTATATTTATTCTTCGCCGTTTCAAAAAAAAAAAAGATATCGATACGGCGATACAAATTTCTTTTCAAAATTCTCGGTATGATACGATCACGATACATTATTTAAAAAATTAAATATATAAATGCACAATATATACAGGGCCGGTCCCGAGTATTTGGAGGCCCTGACCAAATATTAAGAATAAAATTCTAATTAAAAAAATTTGTTTAAAAAGAGTCATTTTCTATTTTAATTATAAATAACATAAAAAAAAAATATCAAAAGTAATCATAATAAATAACATCCAAAAGAGACTTATTTTAATCAATTACATTAAAATACATCTTCAAACAAAAATTATTATCAACTTTATAGTTCTTTTTTTTTAAAAAAAACTTTCTAATAATGTTGTTTCTTTTTTTTACAATCAATCGCAAGTTACTTATAAAATAACAATGCGTATATTAAATTTTCTTTAGTTCAAATAGTAAAATATTTTTAGTATTAATAAAGTCAGTAATTTTTTTTACATATATAAAAAATTTAATAAACCGATAAAAATAATCAGAGCCCCCTAAATATTTGAGGCCCTGCGCAGTGGCTCACCTTGCACAACCGCAGGGTCGGCCCTGAATATATAATATAACTAAAATCAGTAATAATGATAATAAATTGACATTCAAATTACTCAAAATACACAAACAATTGACAATTACATATCTTAGTTAAATTTTATTCAAAAAGTACATAATTAGTATTATTAAAAAAAAAACATCTTAGTATTATCCAAAAAATACACAGTTGATTATCCATAAATAAATTATACTTTAAGTTCACTAATTAAGAGGAAACACGAATTGTATCAATCTCATCTCTTTTATTTCCATCATCAAAAATATTAATTGTCCGATACTTCTCTAATACGTGTATCGAAGAAGTATTTGACACATATCGATCATTTATTTTTTAAAAATTAATATTAATTGATCGATACTTTTTCCGATATGAATATCAAAAGATATCAACAAGTATCAATATTAAATACATATCGAATACAATACTTGATCATTTTTAAAGTATCGAAAACTTCATATACCATACTCATGGTGCCACCAATGATCCAAATATATAGTGGTTAATATGAGTGCTGCTATATGCAGCGAAATGATTTCACGAAGTTATCACGAAGCGCGTGGTCATCCTCTCTCATTCTAGAACGTGGGCTTGCTTCTTTTATTTGAGAAAACGTGTACCTCTTTCTTTGACAAGTGTAGATTTTTTTTTAACATCTAAAAAATTATTGGATGCATCTTACAAAGCTAAAGACAAATTAGCTACTGTTTACAATTTACAAAGCTATTGTTCCTCTGTTTTTCCATATGAAACTCTGTTTTTTAGCATATAATTGCTTTTGAACTAGTTTTACCAAGTTTGGATGTTATGAGCTGTGTTAATAACTATTATTCATTCACAATAGGATGCTTGTGGGAGTGGAAATTCAGCAAATGAAATAAGATTCCTATTAGAGCAAAAAATTTGGTAAAACAAAAAACAGAAGTATCAATGTATAGTTTAGTCTTCATTTTCCTGCTTGATAGATGATTGCAAAATGTATCCATTGTGCTCGTTGAAGCTATAGGCAGTGAACATCAGTGCTCATCGCCAGTAACAACAGCGGCCATGGCGGTGGTAACCACGGATTCATTATCGGTGGAATGGTCTAGAAGTCGAAGACGTTACAGAGCAACAAAACCTCTCCAACCCTCTTACCAGGCGTCGTTTTGATCTTTGCACTTGCATCCTCAACCACCTGGAGTATCTTTTGATTCAATTATATTCAATGTTCACATCAATAAATAAATAAATAAATAAACAAGAGAGAGTTTGTCAAAAAAAAAAAAAAAAATAAACAAGAGAGAGAGAGAGAGAGAGAGAGAGAGAGAGAGAGAGAGAGAGAGAGAGAGAGAGAGAGAGAGAGAGAGAGAGAGAGAGAGAGAGAGAGAGAGAGAGACCGAATATGTGGGGACAATTAATTTGACATGTCATTCGGGACGATTCGCGAGATGATTTTCGCTTAATACAGCATTTTCCAGTTAATATTAGTACGCGTAGTATTATAATAACGCCACAATTAATTTAAGATGGATAAAATACTGTAAATGAGTTGACTACGGTTTCTTGTTACTCAAGGCATCGAATTTTTCTTCCTCATCAATCGTTTTATAAAGTCAACGCCACTCTGTTCTCACTGTAGTATTTTGTAACACAATTTCCACCCTTTAAAGCCTCACCCACAAACACAACTTTGTTCCATAAAATTCATCAACCACAAAACCTCATCATAACCAAAAAAATCATAAACCTCATCATCAATATGGGTAGCGGTCGTAGCTGTTGCAAGTTAATGTATTGCACAATCTATGTTCTTATGTTTCTTCTCATGATTACCGTAATCATCTTCTGGATAGTAATCTCTCCCTCAAGTGTGAAATTCCATGTAACCGACGCAACTCTCACCGAGTTCAACCTCACAAACGAAAACTTAAATTACAATTTCAAAGTGAACATCACGGTAAGAAACCCCAATAACAACATCATAGTCTATTATCGAAGAATCACCGCGATTGCTTGGTACAAAGACAACGATTTCAGTCACGTAAGTTTGACACCCTTTGATCAAGGACACAAGAATACCACTTTTCTTGGACCTGTAGAATTTAAAGGAAATTCTAAGATCAAACTTGGACGTCAACAACTTGACGAGTATTCTGAAGAGACACATCTTGGGATTTATAATGATTTGGCTGTTGATTTTGATGTTCGAATTAGAGCTAAGTATGGAAGCTTTTATAAAAGTGGTCGGTTTAACCCACGAGTTGTGCAGTGTCGTCGTTTGAGAATTCCTTTGGTTTCTTCTTCCAACGGAAACTCATCATCATCAACATTTTCTTTTAGTGAAAAAAGATGCAGCAGTGGTTCTTTCTTTGAAGATCGTGATATACAAGTAGCTTCTTGATTTGTACAACAATTACCTTATGTGGCACTAATATATGTTGAATAAATAAATTGATTTTGGGTTTGTTAGTTTTTGGGCCTTATGAATTAAAAGTCCAAATATGTGTTGTAGTAAGTCCAATTTCTAGAATCATATTCTAGAGAAATCCATGGAGCTCTCTAGAAGATAAGGATTAATGAAGAGTTTGGTGGAGTAGTTGAGAAAATTCTAGAGAATAGTTTATAGCCATTAGATTAAGTTTGTGTTGGCAAAATCCTAGTCATTGATTTATGAATGTCACTAGTATAAATAAATGTGATGTACTTGAGTTTGTATCAAGCAAAAAAAATTATAAACACCTAGTAATACAAGTAGTCTTTCCTTTAAAAAGTTTTATATCCTCTCCCAAATATTTAAACACTTTTCCACCTATTAAAAACTTCCTTCCAACAAAGTGGTATCAAGAGCTTGAAGATCCTCCTAAAGATGGCAAATAGTGGTGTTCCCTTCCAAGTTCCAATGCTCACAAAGAGCAACTACGATAATTGGAGTCTAAGAATAGTGGCTCTCCTTGGTGCATATGATGTGTGGGAAATAGTTGAGAAAGGCTTTGTTGACACGGAGAATGAAAGTACTACATCTCAAACTCAAAAGGATAGTTTGAGAGACTCAAGGAAGAGAGACAAGAAGGCTCTCTGTCTAATCTATCAAGGAATAGATGAAGACACGTTTGAGATGGTCTCGGGAGCAAAGACGGCCAAAGAAGCATGTGAGAAACTTCGAACCTCTTACAAGGGAGCCGATCAAGTGAAGAAGGTATGTCTTCAAACACTAAGAGGAGAGTTTGAAGCTTTGCGTATGAAAGAAGGTGAATTTATCTCCGATTACTTCTCAAGAGTTTTGACGGTTACTAATAACCTAAAAAGAAACGGAGAGAAGTTTGACGATGTAAGAATCATGGAGAAAATTCTTAGATCGATAGATCCAAAGTTTGAGCATATTGTCATCGTCATCGAAGAGACAAAGGATTTGGAGGACATGAAAATGGAGCAACTTCTTGGGTTGTTGCAAGCTTATGAAGAAAAGAAAAAGAAGAAGGAAGATATCGAGGAGCAAGTACTCAAGACACGAGTTGTTTCACCTAAAGAAGAGCATGGTCGAAGCAACCAAAGACGAGGTGGCGATCGAGAACGTGGACGCGGTCGTGGATATGGATGTGGACGAGGTTGGAGGCCTAATGATGACAACAACCATAGAGGAGAAATTTCATCAAGAGGTCGTGGGAGAGGAGCTCCAAAACAAAGGTATGATAAGTCACGGGTCAAATGCTACAACTGTGAGAAATTTGGGCATTATGCTTATGAATGTATAGCTCCTAACAATCATAGAGTTGAAGAGAAGGCCAACTATGTTGAAGAAATAAGCCAAGAAGACGGGACACTATTGTTGGCACACAAAGACAATGAAAGAGGTGGAGATAATCAATGGTACCTTGACAGCGGTGCAAGCAACCATATGTGTGGGCGAAGAAGCATGTTCGTAGAGCTAGATGAATCGGTGAACGGGAACGTGGCTTTTGGAGATGAATCAAAAGTGGCGGTGAAAGGTAAAGGAAAAATTCTCATCCGATTGAAGAATGGAGATCATCAATTCATTTCAAATGTTTACTATGTGCCAAACATGAAGAGCAACATCTTAAGTCTAGGACAACTCTTAGAGAAAGGTTATGACATTCAATTGAAGGATAATAACCTTTTAATAAGAGATCATTCAAGCAAAGTCATTGCTAAGGTGCCCATGTCAAGAAATAGAATGTTTGTGCTCAACATTCAAAACGATGTCGCGCAATGTCTCAAGATGTGTTACAAAGAGGAGTCATGGCTTTGGCATCTTCGATTTGGACATCTTAATTTTGGAGGATTAGAGTTGCTCTCTAAGAAGGAAATGGTTAGGGGATTGCCTTGCATCAACCATCCCAATCAAGTATGTGAAGGATGTCTACTTGGAAAGCAATTCAAAATGAGCTTTCCTAAGGAGTCAAGCTCAAGAGCACAAAAGCCGTTGGAGCTCATACACACGGATGTGTGCGGTCCGATCAAGCCAAGATCGCTTGGTAAGAGCAACTACTTCCTTCTCTTTATCGACGATTATTCAAGAAAAACATGGGTGTACTTTTTGAAGGAAAAATCAGAAGTGTTCGAGAACTTCAAAAAGTTTAAAGCCCAGGTTGAGAAAGAAAGTGGTCTTATGATCAAAGCCATGAGATCCGACCGAGGATGAGAGTTCACTTCAAAGGAGTTCTTGAAGTATTGTGAAGACAACGGCATTCGGCGGCAACTGACAGTGCCAAGATCCCCCCAACAAAATGGAGTAGCAGAGAGAAAGAATAGAACAATCCTTGAGATGGCGAGAAGCATGCTAAAGAGCAAGAGGCTACCAAAGGAACTGTGGGCAGAAGCTGTTGCGTGCACAGTCTATCTATCAAACCGGTCTCCAACAAGAAGTGTATTGGGAAAAACACCACAAGAAGCCTGGAGTGGAAGAAAGCCTGGAGTTTCCCATCTAAGAGTCTTTGGAAGCATTGCTCACGTTCATATACCGGATGAGAAAAGAAGCAAACTTGATGAAAAAAGCGAAAAGTACATCTTCATTGGTTATGACAGCAACTCCAAAGGTTACAAGCTCTATAGTCCTAATACGGGAAAGACTATCATCAGCCGAAATGTCGTTTTCAATGAAGAAGGAGAATGGGATTGGAAATCGGGTAACGAAGACTACAACTTCTTCCCACAATTTGAAGAAGATGTTGTAGAACCAGAGGAACCAAGAGAAGAGCCTGCTACCCCGCCGAATTCACCGACCCCGAGTTCTGGAGAAGGAGAAAGTTCAAGTGAAAGAACTCCACACTTTAGAAGTTTGCAGGAGATTTACGAGGCAACCGAAAATCAAGACAACCTTACTCTATTTTGTCTATTTGCGGATTGTGAGCCCATGAACTTCCAAGAAGCATTTGAGAAGAAGTCTTGGAGAACTGCCATGGACGAAGAAATCAAGGCAATAAAGAAGAATGAAACATGGGAGTTAGCTTCACTTCCAAAAGGTCACAAAGCAATCGGTGTGAAGTGGGTGTATAAAGCAAAGAAGAACTCTAAAGGAGAAGTTGAAAGATACAAGGCAAGATTGGTGGCAAAAGGATACAGTCAAATAGCTGGAATCGACTATGACGAAGTATTCGCTCCAGTTGCTCGATTAGAGACTGTTAGACTAATCATATCATTGGCAGCTCAAAACAAGTGGAAGATACATCAAATGGATGTCAAGTCAGCCTTCTTAAATGGGGTCCTTGAAGAAGAAGTCTACATTGAGCAACCACAAGGCTATGAAGTGAAGGGAGAAGAAGAAAAAGTCTTGAAGCTAAAGAAGGCACTCTACGGGCTGAAACAAGCCCCAAGAGCTTGGAATGCTCGAATTGACAAGTATTTCCAGGAGAAGAGCTTCATCAAGTGTCCATATGAGCATGCACTCTATATCAAAGCGCAAGGTGGAGATATTTTGATTGTGTGCTTGTATGTAGATGACTTGATCTTCACGGGGAACAATTCAACCATGTTTGCAGAGTTCAAGAAAGAAATGACAAAGGAGTTCGAGATGACCGACATTGGACTCATGTCTTACTACCTTGGCATTGAAGTGAAACAAGAAGATCATGGAATCCTAATCACTCAGGAAGGTTATGCTAAGGAGGTACTCAAGAAGTTCAAGATGGATGATGCAAACCCAGTCAGCACGCCAATGGAATGTGGAATCAAGCTGTCAAAGCATGATGAAGGAGAAAGTGTGGATCCATCACTCTTTAAGAGTTTGGTTGGAAGCTTACGATATTTAACATGCACGAGGCCTGACATCTTGTATGCAGTCGGAGTTGTTAGTCGATACATGGAGCATCCAACAACAACTCATCTGAAGGCGGCAAAGAGGATCCTTCGCTACATCAAAGGTACAACAAACTTAGGCTTGTACTACTCTGTTTCTGATGATTACAAGCTCGTTGGATATAGTGATAGCGACTGGGGAGGAGATGTGGATGACCGAAAAAGCACAAGTGGTTTTGTTTTCTACATTGGAAACACAGCTTTCACATGGATGTCAAAGAAACAGCCGATTGTCACTCTTTCCACATGTGAGGCGGAGTACGTGGCGGCCACTTCATGTGTTTGTCATGCAATCTGGTTGCGAAATATGTTAAAGGAGTTGAATCTGCCGCAAAAGGAGCCAACCAAGATATTCGTAGACAACAAGTCAGCAATAGCTTTGGCAAAGAATCCAGTCTTCCATGATCGGAGTAAGCACATTGACACACGTTATCACTATATTAGAGAATGTGTTTCTAACAATGATGTCAAGTTGGAGTACGTGAAGACACATGACCAAGCAGCTGATATTTTCACCAAGCCTCTCAAGCGCGAAGACTTTGTCAAGTTAAGATATTTACTTGGTGTAGCAAAATCAAGTTTAAGGGGGGGGGGGGGGGGGGGGTGTTGAATAAATAAATTGATTTTGGGTTTGTTAGTTTTTGGGCCTTATGAATTAAAAGCCCAAATATGTGTTGTAGTAAGTCCAATTTCTAGAATCATATTCTAGAGAAATCCATGGAGCTCTCTAGAAGATAAGGATTAATGAAGAATTTGGTGGAGTAGTTGAGAAAATTCTAGAGAATAGTTTAAAGCCATTAGATTAAGTTTGTGTTGGCAAAATCCTAGTCATTGATTTATGAATGTCACTAGTATAAATAAATGTGATGTACTTGAGTTTGTATCAAGCAAAAAAAATTATAAACACCTAGTAATACAAGTAGTCTTTCCTTTCAAAAGTTTTATATCCTCTCCCAAATATTTAAACACTTTTCCACCTATTAAAAACTTCCTTCCAACAATATATACTGAGTGTTTGGTATGCGATAACAAAATTTGAGTTTGACAGAATTGATTTTGATTAAATTGATTTTGATTATTTGAATGTAAATTGATTTATATTTGGAATACATTAAAGCAAAAGTTATTCTTATCAATGTATGTTGTTTTGGTGGTTCAGACCAAAATTGATTTCAGATGTATCATTACTATAATGAGTTTTTAAAATCAGATTCTATTTCTATTTTAAATAATTATTAAAATTTATGTTTATTATTAAATTTTAATCTTATATACATTTTTTTTTGAAAAGTTATAATTATATTCGGTAGCACACAAAATTTTGTTGTTATGACAATCATAAACTAAGCATTTCATTAATCAAAATATAGTTTCAGTACAAGTAGGTAACATTTCAAAATAATAACGACTAGTCGATGAAATGACCACTCTACCAAACTTATGGGCACCATGTTCACTTGTTGTTTGGTAAACTTCACATTAAATTTGGTATGAGTTGATGGGCAACAGACGCGTGGACAATAAATTAGATTTGTTGATTTATAACCAAAAACTCAAATTGGAGTGAAAAGAATTACCAGACGACACATATATGCATAGGCGAGGGGATGAAGTGTTGAAAGGTTGCCTATGTAGGAATAAGTTAAGAAAATACATCTTCGGAGTTTGAATCAAAATTTGCGTCAAATGCTTATGTGGTCACCATCAGAGCCAGATTGCCTTCTTCTACCTCACAGTTAGGGGTGTCAAAATGGATGGATTGGATGGATTTGGATTGGATTGGATTGTTAATGGATGGATAAAAAAAATCCATTAATCCATTAACAATCCATTAAAACTCATTCAAAATATCCAATCCAATCCATCCATTGAAGATAAAATTCAATCCAATCCATCCATTATGGTATTTTAAATGGATGGATATCCATCCAATCCATCTATTAAATTACTATTATTTTTTAATAACATATTTATTAATTAAATAGATTATTTTTATTAATAACATAAAACCCAAAAAACAACGAAAATAAAAAAAACGGCCGAAAACCCAAAAATCGGCCAAAAACCGAAAATCGGCCGAAAAACCTAAAAAAACTTGAAAATTCATAAATCGGCCGAAAATACAAAAAATCGGCTGAAAAACCTAAAATCATCCGAAAAACCAAAAATCGGCCGAAAACACAAAATCGTCCGAAAAATCTAAAATCGGCCGAAAAACCGAAAATTGGCTGAAAACCCTAAAAACATCCGAAAATCCATAAATCGGCCGAAAAACCTAAAATCGGCCGAAAACACAAAAAAAGTTGAAAACCCAAAAACTCAGTTGAAAAACCTAAATACGGCCGAAAAACCGAAAATCGGCCGAAAACTAAAAAAATCGGCCAAAAACACAAAATCGGCCGAAAAATCTAAAATTGGCCAAAAAACGAAAAATCGTCCGACAAACCTAAAATTGGCCGAAAACACAAAAAACCGGCCGAAAAACCAAAAAACACCAGAAAATCCTAAAATTGGCCGAAAAATTGATTTTAGGTTTTTCGACTGATTTTTTGGATTTTAGGATTTTCGGGCGTTTTTTGGGTTTTCGTCCGATTTTTGGTTTTTCAGCCGATTTTTGGGTTTTCGGCCGATTTTTTGAGTTTTTGGGCTTTCGGCCGATTTTAGGATTTTCGGGTGTTTTTTGGGTTTTCAGCCGATTTTCGGTTTTTCAGTCTTTTTATGGGTTTTCGGTCGATTTTTTGAGTTTTCGGCCGATTTTAGGATTTTTTGGATTTTCGGGTGATTTTCGGTTTTTCTTCAGATTTTTTGTGTTGTCAGCCGATTTTAGGTTTTTCGGCCGTTTTTTTGGTTTTTCTGCTAATTTTAGGTTGTTCGGCCGATTTTTTGAATTTTGGATTTTCGGTCGATTTTCAGTTTTTCGGTTGATTTTTGCGTTTTCGGGTGTTTTTTGGGTTTTCGGCCGATGTTTTAAGTTTTCGACATATTTTTGGGTTTTCGGCCGATTTTTGGATTTTCGGGTTTTTTTGGGTATCCGGCCGATTTTTTGGGTTTTCGCCCGATTTTAGGATCTTCAGGTGTTTTTTTGGTTTTCAACGATTTTTTATTTTTGAATTGGTTGTTAATTTTATTTTTAAAAAATTGATTATCCATTGGATTTGAGATTATTATACTATATATGATCCATTGGATTTTCAAATTAAGATGGATGGATTGGATCAATCCATTAATTAAATGGATGGATTTGATCCAATCCATTTATTAATTTTTTTACTAATGGATGAATAATGGATAAATGGATAATTTTGACACCCCTACTCACGGTCACCATTAAAGTCACCCCATGTAGCCATAAGAACTTTCTTCTTGGGAACTTCTTCTTGGGCTTCTCATCGTTTAGCGTTTGGCATTCATTCATGTAGAGATCTGGTTCTTTGCATTCGAAGCAAACCACTTCTTTATCAACTCCCGGCCTTCTTTGACGAGATGATAATTCAACACGTCCACTAGATATATTAAAGCTTTTGAGTCTGTTATGCCTATGTTTGCAGAGTTGATTGATTCTTCTATAGAGTAATGACACTTCTTCGTCATCAATATCTTCTGAGTAGAGTTCATCCTTTTGAATATCCTAGAATCGTTCTTAGACTTCAGAGCCACTGAACCTTATTCTAAGGTTCATCAACTCCTAGTTCAATCTCATGATTTATGAGTGAGATAATGAGTTCCTCAAGAGTGGTACTGTTTAGATCTCTTGATACTTTCAGTGTTGTCACCATAGGTCTCCATTTAGTAGGTAAACTTCTGATGATCTTCTTTACATGATCTGCAGTGGTGTATCCTTTGTTTAGGACTCTCAGTCCTGCCACCAGAGTTTAGAATCTTGAAAACATTTCTTCAATGTTCTCATTCTCATCCATTTTGAATGAGTCATATTTTTGGATCAAGACTAGAGCCTTTGTTTCCTTTACTAACGCATTACCTTCATGAGTCATTCTCAATGAATCAAAGATAGCTTTTAAAGAATCTTTATTTGTAGTCTTTTCATACTCTGTATGAAATCGAATTTAACAATATAGTTATTTTGCTTCATAGTAATTTTTTCTATCTTTCTTATGTTGATCAGTCATCACACTTCTGTTAAGCTTTACACCGTTTGGATCAACATAAGGTGTGTAGCCATGTGTGATCACATCTCATAGATCTGCATATCATAGCCTCGAAAGAAGCTTTCAATTCTATCTTTCCAGTACTCAATTTTTTCTTCATTAAATATGGGAGGTTTAATAGAGTATTGATTTTTATCATTGTTGTTGGCCATGGTGTTTCAAAGAATTTAAACGTTTTTCCAAATTCAAGGACACAATGAACAAGTGATGGAGACAACAACAAGAAGTAATGATCACACACGTATTTTTATATTGATTCACCATTAACGAGGCTACTCCAGTCCACTTCCCTAGGTGAGTTTTCTATGACCCTCAAGGACTTAATACACTATAATCTCTAAAGATTACAACTTCACTGATCACCATCAATAACTTCTCGAGGCAGATGACTAAACCTAGTCCCTAAAAAATATCAACCAGTGTTGATTTACAAGGAATGTATTTATAGTGTTTGCTTCTTGATAAGCAGATTACACATAATGATTTGAGCTCTATACACTTAGAGAATTTACAACACTAACTGGTTCTACAAGGATTTACAAAAGAATTTAAGAATATATATATCGTTGTTGTATTTTGTTTTTTTGTTCCTTGTTGTTTTTCTTCAAGTTCTTATATCCCTTATATAGCTGATGAAGAATTGTATTGTTGAAATTTGAGAGTGGAGCTTTCTTAAGCTTTAATGCTGGTATGCTGACTTGTAAACCTTTAGGATTACAGTTGTTAGTACCTTCCTAATTTGGTTCACCATGTCTGAATCTTCGTAAGGAAACAACTCCTTATTTGGTGCTCTCGGTACTAACTGCAGTAGATCTTCCAACGTCTGTGAATCGTTGACTTCATTTTTGCATTTATGTTGAAGTTTTTTTTTTTTTTTTTTTTTTTTTTTCGGTTTTTCACCACCAGTTGAATCTGGTTCGGGAGTCAGTTCTGGCATCAAGTGGTTCCAGTCCCCTCCCGATCGTAGTTGCGGGGGATCGAACCGTGACCCTCCCTACCAAGTTCAGCGCCAATCACCACTGAACCAACTAACCATTGGTTGCATTTATGTTGAAGTTTGATCAATCCATAAATTATTCATATACTGAGTAACTTGATTCTATAGTTAATGATTATAAATGCTGGTCATAGTCTGTAATCCAGTCCAGAATCATTCTTCACGTAGTCTAGAGTCCAGAACCTATCCTGTCCAGAATCATTCTTCACATAGTCTAGAGTTTAGAATCCGGACATTCAGAGTCCTGAGTCAAAATCACTTTGTACTTGTTATCTTAGAATCAACTTTTGTTTACTTATTTTCTGCACAAGTAATATATTTATCTATGTGACACTCATTAAATTAATAAAAATGAAGCATAAGCCACATAAACATGATACATCACCAATTTTGTCTAGTCAGATGCCAAAACATGTGATGGGGGATTAAAACACTGGAATCTTGACATTACTAGGAGACAATCGAAAATTATTTTTTACATAGGAGAAAATCAAATTTCACGCATATTATAGAGGATAAACACCTTTTATCCCTAGATTCAATCAATAGTTCAAAACTAACTCAACAAAAGTAATTATTTTAAACTAGTCCGCCTTTTTTGTTTTGTTATTGTTCCGTGTCAATCATCATAAATAGTAATTTATTTTAAATGGGTACCGTGTGTGTATATATATATATATATGAGGGGGGATATATTGACTCCGGGTGTAAGTCATAAAAGCTACTCTACATCTCGGCCTTTAATTTTAATATCAATTAATGGTTAAGATTGATTGAGGATGATACCTAAGATGAGACTTATTTTGTTATCACACAGGAAAATTATCAAAATATACCTTAAATAGAAGATAATCAATTAATTATAATAATTCATTTTGAAAACCTATTTTTTTATCACACGGGAAAACAAGGATTTCACCATGAAAGCTTTTTCATTTAGCTGTTGATAATCCTTCTTATAAGATTTTTACGGTATTTTTTTTTAAAGTACCATTTATTTTGTTACAAGAACCTTGCCATTATATTTTCTTTGATCACACGTTTTTTTTCTCTCTTCATGTTAGTTCACGTTTGGTTTTATTTTTTATTTTTATAAATATGAACAAAACTAGGATCCTAAACCCAATTAAAACACATAAGCTGTTGAAGAGGTTGAAGAAATATACTTTTTTAGACAAATAATTCTTCAAACTAAAGTATATTTGTTCATCTTTGTATAAGCTGTTTGTTTGTAATGATTTTATAAGTTTACTTAAGTTTATTAGAAACCCATAATCTTTGTACCGTATTCTTTAGTTTTAATAGACCTTTAATTTTTATTTAATATATTTTTTGTTTGTAATGATTTTGTTGAGGAAACAAACAGATTTCTAGTAATGTAGGTCAATGATCTTGAAAGGGTGCGTGGGCTATGCAAGTAGATAGTGAAATACACTACAAGAAATTGTTTTATTACCCACGAATAATTACCCACGACTCTGTGGTCGTGGAAAATTTTGAAAGTACCGACGACGTATCCATGACTAAACCGTTGATAAAATTAAAAAAATTTGTTATGAATTATTTGAAATTGTTACCCGCGGTTTCACTATCAATAACTATAGAGAAAATCTTAGGTGAAGTCGAACGTAACATCATACTCTTAGAATCAACCAATTAGAAAATTTTAAATAATTAACTAATTAATAAAATTGGAAAAAAAATATTTAACCTCATCCATTAAAAAAAATGTACACTTTTCCAAAAAAAAAAAAACTAATTAATAAAATAGGAAGAAAAAGATTTAACCTCATCCATTAAAAGAATATACACTTTTCCAAAAAAACCAACACAAAGAACGCAAAAAAAAAAAAACTTGGTTTCCACGAATTTAAACTTGTTCCATCTTCTTCCTCGTCTTGATCAAATCATTCTAGTTTTGTTTCATAACCATTGCAACACGTGTTTTAATTTAACAACCCCACGTTTTCTACTTGTGCAATATCGTTCAATTATTAAGGTCGGACATCCAATTTGGTTGTCATGTCCGTTATATGATGATGATGATGATGAGGACCAAAAACAAAAATAGACTTCACTATTCTTGTGTTTTTGTTTTTCTCAGAAGAGGAATAAGATGGAACAAGTAAATTCGTGGGAACCAAGTTTTTTTTTTTTTTTGCATTCTTTGTGGTTTTTTTTTATTTTTAAAAGTGTATATTTTTTTTAATGGATGAGGTTAAATCTTTTTTTCCTATTTGATTAATTAGTTAATTATTTAAAATTTTCTGATTGATTGATTCTAAGAGTGTGGTGTTATGTTTGACTTCACCTAAAATTTTCTCATAACTATAAAGCATATTTATAATAATTATATACTGTTTTTTTACAGAATAATAATTATATACTTTTTTTTTATAATTACAGTAATTTTATACTAATCTATTTGTTTATTTCTGCACAAAATTAATCTTTATATACTACTAACCTATTTTGATTTTCTTTTCCATCAAGAAAACAAAATTGTTTATCTCACTGTTTCTCCCTTTTTTTTTTTTTTTAAACAAACAGTTTTCTCGCTTTTAGAACCCTAGTTTCGCCGTAGTTTTTGATTTCTCAGAGATTTTGGTTATTCAACAAGCTTCTCACAAAAACCCTCGCTATCTACCATTCCAATTGCTCAACCTCAACTGATTTTCCCTTCAATTTCCAATAGCTTCCCGTTTCCCCTCTCACAATTCTCCAATTTGTCGGACTCAGAATCGTCCTTGTTCGTTTTTTGTACAGCTAGGTCGATCCAGCTTACAGAATAGTTGAGGGCAGGACAACCAGAATCTTCGATTCAAGGTACTTTAGTTAAACTCTTAATCTTTGTATAGCAACTTTTTGATATACTTATCTCTAACATGATTTCATTGTTTTAGATTTTGCATTTGTTGTTGTCTGTGAAATTAAATATATATTTTTTTTCAATTTTTTTCTTTGTGCAAAGTATTGGTTTCTATTGAGAGTGAATATGCATTGAGTACAAGGTCCTTGTGATTGAAACAAAATAGTTCTCTTATTTTATTCCTCTCACTAACTACTTGTTCAATGTACTCTTAAAATGTAGTGCTCTTTTTTTTGTCATTCCTGGACTGAGATAGTTGTACAGATGGAAGGAATTGAGCGGAGAATAAATATTGCAGAGGATGATGCTCGATCTGCACAACAGAGCAAATTAGCACACAAAATTTTGAAAGACAATTCAAGAAATTGGTACGAAGTGTTTTATTCATCGCCATGGAGACTATGAGGAGGATGACTCTGACAACATGGATGAATTATCGACAACCTAGATGATTAGATTGATTTATACCAAATTTGTTTGAGACATTATATTGTATCTTTTGAGTCCTATTTACGTTAGACTAGATTGATGTTTTTATTGAGACTTGTGGATTGATGTTTATGTATGCCAAACTAGATTGAAGTTATATAAACGTGATCAGATATTGGTTTTTTTTTGTTGTTGATTTTATAGTGGTGAATGTGATGTAAAATATATAGTTATTATGACAAATATGTGGTATGTAATATGTTACCAATTGTGAAACAAAACAATCATGAATCAAA
Organism: Trifolium fragiferum; assembly: GCA_954870985.1. Classification (NCBI taxonomy): domain Eukaryota; kingdom Viridiplantae; phylum Streptophyta; class Magnoliopsida; order Fabales; family Fabaceae; genus Trifolium; species Trifolium fragiferum. The sequence goes on from OX940789.1 coordinate 50,361,559, forward strand.
TTACATGACAACTAAAATGTGGGCAAAGTTTTTCCAACAAACAAACATAAGCATTATTTATGGGCAATGTTATTGATGGTTTAGCCGTGGGTAAACCAAGACAAGCAAGTTGTTATTAACATGGTGCTTACCCACGAATTACCTTCGGTGTAGCCGACAATAAGTTACCGACGGCGTTTTGGCCGTGGGTAAAAATTACCAACGAGGCTTTTTCCCACCACCTCAAGGTCGTGGGTAATCTGTCACTAATTCAGTGTTATCCACGGCTTTTGTCAATTACAGACGGTTTTTTCAGTGAGTAATAACAAAATTTCTTATAGTGATACCTCATGAAAATATTTTGAAGAGTATTACTTTTCCTTATTAAAAAAAACAAAAGGATAACAAAATTAATTATTATAATTAATTGATTATCTTCTATTTAAGGTATATTTTGATAATTTTCATGTGTGGTAATAAAATAAGTCTCACCTTATGTATCATCCTCAATCAATCTTAGCCATTAATTTATATTAAAATCAAAGGCCGAGATGTGGATTAGCTTTTATGACTTACACCCGGAGTCAATATATCCCCCCTATATATATATATATATATATATATATATATATATATATATATATATATATAGATTAGATTATCCAGTTCCAATAAAAATATGTTTTTTCGAGTTTCTGGGAACCGGTGTTGACTCGTATTAGGAATAGATTGTCTGGATGGAAGAGCCGCTTTTTGTCTTTTGGTGGCCGTCTTATTCTACAAGATTTAAAGAGGCTCATCACCATCTTTATCTTCAAGTTCGTCTTGTCATCTTTGTCTGTCTATGCTCTTTCCTTCTTCAAACCCTCTCTGATACTATCTATTATATTGAATCTCTTTTGACTAATTTCTTTTTCTTTTTTTGAAGGAGGGAGTGAGGATTCTAGGAAAACCTTTTGAATTAATTGGAAACCATTTGTTTACGTAAGGAGTATGGAGGGTTGGGGGTTAGGCAACTTAGTGAGTTTAACATCGCCCTTTTGGGCAAATGGTGTTGGAGGATGTATGTGGATCGTGGGGGCCTGTGGTTTAGAGTGTTGGCGGCTCGTTATAGGATGAATTTTGGTAGGCTGAGGGAGAGAGGAGGGGGTCGGCGTGGTGGAGGGAGATAATCAGGATCATGGGTGGTGTAGGCGGGCTTAGGGATGACTAATTTAGTGACTGTGACTCGGACGGTGGGGGACGGGAAAGACACTCTTTTCTCAACCGACCCCTGGTTTGAGGGAGCGGTTTGATCGTTTGTTTGATTTGGCGGCGACTAAAATCAAGATCGGTGGTGGAGATGTTCTGTTTAGGTGGGAGGCTGGGGGAGGCGTGGGTGTGGAAGAGACATTTGTGGGTGTGGGAGGAGGAGCTGTTAGGGGAATGTCAGACTTTACTTCTTCCCGTGATCTTGCAGGTTGAGTCATCTGACAGGTGGCGGCCGGACCCTATTGCATGTTACTTTGTTTGGAATGCGTATCAGATTTTGACTTCTCAGGAGACAGTTCTTTTAGGGGAAGTAGATGACTTACTATGACACAAAAAAGTTCCCTTGAAGGTATCTATTCTTGCGGGGCACCTCTTGCGGGATCGGTTGCCTGTGAAGGCAAACTTGGTTACTCGTGGCATACTTTCTCCAGATCTCCATTTTTGTGTGACGGGTTGTGGCAGCATTGAGACAGCTCAACCATTTATTCTTCTTGTGCAGTACTTTTGGGTATTTGTGATCTCTAGTCAGGTTTTGTGTAATATCCCAAAATTTTAAAGGAAAAAAAACCAATTAGTACCTAATTGAGAAAATCCTTAAAAAGTGTTGAGGAGTAATAGTTGCTTAATTATGAATAATTTGAAACCTACAAGATTTAAAGAGGCTCATCAGCATCTTTATCTTCAAATAACTAAGGTGAGTTCTTATTAGGTTTTAATTTTTGGTAGAAATTAGAGTTTTAGAGTAAACCTAAGTATGAGAAGTTGTATGTGGTTGGATGTAAAAAAAATTCTACTCTAACTTATGACAAATTAAGGTTAGAGACTTCAATATAGAAATTAGAGTATGTTAGATTCATATTTTGTTATGATTTAATTAAAATTTAGTTGAGATTCTAGGTTATTCGTTATTAAAATGGTTTTGGTACTCTTTTGGGACTAATAGAGACTATATTGTAAGAATTAAAGTATATTAGAATTATGTTTTGTGAGCTAGCTGGAATTTCTTATTAAAATTTCACTAGGAACTGATATGAGACAATTAAAGACTAGTAAGATTGATAAAAAGAATTAATAAATTAAGAGTAGATAATTTATCTTGTGGCAAGTTTTCTAAGTTATTATTTTTAGTGGGAATAAAAAGGTATCCGTTTGCCACAACGAAAAGATAATGTGGTATTCGTTCGCCACAACAAAGAGATAATGTGGTGTTCGTTCGTTACAATGAAGAGATAATGTGGTATCCGTTCGCCACAACGAAGAGATAATGTGGTATCCGTTCGCCACAACGAAGAAATAATGTGTTATATCCGTTTGCCACAATGAAGAGATAATGTGATTTATGAATACATAGTGGGATGAGCTTATTGTTACTTTCAATTCTAGGTTGGTAAGTAGAACTACATGTTCAAATTAGGAATTTTATAGAAAAGTCTTACCCGTGAGGTTGTAAATATTTTTGTAAGTATGAGAGTTTTCAAATGCGAATATTTCATAGAATATTATTCTTCGTTGTATACTCCTATCTTGAATTGAGATTATTATTTTATAATTTTAATAATGTTTTTTTTAATGACAAATTGTTAGTTGTTAGTATATTATAATATTGTTAGTTTTTTTCTCCTTGCCAGGACTTGAACCCTGGACGTCCAAACTCCTTTACCCTTAGTTCAACTAGCATAACCAATTGAGCTATACATCCCACCCTATAATTTTAATGATGTAACTATAGGATTACGAGTTAATTTTTCTCCCTGAATTTTACATAATGAAATTAGATAGTTTATATACTTTGTTGATAATAAACACTTAGAGAACTACGTGGCTCTGATTCCCTAATTATTAGGGATACGTAGGACCAGAGATCTTCCCTGTTGAGCTATAATTACAATAGCTCTATATTTTAAATAAGTATATTTGTTATTGTGTATTAGGCTTGCCAGACTAAATATAGGGTTAGTTAGTGATGGTCTGTGCGCCGATCATGACCAGAGATAAGGTCGTGACATCTTGGATTGGCTTCTCGGCGGTGGATGCTTTCAGTCTTTCGAATCATTTTGTCCAGTTCATGTTTTCAGCCGGCGGTCTCCGTGCTCAGCGGTCCTTTCTCCAGCTTGTGTGGCTTGCTTGTGTTTGGGTTGTGTGGAATGAACGAACTCAACATGTCTTCAGGAATTCGGCTAGCTTTGTGCATCAGCTCTTAGACAAGATCAAGATATACTCCTACTGGTGGATGCGGTCGTCATATGTTATCTTAGTGACACACTTTCATTCGTGGTGGTCGAACCCATTTCTATGTTTGGGCATCGACTGATTGTATTTTATCTTATTGTTCTTGATGGGATCTTCTTGCAAACTTTTTTAGCCCTCCTTAGCACATCTTGTGCTGAGAGGCTTACTTATATAATTGTGTTCTTTTATATATATATATATATATATATATATATATATATATATATATATATTCCATTTTTGTTTGTTAAAAAAATAAAAATATGTTTGTTAATTTTTTCTTTTTGATAAGAATATGTTTGTTATTTAATTGATAACTACTTTAATAACAAATAAAATTGATAACTACTAAACCTCTTTTTTAGTTGTACTTAGTTATTAAGAAAGAAAAGGAAATTGAAAAAGAAAGGGAAACTTTTGTGTGGAAGTTATTTTTCATTTCAACAAATACAAATATTATACGTAAAAAAGAAAAACAAATACAAATATTTGAATAAATTGAAGGGTAAAAGTGACCATAAAAAAAGTCTACACCAAAAGAGATATTCCTTTATATGTTGATATTGATTTTATTTTTTTTATTAAATATATTGGTATTGATAGTTTTTTTTTTTTTTGAAAGTATATTGGTATTGATATATGATCGCTTATAGAAATTTTTAAGATAAATATATTTATATATTGGGTGTCTTATAGAATTCACACACGCCAAAATACCGAGATAATGAGTGCATGTGTATAATTCTACGAACAGAGACAACTAAATCTTATTATACTATTTTGTCAAAAAAAAAAAACTTATTATACTATGTTTAGAAGTTCTAACTCAACCGATAAAATGTCGAAACTGTTAGGTCGGATGTTGTAATCTGAGTTCGAACCCGGAACCTCGCAGTTATGTGTTAGTTTAATTTTAATGGATTACTACTTCATCTAAGACAAAAAAAACTTATTACACCATACATGTAGATTTGGATTTTTTATTATATTTGAATTTCCTAAATTTTCTCTGGTATTAATTTAACTGTTTTGTATTTTTAATACTTTTTAATCGAAGAAGAAGTGTTAATGTATTTTCTTTAATGTCTCTCTCACACGTTCTAATCTTCAAATCCAACCTAATAATCTAATATTTTATAAACTTGTCTTTAGCTCAAATTAAACCCTCCTACATTCCTTGTTATTCAAGCTATTGAACTTTTCATCACTCGTTTCCAAAAGTCAATGCTCATCTCTGTTCTCTCCGTAGTATGCATTATATTGCAAAGAAATCACCTAGAAATTCAAAAGCAACACACACCATACCCAAAAATCCATTAATTTTCACCCTTTAAAAACAATCAATTTTCCACCATAAAATTCATCAATCACAAAACCTCATCATTACATAAAAAATCAACCTCACAAACATGTGTTGCAGACCACACTGGTTCTGGTGCTTATATTGCACAATCTACGGAGCTATGTTCTTTTTCATGATGTTCGCAATCATCTTTTGGATAGTAATCTCCCCCACAAGCGTGAAATTCCACGTAACCGACGCTACTCTCTCCGAGTTCAACCTCACTAACAACAATACCTTATATTACAATTTCAAACTCAATGTCACAGTACGAAACCCCAACAACAACATCATAGTCTATTTTCGAAGAATCACGGCAATCGCTTGGTACAAAGACAATGATTTTAGTTATGTTAGTTTGACACCATTTGATCAAGGACACAAGAATACCACTTTTCTTGGACCTATAGAATTTAAAGGTTACACAAGGTTGCAACTTGGACGTAAACAACTTGACGAATATTTTGAAGAGACGCGTCTCGGAGTTTATAATGATTTGGCTGTTGATTTCGATGTAAGAATTAGAGCTAAATTTGGTGGCTTTAAAAGTGGTCGTTTTAATCCGCCGGTTGTGCAGTGTCGTCGTTTGAGAGTTCCTTTAGTTTCTTCCAATGGAACTAACTCATCATCAACATTTTCTTTTAGTGAGAGAAGATGTAGTAGTGGTTCTTTCTTTACAGATCGTGATGCAGATGCAGGAGCTTAATTAATATATAACAATGTGAATTTGTATATATGCTATTTTTTTACTTTAAATCCATTACTCGTAATGTAAAGTGTATTGTGTTGCATATAACAAAATTTATGTGATTCTCTGTTTCAGAAATATATATACAAATAATTATTGTGTTTATCTCTATCTCTTATTTAATTTTTATCCACTAAAAAAAAGTAAACCTTGCAGAAGTTTAAATTGTTTTGTATTTTAGGGATAATGTAGGACAAAATTGAGATTTTTAGAGTTAGTTTACGGTAAAATTGAGATTTTTCAATGAAAAATTAAGATGTATGTTTAAAACTGAAATTTTATAAATTTTCTTACTTCGTCACTGGGTTCAACTGAAGAAATAATAAAGGGTTGTATTTACTAGAGAATTGGACATTCATATCATAATGCATGATAACTTAAACCTTTCTTAATAAGAAAAAAACTCCTAACATGAGTTATCTTGGGTTAGTGCAAGAAATGGAATCACAACAAGAAGGGCATGGCATACCTTTTTCTAGGATATCTACCCTAAAATGTTGCTACTTATGGAGGTTGTAGGACCACCGTAATTATCTTTGTTGAAACGTTATTTTGCGACGGGTTTTGAGATTCAATAATATAACAGCAACAATAATATTGTGAAAGAAATTTGTATTCCTATTGTCTTCACCCTGTCTCTCATTCTCCCTCTTCTTCTTTTCTCGCCGTCTCTTCGGTCTCTTTCACACTCGACTTAACATTATTTTTGTTATCGTTACTTTGTAAGTTTCACTCATAAATTTTGTGCTACTTGTTTTTTCCTGTCAAGCGCGTTAAGGAAAATGGTCATGTACGTCCCTCAGTGTCGTTCATATATTCATTATTTATGTTTATAATATGCAAATTTAGATGTTTTAGTAGAGTTGAGATGCTCTCTATTTTTCAAAAGAAGTGAATACTCTATTTGGAGAGAGGTAGACAAAAAAATAGATAGCAGGTTCATTATTATAAGTTTTTAAATATTTGTTCAAATTTCTTCTATGTATCTTTCAATGAAACTTGTCAATACTTAAAAAAAAAAAAAAAAAAAAAAAGAGAGGGTCATATGTTAGAATTTCTATAGTTTCATAAACGAAATTCAATCTGAAAACAGCGGAAACGTAAATAGTAATTTAAATAGCCGAAATACCTCCAGCCATTGCTCTCGATTAAATATTGTTCTTCTTAAAGACAACCTTTAATTGAGTATGTTGAGGCTCTTCTAACCCTTTACAATCTCTCTTAGATGGTGTAAGTTTAATGAATAGAGATATCAGGCTTAGGGAACCAAAACAAAAGGACTGCACTCCTTTATATAACTTTTGTCCATCACAAAAGTAATCAGATGTGCATCAGATCAACTACCCGCTATCTCTTAGTGGGTGGTTGCTAAATTGAGGGAAAGAATAAAGACCACTTTAGGCTTAATGGATAATTACCACAATGTACACTTAGTAGATAATCACCATTTATTTAAATTAATAAATAAATAAATAGAAGGAGATAATTCCAACATTCTCCCACTTGGTCGACATATTCTTTCACTCACTATAATAAGAAACAAAGCACATGGATCATAGCGATAGGTCCCCTTATAATATCGAGTATTATCTTCTATGTATCACAATGTAATGTGTCTCTAACTGAATATAACTTGATGAATAAACTCGTAACACTTATGTTTATTCAGGTTCCAAACTTAAGCGATATTTCTCAAAATCAAATTTGTACGTACACTTTAGAACTTAAAGCATGAGAAAATATCATATATAGAGTTTCATAAAACAAAATCGTTCTCACAACGAAAGTAAAATATAGGAACCAAGTCCCATTTTTCTACACGATCCTTAATGATGGCATGCCTTTAGTCAAAGGATCGAAAATCATCAATTCAGTACTAATATGATCAACAACAATTACTTGATCCTTAATGCGCTCTCTCACGGCTAAGTACATAATGTCGATATACTTAATCCGACGTCCACTTTTATTATTCTTAGCCATAAAACCGTATCTGAATTGTCACAATACATCTTTAGTGGTCTAAAATTGAATTTACAGTTTTAAACCCATAAATGAAACTCTTCATCCATACACCATATGATGTAGTCTCAAACAAAACACGAACTTAGCTTCCATTGTGGAAGTGCCGATCAAGGTTTGCTATGCGTCTTTTCAAGAAATAACTCCACCGGCTAACATGAAAATGTAACCGGATGTTGATTTTCTTAAGTCAACGCAACCTGCAAGCTCTGAATTAGAGTAACCTTTGATCTCTAAATCTTTAGTTCGCATATAGATAAGCATGTAGTCTTTGGTTCCTTGAAGGTACCTTATTACTTTATTTGCAGCTTTCCAGTGTTCCATATCTGGGTTAGACTAATATTTTTCCAACATTCCAATTGCTAATGCAATGCTAGGCCGTGTGCGATCCTGAGCATACATTAGGCTTTCAACAACGAAAGCATATGGAATATTAAGCAGTTGTTCACGATTGATACTATATTTGAGGAACAATTTTTCATCTGAATTCTCTCTAAAACCTTATTGATATGAGCCTCTTGTGACAAGTCTAGATTTCTACGAACTCTATCTCTTTGAATCTTAATGTCAATGACATAAGAAGCGTCACTCATATCCTTCATATCAAAACTCTTAGAGAGAAATTGTTTCACCTTATATAGCAAACATTTATCATTAGTAGCAAGTAAAATGTCATCCATATACAAAATAAGGAAACAAATTTCACTCCCACTGACCTTCTGGTATATATAATGATCCATAATGTTCTCTACAAATCCAAAGGAAGAGATGACATCATGAAATTCTAAATACCATTGACGGGAAGCTCTTTTGAGTCCATATGTGGATTTCTTAAGCTTGCATATCAAATGCTCACCACCTCTAGAAGAAAATCCTTCTGGTTGTTTTATGTAAACCTTTTCTTCTAGATCTCTATTTACAAATGTAGTTTTCACATCCAAATGAAAAATTTTCAGGATCATTTTTCAGCACCAATATTATAGTCCGACTCTTGTAAATATATCACATAATCACTAGCTATAGATGGCTTTCCTTTTCTAGTATACTTCCTTTATGTTTGTTCAATAATTTTAGGAAATTTTTGAATATTTTCATTTACTAGATTATTATAAGCCGCTTGTGGAACTTCAATGATTAGTTGTCTAATGCCCGTTTGAACTTGAGGGGTACTACGAATGACAATCAATTGATCACTTGAAGTAGAAGGTTTAACATCAATATTACTATCAGAACCAATGTTCTGGAATTGATTGCTCCCACTAATCAAGTCATTTTCAAGAAATATTGCATTTCTTGGATTCCATAATTCTAGTGCAATGAGATGGACAATAGAACCTATGTTTATTCTCAATATATTTACCATAATATTCTCCACCTCTATGATTTCTCACGATCTTAATTTGCTTTTCGCATTATTTTCTACTTCATCCTTAAAACTTTATAGGCTTTCAACGTTTCATAATTATTATGAAGCAAGTATACATAAATATATCGTGAGTAATCATCAATGAAAAAGATGAAGTATTCCGGACCTTATATGTCCATGTCTGGACAACAAATATCTGAATGTATGATTTCTAATATTTTAGTTTTCCTCTTAGCACTTTCTTATGTGTGTTAGTTTGCTTTCCCTGAATGCAATTTACACTAGTCTCGAATATAGTGAAATTTAAAGTACTAAGTACTCCATCATTCACTAGTCTTTTAATTCTCTAAATGGAGATATGTCTTAATCTCCGGTGCCACAGAATAGGGATTCCTTATTTTAACACATCATTTAGTTTCAGCTTGAACATGCATAACATTATTAGTGGCATCAATTTGAAAGTTAATTGAGAAAATAGACCATTGAATAATACATCATTTCCAACAAACTTAGACTTATAAAACAAACTGAAAGACGTTTTATAAAAATAAAGGAATATCCGAATGGTTCAAGCCTTGAAATAGAAATTAAAAATTTTAGAAAAACTTGAATATAAAAAGTATTTTCCAAAATTAAAACAAAACCACTACTTAAGATTAAATTGCACGTTTCAATAACCTCCACATGTGAATACATCTTGTTTCCTGGATAGATGTCTTGCTCACATGTAAGTGGTTTCCTTATGCTGATCATACCTTGTAAGGTATTTAAAACGTGGATTGTAAAACCAAAATCAATCCACCATGTGTTATAAATAACATCAACTATATTAGACTCATAACAGACAAATGAGATTGATTTACCTTCAACGATCATGTTCTTTCCAACAATTGTCATTATAACATCTTCACTCATTTCCATCACCAACCTTTCTTCTTCTTAAACACACATGGTCAAGGGTTCATTGACTGACCATTTATCCTTATATGTGTTATAAGAAATTATGAACGCTTCATATAGGATGGAAGAGTGCTCAAAATATAACGCACAAGGAAAGATTCAGACACATCAACCTCAAAAATCTTTAGGTGTGCTGCTAAGTCCCTCATTTGCATGATGTGATCACGCGTACCTTTCACAGTGATAAGCTTCATCGATGAAAACTTCATAATTAAGGTGCTGACAAGTGCCTTACTTGATATTTTAAACTGTTTATCAATCAATGGCCTTAAGCAATGCTTGAACATTATTATGCTGATAAACAAAACCACGAATGCTAGCATAGATGTTGGTCTTTATGAACATCACACTGAGACAATTAGATATCTCTTATATTTCATAAAGATCAACATCTTCATGAAGGCTAGCTTCTTTAATATGAGGTGGTTGGTCTTTCCGAATAGCATAATCAATATACATTCATCCTAAATGAAGAAAATTCTCCTTCCACACCTTATAGTTTTCACCCCTTAGTTCGGGAATTTCACACTTAAAATTAGGAAAATTCATAAGCTGCAAAAATTAAATATACATGCTTATAGTAATCAAAATTTGAGACTACTAAATAAATATCATGTTTTACCAATGTAAATCATGCTTCAAACTATGAACCTAGTGACATAAAACTTACCTGAGGGCCAAAGTTTTATTCAATTAGATTCATATAACTTAATGATAAAACTATCAAATTATGTTCCCTTTCCTAATCCCTACGGGTAAATTAGAAAATATAATTTAATATTTTATCCTAATTAATCATACATGAACATAATAAAAATTGCTGCGGGATAAAATTTACTACGTTCAATATAATCAATTACCATCAATGTCACTTACATGATTTTAAACTCTTAATATATAATTTTAACTTAATTAAAGATGTTGCGGCTACTCTCTAATTAATTAAAATTATATAAATCATATTGACATTTAAATTACAATTCAATGTTTTAAATGTGATTCCAAATCTAATATAAAATCCTAATCAATTAAAGATGCTGCGGCTACTCCTTAATTAATTACAATTTTATCAATCACTTAACATTAAATTTATCAAGGACTTAAATATATACATAGAAACTGAAAAATGCAAAATTGTCCATTAATTAAGTGCAATACTGAAACAGCATAGAATAGAATAATTTAATTGCATAAACCGTAGGCAATTAATATTAATTCACTCAATTACATGATTAAAATTCTAAATACCATGTACTAACAATAACACCAAGCAGAAAATGAAATAGATATGTATGGCGTGCACAAAATGCAGCAGAAGCAGGCTCAGCCAAGTGGTATGTAACCCGCAGGTCACCAGCTCGAGTCACCCAGGTGACAAATTTATTATTCTGATTATTATTTTAACCAAGGCTGTTTGTAAAATAACAAAAAATAACGAAAATTCGGCCAAAAATGAAGGAGACCGGGACCAAACCCAAGCCTTCTTAAATCTTAATGATTGGGAACTGTATCAACCACTAAGACAGCAAAGTAATTTAGAAACTGTTTACGTTGAATAAGATTTATAATAAAAGCCTCGATTAAAATAATTAAATTAACTTAATCTTCAACCTCCAGACGGGTCATAACGACCCGGTTGAAAGACCCGCGCGACCCGCGACGAAAAATACGATTTCAGGCCAAACAAACACCGAAAATTAAGTTTTAAACACAGAATCATGAATCTAAATTATTTCCATATGATTCAACATTTTTCTGCATCTAAAAAAGCCCATAATCTAAAATCGAAATCAACTTAAATATTCAAGGCAACAAACTAGATCATGAAACTCCCGATTTCATACCCATATTAACTCTAATTCAGAATTTAAACACAGAAATATAAATTGAAATATTTCTTTATGGGTTTAATCATGAATTTTCTGTGCGTAAATAGATGAAATCAAAATTTTCAAATTTAACAAAAACTTATTAGCATAACACGAAAATTGCAAGACAGAGGCAAATAAGGCTCTGATACCAAATGTTAGAATTTCTACAGTTTCATAAACAAAATTCAATCTGAAAACAGCGGAAACGTAAATAGTAATTTAAATAGCCGAAATACCTCCAGCCATTGCTCTCTTCTTAAAGACGACCTTTAATTGAGTATGTTGAGGCTTTTCTAACCGTTTACAATCTCTCTTAGATGGTGTAAGTGGCTCAAAAGCCAAAGAGAGAATCCACTCTCTATGATAAAACAACAAACTTGTTTGATTACTTAAAACTTGAATTAATACAAAGTGTTGTGAGGGGTCCTATTTATAGTGCAAGAGCCATTACATTGAGTTACATGCATGGAAACAAGTGGCACAACAAAGACATGCAATGATACAAGTGGAAATGAAATACATGCAAAGAGACAAGTGTAAGGATGAACATGATGCAAGTGTACTATAATGCAATAAGCCTAGTCACTACATGGAGAATATTATGCATGGATCATGGGCTTGGCTTATGTTTATGGGCCTTAATCATTCTCTATCATTCTCCCGGGGTTGGAAGAGACTTGTCCTCGAGTCTGAGGTGATCGAAAGACAAAATCCATATTGACATCTTTCCAAGGCGGCTTAGGTACTTGCAGTGGCGCGTCGAACCCTATGTTCTGACTATTGACATTGTCCAAATGGTAAACCATGCATCTTAGAATATGTTGGTTAACATCTATCTCTAGCTTTGGCCAATAAAAATCTTCTTTGACTTGCGCTTTAGTGATTAAAGACACTAATGACTTGGATCTCTTTTTATTTTTATCAAGTTCACTCGGTGGTAACGGAGTTAACTTGATTTTAATTCCATCTTTGATGAAGGAATACGTGTTGGCATAACAATCTTGATGGACATGACGATCATATTGCCAAGGTCTTCCAAGGAGAAGGTGGCATGCATCCATTGGGACAACATCACACCAAACATGATCTTTATATTTATCGCCAATGGAAAATGTAACAAGGCAGCGCTTGGTAACTTTTATTTCACTTCCATCGTTGAGCCATTGCAAATTATACGAATCAAGATGACTTTCTGTCGGCAACTTCAATTTATCCACCATGTAGTTTGACACTACATTTTCACAACTTCCACTGTCAATAATAACATCACAAACCTTTCCAGCAACAGTGCAACGAGTATGGAAAATGTTGTTTCTTAACCAATGTGCTTCTTCGGTGGATGCATGTAGGCTTCGTCTAATCATTAATGACTCACCTTGATCGGCAACAACGATTTCTTCATCATAAACTGGTTCTAATTCTTCTTCTTTTTCAAGATCATCTCGAGCTTCTTCAGGCTCTTCATAAGCTTCTCCTTTGATGATGGTGATTGTTCTTCGGTTAGGGCAATCAGAGGCTATATGTCCAAAGCCTTGACATTTGAAACATTGGGTGGCCTTTGTTTTATTTTGAATGGAGGGTTTAGGTAAAGGCTTATTTGAGGAACTAGATTGGTCAATTGGTGGTTTGTGTGGATAAGAAGATCTTTCAATAGAGGAAAAATTCTTGTAGGACGACCCTTTTGATAACTGTTCCTCAACTCGTATGGCGAGGCGGATAACGTCATCAACTGACCAATATTGTTGGAGTTGGACAGGATGAGCAATGTCAGTGTTCAGTCCTCCTAAGTAACGAGCTATTGTTTGTTCTTCCTTTTTCATGAATATCACACTTCATCATCAACTTTTCAAACTCTCTAGTATATTCTTCCACCGATAAATTCTTTTGGTGAAGATTTTGTAGTTGAATGAAGTTGTCTTGGTAGTAATGGGTAGGCAAAAACTTACTTGTTAATTCTCGCCGCATTTTTTCCCAAGTCTTGATCTTTCTTTTCCCTTCACGTTCACGCTTCTTCTTAAGATTCTCCCACCATATGGAGGCATGCTTCTTTAACTTGACAGCAATGATCTTTACCTTCTTTTCTTCGGGTACCTCCTTGTACTCAAATACCCGTTCGACAGTTTGAAGCCAATCTACGAACTCGTCTGGTTGTAGTTTCCCTTCAAAATCAGGTATTTTGACTCTGATGTCGTCACTTCTGGCAGACCTTCGCGGTGGTCGGCGATGTCTAGTAACGGAAGAATCGCTACCGGATGAGTCGACTTCGGATTGTCGTTGGTATTCATCCAATAGGATTTGTTGAGCCTCTACCGTCTCTTGCAACTGTTGAATTTGCGCACGTAAATCTTCCATTTCCAAATCATGGCGTGGTTGGCGTCTGGGAGGCATTTTGAAGTTTTTTTTTTTTTTTTTTAGGGCAGGGGCAAAATGGTAATTATGAAAATACGGGACAGAACTGTAATTTAGGAAAGTTTGGGGTAAATCAGGAAATTCCAAAAATATCTGGGCTGAAATGTAATTTTTTTGAAAGTTTGGGGGTTAAATGGTAATTTAGGAAAGTTTAGGGTGAAAATGCGAATAAAATAAGATTAGGGGCAAAATTGTAATTTTGGGTCTGTTGCTGACGTGGCGACAGTGACACGTGGCAGGTGGTGGTTGGGCAGGGGATATGACGTGGAGGCTGAAGTGTATGGGGTGACGGGGCTGGCTACGTGGCAAGATTTGACACGTGGCAGAGGATGGTTGGATGACGTGGCGATGACGGGGCAGGGGCGGGTGACGTGGCACGTGACGTGGCGCGTCTTCTTCCTTTGCAGGCGCGTGAGGGCGCGTGAAGACAGGGCACGGCGCGTGGACTTCGCGTGGTCCTCCGGTGATGGCGCGTGCTGCGGCGGGCGGCCGTGAAATTTCGTATTCTAAGGTTTTCAGACCTTCTGAACACGATGGCGGTGTTAGTTTTGCGAAAAAATGGCCGCAAAGTAAAGTTTCGTGGGTGGCAGCTTTGTTGCACCAAGAACACCCTAAGGAAACTCAAGCTTTCCATTGATTTTCTCACACAAACTCAACTCCGAATTTGGAACCTTGCTCTGATGCCAAGATGGCTCAGAAGCCAAAGAGAGAATCCACTCTCTATGATAAAACAACAAACTTGTTTGATTACTTAAAACTTGAATGAATACAAAGTGTTGTGAGGGCTCCTATTTATAGTGCAAGAGCCATTACATTGAGTTACATGCATGGAAACAAGTGGCACAACAAAGACATGCAATGATACAAGTGGAAATGAAATACATGCAAAGAGACAAGTGTAAGGATGAACATAATGCAAGTGTACTATAATGCAATAAGCCTAGTCACTACATGGAGAATATTATGCATGGATCATGGGCTTGGCTTATGTTTATGGGCCTTAATCATTCTCTATCAGTAAGTTTAATGAATAGAGATATCAGGCTTAGGGAACCAAAACAAAAGGACTGCACTCCTTTATATAACTTTTGTTCATCACAAAAGTAATCGGATGCGCATCAGATCAACTACCCGCTATCTCTTAGTGGGTGGTTGCTAAATTGAGGGAAATAATAAAGACCACTTTAGGCTTAATGGATAATTACCACAATGTGCACTTAGTAAATAATCTCCATTTATTTAAATAAATAAACAGAAGGAGATAATTCCAACATCATAGACAATTTTTATGGCCTTTTCAATGTTAAAATTTTTCTTTTGTTATACATTTTTAAGTCACGTTGTTGATAAAAGTTATAAATAAAATTTGTATGCGGATTGTAATTGTAAAAAAAAAAAAAAAAATTGTATGCGGAGATTTGACCCGACATTAATATTGGATTGCATTAAATTCAAGTTTAGTGACTTGTTGAATTTACACGCGCGAAAATACTTAGAAATAATGTGTGTGTATTTTTTTGACAAAAATAATGTGTATATTTTTGTACCTCAGCATTCACAAGTAGAGCTGTCAAAAGGGATCGGCCTATCGGGTCGGCCCATTAGCCCTATAGTTTTACACGGGCCGGACTTTTAAAAAAGTTGATCGGACCTTATCGGGCCGGCCCCTCGGGCCTATATTTTTAATGGGCCGTTATGGGCCGGCCCACGGGCTTTTGGGCCGGCCCCTTAAAGAGTTTAAAAAAAAAATTTAAAAATTTAAAAATAGTTTTAACTAAAAATAAGAAGTTTTAGTTACCATTAAATCTTTAGATAGTTAAGTAACAAAAGATGAGATTTGTTAGTTAGGAGATAATTATTAAACCAAATTTGTTTCTTTTTAAGATTAAATCAAGTTTGTTATGATTATTTTTATTTGAAAAAAACTAATAACAACTTAATTAATCATTATAAATAGAAAAGTATAAGAAAGAAATTAATTAAATTATATGGATATTAATTTGTGTGTGATACATATGTAATTTTATTGTCCATTGAATTTATTTTGTAAAAAAATTTGTCAAAAAAAAAATGAAAGTTTGTCGGGCCGGCCCATCGGGCCATATAGGCCTTTGCTTATCGGGCTGGGCTTAACGGGCCGGGTCATGAGGCTTAATGGGCCGGGCCACTAAAACCCCTTTATATGTCATGGCACCCGGGCCGAGATGGGCCGGGCCGGGTCGGCCCCTTTTGACAGCTCTATTCACAAGGGCAAGGATTACAACTATCCAGTTATTCTCTAAAAATTAATGGAGTGTATTTTTCAAAGAGAAAGTACTTTACATTGACATATTGAAAAGTCAAAATGAAATGATTGATTAATTTATGTGCAACTAGAAGTTTAATAAAATTTAAGCTTAATTGCACTTTTGATCCTTATATTTTACAAAATCTGCGATTTTAATCCTTCTATTTTAAAATCAAATATTTTAGTCCTTCTATTTTAATTTTTTTTAGACTTTTGATCCCCCATTCAATTTTTAACCAATTGGCAACAAAAATATTTATGTGGCAATACCATGTGGCAAATAACATGACATGTCAACAACATATTTTTTTCCACCTAAGCAAACAATTAAAACACTTAAATAAATCACTATATTAATAAAATTAAAATCTGAAATAAATATTAAATTTCAAAAAAAAAAATCAAATAATTTCTTCTTCTGAAAAAGTTAACATCTCTGTTTCATATTCAACACTCGTGAAGCATCACCATACTCCATCTTCATCATCATCTTTAACAACAAAAGTATCAACATCATCAAAATCCCTCTTCTCATCATCATCATCATCATCATCACCACCATCCTCCACCCAGACCCAGCATCATCTTCTAGACTCATTCACTCACCCACTCCTATTAGATCTTCAATTTCAGCAAATACAAACCACCATAAACATGAAAAAATCGCAAAAAAATAAACGGGTTCTTAATCTTCAAATTTTGTCAATTCATTGAATCCCCATAAATCTAGATTGAACGAAGTTGCAACCCTCTCGTGATGGTCGGTCGCTGAAAATTTGATCTTTATTGGTGAAATTGGAATACATAAGAATTATTTTTCCACGGGAATCACTCTAATTTCAATCAGTTTCTAGGGTTCTTAGTTTTTGGATTTCAACAAAGTGTGTTTTGAGTTCAATATCATTTCCATTCAATTTTAATTTGGTTCTGTTTTAATTGTTTTCAAGATTTGTTTCTATGTATGATTGTGTGTTCAATTCTTCTTATGGTTATTTCTCTCTCACTAAGAAAGATTATCCCAAATTAGCATTGATTTTGATTGATGTTTTTCAGATCTACTTCTATATTTTTCTCAACACACTGATATTTTCTTCATCCATTGAGAAGATGAACTTGCTGATTTTTATTATAGGGATCAGGGAGAAAAACTATATAGAGATTTTTTTTGGCTTAAAAAAAAACTGTAAAGAGATGAATACTATAAAAAATCATGCATTCTTGATTTTCAATTTTGGTTTTAATTTTATTGATTTACATTTGCTGACGTGTCATGTTATTTGCCACATAAGTGTTTTTGTTGCCAATTGGTTAAAAATTTGATGGGGGACCAAAAGTGTAAAAAAAATTAAAATAGAGGGACTAAAATGTTTGATTTTAAAATAAAGGGACTAAAATTGCAGATTTTGTAAAATAGGAGGATCAAAAGTACAATTAAACCTAAAATTTAAAATATCAGGTAATCGTTGATGAGGGTGGCGTATTAATTTATGGATATTGGTAATGTGTAAGGTTGCAAATGAATCTATCAGAACTCGTCTCAGAGACTTGATAAGACCATCTTCAATGGTATAGTATCTATTAGGTACTCATGGTACTTATTAGGTACTACCATTGGAGTACCACCCATTTGAGTACCTATTAGATACTACTTATAAAATAAGAACCATCTCCCTCCTCCTGGACCCACATTATTTTTCATTAAAATATTATTTTCATTCAACTCTCTCTCCTCTTGCAAAATTTTTCTATTAAAAAAAATAATTAATGTCACTAGTACAAAAATACCTTTGTAGAAAAGTTTTTAAGCCACTTAACGCTTCCACCTGACTTAAGAAAATGCGCGGTGGCAGTTTTGTAAATAAGTTTAACTTTATTAAAGCGGTTCCGTTGTCAACTGACCTAATAAATATTAAAAAAAATAATATAAAATTTAAAACCTTTTTGTTAAGTCAGACATAGCTCACATGGCTTAAGAAACTCTTTTTATTAAGTCGGGTCTCTCTTACCTGGCTTAAGAAACCTTTTTTCTTAAGTCAGGTGTCTCTCATCCGACCTAAAAAGTCTAATTTAGTTTTACAAAATAAATTGTAATGTGTAGCGTACGGTATCGAACCCAGTCTCTTATTATAGAAAGTAAACCTCCCGTCTCAAACTTCTTCTTCACCGTCGCGCGAACCCTTTTCTTCTTCACTATCACGAACCTTCTTCACCGTCACATTTTCTTCTTCTTCTTCTTCACTGCATATTCCTTTGAACTTCATCCCTCCTTCGAACATGTCTTCACCGTCGCAGCTTCTTCTTCACTGAAAACC
The DNA here is from genome assembly GCA_954870985.1 of Trifolium fragiferum. Classification (NCBI taxonomy): domain Eukaryota; kingdom Viridiplantae; phylum Streptophyta; class Magnoliopsida; order Fabales; family Fabaceae; genus Trifolium; species Trifolium fragiferum. Next base: position 50,380,335 of record OX940789.1, read on the forward strand.
CTAACTTTCGAACCCTTCAATCCCTTAATCACCTTGGAACAATTTGCAAACTTAAAACCCTAACTTTCGAATTGCTTCAGTGAAAACCAAGAAATTGAATTTTCATGTTTGATTGCAAATCTTATAGAGGCACGTGAAAGAGCTTTTGGTGTTTTAAATCCCAAAAATCGAACTCTTAATTGTTGGCCGTGAAAGAGAATTGGGTCGCCCTGAAATTTATGTTGTGTGGCGTGGTACTACTGGATTAAAAAGAAGGACGAGAAAGATAAGCTTCTCCAAACTTCTATGAAGCTTTCAACTCAAGATGGTAATGGTATATCTTTTTACATTCGTATTTTTCCGAGTTCTTATTAACTACTTATTTGAACTTATCTTATGATATAAACTCTTGTATCAGTATTTGAGGGAGCTAATGAAAATAGCTTATGACATGTTCATAACATGTTTCTGTGTTCTTGGTGAATCCTCAGGTAGTGGAGAATAGGAAACTTCAGGATCCAGTGGGGCTGGTAGTATTGCTGACCTTACAGGTATTATGGTGGCAAAGTCAACAGAGTTTTCATATCAAGAACTAGCCAAAGCTACAAATAACTTCAACTTGGATCATAAAATTGGTCAAGGTGGATTTGGAGCTGTCTATTATGCAGAACTTAGAGGCGAGGTAATTATGAAATTGCATCTATATCTTCAGTTCTATAACATGATTAAGTCATAATAATGTAGCACTGTTTACTTAATGCATAATTTTCTTAAGGGTCAAATGGCATGTTCTTAATGCATAATTTATTCTATGCAGAAAACAGCGATTAAGAAGATGGACGTACAAGCGTCGACAGAATTTCTTTGTGAATTGAAGGTCTTAACACATGTTCATCACTTGAATCTGGTATACCATCCTTCAAACATCTGAAGACATATATGATATATTTAATTGAATGCTAAAAGTCTTCGTGAGTTTGGTGCTGCTCCTGCTCCTGAGTTTGCTTCTGGTTTGTTGAGTGCTAAAAGTCTTCGTGAGTTCAACATCCCAAACAACAATAATAAGGGTATGTTATTATGTTCTGCAATTTTCTATGTTTTTTCAAAAGTTAAAACAAACAAGTTTATTATTGTTTAACAAGTTTTTGAAGTTTATTTTAAAATTGTCTCTTCTGAAGTTCTAAGTAACAAGTAACCGCATCTACTGAAGGTTGAAAAACACACAAGAAGGGGGGGGGTTGAATTGTGTGAGACTTTTTCTAAGTTAAAACAAATTGCAGCGGATAAGGTATAACACACACAATATATGAGGATAGGGTTAGAGAGAGATGCTCAGAATTTTTATACTGGTTCCTCCCACTAACAGGAGTAGTCCAGTCCTCTTGTCCTTCACAAGAGATTTCACTATAATCACTCAGATTACAAATGCTCAAGCACTAAGCAAGAGACTTCAAACTGCTCAAGCACAAAGCAAGAGACTTCTAACTGCTCAAGCACAAAGCAAGAGACTTCCAATGCTCAAGCACAAAGCAAGAGACTTCCAATGCTCAAGCACAAAGCAAGAGACTTCTAACTGCTCAAGCACAAAGCAAGAGACTTCCAATGCTCAAGCACAAAGCAAGAGACTTCCAATGCTCAAGCACAAAGCAAGAGACTTCCAATGCTCAAGCACAAAGCAAGAGACTTCTAACTGGTTTTAATGTTAATAAAGATAAGAGATTAACACTTGATATACAATCAGAGGTGTTTACAAAATACAACTCAGTTACAAGACTAACTTAGAAAATTATCACAAAGTTTCTAAGTGTTTGATAGCTTCAGAATTTTACAGAGTTTCAGCACGTTCAGAAGCTTAAGTCTTGATTCCATTTCTTCACAAATCTTCTTCCTTTTATAGATGATAAAATGAACGTTGAAGATTATAGCCGTTTGAAGAATTGAGACGCTCCTTTGTATAGATCAGTGAGCTTATTAGCTGTTCTGATTTGCAGTAGCTTAGGAGCTTAACGTTTACTACAAAATGAGAGATTCCTTTTGGCTTTTGATATTTGAACCTTGGTGAAAGCCAAATAAGGAAATAATCGTTTCTGAAGCCTGACTTGAAAAGGACCTTTCCATGGTCAAACCTTTTCATTCTTGGTTTCTGCGTTTGGACTTAGTCAGGCACAGTCTTCAATAAAATTGTACTCTCAAATGTAGCTTAACACTTATATCTGACGAGCCTTCAGATTTTGATAAGCTCAGAATTACTTGTTTCAGATCTGGTGAGCTCAGATGTTCTTCAGATTTTGATAGGCTCAGATTTACTTGTTTCAGATCTGGTGAGCTCAGATGTTCTTCAGATTTTGATAGGCTCAGAATTACTTGTTTCAGATCTGGTGAGCTCAGATGTTCTTCAGATTTTGATAGGCTCAGAATTACTTGTTTCAGATCTGGTGAGCTCAGAAGTAATTCCTTCAGAAATTCTAAGGTTCAGATAATAACTTCAGAGTTTCACAGGCTCAGAATTACTTGCTTCAGATCTGGTGAGCTCAGAAGTAATTCCTTCAGAAATTCTAAGGTTCAGATAATAACTTCAGAGTTTCATAGGCTCAGAATTACTTGCTTCAGATCTGGTGAGCTCAGAAGTAATTCCTTCAGAAATTCTAAGGTTCAGATAATAACTTCAGAGTTTCATAGGCTCAGAATTACTTGCTTCAGATCTGGTGAGCTCAGAAGTAATTCCTTCAGAAATTCTAGGGTTCTTTAGTACGCAAATTTTAACTTTTAATCCTGCACACTGAATTAAATTATTAGTACTCCAATTTAACCTTAAATACATTGTTATCATCAAAATCAATTAAGGAGATACAAAATCATAATTTTGTTCCAACAATCTCCCCCTTTTTGATGATGACAACTATATGTATTTAAAATCAATTGTTGTTGTTTTTATTTAACATTTTGACTTCAGGTTCTGAGGTTTGCAAGCTCCCCCTGAGTCTGATAAGCTTCAAAAGTTTATCAATGATAAATATAAAACAGTCTAAGAGTAATATTTAATGTCAAATATAATTTCATATATTCTACCTTCAGAATTAGAGGTTTGCAAGCTCTATTTCTTCAGATTGACAAATATAAGATATGGTTTGCAAGCGTATCTTATATTATATGAATTTATGTTGGACAAAATTTATTACTCCCCCTCATTAAAAGTTTAAAAGACTTTAATATAACTTAACAAGAGTAGAGTTCAGAAAATGTGATCTTTAGAGCTTCAGAAATAATTTCACTGCCATAGGAAATGAAATAATATTTTCTCCCCCTTTGTCATTATCAAAAACGGGTCAGTCAAAGCACAAGTTACAGGGTAGTAAATGCACACAGCAAACAACCACCAGCAGTAAATGCATTCAACGGTAAATGGGAATTGTTAAGTACCATGGTGAAACAGGGAATTGTTTCAGAATGAAGACGAGTTTCTTCAAGATCTGAATCAGTTCCAGGAAAAGGTGGAGTGGTTTGAATGGATGAGGGGTTTGGTTCAGAAGTGGTTGGCTTAGGAGATGAAGTCTGAAGGGGTTCAGTTTGGGATTCAGCAGGGACTTCAGAATTTTGAACATTTGAGGGTTCAGATTGGTCTACGTCCATTGCTATTGGGGTAGACTCAGAATCTTTAATAGGAGATTTCTGAGGGGATTTAGGAGTGTCAGAAATGGTTATAGTGGAAGTTTCAAAATATTGAAAACGTGAGAAGTGATAGTGACTAGTGTGTAGTTAAGTGATTATAGTGGAAGTTTCAAAATATTGGGGAAACAAGATAGTGACGTAATGGGGGCTTGGCAGTTACTTTTAATAAAATCATCATTAGCTCTCCTTCATTACCCAGCGGTTACTAGACATGATGGGAAGTTACACAGATAAGTAGTGTTTTCAGAAGCCAGCTGTCAGTTAGAGAAACTGAGTGGTCAACTAACACTTAGAGTAGGTATCTGAGTCACAAGAAATCATATTTAATAATCAATAATTCTGATTGCTTCAGATGAGAGAGTGCTTCAGAACCTATATAATAGTTTCTGAGCCGTCCAAACTTCTGAGGCCCTTCAGAACCAGTTTATTCATTCAGAGTTAACAGCATTAAGAGATATCATTCAGAAATAAAAACCATGTTCAGATTTTTCTTGATAAAATCGAAACGATCAATAGCAAGAGGTTTGGTAAAGATATCAGCCCATTGATGCTCAGTATCAATGAATTGAATCTTAATTACTCCCTTCTGAACATAGTCTCTAATGAAGTGATGTTTGATCTCAATGTGTTTAGCTCTTGAATGCAAAATAGGATTCTTAGACAAACAGATAGCAGCAGTATTATCACAGAGAAGTGGTATACTACTTATCCTTATCTGATAGTCCTCCAACTGATGTTTCATCCAGAGCAATTGCGTGCAACACTTAGCAGCTGAGATGTACTCTGCTTCTGCTGTAGATAGAGCAATAGTTGCTTGTCTCTTACTAGCCCATGATATAAGGTTTTCACCTAGAAATTGACAGTTTCCACTAGTGGACTTCCTTTCAATTTTATCACCAGCATAGTCAGCATCACAGAATCCAATAAGCTGATAATCTAAGGATTTCTTATAAAGTAATCCAAGATTAGTGGTTCCTTTCAGATATCTAAAGATTCTCTTAACAGCAGTTAGATGAGACTCTCTAGGATCTGATTGAAATCTAGCACACAAGCATACACTGAACAAGATATCTGGTCTAGATGCAGTGAGATAAAGGAGGGAACCAATCATACCTCTGTATAATTTCTGATCTACTTTGCCTTCAGATTCTTCCTTCAGAAGACAGCTAGAGGGATGCATAGGAGTTGACATTGGTTTACAATCTTCCAGACCAAATTTCTTCAGTAAATCCTTTGTGTATTTGGTTTGATGCACATATACTCCTTCTTTTCTTTGATTGATTTGAATTCCCAAGAAGAATGTTAGTTCTCCCATCATACTCATTTCAAATTCATCCTGCATAAGCTTAGAGAAATTCTTGCAAAGAGAAGCATTAGTTGAACCAAAGATAATATCATCAACATAAATCTGAACAATCAAAATATCAGTTTTTAAGGTTTTTCTAAAGAGAGTGTTATCAACATGTCCTTTTTCAAAACCATTTTCTAGAAGAAATATACTTAACCTTTCATACCAAGCTCTTGGAGCTTGTTTCAAACCATACAGAGATTTCTTCAATTTGTAAACATGATCAGGACACTTTATATCTTCAAAGCCAGGAGGTTGTTTAACATAGACTTCTTCATAAATTACTCCATTCAGAAATGCACTCTTAACATCCATTTGAAATAGAGTGATGTCATGATTAACTGCATAGGACAAGAGAAGTCTAATTGCCTCAAGTCTTGCTACTGGTGCAAAGGTTTCAGTGAAATCTATGCCTTCTTGCTGACTATAACCTTGTGCAACCAGTCTAGCTTTATTTCTGACAACTTCTCCCTTTTCATTTGACTTGTTTCTGAATACCCATTTTGTTCCAATAATGTTCTTGTGTTTGGGTTTTGGTACCAGATCCCAAACATCATTTCTTTCAAATTGATTGAGTTCTTCTTGCATTGCAACAATCCACCCATCATCTGAGAGTGCTTCTTCTATGTTTGTGGGTTCAATTAATGAAATTAACCCAACTAGGGATTCATCCTCTTTGAAAGCAGATCTGGTCTTTCTTGGGCTATCCTTGTTACCAACAATTAGCTCTTCAGGATGAGATGATCTATACTTGAATTTACTCTTAGGTGGAGCAGGTGTCTGAGAGGGTTCAGTTTCTGAAGGGTCTTCAGTTTCAAGGCCTTCAGAGATATCTTCATTTTGAGTCTCAGATGGATATACAGCAATGGAGAGATCTTCACACTCAGAATTTGAGGAAACTTGAAATTCTGCAAAAGTCTCAGCTTGCTCTGACATTTTATCGTCAGGCTCTTTATCATCAAATCTAACATGTATAGATTCTTCAACTGTGTGAGTTTCAGAATTATACAATCTGTATGCTTTTGAGCGTTCAGAGTAGCCTATAAAGATACCCTTATAAGCTCTAGCATCAAATTTCTTTCGATAGACCTTGTTGTCTAGAATATAACAAGTACATCCAAACTGATGAAAATAAGAAATATTTGGTTTTCTTCCTTTGAACAGTTCATAAGCAGTTTTGTTCAGAATAGGTCTGATGTAGATTCTATTCTGAACATAGCAAGCAGTACTCACGGCTTCTGCCCACAAGAACTTAGCTAGGTTAGACTCAAGCATCATGGTACGAGCCATTTCTTGCAAAGATCTATTCTTTCTTTCTACAACACCATTCTGCTGTGGTGTTCTAGGAGAAGAGAATTCATGGATTACTCCATGCTCTGAGCAGAAAGATTCGAAAGAGTCATTTTCGAACTCTCCCCCATGGTCGCTTCTAACCTTCAGAATCCGAAGATCCTTTTCACTTTGTATTTGTGTGCAGAAGTCACTGAACACCACAAGTGCTTCACTCTTAGAACGTAGGAATTTCACCCAAGTCCATCTACTGAAATCATCAACCATGACCAATCCATATTTTTTACCATTGATAGAGGCTGTCGAAACAGGACCAAACAGATCAATGTGAAGCAATTCTAAGGGTCTGGAAGTAGAGACAATGTTTTTAGACTTGAATGAAGTCTTAGCAAATTTTCCTTTTTGACATGAGCCACAAAGTGCATCTGAGTGATAATCAATGTCAGGCAAACCACTAACAAGCTTTTGTTTGCTAAGCTTAGAGATCAACCTCCAGTTAGCATGACCAAGACGCTTGTGCCATAGCCATTTCTCATCACTCAGAGACAAAAGACATATAATCTTTTGGTCAACCAAATCAGAAAAGTTTACTTTATAAACATTGCCAACTCTCATTCCCTTGAATACTACAGATTTGTCAGAGTCTTTTGATACAGTACATGATTCCTTATTAAATGTAACAACACACCCATTGTCACAAAATTGACTAATGCTCAATAGATTGTGTTTAAGTCCATCAACTAACCAAACATCTTTAATGGAAAGAGAAGAATTACCAACTGTACCTGTACCAATGATCTCCCCTTTTTGTTTTCCTCCAAATCCCACAGAGCCTCCCTCTTTCAGAGTTAGGGTTTGGAACATATGCTTTTCTCCCGTCATATGTCGTGAGCAACCACTGTCCAGGTACCAGGGCTGCTGTTTTACCTTTCCTTGCATGAGCATCTGAAGCAAACATTATTTCAGATTTTGGTACCCATATTCTGATGGGTCCTTTAGAGTTAGTCTTCTGAATAGTATTCCTTCTTTGTTTTCTATGATCAACACAAGATCTAGAATTAATTAAGCTTTGACAAGAATGTTTAGGCTTAATTTGATTCTTGGATTTTGATCTGGAGTATATCACAGTTCCAAAGGTCAAGCAAGGATCTGAAGTAACTTTACCTTGATTTCTCAGAGGTTCAGATGACTTCTGAGCCTTAACTTGAGAACTTTTGGACTCAGAAATTTTAGGTTCAGAAGAACTTGGAACTTCTGAGTCTTTGGGTTCAGGTTCAGAACCTCCTTCAGAGTTGGATGCCTTCAGATCAAGTGTACCACTTTTAACAAAGGTAGAGAATAATTCAGGTGGAGTATCATCCTCACTATATGATTTCAGAGGTTTATCCTAGTTCTTAAACCGAGAATAACCAATGCCTTCACCATAGTTACGAGTCATATGATAAATCATGGAAGCCATTTTACTCCTATTGAAGGTACAACGAATAAATTCGTGAAGAGCATCTTCATGATCATCATTGAGCTTGTCTGCCAAGACATAGTTAGATTCAACATGACAAATACGAATGTTTAACGATTCATTTTCATCATAAAGAATCTTGGCATCCTTTTTCAATGATTCATGAACATTCTTCAGAATTTTGTGTTGACTTACTATACGAGAGTAATGTTTCACGGCAATCTTAAGAGAATCAATTAATTCAGATTTAGTCATGTTAGAGTATACCTCATTTTCATCATCTGAGTCATCTTCAGAATCTCTATCAGAAGTTCTTGCCATTAAAGCCAGATTGCCTTCTTCATCATCTTCTCCTTCAGAGTCATTCTCAATGGTCTCCCAAGTGGCTAACAAACTCTTCCTTACCTTTTCTTTGTACTTTTCTTTCCCAAAGCTCTTATTCTTTCCTTTGTCCTTGGATGACATTTCTGGACAGTCCGCAATGAAGTGTCCAGATTTCTTGCAGTTATAGCAGTTGTTCAGTTCTTCCTTTTTGTCCTTTGAAAAGGAACTTCTTGAGTTGTTTCCTTTGTTTGGAAACCTTTTGTATTTCGTGTTCCATTTCTGAAACCTTCTAACCATTAGTGCCATTTCTTCATTCTTAGAATTTTCATCCATCATATCATCAGAAGTTTCTTCCTCTTGTTCAGACACTTTGATCTTTGCAGCTTTTGAGGAAGTCTGAACAGAGCTTAGAGCCAAGGACTTCATCTTCTTGACAGGTTCATCTGACATAAGTTCTAGCTCATGACTTCTGAGTGAGCTTATTAAATCTTCAAGAGTCACATTGTCCAAATCCTTGGATTCCTGAAAAGCTGTAACTTTTGGTCTCCATTTGGAAGGTAAGCTCCTCAGAATTTTCTTCACGTGATCAGATGCAGTGTAGCTTTTCTTCAGAACTTGAAGACCAGAGACAAGGGTTTGAAACCTTGAATACATGGTTTCAATATCTTCATCTTCCTTCATTCTGAACAGCTCATATTGATGAACTAATAAGTTTGCCTTAGCTTCTTTGACTTGCTTATTTCCTTCATAGGTGGAACATAGAGAGTCCCAGATAGTTTTGGCACATGACTTGTTGGATATTTTTAAATACTCAGCATGAGATATTGCACCAATAAGCATATTCTTAACAGTATGATGCTTCTTATATTGTTTCTTCTTTTCAGCATCAAAGAACTTTCTGTAGGTATTTCTTACAACACCTTCATCATCCATGTGTTCAAAATGTATACCATCTTCAATGATATCCCATAACTCATCATCGGTCCCAATGATGTAACTATACATCTTGGTTTTCCAGAAAGGAAAAGTAGTAGGATCACTGTTGAAGTAAGGTGGTTTGTCTCTGTGATTATCACTGTTCCTTTCCCTATCATAGTTGTGAGGAGGTGGAACAGCAGAGTGATCAGGTCCAGAGGAAGCAGAAGGAGAGGTAACACCAGACATGTTTTTCAACTAAGTACCCCTAGATCTTTTACTGTTTCACTGTTAAGTGAAGAGCAACAGACCGGAGCTCTGATGCCAATTGAAGGTTGAAAAACACACAAGAAGGGGGGGGGGGGGGGGGGGGGGGGGGTTGAATTGTGTGAGACTTTTTCTAAGTTAAAACAAATTGCAGCGGATAAGGTATAACACACACAATATATGAGGATAGGGTTAGAGAGAGATGCTCAGAATTTTTATACTGGTTCCTCCCACTAACAGGAGTAGTCCAGTCCTCTTGTCCTTCACAAGAGATTTCACTATAATCACTCAGATTACAAATGCTCAAGCACTAAGCAAGAGACTTCAAACTGCTCAAGCACAAAGCAAGAGACTTCTAACTGCTCAAGCACAAAGCAAGAGACTTCCAATGCTCAAGCACAAAGCAAGAGACTTCCAATGCTCAAGCACAAAGCAAGAGACTTCTAACTGCTCAAGCACAAAGCAAGAGACTTCCAATGCTCAAGCACAAAGCAAGAGACTTCTAACTGGTTTTAATGTTAATAAAGATAAGAGATTAACACTTGATATACAATCAGAGGTGTTTACAAAATACAACTCAGTTACAAGACTAACTTAGAAAATTATCACAAAGTTTCTAAGTGTTTGATAGCTTCAGAATTTTACAGAGTTTCAGCACGTTCAGAAGCTTAAGTCTTGATTCCATTTCTTCACAAATCTTCTTCCTTTTATAGATGATAAAATGAACGTTGAAGATTATAGCCGTTTGAAGAATTGAGACGCTCCTTTGTATAGATCAGTGAGCTTATTAGCTGTTCTGATTTGCAGTAGCTTAGGAGCTTAACGTTTACTACAAAATGAGAGATTCCTTTTGGCTTTTGATATTTGAACCTTGGTGAAAGCCAAATAAGGAAATAATCGTTTCTGAAGCCTGACTTGAAAAGGACCTTTCCATGGTCAAACCTTTTCATTCTTGGTTTCTGCGTTTGGACTTAGTCAGGCACAGTCTTCAATAAAATTGTACTCTCAAATGTAGCTTAACACTTATATCTGACGAGCCTTCAGATTTTGATAAGCTCAGAATTACTTGTTTCAGATCTGGTGAGCTCAGATGTTCTTCAGATTTTGATAGGCTCAGATTTACTTGTTTCAGATCTGGTGAGCTCAGATGTTCTTCAGATTTTGATAGGCTCAGAATTACTTGTTTCAGATCTGGTGAGCTCAGATGTTCTTCAGATTTTGATAGGCTCAGAATTACTTGTTTCAGATCTGGTGAGCTCAGAAGTAATTCCTTCAGAAATTCTAAGGTTCAGATAATAACTTCAGAGTTTCACAGGCTCAGAATTACTTGCTTCAGATCTGGTGAGCTCAGAAGTAATTCCTTCAGAAATTCTAAGGTTCAGATAATAACTTCAGAGTTTCATAGGCTCAGAATTACTTGCTTCAGATCTGGTGAGCTCAGAAGTAATTCCTTCAGAAATTCTAAGGTTCAGATAATAACTTCAGAGTTTCATAGGCTCAGAATTACTTGCTTCAGATCTGGTAAGCTCAGAAGTAATTCCTTCAGAAATTCTAGGGTTCTTTAGTACGCAAATTTTAACTTTTAATCCTGCACACTGAATTAAATTATTAGTACTCCAATTTAACCTTAAATACATTGTTATCATCAAAATCAATTAAGGAGATACAAAATCATAATTTTGTTCCAACATCTACCATGTTTTGACCAAATTAGTTCCTTATCTAATAAATATTAAATTTCACATGTTATGCAAAAACTTTCTTGGTGTTATGTAAACTTATCAGTTTGCATAGAAACTAAAAATTTTAAATTTATAGTGCTACCTATATAAAGTATATTTGAATTGAGTTTGTGTAAACGTACTTGAACTAAAATGCGGAAACTTGGAAGTTGGAATTTACTAGTGGCGATAATTGTGTAAACATACTTGAAATGAGTTTGCATAAATGGACTTGGAATGAATTTGTTGAAAAATACTTGAACTGCGTTTGCATTGATGTAATTGAACTAAATTTGTGTAAACCTTAACTTACTTGAATTGAGTTTGCATAAATGTCATTGAATTGAATTTACATAAATTAATTTACTTGAACGGAGCTTTTGTAAACATACTTGTATTGGATTTGCACAAGATTTAAGCACGCATAATTTACATGTGTGCGATACTCGAACTGATTAAGGAGGAAAATAATAAACACATGGCTGCATTTAAATTGCTGAAAGTATACAAGAGTTTTCACACGTGAAGAAAGCTGGCCAATTATGCAATTCTTATTGAACAAAGCTGGTATGTTATATTTACTTAATATTGAGAAGTTTTGCACTCAATTGTACACAAATTTAATTTCATGTGTTTTAATTTTGATCTTTTGTTTTAACCATATATAGGTGGAAGCTTTTAGATTATGTTGAACTAAAGTAGCTCTATATCTTTCTTTGACATTGAGAAACATGAAACTATGATTACACGTTGGTCTAGAGCTAGGAAACTTTGCTTTTCTACATTGGCTTGAAGCAGTGAGTCAAAGTCAAAAAATTGATCTTGATGATATTCATACTATTTCTTTTATATACTTGCAAATAAATTGAAGTGTTTGTTATCCATATACATCATTAATTACTAAAATGATTTTCTTGTGCGTGAAACAGACCGATCAATGTCATAGATATGGACATAATCTACATTTCTATTATGACAAATGGCTCAAATCTCAGTAGAGAACCCTTTTTCTATGCATGTAAAACCACCAAGGTTATGAAATTAACCCTTTTTGTTAGTGATATGTTTGATGTCGTTTGTTGTTGCTTTCTATTTCTGTACAGGGTAGAAGGACAGTGGGAGAGTTTGGTCATCAATCCTGGTCTCCGTTCGGTGGTCTCTGCAAGGATAACTCCATGTTTAAAGGAATTGTCTTGTCTTCATATTTTCTGTGTTGTGCAGCTCCTTATGCTGGCTCCATCTTCAATCACTCTTGTAGATGGACAATATTTTTCTTATTTGTAGAAAGCAAGTTAAATGGTTCTGTGTTGCGCTGCATATTAGCTTATTGTGTGTTGAGGCTTGATAGTTTTCAAAGTGGTGTTATGTTGTAAATGTTGCCTTGTGCTTAGACTCAACGGGATGCTGTGATGTCAAATTATTAGATTTGGAGTTGTATTGGGTTTGTTTTATGCATATCAGAATTGGAAAATCATTGTCCTAGATCTAAACTTCAACAGAAGTGTATCAAATATCTTGGTCCTGTAAGTTTCCATCTCCATCTATGTGTGCAGTCTCTTCTTTTCAGATATTATCTTCTTTTTAGCTATCTTTGAATAAAATTATACTCATTATTTTCATTTTCTTTTTCTAGAAGGAAAGAACAATCTTATGAAGTTGTTGTTGAGGATGGAAGATTATTTTACAAGCAATAAGGAGGGCTACTAACACTACAAAAGAAGGTTCACGTGGCAATTGGTTTTTTGGCTTTACACATCTGATCTTTGTCAATTATATTCAGCCCTTGTATGCAATAAAGGATAAAGAATGCATTTTTTGTTACCTTTAAATTTTAATTTGGCAGTAATATTGTATTCTGTTTAGGCATTTGAAGAACTTGCATTGGAGAATTTGAGGAAGGAGCTGTGATATATGATAGTCACTGGAAAATCCCAGGCTATGGATTTACTTACAAACATATGGAACCAACTCTAAATGCATCGAGTGCATCTAGAAAGTTAATTGAGGTGAGGTTTAACTCATTTTGTTGCATTTGGATGAGACCACTCACATGATTTGATGCATGAATTTTCTGTTTCACTTTTGAACAACTTTTATCGAGTCTATGATGTGTACAAATATAAATATAATAGACATGTATATGTGTAAAGTTTTATTAATTAAAAATTAATTTGAAATTTATGGTAGGGGATTCAAGGTAATCAAATAACTGCTGTTGAAGAACGAAACATAAAGGTAGTAGGAAGGTACTCAAAAGAAGAAAGGAAAAAAATAATTCTTCGATATTTGAAAGTAAATCAAAGAAATTTTGACAAAACCATCAAGGTTTGATATATTTTCTCACATGACCCTTTTGTATGTTTTTAATCAATAAACCAGAATTTGAAATTCACAATATCTACATCATTTTACAGTATGCATGTCGGAAAACTGTAGCTGATAGAAGAGTGACAGGAAGGTTTGCATAAATCAATGAGATATGTGAAGATGATTACATCACATGGGTGATGATCATATTGTGGTGCTGATTCATTATAGTTCCAGATAACTTTCATTAATTTCTTTGATAACTTCAAGTGTCCTATAAACATAAGGTGAATTTTATCTTACTAATTTACACACAATAGTCTATCAATTTTAATTATTTTATGCATCAAGCAATACAATTTGTTTAGGGTAGCCACTATTTTTTTGATGAATTGATGTTGCAGTGTGTATATATATATTGTGTAGGAAAAAAAGGTCCTATTATAAAATAAAACAGGTAGAAAAAAAAACTTCTTAAGTCGGTTACTAATAGTCGACTTAAAAAGCAACATTCTTAAGTCGGCTAGTGCTTGCTAAAACCTAGACTTCTTAAGACGCATAAATTTTGACTAACTTAAAATGTAGTTTGTTATGTCAGATCTAACCCATCTTAACAAGTCAAAACTTATTATGTCAGGAAAACTTAAGTCACACATGGAACCGACCTAAGAAGTGGCTAGGAACCGACCTAAAAAGGCTTTTTTCCACTAGTGTGTCAACCATATGTAGACGTTGTGCTCTATATACCGTTAGAGAAAATATCATATAAATCAATGTGCTCTCTTTGAAGGATTCTACTCATTCTATCAAAATTATCATTTAATTTATATTTCACAATGGATCCAAACCAAATGATGTAATGTTATTGTAAAATTATCATTTAATTTATATTTCTACTCGTTCTATCAAAATTATCATTTAATTTATATTTCACAATGTTTTTAAAATTATGTAATGTTATTTTAAAGTATTTTTTATTTATGTCATTATTAAAATTTGGCAATATTATTTTAAATTAAATTTCGTATTTTAATTATTTTTTCGAATTATAAAAAAAAGGGTAAATAGGTCTTTACCCCCCTGCAATATAGGCGACATTTGCAAAACCCCCCTGTAAAAAAAAAATTTGGGAATCGGACCTTGCAAAATTTTTTTTATTTGCGTTACCCCCCTGAGTGGCCAACTAGACAAGGAATGCTGACGTGGCATGCATATGTGGAATTTTTTTAAATTTTTATTTATTTTTTTCATTGATGACTGGGTAATGTATATTTTTTTTAAAATAAAAATATTTTTAAAAAAATCTGAAATATTAATGTTTTGAAAAATATAAATAAAAATAAAAAAAATTTAAAAAAATCAGTAATATTAATTTAAAAAAAAAAACGAAAAAAATATAACTTTAAAAAAAATTTGAAAAATTATTAATATTTTTAAAATCTGAAATATTAATTAAAAAAAACTGAAAAAACGTAAATTATTAATTTTTTCAAAAAAATCAGATATATTATTTTTTTCAAATATCTGAAAAAATGAAAAACATATTGGTTTTTTTTTTAAAAAAATCTGTAATATTAATTTTTAAAAGAAAAAACAAAAAAAAAAATTTTAAAAATAGGAAAAAACTGAATTATTAATTTAAAAAAAACTGAAAAAACATAAACTGAAAAATTTAATTTATTTGTTCTAATAATCTTATTTTATGTCTTTATATTTAAATTTGGAATTAGTTTTTGTTTTAAAAGAAATATGTTCTTAAGGGAAATATCTTAGTAAAATTGATAAATAATTTTTTTAGATTTTCTTTACAAATAAAAATATCTTAATCATACATTTTTAAAGATAGGAAGCAAGAATTGGATGATCAGCAATACAAATGATTTTTATTTAGGCACATGCACATATAATGAAAAATATAAAAGGAAATATTATTATATAAAAAATAAAAATGATAAATTAATCATTTCATCTTCTATTTTATTTCTTTTAACATTTGTGAGTGTGCCTAAATCAAAGTCATTTCTATTTGTGCTTATAAAACATTTCTCACATTCATTAAACAACTAACTCGGTTTGTTTTTTTGTCACTAGGTCAGGTTTTATTAATTCTAGTTAGAGTGTTGTAGTCTTGTACGATTTGGATTTCTCACATTTCTATTTTTGTCATTTTATGTTTTTTCAGTTTTTTTAAATTAATAATTCAGTTTTTTCCTATTTTTTTTAAAAAAATTTTTTTGTTTTGTTTTTTCTTTTAAAAATTAATATTACAGATTTTTTTTTAAAAAACCAATATGTTTTTCATTTTTTCAAATATTTGAAAAAAATAATATTTCTGATTTTTTTTGAAAAAATTAATAATTTACGTTTTTCAGAATTTTTCAAATTAATATTTTTTCAGAATTTTTTTAAAGTAATATTTTTTTCGTTTTTTTTAAATTAATATTACTGATTTTTAAAATTTTTTTAAAGTAATATTTCAGATTTTAAAAAAATTAATATTTTTTCAAATTTTTTTTAAAGTAATATTTTTTTAGAGAATTCAAATTCGTTGTATCTGTCAAAAATTATATATACTATCAAGTCGTAAAATTATATATACTATCAAGTTGTAAAATATTATAGAATTGCCAATAATTAAATCATCTATTTTTTGTGTTTTTTATTTCTAAAAACAAAAATTCAAAATTGAAGAGTTAAACTTCTTGAATTTATTTTGCTTTTCCAATTTTTTTATGGTATTATACTTTTTTTATTTTAAAAAGTAATAAATATAGAAAACAATATTTAAAGAATTTAATTTATATACACTGTCAGTGTAAAGTTATTTTACACATACGTCCAGTAATATACCAACACATCATGTATTGTGTTTAAAAACACATGATGTGTCACATTTATTAAATGATAAGACAACACATAATTAAATGTATGTGTAAAAAAGTTTTACATTGACAATGCATAACAATTAAACTCATATTTAAAACGTTTAATTATACAAATAGAATAGTCCATATAAATAAGAGGTTTGAGTTTAAGTTCGTATAATTTAAATATTTTCAATTTAATATTGTAATTTTTTGTCACTTTTAATTTAATCCGCTACAAGAAATTCTGGGCGTTTTTGAAAGGGTTTAGTTGTAGTTTTGAACCGCCGCATCACCATAAGCGACAATTTATGAAACGCTGCAGATTCTGGCGTCGATACAATATATTCACCGGCTTTGCTGCAATATAGAATATCGTTGACAACTTTGCATCAATTAAAACCGTTGTAATAATAAATAAAAATAGAGTTGGAAATTTACAACACTTTGCGGCGGTTTTGAAGGTCGCCATTGAATTTGTTCTGGATCGACTAACAGTCCAACGTACATCAAGGCTCATCATGATGAGATAAGAATAACCACGTGGCACTGGGACCACAAGACCATTCCACAAGCACGGATAGAGGCCGAACGCCTCCTATATCCAAACGTGTCTTAAAACAAAAGACAATCTAAGTGTTATATAAGGTTGATCATTTACTAATTTCAAAAAAGAAAAAAAAAGGTTGATCATTTACACATAGAGACCCCACTATAGTGGACACCCTAATATTCTCCTATGGGCTTGAGTTATTATGCATAAAGAATATCCTTATGTATGGTGTATAAATAAATCTCCACCATGCATGCTTTAGTGCATTTCATTGATCAAAAAAATCTAATTGATCAAAAAAACATTGGATGATGGAGATTTGTTTATGCACCATGCATCAGGAATATATCCTTATGCATAATAACTTTTGCCTCTCCTATGTAAGTATTCATATACCAATCTTTAGGTATGAGATGTATGCACCTCCAATTTCACACTCTTTATCTCTTTCAAATACTGACTTGTAAGTTGAAATATTATCATTTTTGCAGGTACATTTTTTAGGTAAGGTTATCTTCCATCGCAATCAACCGCATCTTCACCATCTAAGAATTTAAATGCTTGTTTTGTTTTACTAGGGGTTTGAAACCGCCACCACCTCATTTGTTTATTAAAATCTTTCCGGCTTATTTTGTTGCAATTAATTATTCTTTTCCTGTCTTTTTCTACATAATTACTAATGTTCAAACACAAGTTCATAAACAAGGTCTTTCTCCTTTTAAACAGAGTACCGACACATCCAACACACATTGCAAAATTTCAACACATGTGTCTAAATTTATAGAAAAATGAGGGTTAATTTGCTAAATTTTATTAAATTATGTACACTCACTTTAGTACTAGGAAATAAAAATATAGTTAATTAGTACTAATTGGAAACATAATTTTAAAATCAAACGTAATATAATTGTGTTGCCTTAACTTGCTGATCAACCCAAACGTCATGCGATCAATTTTGGTATTGTTCTGGACTGGGCCTAGAATTGACTAGCAGGCCCAATCCACTGGACCGTCGAGGACGGCCCAATGTCGAGCACAACCAGCTTCTAGCTCGACACTTCACCTCAAGCTTGCCAGCAGCTCAAGCCTATCCAGTTCACCACTGTCGAGCACACCTGTGCTCGCCCCTAATTCAGCACCTGCCAAACGTGCCCCTCAAGCCACGTTTTCATCCCAAGCTTATCCGTCTCCCGCAGAATACGGGCTAAGCTTGACTAGGGGGAGAGTCTAACGACTTCTCCAGCATACCACGCTATCCCTAGCAGTTATCCTCATTGGGCTTGCACTACGCGGCCCAATAGTGATAATCGTTGGCCCCGCACTGGGGACTTATAAATACTCCTCATCATTGAGGAGTCAGGTACAACCCCCCCTCCGTTTTCAAAGCAATTATCCAGACCGCACGTGACTAGCAGCTGGCCATCGATCGAACGTCCGTTCCAGGTACGATCATTGGCGACTTCACCGGGGACGTGAGTTTCCCCCCTTTCTCTAACTGAAAGAAAAACCACCCATCGATTCATCAGTCATGGCCACTGGTAGCACACCTCCGCCTCAGAACGACGGAACCACTCCTCAGTTCTTTGACGCCGACGGACGCCCTCTGTTCACCGTTGTCGAACAACGCAACGACGTCATCGTTTCTAACAACGAGGACGATCAACAGGCCAACGCCGCCGTCGACCTCGACGGTGATGAAAGAGACGGACGAGAATGCTCTCCGTTCACTGAAGATGACGACCAAGTCCAGGAGGTTCCGAACCCCAACGCCGGAACATCAGAAAAAGCCCCCACGGCTAACCAAGTTGCCGAAGGACCAGGACAACAAGTCCTTACTATAACTGCAGCAGACTTCAAAACGCTGGTTGACACCATCAAAGAGCAGAACCGCCCCTTGGAGTCCCTCGAGAAACACTATCGTCCGTCCCGCCACGGCACCGATGATCCTAACCGCCGCCAGCCGGCGCCCAAGAAAATGGGACGTACCCCTCCCCGCGAGGATCGTCCAGCCCAGACTAGCAAAAGAGGAAAGGGAATCGTAATCCGTGAACCTTCTCCTTCCCGCAAAACGCGCAAACCAGGCGGAAATTCCGCAACTACTTCCGCTGATCGTGGAAAGAAACATGTGCATCCTAATCTTCCTCCTCCGCAGTACAACGAGGAACGCTCCCCATCTCCTCGGGGGTACAACTCACCTCGCCACCAGCCGAGCTCGAGTGACGAGGATGACAACCAAGGACCCCTATCCTGGGATATCCTCAACGCTCCTCTTCCTCCAGGTTTAGAGAAGCCACCTTCTAACCTGGGGAAATATGACGGGCTGGGAGACCCTGACGACCACATCGACAATCTCAACGTCCAGCTGAATTATCGCCAGGTAAAGGGGCCCATCAAGTGCAGGCTGTTTTCGACTACCCTAACCAAGGGAGCGCTTGATTGGTACAAAGCCCTTCCCCGAGGATCCATCACGCCATGGAAAGAGTTATGTGAACACTTCAAGAATCACTTTACCGCTTCGCGCCGCCCACCTAAGTCGGTGGCCACACTCGAACACATAGTTCAGGGAGAACGCGAATCTCTGCGCACCTATCTTGACAGGTTCAACAAGGAAGCCGTTCAGGTCCCCACTTCAGATGGTATGAAGAAATATCTGATCGAGCGAGGTCTTCGCCGCCCTAGCGACTTTGCCAAATTCATTGGGATCTCCCCACAAGAGACTCTCAACGAGCTCCTCCAGCAGGCACAAGCCTTTATTGAGTACGAAGAGAAGGAAGAAGCTGCGAACTTCCGCAGGTCCGGAGCAGGATCATCCGGGCACAATCGTGGTCCCCACCGAGCAGGTGGCGACAGAAGGCACGAAGAGCGTCCTCGTGAAAGGAACTGAGGACCAAACAGTCAATTCACCCAGTACACTCCGCTCACCACATCTCGTGAGCATATCTTATCAACCACTAGCACATCCCAGTTCAAAACTTGGGGAGTTAGAGTACCCAAGCCCATGCCGGCCAAGCCCAACGCCGACATGAAGAAATACTGCAAGTACCACAAGACCCACGGTCATAACACCGAAGACTGCGTCCACCTGAAGGACGCCATTGAAATCCAAGTCAACCAAGGCCCCCTAAAAAAATATGTGAGGAACAATGACGCTCCTCGACACAAGGACCCTCCGGCTCCTAAGCCCGAGGGCAAAGATGATGACGGCGCTGCCCCCGGGCAAGTAGCCATGGCTATCAACAGGCCAGAAGACTTTATGATTACTGACGAACTCGCTGCCCGACTCAGCAAATGGGAGGATTTTTCCTCCGCCATGGTTATCTCCGGTGGGGGTTTCAATCCCCTCACCATTGGTTCTGTTAAAAGAAAGTTTGATGAACTGATCTCCACTTCGCCTAATTTGGGCGTCACACTCGACGATGGGGAAAAAGGCTCTCTTCCCCTAGCTTTCTACCTAGAAGAGATGCCCGGCGGAACTCCCAACTCTTAAATTCCTTTGCTCATAAAGGCGCACATGGTGAATTTTGAGGTGCACCGCATACTAGTCGACGAGGGAAGCTCTTGTGACATAATGTATTCTTCCCTGTTCAAGGTGCTCAGTTTGGAGAGGAAGCATTTGGCTCCTTACTTAGGCTCGGACCTGCAAGGCTTCAATGGCTCGACGAGCAAACCTTGGGGCTACGTCGACGTCCTCGTCACCTTTGGTAAGGGAGAAACGGCCAAGCCCGTCAGAGTCAAGTTCCTGGTCATAGATTGCTGCTCCCTCTATCAATGCATCATCGGCAGAACAACCTTAGCCGATCTGGTCGCCGTACCTTCTACCATTCATCTCAAAATGAAATACTACACTCAGAATGGTAAGGTCGCAACTATCCACGGAGACATTGCCGCGGCCAGAAGATGTTTTGAAGCTGCGTCCAAAGGCTTGTCATCTATTGATAAGGCGCCGAGCAAAGCCAAGTACGCACCAAGTTCGTCGGGGAAAGGGAGCGAGGAGAAGCCACAGCCCAACAATGTCAGCGCCATCGACCTGGATGCTCGATTCTCCAAGAAAGAACGAAAAGAGGAGAAAAAGCTTCGAAAAGACAATGAGGAAGACAACGAGGCGTGCAAGAAAAACTACCGCCCCATTCCAAATGGTGAATTCGAAGTCATCCCCCTTGGAGAAGACCCGAGCAGAGGAGTGAAGATCGGTGCGGACCTTCCCGATTTTGTCAAGAACCAGCTGAAATCCTGCCTCCGTGAGAACGCGGATCTGTTCGCATGGAGTGCCACTGAGATGCCCGGCCTCGACCCTGAGGTCGCCTGCCACCAGCTCGCCATAGATCCAGCCGCTAAGGCTGTAGTGCAACGTAGGAGAAAGCAGTCTCCCGAGAAAGCGGAGGCTGCAGAAAAAAATGTAAAAGACCTCTTAGAGGCAAATTTTATTTCCGAAGCTAGATACTCTACTTGGCTTTCAAACGTTGTACTTGTTAAGAAATCTAATGGTAAATGGCGAATGTGCGTTGACTACACCGATCTTAATAGGGCTTGTCCCAAAGATGCTTATCCCATGCCTAGTATCGATAACCTAGTAGATAATTCTTCTGGTTTTAAATTATTATCTTTTATGGATGCATATTCAGGTTATAACCAAATACCCATGGCTGAATCGGATAAAGAAAAAACCGCATTCATGACCGAATCGGGCAATTACTACTATAATGTAATGCCTTTCGGATTGAAAAACGCAGGTGCTAAGTACCATCGAATGATGAACAAAGTTTTCCGAGCAGAAATTGGCGACATGCTCGAAGTTTATATGGACGACATGATCGTCAAGTCCAAAGAAGAAGTCGACCACACCACTCACTTAAAAAGGGTGCTCGAGCGTGCCCGCGCTTGCAAAATGCGGTTCAACCCCGAAAAATGCACTTTTGGAGTGCGGGCAGGGAAGTTCCTCGGCTTTTACCTTACCGAAAGAGGAATCAAAGCAAATCCCGATAAATGCAGAGCATTCGCCGAACTCCCAACTCCGAACTCGAAAAAGTCGATCCAAACCCTCAACGGCATGCTCACCTCGTTATCTCGCTTCGTAGCAAAATCCGCGCAGCACGCACTTCCCCTTTTCAAACTTCTTCGAAAAGAAGTTGCCTTCGAGTGGACGGAAGAGTGCGAATAGGCCCTCCAACGCCTAAAGAAGGCTCTGTCCGAACCTCCCGTCCTCTCGCGTCCGGATGCCGAGGAGATCTTGTAGTTATACCTCGCCGTAACTCCCGAGGCTGTAAGCGCCGCACTCATCCGAGAAACAACGGAAGACCAAAAGCTTGTGTACTTCACGAGCAAGGCCCTACAAGGACCCGAGATCAGGTACCAACGGATTGAAAAAATTGCGCTCGCGCTCGTAGTGGCTGCGAGACGATTAAGACATTACTTCCTTGCTCACACGATCACCGTACGAACAGACAAGCCCATCAAGGCACTGCTTGGGCGACCAGACATGGCGGGCCGAATGCTCAAATGGTCCCTCGAATTGGCCGAATTTGACATCCGATACGAAAGTAGGAAAGCACTTAAAGCCCAAGTTCTAGCGGATTTCGTCGCCGAAATGGCCCTACCTGCACCCCCAGACGACGGTGCGAACAAATGGACCATCTTCGTCGATGGAGCCTCCAGCGCATCAGGCGCCGGAGCGGGAATCATCCTCGAAAACGGAACGGGCACCGTAATAGAAGTTTCCCTCGCCCTGTCGTTCCCAGCGTCGAACAACCAAGCGGAATACGAAGCTTTCCTCGCAGGCCTACGACTCGCCGAAGACGTGGGCGCCAAGGAAGTAACAATATTCACTGACTCGCAACTCGTGGTATCACAAGTACTGGGAGAATATCAAGCCAAAAACGACAATCTCCACGAATACTTAGTTCTGGTGCGTGACAAGGTAGCAAAATTCGACTCTTTCGAAGTTAAACACGTCCCTCGAGGACATAATACGAGAGCGGATATCCTGTCAAAATTGGCGAGCACAAAAAAGAAGGGCGGACACAAATCCGTCATTCAGGAAATACTTCCTCGACCAAGCATCGAGAAGCCGGCCACGTCATCCTCAAAAGCTATCGTCGACGTTAATTCAATCCAAGACGGAAGATCTTGGATGACGCCTTTCTGGCTGTACCTCGCGCACGGGTACCTCCCCGAAGACGAAAAAGAGGCAAAAGCAATACGACGAAAATCTACCTCGTATTGTCTCATGTATGACCAACTTTACAAAAGAGGAGTGTCCGTCCCTCTTCTCAGATGCGTCGACCAAGACGATGTCGAATATATACTGCGTGAGATACACGAAGGCATTAACGGCCAACACCTCGGGGAAAGATCCCTTGCAAGAAAAGCTCTCCGAGCAGGATATTTTTGGCCCACCATGCAACAAGATGCTAGAGAGCACGTGAAGAAGTGCGACAAATGCCAACGACACGCCGACATGGTTTTAGCACCCCCGTCGGAGCTAAACACATTGTCCTCGCCTTGGCCCTTTTCGTGGTGGGCCATGGATATCCTCGGGCCATTCACAACGGGACTCCATCGATGCAAATTTCTAATAGTAGGAGTCGATTACTTCACCAAGTGGGTAGAAGCCGAAGCAATCCCCAACATATCGGCGGAGATGATCCTCCGTTTCTTTAAAAAGAACATCCTTGCTCGCTTCGGAATCCCACAAGTAGTTGTCACCGACAACGGCACTCATTTCACGAGCAAAAACTTTCAGGATTTCCTCGCCGCGATAAAAACAAAACAACACTTTACCTCTGTCGAACATCCCCAAACTAACGGGCAAGCCGAATCGGCGAACAGGGTAATCCTTCGCGGTCTCAGAAGAGAAAAACAAATGGGTCGAAGAGCTATGGAGCGTACTCTGGGCCTACCGAACAACCCCACACTCCACCACAAGAGAGACACCATTTCGACTAACCTACGGATCCGAAGCCGTCATCCCTGTCGAAATCGAAAATCTATCGTGGCGAACAACGCGGCCATTGTCGGAGGAAGCAAATGACGAGGCACTTAGGGAAGAGCTCGACTTAGTGGACGAAATCCGAACAGCCGCCTCCCTTCGAGAAGCCGCACTTAAACAGAAAGTTGCCGCCCGACACAACGTCAAAGTCATGCCACGAAGCTTCGACGTTGGCAGCCTTGTGCTAAGACGAAACGACCAAGACTCCAACCACGGAAAGCTCGCCGCCAACTGGGAAGGTCCATATCGCGTGCGAGCAAAAACAGGGACTGGAGCTTACCACCTCGAAACCCTCAAAGGAAAAGAAATCCCTCGCACTTGGAATGCTAAAAAATTAAAACAATACTACAGCTAAGGCAACGTCGACCACGACAGCCCATAGCAAAGGAGACGATCAGTCCAAAGACACTAGGACCACCGCTCCTCGACAACGGGCAGACACCAAGGTACAAGTGCCCGCCTCAAACTCTTACAAGGTTAACTAACCCAACTTGGGAAAGCTCAAAACACGAGCCTACTCGTCCTCGTACCACGGCTTGACCCCCAGCTCGCGATGAGTAGGTGAAGCTACGGCAAACAAACCTATTCCTCGACGTTTGTGCGCTGTTATGTTCGGAGCCGAACCTCCGAGCGCCTGGGTAGTTCCCTAAACTGCTCATGGTAACGCCGAGCAAGAAATCAACCTTCCTCGACGCAGTCCATCTTGTCGACCTAAGACGCGCCAACGTAGCCGTCGTCCAACAGAGCGACAAGGCGAACACAACTTCGCATGATAAAAACCTAGCAACCTTAGTTCTAAGTGCGAACGGACAAATACAAAAGAAAACCCAACAGTTTTAAACACACAATAACTCATTCATTCATTCATAATAATGTTAAACATCACAACGTTTATTCGTTAGGAAATTTAAACTCAACATGCAAAGAAACAAACGGCCTAAGTCATCACTTAGACCCTGCTTTCTTCTTTTTCTTCCCTGAAACCTCGGTCACAGCCTGCTCATTCTCCGTGGTAACTTGAGAATCTCCCTCCTCATCAGAAGTAGGAGGAGTTCCACGATAAGTCTTCAGGTATTCTGCCCAATCTTCATCGACTTCTTCAGAGCCAGGCCATCCCGGTGGCGGAAGAACCTTTTCTTTCCCCTTTCCCCTCTTGGGCTGAGAAACGCCTCTGGCCTTGCTGCCAGACCCCTCAGATTGCCTCTTAGACCTAGTTGCAACACCTTTCTCCACATTCTTTCTCTCCATGACTCCTGAAATGAAGAAAAGAAAAGCAAATGAGGCTATTTATCCCCACAATCTCAACAAAATGCATGTGAGCAGTTTCAACAAACACTTATGGCAGCATAGGTACCAAGCAGTTTCAACAAACCAAGTTTGACTGCGTGGGGACCAAGGCCACATGCAAGACTAACGGAATAGCTTAACCGACCAAGCTCTCCGCTCTTCTGTTCGGGGGCAGGGTACACGGGCTCCTGGACGACAATCAAAAGCCCCACGAGGACAAAACATTCGTCGAGCATAAAGACTATCAGCTCGACAAGGAAAAAGTTGTGCTTAAGATTTCAAAAACAAATAAGGACTTAAGGACGAGCAAACAAACATACGAGCTGGCATAAATAAACGTGTAAACATAAACAGGCGAGCACAAAAATAAGTCGATCACAAAAAGTACTTAATGACGGGCAAGAGCCCAGTTGTTCAAATATTACATAAAAGGCACAACGGCCACCAGCATCAACAAAACATCAAACTATGGCGCGCAGGCCAGAAGAAAAGCATGAAACTAAAGAGCCTAATTGCTCTCATCATGACCCTCCTCGTCGTGATGCTCCTCTTCGACATGCTCGCCATCAATGTGTTCATCCTCTTTGGTTTTCTCCTCGCCATCTGAGTGATCATGTTCCATTTCGTCCTCCTCGTCTTCGTCATCCTCATCAGCCAGGAGATCGTCAGCCTCGGCGTTTTCATTCTCTGGAGGAAGGACCACTTCCCCGCCAACCACACGGCGCCAGAAGCCGGTTCCCGCAGTTTGGAGCTCGGCATTGACAACCTTCAGCTGGGCGACAGCATTGTTAAAACCAAACTTGGCCGCCACTGTAATCTTTTCGCGAACAGAAGTAAGCTCCCTGACGAGGGCAGCTCTAGTGGTCAATGCTCGAGCAAATTCAGGCTCATTCTCAGCAGGAGCCGCAGAGGCTTTCAACTCGTTCAGCTCATCCTCAAGCTCCTTCTGCTTCTTGATCGCCGCCTCCAAACTCTCATTAGCAAAGCGAAGATCTGTCTGAGTCTTGATCCAGACCTCCTTTTTATTCTGCAGGTCGTCAACAATGACCTCGAGCTTCAGCTTGCTCGCCTTCAGCATCTATATCCTCCCTTTCAGTTTCTTGATCTCCTTCCCCGGCTCCTTGCTCTCCTCGTTCAACACCAGGACCGTCGACACCAACCTCATCAGCCCGGCAATGTCGTCCCTCATGAAATTCTCCCTGCTCTGAGGATCCATCTCCCTGATGATGGACTTCTCCTTCGCCGCCACCGCAAGAGGATATTTCTCAAGGTAGCCTCGCATGGCCTAGCATTGAGGGACCACACTTTGCTTGGTCTTCCCCGCAGCAATGTCGACGACCTCCACATCTGGGGACGTCCTCGGTCTTTTCTCAGGACGTTGAGAAGCAACCCCTAACCCTGGAGAATCCAACTTTGGAGATCCCGAATCTGAACCTCCAGCAGCGGATGAAACAGCAGAGACAGGTCCCTTCTTGCCCGACTTCCCCTTCTTCTTTCCTTTGGTGTCGCCCAACATCCTCAAGATATCAGTAGCTTTGTCGGCCATCTCGTCTGCAAAGTGAAACATCAAAAGATTAGTAAAATAAATATGGGGAAATAAAAGCAAGTTAAGAGACGAGGAGAAAAAATTAAAGCAAGCCCTTATACCGAGCAAAATCTTGCGAGCAGCGGCGCTCTTGGCCGACAACACCGCCCTGGTGTTAATTATCCTAACACCGTACACCTGTTTGCCCTCCTTGTCGAGCACAGGCAACGTTATCCTCTCTCCTTCAACCACCTCCTTATATACGCAAGGCCCTAGCTTGAAACCATTCACATAGTCGCTCAAGACCTTCAAGCTAGCCCAATCCTCCTCGGACATCCCTCGATCCTTGGTCAAATAGGAATCGGTACTTTGCTCGTAGTGAGCGAACGTCCACGCCAAAGGAAACTTGGGCTCTCGCCTCACTACCTGCTCGCCATCCACCGTTACCGTCACATTTCTATACAAGGATTCACGAGCAGCCTCACTCTCTGCTCGAACAATGTAGTAGCGAGGCTTGTAGCCCCGAACAGAATCCACAAACATATTGAAGAATTTCTTCCCTTGAGATTTCAAAGACACCCAGCCTTGTCGTCCATTTACCGCCTGCCGCTGGAGTTGAAATATTTTGAAGAACAAGGCGAGGGAAGGCGCGATCCGCAGGTGCTCGCACACTATCTCGTATATTCGAATGAACCCCAGCGAGTTCGGGTTTAATTGAGAAGGGGCCAGCTTCAAGTGCCTGAAAACGCTCATCGCGAATTCGCTGAACGGCATCCTAAGCCCCAACTTCTCGAACACGAATTCGTACATAGCAAATCCGTCCTCGCCAAAATTTGAGTACACCCGCCGCTCGCCGCCTACAGCATGCGCCGACCAATTAATTGGCTGATCTCCTATTCTCTCCTCGACAATCGTAAACTTGGGTTCGGTCGAGGGAGAAATCACCGAGCGCGTCCTTGGACCCTCAGCTATCCAAGCATATGGATCTTCTTCGGTGGGCCTGATCGGCTCTCTATGTTGCGACGTTCCAGCCTCCTCTTCGTCTATTTAAAAGCACCTGAAAAGCAGCTAAAGAAAATGAATTCGACGTTTAAAATCAAATTCACCCTTCCACCGCAAGTCAAGTGAAAGGGCGAAGTATTAGCCGAGGACGCTGCCCTCGACCAAAGGCCCTTACAAATGGCGAAGAAACAAATTCGTGGGCGTATCGTGCTCGAGCCGTAAAAAGGCGAGCAGAGGCTAAGATCTAAGGACGTTACAAACACGGGCAAGCTTTTCTGCTCGCCATAGCAAGCATTCTTGCTCGCCAAAACAAGCATATTCTACTCGCGATACTCACGTCGCTCCTCGACACGCCCATTCAAATTCCCAGAAATGCGTTTGATTTTCTGGAAATTTTCGCCGGAAAACTCAACAGAATAGTACGAAACGGCGGTTCTAGGCGGCGCAACTACCTTAATCCAAGCAAAACAACTAAAAATCCTAACTTTTCTACTAAAAAGGGCGTTTGACAATGTAAAACCACCACCAAACGCCCTCAGAGTTGCTAAATCCATAACATTTCCATCATCTTTAAACAACAAACATCACCGGAATTCTAACAAGCAAACTCTAAGGTTTAACAATCCAAACAAACCTAAGTAAGATGAATGCAAAGATAATGTAGAAATTCGTACCTTTGTCTAGATTGAAGAAGCTTCCTGTGCTTGAAAGAGCTTGAGCCCGCAAATATCGGCAACAACAATGGAGAACAAACTTTGAGAAGGAAAACGATGGAGGAAGGAAAATTCTGAAATGAATTTTCACTTCTCTATTTATAGGCAACCAAGCGCGTTATCCCGTACGACGCGTCCCCTGCGAAATGACGCTCCTGTCGAACTCGCAAGCATTAGATCAATCCAACGCACCTGATCAACAAGATCCAACGCTTCAGAATCGCTCCTGCAAAAAACGAAACGACGTCTCAATCACGCGCTCCACACACCTGCGCGGGGAACAAAGCCACTCGTGGCCTATTTTCCTAGATCATGATTACGCCTTTTCGTAGCCCACACACGTGGCATGATCAGGCAAAATCCTGTCCCATCAAACGTCACTTAGCCTCCCCACGCATTGCCTCTTGCTCTCCTCGACTCCACTGCACCTCGACAAAACGTATGGGTTTGCATGCAAGTGGTGAACAAAATTCACGCCCTCAATCAGCAACACTAAGCAATCGTTGTCGAACATGAAACATCCACGAACACGCTTGGCTGTTAATTCGCTGCATAGCGTCTTTCTTCGGCGTTCCTGCACTGGACCTTAAGTCATTACTCCTATGCCTAGCAGCAATGACTTGGGGGGCTTCTGTTCTGGACTGGGCCTAGAATTGACTAGCAGGCCCAATCCACTGGACCGTCGAGGACGGCCCAATGTCGAGCACAACCAGCTTCTAGCTCGACACTTCACCTCAAGCTTGCCAGCAGCTCAAGCCTATCCAGTTCACCACTGTCGAGCACACCTGTGCTCGCCCCTAATTCAGCACCTGCCAAACGTGCCCCTCAAGCCACGTTTTCATCCCAAGCTTATCCGTCTCCCGCAGAATACGGGCTAAGCTTGACTAGGGGGAGAGTCTAACGACTTCTCCAGCATACCATGCTATCCCTAGCAGTTATCCTCATTGGGCTTGCACTACGCGGCCCAATAGTGATAATCGTTGGCCCCGCGCTGGGGGCTTATAAATACTCCTCATCATTGAGGAGTCATGTATTGACTTCTGATTCTCTCTACCTCTTCTCTTGTATCTGTGCTGACTTAAGCATCGGAGTGTCTGCAGGTACAACCCCCCCTCCGTTTTCAAAGCAATTATCCAGACCGCACCTGACTAGCAGCTGGCCATCGATCGAACGTCCGTTCCAGGTACGATCAGGTATATATGTCCTTTTTATTAACTTCTACTTCAATCAACAAACATCATCCATTGAAAAATGCACACAGGACTTAACATTTTCGCAAAAAAAAAAAAAAAAAAAAATCAATTCCCTCATTATTTCCTTTCATTTTGTAAAGACATTCTTGTTTACAGGAGACGTGTTAATTTCTTTTCTTTAGTCTCTCACTGTCTAGCACAAATTTTTTTATATCTGGTCCAAGAACCAACTAATCTGAGGGGCACTATTTTTACGGTCTACTACGGAGGATCAATTAAAATTGCACCATTAAGTCTTTTTTCTAAACTTATCTCTAAAATCAAACCATTGAGTTTTTTGCTTCATAAATCATAACTCATTACCAAAAGTCAATGACCTTCTATTCTCTCCGTAGTATATTGCAAGGAAATCACCTAGAAAATCAAAAGCAACACTCCATACCCGAAACCTCATCCTCCAACCCTTTAAATACACTACATTGTACAATGATATTCATCAACCACAAAACCTCATCATCACAAAAAATTCAAAAACCTCATCATCATTCATCAATATGTGTTTCAGTTTTCGCTGCTTCATCTGCCTCTATTGCACAATCTACACGGTTATTTTCTTTTTTGTGACTTTCGCAACCGTCCTCTGGATAGTAATCTCCCCATCAAGTGTGAAATTCCACGTAACTAATGCTACTCTAACCGGGTTCAACATTACAAATAACAATACCTTATATTACAATTTCAAAGTCAATGTCACCGCACGAAACCCAAACAATAATATCATAGTCAAATATCGACAAATAACCGCAATTGCTTGGTACAAAGATAACGATTTTGGTTATGTGAGTTTGACACCCTTTGATCAAGGACACAAAAATACAACATTTCTCGGGCCAATTGTATTCAATGGGAATCGTCCAATCAAACTTGGACATCAACAACTTGACGAGTATTTTGAAGAGACTCGTCTTGGAATTTATAATGATTTAGCTGTTGATTTCGATGTTCAAATTAAAGCTAAATTTGGACGCTTTAAAAGTGGTCGGTTTAGTCCACCAGTGGTGCAGTGTCGTCGTTTGAGAGTTCCTTTGGTTTCAGCTTCTAATAGTACTCGCTCATTATCACCATTTTCTTTTATTGAGAGAAGATGTAGCAGTGGTTCTTTCTTTACGGATCGTAATGCAAATGCCGGAGCTTGATATCCAATTAAAAATGTGAATTTGTATATTGTTTTTTCATATCAATTACCTAAAATTCTACAATGTGTATTTGCATGTAATAATAACTTTTGCGCAGAATAACAAAATTTAGTGTAATACAATTGTTTTATTAAGTTGCATGGTTACAATGTTTTTTTTTATTTCAGAATAAAAAATATACAAATAAGTACAGATATCATTTATTAAATTCTATCTCTCACTTTCTTTATTATATGATAATGTTACATGCCAAAAGATCAAAGAAACTAAAACTAAACACCGAGAAATTTGGACTTAAAAGTCTAACTTTTACCTAATTAGTAATTAGCTTATAGCGATTTTTTGAGATATTATTTTAAGTATCGTATGAGTTTATAGCTATAACCTTTTACATTTTATCGCATTTTTACTCTTATTATTTTTATTTATTTTTTTAACTTTTTTTTTTAAATATAATAACTATACATTAACCATGTATTTTTATGTCATTTTATACTTACAACACCTAAATTTATCAAATACTTTAATTTCATTCTATTAACTATCCAACTATAAGTTATTAGTTTTCAGCTATAAGTTAATTTTTCAGCTATCTGATAACTTTATAGCTTATTTTTATTAAACAAAGGATAAATTTGTTTTATTATCATTAAACTCTTAAATTTTTGAATAATTATTTGTAAACAAGTAACAAAGATCATGACATAGAAATAATATTTTGAGCTTAAATTTTGCGAATGAACTTTGTATGATGTTATAAATAAAACTATAAAAATGCAAACAAAGTTATTCAAAACTACTCGTCAAGTTCAATACATTGAATTTTAAACAAAGTTCAAGTAGAATTGGACACAAAATCTTAACAAAAATTCAATATTGTTACTCCATATGTAAGTCATCTCAATTATAAATTTTTCATCATCCACTATTTCATTAAATGTGAATTCGACTTTAGTTTCAGTTGACACACATATATGCGGAGGTTTGACATTGAGTTGCATATTAATTAATTTCAAATTTGGTGACTTGTAGATTTACACACGCCGAAATAAGAAATGATAATGTGTTTGCTCAAATACTAGAAATGATATAATCTCAATATAGTTTTCAAAGAAAGAGGAATGTTTGACATTGACATGCATATTGCTTTTGAAAAATTCAAAAACGAAATAATTGATTAATTTTGTGCAACTAGCTAGAAGTTTAATATATATAGTACGTATGTATTATATATTTGGCAATATTTAGTTTTTTTTAATAGGTTGTGAAATGCACAAAATTAACGAAATGGGTTCATGATATTCACAAGATATAAATAAGAGGAGTTAATATAAACATGATAATAATATCTTCAATACAAAAATGTTACATAAATATTTGTAAATAAAAATAGACATCAATGTCGTGAATGTATTTGAGGGACAAACTGATTTAACAACCTTAATATATTGATAATGTGAGTTTTGTTGATATATTCCTTTAAAAAAGTTTATGTTATTTGGATTTTGGGCTCATCAAAGTCATAAAAATCAAAGTATGGGGGGAGCAAAACAATGGATGAAGAGGTTTATGATATGAATGTAGATTCAGTTAAGAAGCATTTGGTGGACGAAGAGTGTTCTGGACAGGTGTTTTTAAGTCCGCGTCTCCTCAAGACCAAAGGCACTGCCCTCCAGTAGGGCATCCTCCCCGCCGGCCATTGTTATAGAATTCTACATTTTGTAACGGCCGACCACCGGAATGATGAGCATTAACTGCTCATCATGGCCCAACGACCAAAGTTCCGGCAGCCACTTAGCGGGCATTAACTGCCCATTAAGGGCCTTAGCCCAGCGCTGGGGGATAAATACTCCTCATTCTAAAGGAGTCAGGTATGCATTTTTAACCTTTTGAAAACCAAGCTATCACACAAAATACTAACTTGAGCATCAGAGTGTATACAGGTACACCCCCCCCCCCCCCCCCCCCCTTCCACTTCAACAAGGGGCTTGCTGAAAACTGCTGCCGGTCACTACCCTTCTGATCAGGTAAGATCAGTGGCGCCGACCGTGGGGATTCAAAGTTTTCCCCTTCTTTCTCAAAGAACAAAACTATCCAAAACTACCAAAAACACCAAAAGCTAAGAATGGCCGGTAACAGTCAATCAGACCACTCAGCTAACGACATCCATAGCAATCACGCTGACAACAATGGCACTAACAGGATGGTCGTATCTCAAATTGAAACGGACCCCACCTACTAGCCTACAAACGAAACCAACTCCCTGGTCGTACCTATTCCCCCCTGGAGCTACCCTTGGAAAACATCATGACCGCGCTGCTGACCGCTGTCAACAATCAAGGACAAGCTATCAGGGAGCAAAATCGTCGCATTGAAGCTGTTGAAGAATCACGCATCACAAGAGTGGCCACTAGCAGCTATAGGCGACGAGAGTCCTCTCGACGGGACTCGAGGACTAGGTCAAGATCACCACGGGCATACGAGACTCGAAGCCGTATAAGCCCTGCAAGGAGAGTTGCTGGAGCGAGGAGATCCCTAGCACGTTCAACTGGGCGAAACTATCATTCGCCTCCTCGCCATCGTCATCGCTCTCCACGAAGCGACGAGGAAAGGCACGTGGGGCCTCTTTCTGACAGAATCATGAGGGTACCATTGCCCTTGGGGTTGGAAAAACCACTGGCGATGGACACCTACGATGGAACCCCCGATCCTGACGACCACATAGAAAATATTGAGGTTGTCCTCGACTACAGAGGAGTTCGAGGATCTATCAAATGCAAGCTGTTCTCCACCACTCTAAGGAAGGGAGCAATGGCATGGTACAAAAATCTACCACCAAGGTCCATCGATTCATGGGGTGAGCTGTGCAGACATTTTACTGCACACTTCACTGCCTCTAGAAAGCACCCGAAGACAGAAGCTACTCTCGAAGCTATCGTCCAGAAAGACAACGAATCGCTGAGAGAGTATATTGACAGATTCAACAAGGCTGCCATCGAGGTAAGGACCGATGACAGGATGAAATTGTATTTCCTAGAGCGAGGACTGCGCCCATCCAGTGAATTCGCCAAAGCAATTAGAATTGAAGAAGTGATAACTTTAGACGCTTTCCTCGAAAAAGCACAAAAATGCATAGCTTACGAGGAAAAGCAAATGGCTGCGGACGCGAGGAAGCCAAAGCGTCAGGAAGAAACTGCACCCTCTCGAGGAGGAAATGAGAGAGGAAAAGAAAAGATGAGGGAGCCAAGATCCCCTCGAAGTAAGTTTATGGATTACACCCCGTTGAATGCTCCCCGCGAGCGAATTCTGGCAGAAGTATCCGCGGCCGACTTCAAGAAAAATGGAGTCCGCTTCCCTAAGCAGCGGGCACGTCTAAGTAATTGTGGAATGGACAAGTCTAAGTACTGTCGTTACCATAAGAGCTACGGGCACGTAACCGAGGATTGTGTTCATTTGAAAGACGCAATCGAGATCATGCTGCAAAAGGGACTTCTTCAGAAGTTCAGAAAGGAGGAACGTGAGCGGGAAAAAGAGCCTGAGGTTGGTCAACCGTCCAGAGAGGCACAACAACAATCGGGGGCTGGCAACAGTAACATTCAAATTGCCTACTCCATCTCAAGACCCGAGGACTTCATTCTCCCCGAGCATAAAGAAGGTGAAGATTTGCTTGATCATTTGGCTGCTCATATGGGGTCATTGGTAATCTCAGGAGGAGGATTTGGAACTTCTACAATAGGGTCGTTGAAAAGAAAGTTTGAAGAGTTGGAAAGTGTGTGCTCATTGGAACCTGTCCTCGTGACAGAAGTGAAGGAGGGATCTATTCCCTTAGCTTTTTATAAGGAGGAGGTCCCCGGTGGCTCCTCTAATCATCAAATTCCGCTGCTAATAAGGGCCAGGATGGCCAACTTTGATGTAAGAAGAATCTTAGTTGATCAAGGAAGCTCGTGTGATGTGATGTACGC
The DNA here is from genome assembly GCA_954870985.1 of Trifolium fragiferum. Taxonomy (NCBI): domain Eukaryota; kingdom Viridiplantae; phylum Streptophyta; class Magnoliopsida; order Fabales; family Fabaceae; genus Trifolium; species Trifolium fragiferum. The sequence goes on from OX940789.1 coordinate 50,414,894, forward strand.
TGGTTTGTTCAAGACTTTGCAATAGACGGAAAAGAACCTCGCCGCGTATGTTGGTGCTAACCTGCAAGGGTTTAACGGAGCGACCACAAAGCCATGGGGGTATGTGGACTTAATTGTGACCTTCGGAGAAGGAGAGGCGACCAAATCCATCAACGTCCAATTCTTGGTCGTGGATTGCCCATCTCTATATAACTGTATTATGGGAAGGCCTGCTATGGCGAACCTATTCGCCGTATCCTCGACCATCCAATTGAAGATGAAGTACTACACTGTGGATGGAAAAATCGCTACACTTAACAGGGATATCGCTGCGGCAAGAAAATGCTTTGAAGCTGCTGCGAAGAATATGGGTTCCCTTCTCACTCAGAAGAAGAAGAATGATCACAAAATGCCCGTTGTGAATGCCCTGCAGGCAAACGACATCGTGGACCTTGATGCACGCATCAATGAGAAAGAGCTGAAAGACGAGGAGGACCCCATCGCGAAAAAGGTGCATCGCCCTATTCCTGATGGCGAGTTCGAAATCATCCCCCTGAACAATGATTACTCTCGAGGAATCAAGGTTGGATCTGATATGCTCGAATTGGTGAAGAGGCAATTGGAAGCTTGCTTGAAGGAATACGCAGAGCTGTTCGCTTGGAATGCTGCAGAAATGCCTGGAATCGAACCTGATGTCGCTTGTCATCAGTTAACAATAGATCCTAGGGCTAGAGCTGTAGTTCAGCGACGAAGGAAGCAGTCTCCCGAAAAAGCGGAGGCTGCTGAAAAAGCTGTAAAAGACCTCTTAGAGGCAAATTCTATTTCTGAAGCCAAATACACTACATGGCTGTCAAATGTTGTATTGGTTAAAAAATCTAATGCAAAGTGGAGAATGTGCGTTGACTACACCGATCTCAATAGGGCTTGCCCTAAAGATTCTTATGCTTTACCTAGCATAGATAAACTCGTAGATAATTCCTCAAGGTTTAAACTACTATCGTTTATGGACGCTTATTCTGGATATAATCAAATAAAAATGGCTGAAATCGATAAAAAGAAAACAACATTTATGGCTGAATCGGGCAATTATTACTATAACGTAATGCCTTTCGGGTTAAAAAACGTCGGTGCCACTTATCAAAGAATGATGAACAAAGTATTCAGAAATGAAATAGAAGACATGCTCGAAGTATATATGGACGACATGATCGTTAAATCCGAACAGGAAATCGATCATGTATCCCACTTAAGAAAAGTATTCGAGAGAGCAAAACAGTACAACATGAGATTTAATCCGGAAAAATGCACCTTTGGGGTAAAAGCGGGAAAATTCCTCGGATTCTATTTAACGGAACGAGGAATCGAAGCTAACCCTGAAAAATGCAAAGCTTTCTTCGAATTCCCTACTCCAAATTCGAAGAAATCAATACAATCCCTCAACGAAATGTTGACTACTCTAGCACGTTTCGTCGCTAAATCCGCTCAACACGCGCTGCCTCTTTTCAAATTACTTAGAAAAGAATCCGCTTTTGAGTGGACGGAAGAATGCGAAAACGCTCTTCAACATTTGAAACGAGCATTATCCGAACCTCCGGTCTTGACGCGTCCAATCATGGGCGAGACCTTATTCCTATATCTGGCCGTGGCTCATGAAGCCATAACCGCAGTGTTAATTCGGGAAACCGAGCAAGGTCAAAAGCTAGTATACTTCATCAGCAAAGCTCTGTAAGGACCAGAACTCCGATACTTACAGATCGAAAAAACTGCATTGGCAGTCGTTGTCGCTGCGAGGAAATTGAGACACTATTTCTTGGCACATTCAACCGCAGTACGAACCGACCAACCAATCAAACAGCTGCTCGCAAGACCTGATATGGCCGGGAGAATGCTAAAATGGTCGCCAGAGTTATTCGAGTTCGGCATAACCTACGAAAGCAGAAAAGCTTTGAAAGCTCAAGTACTAGCAGACTTCGTCGCTGAAATGACACTACCAGCGACCTCGAACAAAAATAAATGGACCATATACGTCGACAGATCCTCCAACTCCAAAGGAAGTGGAGCAGGGATAATCCTAGAAAACGACGAAGGAGTCCTTATTGAAGTGTCACTGGAACTTTCATTCCAAACGACTAACAATCAAGCTGAGTACGAATCTTTCCTAGCAGGATTGCGACTAGCCGAGGACATGAACACCGAAGAAATTAAAATCTTCACAGATTCTCAGCTGGTCGCATCCCAAGTAAATGGAGAGTATTAAGCTAAGGACAAGCGTCTAGCAGAATACTTAATCCTTATAAAAGAAAAGTTGGCTAAATTCAAAGAGTCAACCGTACAACACATCCCTCATGAGCATAACTCAAGGGCAGATGTCCTCTCAAATTTGGCGAGCACCAAAAAGAAGAAGGGGAGGAATCAATCACTTATCCAGGAAACGTTGCAAAGACCAAGCATTGAAAAAACTCATGAAGTAAATCTCATATGCATAATCAACGCTAACAGTTGGATAAACCCTGTGAGAGAATTCCTCGCCTCAGGATTAGTACCCGACGACCCCAAAGAAGCGGTCAAGGTGAAAAGAAGAGCATGCTCTTATATCCTGATTGACGGTCGTCTTTATAGGAGAGGATTTTCAACCCCCTTGTTAATATGCGTCGAGGAGGAAAAAGTGGAATCTATTCTACAAGAGATACACGAAGGGATCAACGGGCAACACATTGGTGGACGCTCATTGGCGCGAAAGGCACTACGAGCAGGTTATTATTGGCCAACGATGCAAGCGGATGCAACAGAACATGTTAAAAAATGTGACAAATGCCAAAGACACGGGGATATGCACTTAGCTCCGCCTAACGAGCTATAATCTCTATCATCGCCGTGGTCGTTTGCATGGTGGGGATTGGACCTCCTAGGACCCTTCCCACGAGCGCCTGGGCAAAACAGATTACTTCACGAAGTGGATAGAAGCTGAACCCCTCGCCCAAATCACATCCCACAACATTCTCCTCTTTTTTAAGAGAAACATCCTCGCTAGGTTTGGAATTCCACACTCTGTCGTAACCGACAACGGAACACAATTTACAGATAAAAGGTTTCAAGAGTTTCTCATCAACCTAAAAGTGACCCAACACTTTACATCCGTCGAGCACCCTCAAACAAACGGCCAAGCAGAAGCGACCAATAGAGTAATTTTGCGAGGCCTAGAGCGAAGGCTAGGCGAGGCAAATGGTAAGTGGGTTGAGGAACTATACAGCGTGTTATGGTCCTACATAACCACACCACACTCGACCACGGGTGAAACGCCGTTTCGACTAACTTACGGAACTGGAGGTCTTATCCCCGTGGAAATAAGGGAGCCAACTCGACGAACGGAAAACCCCCCGGATGAAGAAACAAATAACGAGTTGCTCAGAGAAGAACTCGATTTGGTCGAGGAGCCGCGACAAGGAGCAGCCCTTAAGGAGGCCACCTTAAAACAACAAATTGCCGCTCGCCACGACAGAAAGGTCATTAAAAGGGAATTTGAAGTGGGCAGTTTAGTCCTACGACGAAATCAAAAAGACTCGCGAGAAGGCAAATTCGCCGCTAATTGGGAAGGGCCTTATAGAATCCGAGCAAAAATGGATAGCGGGGCTTATTTCCTAGAAAACTTATACGGCGAAGAGATTCCTAGAACATGGAACACAGATAAATTTAAACAATATTATAGTTAGCAAGGTCTCGTGAAGTCGACGACTTGCTAGCGGGCAATAACCAAACTTTAACGACAAGAGGTTAAGCCTTTACAACGGAGGATTGCTTAGGTACGGGCATGAATCTAAAAAGAGGAAAAAAGGTAAGTTTCCAATCGAAACTTGTCTTGACGAGGAACCACTCTATACGAGCCCCATCGTCACTAGTACACGTCAGGCATGGATGCCAAGCTCGCGATGGGACACTCCAGCCGCGAGGATAAAATCTCCGACGATTCTATCATCGCTACACGTTTGGAAACCCAATCCAAACACTCAAGCAAGTTCCCCAAACTACTCGAGCAAGGCGTTCGTAGGTACATGCTACCTCGTGTAACAACCACATAAACATTCAAAAAATCCTAAGTATGGATGTTACTAATCGTATTCAATTATCGTGCATCGAAAGAAAACACGTGCACAAGAATAATAAAAGTACGAGCGTAATGAACAAGAAAATATAGCTAAATCATAAGAATGCATTTAAAAGAAAATCGTACTTGGTTACAATTAAGGGCATCTACGAGGACTGCCCAACAAAATGATTAAACAAAGGGGCAAACAAGCGCCCAAGTGCCAAAAGGGCGAGCATAACGCCAGCACAACATCTTCAAACATCTTTAGGTGCAGGAGGAGGAGAGGCGATAACTCCACCGATGACCTCTTTTAGTTCATCGAGGCCAGCTTCCACGAGTTCAATCCCCGGATTCAGAACCTTGAGTTGAGCAACAACATTGACAAAACTGCTGTTCCCGACCTCGACCATAAAGTCTTCGTACTCAGCAATTTTCTTTATCAGGCCGGTTCGGCTTGAATGGCGGTAAACTCCCTCAGGGTCAACATCATCTTCTTCCTCGATACACAGGGAGGGAGCAGTTTGGACTTTATTCTCCAACTCCTCGATGCGAGCAGCTTGTTGCTTGCTCGTAACCTCCAGCTCTTGGAACTTCTTTGTCAGATCCTCCAACTTCATGCTCCCTCGTCACCAACGTCCTCGCCAACTCCTGCTGAAGGGCATACTTATTCCTGTAATCCTCATAAGCCGCCTCCGTCTCACCCAACTTCAGGCCCAAATCATCTGCACGCTTCTTGTGCTTGTCCCTATCACCCAAGTAATGACACTCACGTCCATTTAAAAAATTGGCGATCTCGATGAGTTTGAACGCAGCAACTGTTGCATTGGCCAACTCTGCCTTTAGAGCCACAGGTCCCATGTCATGGATGACAGACTGATCAATGTCATCTATCACGACCTCCGTATTTTGGTCGAGCAATCTTTAATGAGAAAAGACTGGAGGCAGGACAAAACGGCCAGCAGGAACCCCAGGGTCGGGCAAGAAATGAGGGCTGCGGTGAACAGAACCTCCTTCCCCGCCTGTAGTAGCCCACTACACTTTGGATGGACGAGGATCTGTGCTGGTCGACTCGGGAGGACGTTTTTCTGCAGCTGAAGGAGGAATGACAGCGTTGGTGTTCTCATTACCCTTGCGGGCGCTCTTGGCTTTGGCAGCACGACGAAGTTTCTCTTGGGCACTCACCATGTTGCCTGCAAAGAAAGGGGAACATACGACCATTAGTACAAACAATAGAAAATAACAACGACGAGTAAATCATATAAATGAAAAACTAAGTCACATAAATAAACGAGCGTACTAAGTGCTTCCTCGGCCTCGGCGCGAGTCCTGAAAGCAAGGATTTTCTTGACATTAATATAACGAGGAACAGTCAAAGGATTCCCGTCATCGTCAAGCAAAGGGACACCTTCCTCGTCAGTTACCGCCTTCCCCTTGAAGCTCTTAACAAAATTTTGCAGCTTCAGGAAATCATTCCATTCGTCGACAGTTAACTCCTTCTTCGGAGTAGTAAACTTCTTTGCGAGCACCAGATAGTGCTCCACTTCCCAACAGAAATGAAACTTTCCATAATTAGTCAAAATGGGTTGCCCGTCTTCCCCGAGCAAGACATTCCCATTTTCATCTCTATCAGGGGCGGGGACTATAACATCCGCCCAGCCCTGGGAATTCTTGGGACGAACGATGAAGAATTCATCCTTGAAAGTTCGCATAGATTCCTCGAACATATGGAATAAGCGCCGATTTTGTTTAAAGGACACCCAACCAAGCCTGTACGGATCTCCTTTAGGCTTCGAGCGCTGGAGTTGAAATATATAGAAGAACGGAGGAAGGGTTGGGACAATCCCTAGATAACTACAAACTATTTCAAAGGCTCTTAGAAAAGCCAGAGAATTTGGGTGTAGTTGAGAGGGAGCAACCATCAGGTGATAAAATACAGCCACTTCAAAGTCTGTGAAGGGCAACATATACCCAAGATGCTGAAATGCAATCTTGTACATAGAAAAATTCGCGTATCCAAAGTCTTGAAAGACGCAACGACGCTTCGCGGGGATAATAATCTCCCAGTTGTCCCTAGGAGGGTCCTCAATAATTTTAAAGAGTCCAAGGATCTCCTCGCCATCAGGATGCCCCGAAAATCGTGAGCGCGTTAACCGAGATTTATCCGCAACCCAATCAAGGGGATCTGTATCAGCTGTAATCAGAGGTCGCTCATCTATATGTTCCGAGGATTCCGGCACCTCTGGCTCATCCAGGTTTTACATGAGTACGGGATCTCCTTCCTTGTTGAAGTTAACATTCGACGAGGAAGAGAAAAAGTGAATTCGACATCTTTGAAACATCAAATCCACCCTTCCACCGCCGTTCAAGTGAAAGGGCGTGGACATGCGCTTAGAAGTAATCCTTAACGTTGCTCGCACAACGAAGGTAAGAGCCAAATGATCGCGAAATACGGATAACGAGGATCCTGTGGACACTTGACATAACAACAACTAAGCTAAAATCTATCGAGCATTTGTTTCTTCCTATGAGTGCTCGAGATAAAAGCATGTGAATGGTCGCTACGGTATTAAAACTACAGAGTCAAAATAACGAAAAACGCAAGTTGCAAAGGCGTTTAACGCCAACAACCACCGTGCCGGAAGACGAAAAACAATGAAAGTTTTAATCTTTCACACTAAAACTACCATCTTTTTGGGGGGTAGAGGGTGCTAACCACCACTTACAAGGGTGCTAACCACCACTTACAAACCCCTAACCACCGCGCTAAGAAGATTCAAAAATCTCAAAAATAAAACTAACAATCAAGCACAGTAAAAACACTTACTTGATTAGTGAGGCGGAGTTGAAAAGGACGAGTCTTAGTGACTGTAAAAGACTTTGATCTCCAGAAGTAAGCAAAGGAAGTTGACGAGAGAAAGCTTTTGAAGACGCAGGGCTTGGAGTGAGATAAATGAAGTGAAACTTCAAAAATCCCTCCTTTTTTCTATATATAGACAAATCGCGTACAGATGCACCTGTACGAATCGAAGGAACGTCACCCAAATCTGATACGTTGCTTTGATCCAAGGGCCATGATCTAAAATGATCCAACGCTTCAAATTGAATCATCTTAAAAGCGAAAACAAAAGTTACAATGGTTCAGAAACGTCCTCGTAAACAGAAGCTACAATCCTAGGCACTCAAACGTTTAGAGTCGCCTTTACACGTGGCACTTAGAGATGAAGCGGCTTGTCCTTTCAGATCACATCCACTGAGCGCTAAAATCTCACAGAATCCGAGAAAATCTCCACGAAAATATCGTCGTGATTAATGGCGCAATCATCGAGAGAATCTCAACGGATGATAGCAAATTAAAATCCTCGCAATAAATAGCAGGATCTTCAAGAAAAGCCAACAAATCAAAATTATCCTCGAAGCCACGAGGATGAAGAAACGATCAACGTTTTCCTCCTCGATGCAAATCGACGATAGTTTCCCACGAGGACAAAGAAACGGCTAACGTTTCCATATGCTAAACAAACGCAAAAACTTTATGATCCTCGCAGAAGAATTCATCATGAGCTCCTCGATACGAACGAACGAACCCATGATCCTCGTGTATAACCATGCTCGTTGAAAACGAAGGATCCATGATCCTCGTTGTTCGTATGCGCAAACAAAAGCTTATAGCTAAAGTTAAAGTCGATGTGCTCGTAAACGAGCATAAAGACTTGGGGGGCTTCTGTTACGGACAAGACTTTTTAAGTCTGCGTCTCCTCAAGACCAAAGGCACTGCCCTCCAGAAGGGCACCCTCCCCGTCGGCCAACATTACAAAATCCTGCATTCTGTAACGGCCGACCACCGGAATGATGAGCATTAACTGCTCATCATGGCCCAACAGCCAAAGTTTCGGCAGCCACTTAATGGGCATTAACTGCCCATTTAGTGCCTTAGCCCAGCGCTGGGGGATAAATACTCCTCATTCTGAAGGAGTCAGGTACGCATTTTTAACCTTTTGAAAACCAAGCTATCACACAAAATACTGACTTGAGCGTCGGAGTGTATACAAGTACACCCCCCCTTCCACTTCAACAAGGGGCTTGCTGAAAACTGCTGCCGGTCACTACCCTTCTTATCAGGTAAGATCAAAGAGGTCAAAGACAGAGCTATTATGATGGTTAGGGAGCAAGACAATGGTGATTAATGATTATTGTCTCATATAATGTTCGAGGTTTAGGAGGGGTGATAAAGAGAAGGAATGTTAGAGAGCTGATACGGAAACAGAATGTGGACTTTGTAGCTATTCAGGAAACTAAAATGACATGTATTACTGACAAATTGTGTTATAGCATTTGGGGATCTCATGACTGTGACTAAGCTTTTCTTCCGTCGGAAGGTAATAGTGGTGGCATCCTCTTGATATGGAGTAAGGTTAATTCGTCCTCATCTTTACTTTTATCGGAGAGGGTTTTGTTGGAGCTAGTTTGCTTGAAGTGGGGTGTTCCGAAGTCTATTTGTTTTGTCGAGAACATTTATGCTAAATGCGATCTTCCTTCTCAAAGAATGTTGATCTCCCTTTTCTTTGTCGTAAATTCACTTGGTTCCATTCGAATGGGAGGCCTATGATTCGTATAGATAGGTTTCTTACGTAGGAGGATTGGATGAATGATTGGGGTGTTTGTTCGTTGTGGGTCCTTCCAAGGGACATTTCAGACCATTGTCCTTTGATTCTTAAGAGGAATGACTTTGGTTGGGGACCGAGGCCTTTCCGGTTCAACAATCATTAGATTGAACATATGGACTACAAGAATATTGTGGAGGATACTTGGAGGAATGTTGAAGTGAATGGGTGGATGGGCTTTGTTCTCAAAGACAAGCTCAAAAGTGTCAAATCAAGTCTAAAACAATGGAGTAAGGAGGATTTCGGTAGGTTGGAGGCTAGAATCACAAGCTTGATAGAAGATATTCATGACTTAGATGCTATATGTGAATTAGTGGGTTTGTTGGATGAAGAGGTGGACCTCCGTAAGTCGAAATTTAGTGAGCTTCGGAAACCTCTTAGAAATAAGGAGGCGATTTTTTTTCAAAGATCTAGATCCAAATGGCTCCGTGAAGGGGATGCCAACTCGAAGTACTTTCATGGTTGTGTGAATGCGAGGGCTAAGAGGAATGCTATTGTAGCCCTTAAAGTGGATGAAGAGTGGTTAGACTCTCCTTCTTTGGTTAGAGCTGCCGTTGAAAATTTTTTTGCTAACCATTTTTCATCGCAGGTTATGGAGAGGCCTAGGTTGGATGGTGTCATTTTTCCGATGTTACCGGAGGAGGATAGTTTTAGTCTTTCGACTCCTTTTACCTTGGAGGAAATTGAATTGATGGTTAAGAAGAGTGATGGGAACAAAAGCCCGGGGCCGGATGAGTTTAACTTCAACTTCATTAAGGACTCTTGGGATTTGTTAAAAGGACAAGTTAGAATTTTATTTGATCAATTCCATGGGAATGGATGCCTCCTGACTACGGTCTCGCAAGTGGACCAGTCTGTCATCGAGTAATAATTCACACTCTAGGTGTCTAGAATGAGTTCGTATCCACAAGGATCGTGTCAAAACCTCGTTAGTGCTATTCTAGTTCATGAGTTTTTGCATTCACTTTGGGTTTTGAAAAAGGTTTTTAATTTTATAAAAAGAAGCGTAATGCGTTGCAGAAAAATAAAAGGATTTGATTCTGAAACATAGAGGATATGTATGGTGGTTGAACTTACTCCCTCCTTCATACTTGGCATAATCGGTGTATAACATAGTTATTCGTATGATTGTTTGGCGTTGATTTTATCCTTGTTTAGTAGTACCTTACTACTACACTATGTAAGTAAAGTTTCCCTATGTTTGCAACTAAGGTACCTACGAGAGCCTAACCTCGCTGTGTCACATACCCTAATTACTAGACAGAGTTATTTACAAACATGCATTATGACCATCAACCATCCAATGCCCCTAGATCTTAGTTTCCGGCTGTTCAGCTTCTAATTGCTATGTCGCAAATAATGCATGATTCCTCCTCTAATTGTTAAGTCACAACTAGTTCAGGATGTTTACCGTATCTATTCATCTAGTTTTATTTATTACTAGTTCCGGAAAAATATTAGAGTGAACCCTAATTTATTATCAAAGTGAATCCTAATATTTATTCTAAAGGCGGTCCCGTTTATCCGGTCAGATTTCGGACAACGTTATTAAAGTGCAAGAAAATAAATAACAACAATATACTGAATAACGATTTATTATACCTTTGACTCAATTACATGACCCAAGTATTCATCGGGGAGTTCATCGTCTTCATCACAACCTAAGGCATCTATTACAAAAGACTAAACATAATTAAATTACAAGAACTTAATAAGAAAAGCCTAAAGAAAACATACCTTGCGAAGTTAGCTTTCCCGTAAGGGGAGAAAACTATGCCCTTAGAGCGCCTCTGAACCTCTCTTTGAAAAGAAGAGAAAGTTCTTCTATTTATGAATGAAAAATAATGAGAGGAGGAGGCTCTATTTATACTTTTCGTATTGGGCCTCAGCAAGCCATCGTGACACGGTGGGAAGATTCAGTTTAAAAATATAATTGATCCTGTGCATTTCATCAGCGTGGTCGCCAAGTAATGTCATCATGATGCGTTGTAGTCCATCGCAACACAATGCTAAGATTTTCTTTAAAAATATTATTTCTGATGTCTTGGCCAACAAGCAACTCTCATCGTGGTGCGATGGAAGCCATCATGACACGATGAGCTGCTTTTCTTCACTCTTTTGGTTTTTTCTTGTCTTTTGCGTATCTTTGCTTTGTCTTTATGCTTTTTCTCGATTCTTCAGGTTGTTCTTGATATTTGGGCCTGTTTTGGTCAAAGTACTACTAATAATACTACTAAAAATACTACAGAAATTCATGTCATCACCTCCCAAAGAGTTTCTCTTACTTTGTTACATTAATTCCCAAAGTAGATTCTCTGTTGGTCTCTCCGATTACCGGCCTATTTCTCTATTGGGATGCTTGTATAAAATTATGGCGAAAGTTTTAGCATATAGACTTTCAAAGGTGATGAACTTGATTATATCGCCGTCCCAATCGGTCTTCCTTAAGGGTCAAAATCTAGCAGATGGGGTTTTGTTTGTTAATGAAATTATAGACTTGGCTAAAAAGACCGACAAAGATTGTATGGTGTTTAAAGTGTACTTCGAAAAGGCCTATGACTCGGTCGATTGGGGATTCATGGAATACATGCTTCATAGGTATGGGTTCTGCTCTCAATGGATCCAATGGATGCGCACATGTGTTTTCGCTGGAAATTTGTCTATCCATGTAAATGGCAGTCCAACCAAGGAATTCAACATTCAAAGAGACCTCAAACAGGGAGATCCTCTTGCTCCTTTTCTTATCCTCGTGGTGGCAGAGGGGTTTGGAGGAGTAAGGAGAAAGGCCGTATAGGAGAACTTATTTAAAGGATTTTCTATTGGTGGTAATGGAGTGGTAGTCTCTCACCTGCACTACGCGGATGAAAACTTGTGTATCGGTGAAGCCACGGTTCAGAATCTTTAGACGGTCAAATCCATCCTCCGTGGTTTCCATATGGCGTCCGGGTTGAAAGTTAATTTCTGGAAAAGTTGTCTGATGGGTGTCAATGTTCAGATGTAGTTCATGGATTCGGCTTGCTTGTTCCTGAATTGTAGACAAGGTGAGCTCCCTTTCAGGTACCTCGGATTACCGGTGGGAGCTAATCCCAGGTGTGTTTCGACTTGGGTACCGCTGTTGGAGTATCTTAAAATGCGGTTAAACTTGTGGGAGAATAAACATATTAGTCTCGGAGGGAGAATAATGTTGATTAACTCTGTTTTGAATTCTATCCCAATCTATTATTTGTCTTTTCTTAAGATTCCTACTCAAGTAGTGAAAATGGTGACCCGGATTCAAAGAGAATTTTTGTGGGGAGGGGTTAAAGGAGGTAGAAAGATTAGTTGGCAAATTATGTGCAAAGATAAGAAGGAAGGGAGTCTAGGAGTCAGGGATATTAGTGCTGTCAATGTTAGTCTTCTTGCTAAGTGGCGTAGGAAATTATTACAAAATAAGTCAGCTACTTGGAAGGATGTCCTTGTCCTTGTGGAAAAATATGGTTTGGGTCCATTGATTAATCTTAATTATAATGGGACTTGGGGATCAACAATTGCGTCGACATGGTGGAGAGATATTTGTGTAATTCAGGACTTTGTTGAGTCAAAGAAGTGGTTTTCGGAGGCTATAATGAGAAGAATTAATAATGGAGCTTCAACTTTCTTTTGGTCTCAAGTTTGGCAAGGAGATATTACTATGGCAGATAGGTTCCCAAGGCTCTTCTCTCTCTTAATTCAAAAAGAAGCTTTTATTAGTGATCTGGCAGTGGTAAATGGAGACAGACTCGGGTGGAATTTTATATGGAGAAGGAGGCTCTTCAGCTGGGAGGAGGCTCTGCAGGACAATCTCCGTGATGTGCGTTTATCAGTGGGGCCAGACTTGTGGTGGTGGAAACCAGACCAGGATGGCGTATTTTCTGTGAAATTGTCTTATTGTTTATTTTCCAAGGAATTGAATGGTGAAGAGGTGACCTCGGAGAGTGAGAATAGGGTGTTTCACCAAATTCTGCATAAAACATATCCACCAAATTCCGCATAACTCTATATTTCATGAGAGTCTTCTTTGCATAAAATATATCCACCAAATTCTGCAATACAAAAACATAAAAAACCATATCAGTTTCATCATATTGCCTCAACACACATCCTATGGATTCCTCCAATACTGTTAAGTTCATAATGAGAGGTTTTCCAAGAACGGGCAGTATCATAATGGGTGGTTCTTGCAAGTATTATTTGATCTTTTCAAATGCCCCTTGGAAGTTCTCATTACATATGATGATTTGATTCTTGCGTAGCAATTTGAAGATTGTCTCACAAAGTTGAAGTAGTTCAATCTTCCTAGAAAATCACATACTTGTTTTTTAGTACGAGAAGCATGCATATATTGGATTGCACGTACCTTATCAGGGTCAACCTCGATCCCTGATTGAGTAACGATGAAACCAAGTAACTTTCTAGATCTAACACCAAAGGTGCACTTAGCTGGATTAAGTTGCAGTCTATATTTACTTAGAAGTATGAATAGCTTTGGCAAGTGAAGGATGTGGTCTTCTTCAGTCTTGGACTTGGTGATCATGTCCCCCACGTAGACCTTTATTTCTTTGTGCATCATGTCATGAAAGAGAGCCACAATCTTCCTTTGATAGGTTGCCCCAATGTTCTTCAAGTTGAAAGGCATTACGTTGTAGCAATAAGTTCCCCATGGGGTTATGAAGGTAATTTTCTCCATATCTTCTTCAGCAATCTTGATTTTATTATAGTTGGAGAATCCATCCATGAATGAGAAAAATGTGAGGTAATGGTGATGTAGTATTAAAAGTAAGTAAATTTTGTATCCACGGGAACTGGTGAGATATTAGTATCGTTCAACAATAAATATTGTTTTAAGTATAGAGAAACAGTTGTGTTTACATCCAAACTTACAACATATATAAATTCAAGAAGAAAAAATAGAGAGACAAAATTACTGGGATTAGATATCATTAACTACTCTTCTAATGCAACCTCTTAATCAATTATATATTTACTGAATTTCAATTATATTTTCACCTATCCTCGCCATACATTTTCGTGTCCAAAGAGCGACGAGAGATCTATCGCACCTATCAACCTTTGATGTCTCGATCGGTTAATCAATACGATGACTTTAAGATTTGATAGTGTACGTGAATGTGAACCTAACACTATCCCTTGCAATTAGCATTCACAGATAAATTTATTTTAGTTCTTTTAGAGCTTTCTGAATCAAATAATCAATTTCGGAGTTTTACCTCGGTAAATCATTAAGCATAGAAATAAATCATCAATATAACCAAATAGAAAGATTATATATAACCATCCAGATTAAATGATTACAATAGAGTCATAGCTAATTCAACCTAATCCCAATATTAAAGAGAATTAGTTATACATAAATATGGTAACCTTACAGTACATCACTACAAGAGATGAAAAGATAACATTGATGATTCCACCGTTCCTCTTGATCGCTCTCTGCCTCGAGAACTTCCTCCTTCTTCCTTACGTTTCTATCTCTTTTTCGTGTGCAAAAATGAATGAATTTATGAAGTGGTCGTGAATGCCAGGCTTGGAAAAGTAAGCACAAGGCGGTGGGCATTGCTTTCTCTTATGATATTTTCATCCTTACTATAAGTTAACTTAACGGCTAAGAAACAACAAACACAATGCCACATTATAATTTTGATTTGGTCAAATAGAAACCCTTCTTATCTCTTAAACACATAAAAAAGAGGACATATAGTGCTCATTAATTCTTGGACCAATCATAATTTTTCTTAGCCTTTAAGTATGTGGTTCTTTTGGCTTCCATTTTTCCATTAAGCTCATGAAACCAACAAAAATAAGGCAAATAGGTGAAAGTAGCCAAACTGGCTATATTATCAAGAAAAATCTGACATTTACACATAGTTTAGATTTGTAATGAAATAACCTTCAAAACAAGTCAACAAATGCTTAAATTATTATATATTTAAAATCACAGATTTGACACTTATCAAATGAGAAGTCATCCTTGAGACTTGCTTTGTTCAGATCTCGCTAGTCGACACACATTCACACTTTACCGTCTTTCTTCGGCATTGACACTATGTTAGAAACCCATTGTGGGTACTTTGCCACGACTAGAAATCCTGAATCAAACAGACTTTTACCCTCCTCCCTAATATTTAATCTTGTTTTTTTTTAGGCAAAAGGTGTGCAAATGGTAAACCACTACAACACCCTAAATAGATAAAAATAAAACAAAAACAATAAATTGGGGGGACATAAACCATACCCAATCAAACCACATGAACAACCCAAACGGGAAAATATCGAAAGTACAACAAAAGTGGTTTAATAAAACTAAAGCAAACGCGTACACAACACAGGTACTATCCAGCGAACCCGCATACGGACGCGTGTCATACCCCATTTTTTGACCACCCCTAATTTTTTTCCATTTAATTTTGGCTCATATTTTAAAAATGTTAATTTTCATCATATTATTATTATTAATTTAAAATTGCCAAAATAGTATTTTATCCTGTTTACGCTGCTTAACTGTTTCATTTTTTAGATAATTAAGTGCATGACATTTTGATCTTTTTCTTTTACCATATATTTTCAAATATACTCTTGTACCATAATTTGCTCATAAACTCTATTTTATTCCCATTTTACCCTTTTCAAATTTCAAATAATGAGGTAACTTCTTTTGCAAGTAATCTCCTTTTTCATCCATTTTTCATGATTTTTGGACTTATAATTCCATTTCCATTATTTTTCATATATTATAAACATAACAAAATATTTCAATTATATTTTCATTTGCATTTTTATTTTATATCATTTATATTTATACTTTAAATTCAAAAAATTCATTTCTTCATCAACAAGTAACCTTTTTTATTCAAACTTTTTTCAATCTTTTCCAATTCAACTTAAGCACCTTATAAACCCTAAAAATGGACACTTTTGCCCTTGTTCATGCATATTTATATTTTTCACATATTTATTTATTTTCAAAAATGGTTTAAAATGGTTTTAAATTATTTCTTTCATCAAATAAATTCCAAAAATCCCATGATCCTCTCCCAACCATTTGATCTCAGAATATACCTCAAAATACCATTTGCATCAGATTAATACACATGTACCTTTGATTGAGCATCAACACAAAATATCCCTTTTGCAAAAATTCAAGAATACCCCTCTTATCTTCACAAAATCACTCTTCTCATGACCTAAATCCCTTCTATAAATAACAACACGTTTTTCTGAGCCAGAGGTTGAAAGATTTGGAGAAGGGAGCAGCTGAAGAACACATCCTTTTTTCTCATTATTCAAAAAATCCAAAAACACGATTTACTTATTTTTTCTTGCAATTAACACTTCAAACACCTTCTATAATCCTTCAGAACAAAAACCCAACCATCAATTTGAAGTTCCAGTGGTGATTTGGAGCTCGTGAAGGAGGTGGAAGTTCGTGAAAAATCCAAGTTGTTCTAGCTCGTTTTTGGTAGCTTTCCTCTTCCTTTTTAATCCTTTCCATCTTATTTTAACATGATAAAACTATCTGGGTTGTTATTTGGCTTTGATTCTTGCCTGTTTGTGAGTTTGAGTTTTGATTAAATTTTCTTTTCTCGTTCGTTTTTGAAGTTACAGTAGTTATTTCGAAAAACTAATTACATATCTGAAACCCTTGTGAAAAAACGAACAAAACCATATAAGATTTGTTGATTTCTGGGTTGTTTTTGCAACTCCGGTGCCGGAAACGGCGCCGGCGGTGGTGAGGGTTGAACGGAGACGATGATCCATCGTGAGTCTCCGTCCTCACCAAGTTTAAAACGTGTCCGTTGGATCAATCGTACGACGCGTGTGCTCCTTTGATCGCACCCGTCAGATCTCATTAAATGAAGATCTGACGGTGGTCAGACGATAGGACCACTATACGCGCCCACACCTGATCCATATCCGTTGCTTCTGCACGCGTGTTACTTGATTTTCCCAGATTTGATCATGGCCTTAGGATTGATCCAGTGGCGCGTGCGTGAGCATGAGCGTAGCCGTTTGATCTTTCCTGAGAAAGATCAAACGGTTGTAAAGCGTGATCACGCTGTTGCGCGTCACACTGAATCCTGGCCTAAATGGGTTTCAGATTTTTTGTTTGGCGTTGGGCTTTATTTTTCTGGGCTTTTTTGCTGCGCCATACCCCCTTTCTTATTTTGCTTATTATTTGCACCCCCCTCTGTATATGATTTTATTTTATTTTCTGAGACGTATTTTTTTATTTTAAATTATGTTTTTATTCATTTTTGACTGATACATGGTGAAATAAATTTTTAATTTATTTATTTGTTTTTTTTCCCATATTTTCTCTATTTTTTGGTATGAATTAGGTTTAACTTAATTAATTATAGAATTTACATGTTAGGGTCTTAAAGGATTTTATTTGATGTTTTAATTGTCAATTGCCACTAAATTTGTTCTATGCTTGATAATATGTTTGGTTTTTGCTTTCATGATTAGGTTCTAAGTCTTTTTGATTTAACATGATTAATTTTTAATATTGTAGTTTAATTGTTAAATATTTCCTTCATGTAATTAAAAATAAATATGCATGTATATGATTTTTGAAAATGCTTGATTTAATTTAGTAATGTTTTCTATGGCATGATATACAGTCTTATGTACCTTGGTGAACTTTCAATTCCTTTTTTTCACTTAAATAAGATAAATGCATGTGTGTGTGTGATTTGAAATATGTTTGATATTGTCTAAATTATTTTTACTTAACTATTTATTCAATTATTTCCTTATCTTATTATGATGTGATAAATTCTTGCCTTTGATTGTTATTAATTGTTTCTATTCTCATGTTTCATATGTTAATCTTATCATTAATTGTTATTTATGCTTTACATAACACTTATACCTTACCACTTGCATTATGCTTACTACTTGTTATATGCTTTATGTTCATTTTATGCTTCATGATCATTATGCTTTACATTTATTTTTCTTGTATTTATATTATATTATATGCTTTATATTTATATCTCATTTATTTTTATTTATACTATCATTATTATTATTATTATTCAAATCCCCTTCGCATGTTTCCCCCCTGGTTGTAATTTTAAATGCGCATAATTGGCGCGATTTATTTTCAGTCATTATTATCATTGTCATTTATTTAATTCAATCCCCTTTGCATGTTTCCCCCCCGGATGTATTGTATGCTTTAAATTCTCGCTTATTATTGCTCGTTAGTGTATTTAATGTGTTAATCCGAAGAAAGGAAAAAACCTCGACCTATATGTCGTTGCAAAAAAGTCTAGGCGCGATTCAATATTTTAGGTTGTTTAGTTAAAGCGTTAGAACCATCGCTAGAACCATTAACCTTTTTTAGCCAAAAAATAGAGGTCAACACCTCTTCTCAAAAATATCCAAAATATGTCACTTATCAAAAACCTTTTTCAAAACAACTTGGATTTTAAACCAAGTCATTAATCAAACACTTTTTAAAACAACTTGGATTTTAAACCAAGCTCTCAATCAATCAAACTTTATTTTCTCTAGGTGAAAACACTTGGTTTTTTTTCAAATCAAGTTTTATTTTCAATTCTTCAAAACTCCTTTTCATTAGATAAAAACCTTGGAACTCAAGCCAAGTGCATTTTGTCACTCAAAACTCATTTTCCCAATAAATGCTCATTAGCCCTAAATCTTGTACATATTTGCAAACACATAAAATCAAGCGCATAGAATAGAATACAAGAGGTTCCTATAGAGTACTATAGACGCCTAGGGTGCTAATACCTTCCCTTTGCGTAACCAACCCCCTTACCTCGATCTCTTTATTTAGGGTGTTTAACGGACTTTTCTCCCTTCTTCGGAAAAATAAAAGCTCGGTGGTGTAATTAAATATTTTGTGATTCAACGCTTCCCTATAGCTTGACATCCAAAAATCACCGCGACAGAAATGGCGACTTCACTGGGGACCCTCCGAGCGGGTTGAGCCCATCTTGTTTTCTTTTTCTTTGCGCTTGTGTGTTTATTTGTGTATGTATGCATGTATGTTTATGGGCCTTATTCGGGAAAACTGTTTGAGTGAGACAAGTCGTAACCGGACTTGAGAGAAACCATAAGATAGGGAAGTGGTATAATCAGAGCGACATGCCCGAAGTCTATTTCGGACCATGGTGCGCCTATGATACAACCACAACTTAGCTGAGGAAGCTTGGGGTGATAATGTTGACGTGAGTAATCGTGTCCGACATTTTACTTCCGAGGGACCGACGACGCTATGGACCTTTAGTGTTACCATGAACCCATCTTGGCTTTTAGGATGTAGTGCGGTGACCAATTAAGAGTCAATCTTAATTTGGTTGATACGCGATACTACACTCAAACGAGATCGTCTTGCGGATATTGTTGGGCCGAGAGTTAATCACGTGCACCGATAATAACTACGAGACGGTTGATAACTTTGGGAACTTTTTAGAACCCGAAATACAGGTACAAATGAACCATAGTACTTACCACGTGGGAAGGGCTTTCACCCTTAACTCCAACATTCTATCCTTAAACCAACCATGTTTGCGCATAATCATGCATACATGCATTCATTCATAAAACTTTTTTTTTCCATCCGATGTCGAAGGACTTAAAAGAAAAAAAACTTTTTCCTTGTATTTTTGTCTTTGTAAAGTTCTAGTTATTAGATGAAACGGATATTTTCTATAATGTTTACATTTAATTTAATATAAGCCCTTCGACATCAAAAAACTTGCACAATTTAGCATAAACATATCATGCATCATGTTGCATTCATAAATTTTCCAAAAAAATAGAGTCTCATATCTCATATTCTCCTCCTTCTCTTCCGCCTCAGTTAAACTGGCTCGGCGTATCTGTTACAAAGCGACTCGCACTTACAACACCCGGTCTCAGATTAAGAAGAAGATGGCAACTGTTGAAGAAGAAAACACTCAGCTCCGTGAACAGATGACAGGCATGCAAGCCGAGATTGAGAATTTGACTACTATGGTTACTTCTTTGTTGGCAAGTCAGAATCAGGGTTCGACATCGGTTCTCCAGTCTAGTGGTGCGCCTGTGCCACCCCCAGCTGCATCAGCACCAATTTCTGCTCCCCGGCTCTCTATGCCTGAAGGTTGTACGTGGGGATTATCAGAAGGTTTCCTTGGAGGAGGGTTCTTCCCTCAGGTGATTGAAGCTCCCCTTGTTCAGTTGGAAAATACTCTCCCACAAGTTACTGCTACTGTTACTGCACCTGCAGTCCATGCCGCACCTCATTACCAAGAGCCTATTTTTCACGCGGAAAGCATGGGAGGTTTTGATAGAGTGGAAGATCTGCAAGACAAGTTTAACGAAATGCAACGCGAGATGAGAGCCCTCAAGGGGAAAGATCTGTTTGGTAAAGATGCCCATGAGTTATGCTTAGTTCCTGATGTTGTGGTTCCGCCTAAGTTCAAAGTTCCAGATTTTGAGAAGTACAAGGGAAGTACCTGTCCAAAAGCTCACCTAACTATGTATGCGAGGAAAATGTCCACTCAAACTAGCAATGATAAGCTCCTAATTCACTATTTCCAAGATAGCCTGTCTGGGGCAGCCTTGAGGTGGTACATGGATTTGAATAGAGCTGATATCCGCACTTTTAATGATTTGGCCAGTGCTTTTATGTCTCAGTACAACTACAATTCCTTCATGGCTCCTGACAGAGATGAGCTCCGTGCTATGACCCAGAAAGAGAAAGAATCCTTCAAAGGGTATGCTCAAAGATGGAGGGAGTTAGCTGCTCAGACTCGTCCTCCTATTGAAGAGAGAGAATTGTCCAAGATGTTTATTCACACCCTTAATCCGTTCTTTTATGAGAAGATGTTCAATATGGTATCTAGGAGTTTTACTGAAGTGGTGGAGACGGGGATGTGCCTAGAGGAGGCCATTCGCCAAGGAAGAATGTCAAAAGAAAACACCCCTGTCAGTAACACCAAGAAGTATGGTCACAATTTCCCGAAAAAGAAAGAGTCCGAAGTCGGTATGGTAACCTAAGGAGGTTTTCAGCCAAGGTATCCAAATTATCAACATGTCTCAGCCATAGCACCCACATCACAACCACAATATCCACAAATGACTCCCCAACAATCATATCCACCACAGATTCGCCCTCAAAATGCCCAACAAACATTCAACCGTACTCCCAGATATCCACCCTTTGACCCTATACCAATGAAGTATGCTGATTTGTTCCCCGCCTTACTTGCCAAGAATTTTATTCAGACAAGGCCACCACCTCCGGTGCCTGCTGTCCTACCTACTTGGTACCGTAATGACTTGACTTGTGCTTTCCACCAAGGGGCACCTGGCCACGATGTGGAACGTTGTTTTGCTTTCAAAAAGGCTGTCCAGGACTTAGTCCGAAGTAAAGTGTTGACTTTCAAAGATGAGAACCCCAATGTTCAAACAAACCCTCTACCAAATCATAATCCCTCTGTCCATTTTATTCAACCCTGCCTAGCTACAAATGCCATCCTCAATGTGAAAAGTATCAAGACTCCTCTGGTTCCTATCCATGTCAAAATGTGCAAAGCAAAGATGTTCGATCATGATCATTCAGTGTGTGAAGTATGTCTGTCAGATCCTCGGGGTTGTTCCCAAGTTCAAAGAGATATCCAAGGTTTAATGGACAAGGGAGAGCTGTTAGTGACGAAGAAAGCTGAAGAGGTTTGTGGTATTACACCAGAGCTTAGTGCTGTTGATCGTTTGGAGATGATTTATAATAGTGGAGAGTGCAACATTCCTAGACTTACAATCCGTGTGCCGGGGTCTGTGCCTTATGCTTCTGAGAGGGCCATACCTTACAGATATCAAGCTACCATGATACAAAATGGAGTGGAGACCTCAATTCCTCCTTTGACTACAGTGAGCAATGTTACCGATAATAGCAGAATTCTGAGAAGTGGTCGTGTTATCCAAGGGGCAGTTCCTCAAAAGCCAAGTACACCCGTTATTGAGAAAGTGCCAGTCAGTGTTCCTAGTAAGCCAGTTGAAAAAGAGTATGAAGATCCCGATGAGGTGCTGAAGCTAATCAAAAGAAGTGAGTACAAGATAGTAGACCAGTTGTTGCAAACCCCGTCTAAGATTTCTATGTTGTCTTTGTTGATGAGTTATGATGCCCATAGGGAGGCTCTGTTGAAGGTGTTAGATCAAGCCTATGTTGAGAAAGATGTGACTTTGAGTCAGTTCGGAGGAATAGTGGGAAATGTGGCTGCTTGTAATAATCTGAGTTTCAGTGATGAAGAACTTCCCGAGAGAGGACGGAATCATAATTTAGCGTTGCACGTGTCGGTTAATTGCAAGTCAGATGTTTTGTCCAATGTGTTGATTGATACTGGGTCGTCTCTGAATGTGATGGCTAAAATTACTCTAGACAAACTTTCCTACAAGGATGCCTATATGAGGCCAAGTTCAATGATTGTGAAGGCGTTTGATGGTTCAAGGAAGTCAGTAATTGGTGAGGTGGATTTACCTATCTCAGTTGGTCCACATGAGTTCCAAGTTACTTTTCAGGTGATGAATATACAAGCTGCTTACAGTTGTCTTTTGGGACGTCCATGGATTCACGAGGCCGGTGCCGTGACATCCACTTTGCATCAGAAGTTGAAGTATGTGAAGGAAGGGAAACTGGTAATTGTAAATGGGGAGGAAGCCCTGCTTATTAGTCATTTGTCAAATTTCTCATGTATTGGTGCAGATGAATCAGACGGTACAGCGTTTCAGGGACTCTCCCTTGAGGAGAAAGGTCCAATCAGAGCTGAGACGTCTATGGCATCTTTGAAGGATGCACAAAGGGCTGTGAAAGAAGGCAAGACTGCTGGTTGGGGAAAGGTACTACAGTTATCAGAAAACAAGAACAGGGCTGGTTTGGGTTTCACTCCTTCTACTAGGATGGGAAAGAGAGAGCCATTTGAAGATGTTTTCCGCAGTGCTGGTTTTATCAACAATCCCTCAGAAATTAATGCTGTTATTGGAGATGAAGATGAAGAAGGACCATCATCTTTTGTGACTCCTGGAGGAATATGCCGCAATTGGATTGCTGTTGATGTCCCTTCTGTCATTCCTCTGTCTAAGTAATATGTTTGTCATTTTATGTTTTTAAGAAAAATCCTCTTGTCCTGCCCCAAGCAAGAGTGAGGCAATGCTCGGGCTTTGTTTAAATTGCTTCAAAAATATTAATGAAAATCGTCGTTTTTATCATGACTTTTTTATTTTTTTTATTTCCTTTTATTCTAGAAAATGGTAACACCAAAAAAACCAAATATATATATTTTATTTTTTCACCTTCCATTCTTATTACTTTTATCAAATAAAAATTCTGCACTCTTATTAAAATAAAATCAATCATTAATCATATGCAGAATTAACATCAACAAGCCCGTTGAGTACAATGATTCTAGGCCCTCTATCAACTTTGAGTTTCCGGTCTACGAAGCTATGGAAGAGGAGGATGAAGAGATTCCTAATGAGATTAGACGATTGTTGGATCGGGAGGATGTGGCCATTCAGCCTCACCAGGAAGTTACAGAGTTGATCAATTTGGGTATTGAGGAAGAGAAAAGAGAAATCAAGATAGGAGCAGGTTTGGAAGAATCAGTCAAGGCAAGGGTAATAGAGCTGCTCAGAGAATATGTTGACATCTTTGCATGGTCGTATCAAGATATGCCTGGGTTGGATCCTGAGATTATGGAACACCGTTTACCATTGAAGCTGGAATGTCCTCCAGTGAAGCAGAAATTAAGAAGGTCTCATCCTGATATGACACTCAAGATCAAGGAAGAAGTTCAGAAACAGATCAATGCAGGTTTTCTTATTACTTCAGAGTATCCTCAGTGGCTAGCCAATATAGTACCGGTTCCAAAGAAGGATGGTAAAGTCAGAATGTGTGTTGATTACAGAGATTTGAATAGAGCTAGTCCAAAGGATGATTTCCCATTACCTCATATTGATGTACTTGTTGATAATACTGCCAAATCCAAAGTCTTTTCCTTCATGGATGGTTTCTCGGGGTACAATCAGATCAAGATGGCTGTTGAGGACAGAGAGAAAACTTCATTCATCACACCTTGGGGCACCTTCTGTTATCAAGTAATGCCTTTTGGGTTGACAAATGCAGGTGCTACCTACCAAAGGGGCATGACCACACTATTCCATGATATGATGCATAAAGAAGTTGAAGTGTATGTGGATGATATGATCGTCAAGTCAGGCACTGAAGAAGAGCATGTGGAGTATTTGTTGAAGATGTTTCAGAGGTTGAGGAAGTACCAACTCCGTTTGAATCCCAATAAATGTACTTTTGGTGTTAGGTCTGGAAAGCTTTTGGGTTTCATTGTCAGTCAGAAGGGTATTGAAGTTGATCCTGATAAAGTCAGAGCTATTAGAGAAATGCCGGCTCCCCAAACAGAGAAGCAAGTCAGAAGTTTCTTGGGTCGTTTGAACTACATTTCCAAGTTTATTTCCTATATGACCGCTACATGTGGACCAATTTTCAAGTTACTCCGCAAAGACCAAGAGATTGTATGGACAGAAGATTGTCAGAGAGCCTTTGATAGTATCAAGAAGTATCTTATGGAACCACCAATCCTTATTCCTCCAGTTAAGGGGAGGCCACTCATTATGTATTTAACTGTGTTAGAAGATTCCATGGGCTGTGTGCTGGGGCAGCAAGATGACACCGGAAGAAAAGAACATGCAATTTATTATTTGAGCAAGAAGTTTACTGATTGTGAGTCCAGATATTCTATGCTTGAGAAGACTTGTTGTGCACTAGCATGGGCTGCCAAGCGTCTGCGTCATTATTTGATTAATCACACTACTTGGTTGATATCCAAAATGGATCCAATTAAGTATATTTTTGAGAAGGCTGCTTTGACCGGAAGAATTGCTCGTTGGCAGATGTTATTGTCCGAATATGATATTGAATACCGTGCTCAGAAAGCGATTAAGGGTAGTGTCTTGGCTGATCATTTGGCTCACCAACCAGTTGAAGATTACCAACCGATCAAGTTTGATTTTCCAGATGAAGAGATCATGTATTTGAAGATGAAAGATTGTGATGAACCGCTGTTTGGGGAAGGTCCAGATCCAGAATCCAAATGGGGGCTGATATTTGATGGGGCTGTGAATGTCTATGGTAGTGGAATTGGGGCAGTTATTGTTACTCCTGAGGGTTCTCATATTCCTTTCACCGCCAGGTTGCAGTTTGATTGTACCAACAATATTGCTGAATATGAAGCTTGTATCATGGGTATTGAAGAAGCAATTGATTTGAGGATCAAGAATATTGACATCTATGGAGACTCAGCTCTTGTAATCAATCAGATCAAAGGAGAATGGGAGACACGCCACGCTGGTCTGATTCCTTATAGAGATTACGCAAGAAGACTGTTGACTTTCTTTAACAAGGTGGAGTTGCACCGCATTCCTCGTGACGAGAATCAAATGGCAGACGCTTTGGCTACCTTATCCTCAATGTACCAAGTTAATTATCCAAATGAAGTTCCGATTATCAGTATTCGTTGTCTTGAAAGGCCGGCATATGTGTTTACGGCAGAAGAAGTGATTGACGACAAGCCATGGTTTCATGATATCAAGGTGTTCCTGCAAAAACAAGAGTATCCCTCTGGGGCATCCAGCAAAGATAAGAAGATTTTGAGAAAGTTATCTAGCAGTTTCTTTCTGAATGGAGAGGTGTTGTACAAGAGGAATTTTGACATGGTTTTACTACGGTGTGTGGACAAAGCTGAGGCTGACTCTTTGATGCACGAAATACATGAAGGGTCGTTTGGAACTCATCCCAATGGGCACACAATGGCCAAGAAAATATTGAGAGCAGGATACTACTGGTTGACAATGGAGTCTGATTGCCACAAGCATGCTCGGAAGTGTCACAAGTGTCAGATTTATGCAGATAAAATTCATATGCCACCAACCTCTCTGAATGTGATTTCTTCTCCTTGGCCTTTTTCTACGTGGGGCATTGATATGATTGGACGGATTGAACCAAAGGCTTCCAATGGACACCGTTTTATTCTAGTGGCTATTGATTATTTCACCAAGTGGGTCGAAGCGGCGTCTTATGCCAATGTTACTAAGCAAGTAGTGGTTCGTTTCATCAAGAATAATATCATTTGTCGCTATGGGGTACCTAACAAGATTATTACTGACAATGGGTCGAATTTGAACAACAAGATGATGAAAGACTTGTGTGAGGAGTTCAAGATTGAGCATCATAATTCTTCTCCCTATCGACCTCAAATGAATGGTGCAGTTGAAGCCGCAAATAAGAATATTAAGAAGATTGTGCAGAAAATGGTGGTTACTTACAAAGATTGGCATGAGATGTTACCTTTTGCTTTACATGGATATCGTACTTCAGTGCGCACTTCAACAGGGGCAACCCCTTTCTCCTTGGTGTACGGAATGGAAGCAGTGTTACCGGTAGAGGTTGAGATTCCATCAATGAGAGTCTTGATGGAAGCCAAACTAACTGAGGCTGAATGGTGTAGGAACAGATATGAACAGTTGAATTTAATTGAAGAGAAACGTATGGCGGCTTTGTGCCATGGGCAAGTGTACCAAAGAAGAATGAAGCAAGCATTTGACAAGAAAATTCGACCTCGAGAATTTCGTGAAGGTGATCTTGTGCTTAAAAAGATCCTGTCTTTTCAAACTGATGCTAGGGGCAAGTGGACACCCAATTATGAAGGACCGTATGTTGTTAAGAGAGCTTTCTCAGGTGGTGCAATGACCCTTGCAACAATGGATGGTGATGAGCTCCCTCGTCCTGTGAATGTCGATGCAGTCAAGAAATACTTTGTCTAAAATAAAAAAAATAGCTCGCTAAGTCGAAAACCTGAAAGGGCGGCTTAGGCAAAAAGGAGCGTCTCGGTGGGCTGAAAACCCGAAAGGGCGGTCCAGGCAAAAATTAGAGACAAAAAAAATATATAATCCTGATAGGTCGAAAACCTGAAAAGGCGATCTATGCAAAAGTTAAGGAAAAGAAGACAAGTAACTGCATCGGAACAGGCATCACTTATCTTGGAATGTTTCAATCAGCAGACAAATTTTAGATTGTAGTTTTTTAGGATGGAATTCAAAGTTGATGAGGAAAATAGTAGTCATTGTACTTGATGTATCCTCCCCATGTAATTACCATTTTCTAAATTTTAAATGATCTGTGGGATTGCGCTTTACGCCAGTTTTCACTCTTTTACGCAAACTTGAGCCTATGCCTTTTATTTAAAATTCTTATTTACTCATACTTTTATTTTTACCTTTATTCTAACTTTAAGATATTTGAAGCAAAAATAACTCAAAAATAATGTCAAACCTTTTTAAAACTTGTCTTTTCTTTTGGAAATATAAAATGAGAAACATCTCTTACACTCTTGAGTCACATAAGCATACTACAACAATACTACAAATGTGGACATATTTCAAAGAAGCAGATGCAGCCATTGCAAAGAAAGAAAAAAAGAGAAAAAAAGAGAAAAAAGAAAAATATCTCGCTAAGTTGAAAACCTGAAAGGGCGGCTTAGGCAAAAATGAGCATCCCGGTGGATTGAAAACCCGAAAGGGCGGTCCACGCAAAAATTAGGGATAAAGAAAAGGAAAGAAAAAGAGAAAATGAAAAAGCAATGGCTGGTTTTGATTGGCCCAATTCAGAGCATGAAATGGCGACTCCCACCGAAAACTTTATTTGTGAAACTCAATTCCGAGAACTAATTGGAAGAAGGATGTGTCACCCTGAGGACTTAACTTGTAGGTTTCATTTACATGGACATTATTTCTGGTAGAAAATTGACGGAACTTTGTACGGATATGCTGGTCCCTTTAATCCCATTATTCATCTGTCTGTCATCAAGCGTTGTTAATCTCACCTTACAAATAACAGTTCAAAACATGCATTTGCATCCATGCACCCATTCCTCCATGTATGTGCTTGTATTCATAAGTCATATAGAACATTCATCATTTAACACATTCCAAATGCCACATGTCACAAATTACCATTCAAAATTCCCCGGTGAAGTCTTTTTCAGATACATCTGGTCAGTCTAACTCTTTCCTTTCATAACAGTTCAGATCCTTACCATATCCAAGAGATTGGTGAACACTTTATTGCTTTCTGTCTTTACTTTTGTCCGATACAGGACTTTACCGCTTATGTCCGTTCACAGGACTTTATCGCTTTCTGTCTTTACTTCTGTCCGATACAGGACTTTACCGCTTATGTCCGTTCACAGGACTTTATCGCTTTTTGTCTTTACTTTTGTCCGATACAGGACTTTACCGCTTATGTCCGTTCACAGGACTTTACCGCTTATGTCCGTTCACAGGACTTTATCGCTTTCTGTCTTTACTTCTGTCCGATACAGGACTTTACCGCTTATGTCCGTTCACAGGACTTTACCGCTTTCTGTCCGTTCACAGGACTTTTATTGCTTATGTCCGTTCACAGGACTTTACTGCTTATGTCCGCTCACAGGACTTTATTGCTTTCTGTCTTTACCTCTGTCCGTTACAGGACTTTATTTGCTTTCATCATTATTTATATTCCCCAGTAAGTCTGTCTCCTAAATAAACCCTACATAACCTTGCATTTCAAAGCATAGCATTCATAGTCTGCCATCATACCATTCCTTGCCTGGTTGGTCAAAAAATGGCGTACTTTATATTTAAGTCTCTTCTACCGTCCATTCAAAATAATAAAAACATCAAAGATATCTTTTTCTTCTTTCGAACTCCCGGTAGAAGAAACTTAAATAGGGGCATCTGTCATACCCCATTTTTTGACCACCCCTAATTTTTTTCCATTTAATTTTGGCTCATATTTTAAAAATGTTAATTTTCATCATATTATTATTATTAATTTAAAATTGCCAAAATAGTATTTTATCCTGTTTACGCTGCTTAACTGTTTCATTTTTTAGATAATTAAGTGCATGACATTTTGATCTTTTTCTTTTACCATATATTTTCAAATATACTCTTGTACCATAATTTGCTCATAAACTCTATTTTATTCCCATTTTACCCTTTTCAAATTTCAAATAATGAGGTAACTTCTTTTGCAAGTAATCTCCTTTTTCATCCATTTTTCATGATTTTGGACTTATAATTCCATTTCCATTATTTTTCATATATTATAAACATAACAAAATATTTCAATTATATTTTCATTTGCATTTTTATTTTATATCATTTATATTTATACTTTAAATTCAAAAAATTCATTTCTTCATCAACAAGTAACCTTTTTTATTCAAATTTTTTTCAATCTTTTCCAATTCAACTTAAGCACCTTATAAACCCTAAAAATGGACACTTTTGCCCTTGTTCATGCATATTTATATTTTTCACATATTTATTTATTTTCAAAAATGGTTTAAAATGGTTTTAAATTATTTCTTTCATCAAATAAATTCCAAAAATCCCATGATCCTCTCCCAACCATTTGATCTCAGAATATACCTCAAAATACCATTTGCATCAGATTAATACACATGTACCTTTGATTGAGCATCAACACAAAATATCCTTTTTGCAAAAATTCAAGAATACCCCTCTTATCTTCACAAAATCACTCTTCTCATGACCTAAATCCCTTCTATAAATAACAACACGTTTTTCTGAGCCAGAGGTTGAAAGATTTGGAGAAGGGAGCAGCTGAAGAACACATCCTTTTTTCTCATTATTAAAAAAATCCAAAAACACGATTTACTTACTTTTTCTTGCAATTAACACTTCAAACACCTTCTATAATCCTTCAGAACAAAAACCCAACCATCAATTTGAAGTTCCAGTGGTGATTTGGAGCTCGTGAAGGAGGTGGAAGTTCGTGAAAAATCCAAGTTGTTCTAGCTCGTTTCTGGTAGCTTTCCTCTTCCTTTTTAATCCTTTCCATCTTATTTTAACATGATAAAACTATCTGGGTTGTTATTTGGCTTTGATTCTTGCCTGTTTGTGAGTTTGAGTTTTGATTAAATTTTCTTTTCTCGTTCGTTTTTGAAGTTACAGTAGTTATTTCGAAAAACTAATTACATATCTGAAAACCTTGTGAAAAAACGAACAAAACCATATAAGATTTGTTGATTTCTGGGTTGTTTTTGCAACTCCGGTGCCGGAAACGGCGCCGGCGGTGGTGAGGGTTGAACGGAGACGATGATCCATCGTGAGTCTCCGTCCTCACCAAGTTTAAAACGTGTCCGTTGGATCAATCGTACGACGCGTGTGCTCCTTTGATCGCACCCGTCAGATCTCATTAAATGAAGATCTGACGGTGGTCAGACGATAGGACTACTATACGCGCCCACACCTGATCCATATCCGTTGCTTCTGCACGCGTGTTACTTGATTTTCCCAGATTTGATCATGGCCTTAGGATTGATCCAGTGGCGCGTGCGTGAGCATGAGCATAGCCGTTTGATCTTTCCTGAGAAAGATCAAACGGTGGTAAAGCGTGATCACGCTATTGCGCGTCACACTGAATCCTGGCCTAAATGGGTTTCAGATTTTTTGTTTGGCGTTGGGCTTTATTTTTCTGGGCGTTTTTGCTGCGCCATACCCCCTTTCTTATTTTGCTTATTATTTGAACCCCCCTCTGTATATGATTTTATTTTATTTTTTGAGACGTATTTTTTTATTTTAAATTATGTTTTTATTCATTTTTGACTGATACATGGTGAAATAAATTTTTAATTTATTTATTTGTTTTTTTTCCCATATTTTCTCTATTTTTTGGTATGAATTAGGTTTAACTTAATTAATTTTTGATAATATGCTTGTGTTATTTAATTTACCATATGATATGGATAATATGATAATGTTTGAGACTTTTTATCTTGATGTGTGAATAATCATGTATTATTTTGTTTTTTTTATCTTTTGGCACTTGTTAATTAGTTTTAAATGTTAATAATTAACCTTAGATAATATGGAAATCATTTTCCTATGTTATTGTTATGTCATGAACTTTTAATTATTTTTTGTTGAATGTTACCCTCTGACTTTGGTTCATTTTGCCTTAATCCCATGATTTTTCTTGTTTATTTTGTTTTAATTGCATTAATTAATTATAGAATTTACATGTTAGGGTCTTAAAGGATTTTATTTGATGTTTTAATTGTCAATTGCCACTAAATTTGTTCTATGCTTGATAATATGTTTGGTTTTTGCTTTCATGATTAGGTTCTAAGTCTTTTTGATTTAACATGATTAATTTTTAATATTGTAGTTTAATTGTTAAATATTTCCTTCATGTAATTAAAAATAAATATGCATGTATATGATTTTTGAAAATGCTTGATTTAATTTAGTAATGTTTTCTATGGCATGATATACAGTCTTATGTACCTTGGTGAACTTTCAATTCCTTTTTTTCACTTAAATAAGATAAATGCATGTGTGTGTGTGATTTGAAATATGTTTGATATTGTCTAAATTATTTTTACTTAACTATTTATTCAATTATTTCCTTATCTTATTATGATGTGATAAATTCTTGCCTTTGATTGTTATTAATTGTTTCTATTCTCATGTTTCATATGTTAATCTTATCATTAATTGTTATTTGCGCTTTACATAACACTTATACCTTACCACTTGCATTATGCTTACTACTTGTTATATGCTTTATGTTCATTTTATGCTTCATGATCATTATGCTTTAC
Organism: Trifolium fragiferum; assembly: GCA_954870985.1. Lineage (NCBI taxonomy): Eukaryota > Viridiplantae > Streptophyta > Magnoliopsida > Fabales > Fabaceae > Trifolium > Trifolium fragiferum. Next base: position 50,446,351 of record OX940789.1, read on the forward strand.
ATTTATTTTTCTTGTATTTATATTATATTATATGCTTTATATTTATATCTCATTTATTTTTATTTATACTATCATTATTATTATTATTATTATTCAAATCCCCTTCGCATGTTTCCCCCCTGGTTGTAATTTTAAATGCGCATAATTGGCGCAATTTATTTTCAGTCATTATTATCATTGTCATTTATTTAATTCAATCCCCTTTGCATGTTTCCCCCCCGGATGTATTGTATGCTTTAAATTCTCGCTTATTATTGCTCGTTAGTGTATTTAATGTGTTAATCCGAAGAAAGGAAAAAACCTCGACCTATATGTCGTTGCAAAAAAGTCTAGGCGCGATTCAATATTTTAGGTTGTTTAGTTAAAGCGTTAGAACCATCGCTAGAACCATTAACCTTTTTTAGCCAAAAAATAGAGGTCAACACCTCTTCTCAAAAATATCCAAAATATGTCACTTATCAAAAACCTTTTTCAAAACAACTTGGATTTTAAACCAAGTCATTAATCAAACACTTTTTAAAACAACTTGGATTTTAAACCAAGCTCTCAATCAATCAAACTTTATTTTCTCTAGGTGAAAACACTTGGTTTTTTTTCAAATCAAGTTTTATTTTCAATTCTTCAAAACTCCTTTTCATTAGATAAAAACCTTGGAACTCAAGCCAAGTGCATTTTGTCACTCAAAACTCATTTTCCCAATAAATGCTCATTAGCCCTAAATCTTGTACATATTTGCAAACAAATAAAATCAAGCGCATAGAATAGAATACAAGAGGTTCCTATAGAGTACTATAGACGCCTAGGGTGCTAATACCTTCCCTTTGCGTAACCAACCCCCTTACCTCGATCTCTTTATTTAGGGTGTTTAACGGACTTTTCTCCCTTCTTCGGAAAAATAAAAGCTCGGTGGTGTAATTAAATATTTTGTGATTCAACGCTTCCCTATAGCTTGACATCCAAAAATCACCGCGACAACGCGAAACCAGATAGGAAAAAAAACAATGTTGTGTAAGGTTCACTTTATAGAGCGGCTAATGAACCGACCATCAGCACTAATTGATTCAAGTACCAAACCCCCTGCAAAAACATCATAGCAGGTAAAGACTCTTTCGAGCCAACAAATCTAAATTCAATCACGAAGGACCGAAACAGATTTAAAACCAAACCCAAAGCCTCTGGCACGACAATAGCAAATTCTGAAGCATTGAGGCCTGCAGATCTCAACTGATCTGGGACAAGAACTAGGAATCAGGTCCAGAAAAACCAACAAAAACAACACCCAAAGCTGCCGAAACTGAAACGACGATGGAGCGATGGAGATGAATCACCAGAGCGATGAGGCACACAAACTGTAATCCAGGACAACCCATGGCACCACCAAAGATGCGGGTGGACATCAACCGAAAACAGTAGCCAATCCCATGACCAGCACAGGGGAAGCTGCAACCAACACCACCCGAATTCGAACCTGCAGAAACAGATCCATTGACTGGTGGCTGTAAACACCAACGTGGCCATATAAAGTGACAACCACCATGGCTTCGCTGACGGTGATTAAACAACTGAAAACAGGTTTTTAACGAGCAACAACAAAACAACCTTCATCTCACCGACGCAGAGAAACACAGAACGCGAGGATCTAAGAAAAGCTCGTCGGAAAGGAAAGTGGGTAGCATGGCGGTGTGGAGCGGAAAACTCCTCACACCACCAGTAGTGACGGTTACATCGTGAGAAAGGAGGAGAATTTGGATGTTATGGATGTGGCGGCGGTGGACAAGTTTAGGGTTCCTACAGAGAAGATAGAGTTAAAGGTTTAAATATTTAATCCTGTTGTTTTAGAAGGATGAACAAAACAAAAAATAAAAAAAAAAAAATGGAAAGGATTGCCATTTTCTTAAAAATAAATGCAGAAATGAAAGAATAAGAGTAATGAAAAACAAAATGTTTTTTATTGATGATGATTCAATATCTGAAATAAAAGGAGTGTCCTACTAAGTTGTCCTTGTGCATTGGGCGGAGCAAAAGGATTTGAAACATATGATAAAAATTACTTTGAAAAATAAAATATCTCTGAAATTTCAACAGTAGCACAATTCTTGAGGCTTGTATACGGAGACAGACGGTAGACCAAACAAGGTATCTCCTCATCATTTGGAACATCTGCAATTGCAGCTACTTGATCTTCATTAGCAAAGCTCGCACTGCCGAACTTTTCGTGAATGTTACCAATGAGTATCTTCGTAGCATCATTCTTTCCCATGGATGTTATGTAGCCTAACCCGTATTTGTATTTTTTCATAGGCATATCCCACAACTACTCACAACCTTTGGAGCCTCCTCCTTTAGCCAACATGTTATCATCCTAACCCGTATTTGTATTTTTTCATAGGCATATCCTCCTTTAGCCAACTTATATTATGGAATATAAGAGGTATTGCCAACACCTCTTCCCAATTGGCACTTAGGAGACTTATTAATGTGGAAAACCCTGACATAGTACTTGTAGCTGAACCCTGGGTTTGTTTTGTTAATACTTTTAGTAGCTGGTTACAAAGATTAGGGTACAAATTGTTTGCTCTGAATGATAGGAACAATTTGATACCTAATCTTTGGTGCATTTGTAAAGTTTGTTTTAATCCTGTGGTCTTAAGTTTAGATGATCAGTTTGTTGCATTCACTTGCATTGATCTTGATAAAGTTTTTGGAATTGCTGCTGTATATGCTTCTACTAGTTATGTGAAAAGGAGAAATCTGTGGGCTAGTCTCTCTAATATCTGTAGTCAACATAACATTGCCTGGTGTTTCATTTTAGATTACAATGTTATTTTGGGGCATCATGAATACAGAGGTAGTAGTATGCCTTCCAACTTGCCAATGATTGAGTTCCAAGATTGGACTAGTGCCAATGATTTGCTGCATTTGCCTACGAGAGGAGCTTGGTTTACCTGGTCTAATGGAAGGAGGGGCAGAGCCTACACTGAGAAGAGGCTAGACAGGGCTATATGTAATCAAATGTGGGTAAGTTCTTGTTCAATGGTTTCTTGCTCCACTCTCATCAAGAGTAAGTTAGACCATTTTCCAATTCTTTTCAACTTTCAATTTAACTCCACAACTTTTGCATCTCAATTCAAATTTATGAAGATGTGGACTTTGCATGATTCTTGTAAAGAGATTGTAGCTGATTGTTGGAATACCAATATAGTTGGTAGCCCTATGTTTATCTTGTCAAAAAAGTTAAAGATTATAAAGGAAAAGTTGAAGTGGTGGAACAAAGAGGTATTTGGTAATGTGCATTCATTTGTGAAGGAGGCTGAGCTTGGTTTAGCAGGTATCCAACACCAGATACAGATGAATGGATATAGTGACAACCTTAGAGAGGCTAAGTTGAAGGCTCAGGTCAAGCTTGATGAAGCCTTGAAGAAGCAAGATTGTTTCTGGCATGAGAAGTCAAAAGTCAGTTGGCATGTGGAAGGAGATAGAAATAGTAGTTACTTTCATTGGGTTACTAAGATCAAGAATACAACAAAGGTTATGTCAGCACTTAGAGTAGATGATAACTTAGTCACTAATCCTCAGCTAGTTGCAGATCATGTGGTACAATATTATCAAAACTTATTCTGCAACAACATGAATATTTTACAAGATGAGCCTCTTATTGATGATGTAATTCCCACTATCATTAATGATAGAATAAATGATTTGCTGACAATGATCCCCTCTCCTTCAGAGATAAAAAATGTTGTGTTTGACTTAAATAAGGAGGGTGCTCCAGGACCTGATGGGTTTGGAGCTTTCTTTTTCCAAACCTATTGGGATATAATTAACCATGATGTGATTAATGCTGTGAGTGAATTCTTTACCACAGGGTACCTGATGCCTAACTTCAACTCAAATACCTTGATCTTTATTCCTAAAACATCTAATGTAGATACTATTGAGTAGTATAGGCCTATTGCCATGGCTAATTTTAAATTCAAGATAATATCAAAGGTGCTAGCTGACAGGTTGGCTCAGATTATGCCTAACTTAATCTCTAAGGAACAAAGAGGATTCATACATGGTAGAAACATTAGAGATTGTCTCTGTCTAGCCTCTGAAGCTGCAAATCCCCTTCACTCCAAGACTTTTGGTGGGAATCTTGCCCTAAAGATTGATATCACTAAGGCATTTGACACATTGGAATGGCCCTTCCTTCTCAAGGTGTTAAAATCTTTTGGTTTCTCTGAAGTTTTCTGCAAGTGGATAGATGTTATTCTCAGGTCTGCAACATTGTCCATCTCCATTAATGGGAAAATGCATGGCTACTTTCATTGTAAAAGAGGAGTCAGGCAGGGTGATCCTCTTTCACCTCTTCTTTTCTGTATAGCTGAGGATGTGCTGAGCAGGAATATTTCTAAGCTGGTGACTGATGGTAAGCTTCAGCTCAGTAAAGGTTCTAGGCATGTTAAGATTCCTTCCCACTGTCTCTATGCTGATGACATAATGGTAACCTGATAGCTCTCAAAGATCTATTTGAGAGATATGCTTTAGCTTCAGGTCAAGTGGTGAGCTCTACAAAATCAACTATTTTTTAAGGATGTATTACTAACACCAGGCTCAATCTTTTAGCCCAGTTCACTGGCTTCAACATAGGATCCTTACCTTTCAATTACTTAGGAGTGCCCATTTTCAAGGGTAGACCTAAAGTAGCACATTTACAACCAATGGCTGATAAGATCAAATTGAAGTTAGCTGCTTGGAAAGCTTCACTATTATCTATTGCAGGTAGAATCCAATTGGTAAAATCTGTTATTCAAAGCATGCTAGTGTACTCCATCTCTGTGTATTCCTGGCCTATCACATTGCTTAAATAGTTAGAGAGATGGATTAGAAACTTCATTTGGCCAGGTGATATTGAACAAAGGAAGATTGTCACTGTAGCTTGGAAAAAGGTTTGCAAATCTTACTCTCAGGGAGGGTTAGGTATCAGATCCTTAGTGGTCTTGAATGAAGCTGCTAATCTCAAGTTGTGCTGGGACTTGTTTAATTCTCAGGAACAATGGGCTGCGATTTTAGGAAGTAGAGTTTTCAGGTCTTACAATTGCATAACACATCATATTCATTCCTCTCTATGGAGCAGTGTGAGAGTTGAGTTCAATGTTATCTTAGAAAACACACATTTTATCATTGGTGATGGCACAAAGATTAATTTTTGGAATGATATTTGGTGTGGAGATGATGAAGGTGTGAAAACACGAGAGGGGGGGGGGGGGGGGGGGGTTGAATTGTGTTTTGAGTAGTTTTAAAAACTTCTTCTAAGTTTTGCAATTTATCAGAATTAGCAGCGGAATAGTTTAGAACACAAACAACTTCTGGCAATGGTGAAAGAAAAACAGAGCAAGGATGAAAGTAAAACAGAGCAGAGAAAGAAGAGATGAACACACAAGATTTATACTGGTTCCTCTAACAAACCGAGAGTAGTCCAGTCCCCTTGCACTTCCAAGGGATTTCACTATAATCACACAAGATTACAATTGCTCAAGCCAACTGCAAGAGACTTCATTTGCTCAAGTAACACAATACAAGAGACTTCCAATGCTCAAGCTCACAAGCAAGAGACTTCTAAACACAAATAGAAAATACAATGTTTGAACAACTGATAAACAATATCAAAGTTCTTAGAACAAAATAATACAACTTTGAAAACAAGACTTTTCTTAGAATTCTTGAAAAGAAAACTAAGGTTCAACAACTGACAAGTCAGAAGTTGAAAACTGTTTGTCTTGGATTTTGATATAATCTCAAGTTGTATCTTAAGCTGAAAAATGCTCTTAGAAATTCAGCAATATAGCAGCGTTTTTGTTCTATGTGAGTGTGTTGTCTCGTCTTCAAATTCTTCCTCCTTTTATAGGTGATGTTGGAGCGTCTTGAATTTAAGCGGACATAGATGAAAACAGCTACGTAGTACTGTACTAATACTTTCATTTGAAATGTGCTTATTCAAATCAAGTAAAGATCAAAATCTGAGCCTTGATTTCGAATATTCGCCCATATCAGGAAAATAAATATAGTACAACAGTACAAACGTCATTGTCATGAGGATAACGGTCTTGAAAGAGATTTCTTCCGCCTCTTCAGATTTTGCCAAATAGATGATAGTTGTTATTGAGAATAGAATGTTCTTCTGGCAAACTCTGCTATTTCATCGTCATAAGAATCTTCAGATATGAGTTCTGCTTCTGATGAGTTCAACTTCTGGTTGACTTTGACTTGGCAACTTCTGGTGTCATTCTCAGAACTTTCTCTTTCCCAACTTATGGGGGCGCTTCTTAGCATAGCAACCAGAACTTCAATTTCTAGTGTATATAAAATTTTAACTTATATACCTGCACACTAGAGTAAATTATCAGTACTCCCTATTGTATATTAATACTATTGTTATCATCAAAACTCTTTGGGTTATATTAGAACCAACTTTGTTCCAACAATCTCTCCCTTTTTGATTGATGACAAACCAAGTATTAATTTACAATGGTTGTTATTTTAATCATAGAGTGCATCCTTCGGGTTTATGAGTTTTGCAAGCTCCCCCTGAATTCAGTAATGAATGAATAAAATAGTTTTAAAATTTTAATGTTGAATCCAGAACTTCATTATACACTTGACTTCCAGAAGATAGGTTTGCAAGCTTTCTTCCTTGGTCGGATCTACATAAGAGAAAAGTGCAATCTTCTCTTACGTGTATCATGTATAGAAAGTTCTAATCTCAATAGAAAAATTTTCCTTTCAAAAAATTATAACTGATAATATTCAATAACTCAAATTTAATGAATTTAAAATATTAAATTTTGGCTTCAGTTCGTGTTCTTAAATTAATTTACTCTTACTCCCCCTTTTGTCATTAAACAAAAAGAATAAAAGAAAAAGAAAGAGTCAAAAACAATAAAAACACGTGACTAAAGAAATAGTCAAATTAAAAATTCAAAAATGATAAAAACTACAAAGAAGTTAATGCAAAAACGAAAAACTAGGTAACTCCTACCCACCAGAGTTACTATAAAAACGCACCAACTCTTTGTCATTTCACTTAACACTTCCATGATACTTCTTCAACAAAATGAGAGAAAATATTGATGAGGATAGAAGAGTGATTGAAAGAAATGCAACCACATGGAATATGATTTCTAAGAGTCATATGAAGATGGTGAAGAGTTTGATCCAAAAATCAGATGCAAGTTTCTCAGCCATCTTCTGTTCTTAGAAGAACAAAGATTTCCCCTTATGCTGGAGGATGAGCAGGACGCACTGAAGGTAGGCTCCAAGTTTCCAAAACAGGAAATTTGTAGCTTGAGAGGTTTAGATTCCAGGCTCCAAGATTGAAGTTTGTATCTTTTCAGCTCTCCCAACTCATCTTCTTGTGAAATATTCTTTTTAGGTTTTCATATGTATCTAGATTTATGCAAAAATTTGTTCTTAGAACAAAGTTATTGTAATGCAAAAATCTAAAAAAATGCAAAGTTATTGTAATGCAATTTTATATGAATAAAACAAAATATTTATTTGAATGCAATTATGTGTATGCAGCAATTATAGATCTAGCTTCTGAACAGTATCAATAAAGGTAAATCAGAATAATTAAACACAATAATATCCAACATTCAAACAAAAATAACAAACAACGAGTTCAACAAAACATCAGAACATAAGATAAAAATAAACATTAAAACCAAATAAAGTGCCAGAATCCTAGGGTTGTGATTGGTTAGAAGGGTTGAGCAGCTTTTCTTGAAGTTGCTTCAGAGCTTCAGCAGAAATAAGTTTCAGTTTCTTGATAACAGCCTCTGAATCAACCTTGCCAATAAGATCTGTAGAATCAGTACCCACTTGAATAATCTTTTCCATTTCTTGAGCATAAAGAGTGGAAAACTGATCTACTGCCTTTGCCATAACCAATTTCAACTTCTCATCATATACCCTCTTAGCTTCTCTTACTCTTGCCTCCTCAATCTTGGCTTCTGTGAACTTCTGCCTAGCAATGTTCATGACAAAGTTCTTCTTGTATTGAGAACTTAGTCACTTAGCATTTGCTTGCACATCTCAGACAGAGCATTACACTCTTCATCAACTAGATCAGGTGCAACAGAAAAAGTAGGCAAATCTTGATGAAATTCCATGATTTTATCATTAATGCCCATTAGCACACGCTTAACATCTTCAGGAGTGATGGCCTTTTGAGGGGTTGGGGCAGATGATGATGATGGATTATCTAGGATAGTTGTGAAATGGATGGTGATTTATTGATCTGATGGTGGTGTGATAACTTTCTCAAAGGTTTTGAGATAGTTATTTTGGACATTTGTGAGTGGAGGTTGTGACTTCTGAGGTGAGGGGTTATCTAGTTCCAAGGCTAGCTTCTGTAGTGAATTTTGAACATGGGCAGGAATACTGGATACAACAATATCAGAAGATGATTGATATATAGCAGTTTCAGCTATGGTTTCAACTACATGAGAAGGATTATGATCAGAAAGGGTCTTTTCTGAATCATTGGACCTTGGCGAAGCAGGGTGCATAGGCTCATGTACAGGAGATATAATAGAAATTGTGTCCACATGAGGGCTATTTTGAGGAATAGCTTCAAAAGTTGCAACCTCTGCATTAACTTCTGAGGCTACTTGCTCAATGTTCTCCACAGAAGTAGGAGTAGCAACACCTGTTTCTGTAGTAAGTGATAACACATGTTCAGAAAACTTCCTCATTGACTCAGGGGATGGTACAAAGCTAACTACTGGTGTTTCTATTGAATCACTAGCAACAACTTCTACTATACAGTTGGCCTTAGGTTCCAAATCAGAAAGGATTTTTGAAAAAGAACTGTATAGGGGATGTTTTTAGCATGCTTTGGACCATTAATGACATAATCAGAAATATCTTTAAGATTAATCTTTTTGTAAATACCTTGATTTGCCAACTTCATCACCAAATCTTCCTTGGGAATAGGAGTGTCCAAAAATGCATTAGGAACATCATCTACACCACTATCCCAACTAGTTTCCTCCCAAGCAGTATACTCTGCAACTTGTCTTATTGCATCTTGTGTTTCTTCGTCTTCCTCATCTTCAACAACCATTTTCAGTTTCCTTTTTGGCTTGATCACAGACTTCTTTTTCTTAGCAACTTCTGGAGCAGCAGCAGGACCAGAAGTTCTAGGTGGCCTTTTTGAAACTTCACTTGCCTCTGCTTCTTAAACAGCAGGCTCTGGGTTCACAGGGGTTTCTTCAACAATCTTCTTCTTTCTAACTTCTGATGTATCCCTTACACCAGAAGTATTTCCAGACTTTTTCCTAGGAGTGGATCCTCTTGCTTTCTTTGATCTAGATTCTATTGCTTCTGGCTTTTCAAAAGCTTTTCTTTTCCTCAGCAGGCAACAAATATCTTGTGGGAAGTCTATCATCCCACTTCTGAGAATCTCATTCCTCCAGAAGTTTCTTATGAATTCCAGCAACAACAGCAACTTCTTCCTTAGGCACAGTAGTAAGAAAGAAATATTTGTTGTCTTCCAACTTCTTTGGTTTAAAAACAACTTGAGGTGTAACCAAAGGACCAGGATTCCTTACCACTCTCTTCACTGTAGCACCATCAATCACAGAGGGATATTCATCAATAAAAGAACCGTATCCAGGGAATACAGGCTTTAATGACTGAATTAAGTAACTTCCAGAACCTCTACCAGAATATCTTGGCTTTCTTTTTGTCCACTTCTAGAACTTCCTGGTCAGAAGTGCAAATACATATCATCTGATCCCTCTTCTTGATCATCTGCAGAAGATTCTTCTGTCTCAGATTCAACAACCTTAGCCTTCAGAGCCTTAGAAGGTCCAGAAGTAGCTGGCAGAGCCAAAGACTTCATTCTCTTCTGAGGTTCATCAAAAGCTAGCTTAATCTCATGACTCATGAGTGAACTAATTAAACCCTCCAAACTTAGGGTGTCTAAATCCTTTGCTTCTTGAATAGTAGTGACCTTAGGTCTCCACTTAGCAGGTAAGCTTCTGAGAATCTTCTTCACATGATCAGAAGTAGTATAACGTTTCTTCAGAACTTGAAGACCAACAACTAGAACTTTGAATCTAGAGAACATAGATTCAATGTTTTCATCTTCCTTCATTCTAAAAAGTTCATACTGTTGGATCAAAAGTGTTGCTTTTGCCTCTTGTACCTGTTTGTTTCCATCATAAGATGAACATAAAGAATCATAGATACTCTTTGCAGTAGATTTATCTGTGATCTTAAGGTACTCTTCATGAGATATGCAGCTTATCAAGATATCCTTGACCTTGTGGTGCTTCTTGTACGCTTTCTTGTCCTTATCAGTGAAAGCTTGTCTTGCATCATAATCTAATCTTCCTTTTTCATCCAAACCTTGAAATGTTACTCCTCTTTCAACTAAGTCCCAAAGTTCATCATTAATACCAACTAGATGACTGTAGATTCTGTCTTTCCACCAGGATAAAGTAGAACCATCACCATTGAACTTAGGAGCTTTGCTGTTGTTGTTTTTATCTATCTAATTAATTTTAATTAGAGCTTGTCTAATAATTCAAAGATTAATTAGAGATGGTTAATTAAATCAAGTTTTGAGAATTAAGTGAATTGTGTGTAAGATTAGAAGTTCTAATTGGACCAAGACTACACAATAATACATGGATCTCACACTTAAGATTTAACTACCACAAGGAAGTGAAATCTTCTCTCCCTTTTTCTCCCTCACGTGTCCTTCCCTTACTACTCTTGTAACACCATTATAATTCTCTTGCTAGTGACTCACATCAATGACTCACCTCACTTACTTTAATATGACAACACCTCAATACTTCCTTTCATTTACATATTATACATGCATACAAACCAAACCATCCTCTCATCTTTTCTCTCTTCAGCATAATCAGAAAATGAAACACAACCATTCTCTCCCTCTCTCTCTCACGCCCAAGCAACAAATCCCACCCTCCATACAATTCAAATTTTCCAAAACTCTAGAGCTTAGCATATCTTTCAACTGAGTACCCTCAATATCAGAAGCAAATCCATTAAGTTTCTCCCTTCCCTCTCTCATGCATGCAACAACAAGCACATAAACTCTTCCTCTCAAATTCAATTTTTCAATCTCACAATCCTAACCCACACTTGGAATCCTTGCTGCATGTAAGTATACTTTCAAAAACACGAATTCTTGATCACTGGGTCTGTCATGGCTACTATGGAAAAGTGGAAATTGGGAAAAAATGGCAGAACCTAGTGTCTCAGCATGTCAAGCTCGCCACAGGGAGCAGGAGTACTCGCCATGGCGAGTTCAGCAGCAATTGCTGCATGTGTCTCTGTTCGTGCTGTGTTCGTGGGTATTGCTGAGGAGTGTTGTAGCTGTGTAGAGCCCAAGGAGCGAGTTAAAGCTTCTTTTATCAGGTGGGTTCTTAGGATAGTTTAGTTAGAATTCCCTTAATTTATGAATTTGCATGTTAACTTAAGAAATTAGGAATTAGTTGTGTGAGGAGAATTAGCTCCCAAATTCTCTTCTATTCTGTTAAATATTGATTATATTATATATCTGCACTTTCTCAGCATTTGGTTGTAGGTGAATCTTTGAAAATATTGAAAATTCGTAAAACAGGGGTCTTTCTGACTTAACTCGCCATAGCGAGCTGTTAGCGAGCACTCATGGCGAGCTCAAGGTTCTGGGCTGAAGAACTTCGCCATGGCGAGCTCTAGCTCGCCTAGCGAGTTGTTTAGGCCAGTACCTGAAAGTTCGCCATGGCGAGCTTGTTGACTGGCCGTAGCGAGCTAACCCAGAGTTGCCCCACTTTTCCTATTTTAAAAATGGTTGTTCACTCGTTTTATATCATTATCTGAGGAAGATATATTGCAGATGTATAATGTATTTAATATGGTACGGAAAGTCAGGCACAATTCTGAAATTAGGGATAACTTAGAAATTAAGTTTGTATGTTCCCCGGGTTTTGGGATAATATGGTAGTATGTTAATCAATTTAGAATCAGTCAACTATGTGCGGTTTAGTATGCTGCTTATGGGCTTCCAATGGAACAACCCATTAGGAAAATGATTGTGAGCTTAATGCCGTGGTCGAATCGGTCAGCGGATATGGCTGACCTTCGAGACATGCTCACCTCGAAGTGTCTTAGCGGAATAAAATCAATAAGATATTTTGTGTGTTACACTTTAATCAATTATGTTCATGATATTTTATGTTAGCTATTATTATGGACTGATTAGGAGCCCCGGCTTTATAGCCTAGGAGGGTAGTAGGACTCACTGGGATGAAGTGACTGTCTCACCCCACTCCCTTTTCGATATAGGTAAGACAGGTTATTCCAGGAGCAGGAACTAGGTTGGATCTGACGATTGGAGCCATGCTTGGATTGTCAGCTTTGAAGACTTAGTCTTCATTCTTGCTTTTATTTAGCTTGTTATCTTATTATAGTTTCCTTTCGCTGTTTGTATTAAATATTCTCTTATTCTCTTAATGATAATATATCATTCGGTTATTTCTTGTATAATTTATTGTACTCAGATTCCAGTTTTAATGTTCCGACTAAATATTCTAGACAATTTAGTTGGGGCGTTACAATTGGTATCAGAGCCAGGTCGATCTAGTATCTGACCTTGCCATGAGTCATTACAATTCCTCTCTTAGTAGTACGGACCCTTTGGAGTCTGGACTGTTTACGCTGAAACCATCGCGTGCTGAGTCTGATCAGCTCAGTATTGTGCATGGAAGGCAGGGTATTACGGTTGAGAACCGAAGTGGACCTCGGTGGTTAAGTAAGAAGATCGTAGTGGAGATGCAGTTCATAAGCAATCGTTGGAGAGAATTCTCTCTAACCAGGTGTTAGAGCTGAAATAGTTAGGACTGAAGGAGTAAGTGGTGCAACGCCAATGAGTATACTAAGAGTTAAGATGGATTACATGGATTAAGATCATGGTACTAAGAAATTCTGGAGATTGTAAGGAAGCAGTTGTTAAGATTATAGAGAGTAAGAACAGTTGATGGAAGTACTAATCGCTCAAAGTAGAATTTTTCATGGGAGCACGTAGGTGTGTAGGTCGTTATAGTATCCAACTGACACCGGGTGTTAGGTAAATTCCCCGGATATGAGAGTAACCATACCTTCTGGTGAACATGTTTACAAGAAACACGAAAGCCAAGTAAGATTCAGCCTACAGTAAAGCAGAACTCTTCCTAGATATTTAACCTTACTTGTCAGCCGTAAGATTCACCAGTGATGTGAGACCTGTTCAATACCATAATAGAGGAACCAAGTTGGAATATTCACCCATAATAACACTCAACTGGGGACTTCCAATAGATTATCCTATAGGAAGCCAACTCTTAATGCCTCCCTAAGAGTAATCTAGTTTTTCAACATCGTAACTCGTATTTCCTACCATACCGCTAGGAGCCAGGATTCGTTTAGCATAACAAATAGGATTTCCTTTTATCGATACCAGCTTAGGTCAGTTAACTCAGCAAACCATTAGAGACCAACTCTGATTTGAGTAGCAATTAGGAATTATTTTTCAACACCATGTAGATACCAGACTTAATTCATAAGGCATCACTCGTGAGCAATAGAAACAAGAATCAACTGATTTAACCCTTGTAAGTAGCAACCAATAGTTGTACCTTACCACTAGAGGTCAAGCATTATCAGACGTAACAATTAGAAATTGCACCTTATAGACTTGATTACCTATATAAACGTGTTAGGCATAGTTATTCACTTATCACGAACCAGTAACTTAGTGTCTCAAGCTACCCAGCCATGAATATAGGAACTTAATCGGATTAGACCACCTTTGATTCAACGATCTCTTATTTTCCAAATTATTATATTAGCACATAAGATATTGGTACATGACAAGTAAGATAGTCTCAGCTTAATACATATTGTGTTAGGAGAACACATCAACCACTTAGGACGTAACTTACTTCGATAACAACTAGAAACATTTTTAGCCATACTCGTCTATCAGGAGCCATACTAGACACCATCATATATTTCTCCAAATTAGTAGCCTAGTGTTGCAACGTAGGTAGATACCTTGTGAGAGGAATTAAGTTGAACCACCCGTGTTATTAAACGCAAGTCTGTTATATTATCACACAGTGTATCACCATTAATACCCTACATGGTAGTGTTAGTCTATTCCTTTAGAGCTAATCTTCATACTTAATCTACAACATTCAAGCCTTGATCAAATTAGCATACATCAGGAGTTATCAGTAGCGCCTTCAGCCACCTAGATCAATCGTTGAGTACTTATGTTAGTTGTCCGAAACGAAATCGCTAAGTTGGATTTATTCCTTATCAGCCACTTGACATCCTCATCTATTCATACCTGGGAGTTAGGAATCTGTTAGAGTTAATCAGAATTCCATTAAGAGTGCCTATCAATACCCTGATTTGAGCCGAAACCATTAGAAGACAAATTCCCAATTCATGACCATACCTTCGGACCTTTGATAAGCTAAGTTCTTCGAACCAAACCACTTTGAATTGGATATCCATTAGACATGGGAACATGGAACGGGTTCACTCCCTAACTTGTCTAATTATGTCCCGGACAGACAATTCCTTCTCGTGCCCTATCATCTGTTAGTCGTAATTATCACTCGGAGTAGTTGAGGGTAAACTTTCCAAATTCTTCGACATTGGTGAGTTAAACTGATATGGTGAGATTTTGCTTATAAGTAATTTCGTTCAAACTTTTCGACCTTTTCAGTTACATTGTTAGTAACTAAATATAATTCGTGGAATCCAGTTTATCTGGAGACAACACGTGTAAATTCAGTTCGAGCTCTCACTCATCGTATTAATCTTTTAATCAGTATCATTAGTCAATTATCCGCCGAACTATTTTGTTCAGTATCAGTTAATCATATAGGTCTTTCATTGAGTAAACCTTCGGAGTCTTATCAGCTAAATTCCAGTTAAATTCCGATATTTCCAATTACATAGAAATAGGAGCTAGTAGAAGTATTAGTATCTAGATACCTCATCCGAACTATCCTCTGAAATCGAGTTTGAACCATTTCATTCTCTATCAACCGATTCAGTTTCTCTGAACATTATCAATGATAGATTCAGATCATCATCAATCAAATTCCTCGTGTAGAGTATAAGAGTTACCTTTTTGCGAATCCAACTCATACGCTGACATATTGACTATGGTGAAAGAAGGATTTAAAGCCATTCTCTGTGTCGAGTGTGCAAATCTTTCGTACCCAGTCAGCTATCACTAGAATCCGATCACGTTAGTCAACTTCTTCCGCTTCAGCCTATCAGTAAATTATCTAGCTAACCTAACTGTATCATTAAAGGAAGAATTTGAACCTCAGTTCTTGACATGTAATTGTACTACTCGATCACAGTGTTGTGCTAGGATGGATTGAAATAGTAGGTAGAAAATTCTGTAGTACTATGGACTCGGTTGCAGATGAGTCTGACTTATCGGCGAAAAGATCTATAGTGCTTAAGCGTTCTCCGCTTGTTTTATAGTTCGATTAAATCCTAGAATTTTTATACGGCACTATGGGACAGTGGTACGTGTGACGTGTCACGAGCTGCAACGTTCGGAAATGAGAAAAACCTCGAAGAGAAAGGTTTTGGACTGTCATTATCAATACCCAAACTTATCCCATTCAGCTATTCATATAGCGACAACCAGGCCAGATACCGACATGTGGAAGTGTAGTGTGAGATAATAATGAGTATGGTATGCTAAGGCGTCGCGAACATGTTGGACCGTAGTAGAGTATTGAGAAATACAGTCATCTACCTGTTTTCATAAAGTCAAACAAGTGTTACCTTGTGGAAACATTCAACGAAAGATGGTAGTAAAGGTAGAAGTTTAATTGGAAAAGACGAGACAATGCATCATTGTGTTAGACAATTTGGAGTAAGACCATATGGACGTAGATAAAAAGAATGACTATAAGTAGTCGGATCAGAGTGCGCAGCACGAGATCAGGCGAAAATATGGTTAGACGATCAATTTGGACGAATAACCCTTTGAGAGAGGAAAGTCTTATTCCAAGGAATAAAGGTAATCAAGTATTCCTGAGAATAACACCAAGTTGGAACTACGAGGTGTTTTCAAAACGAAGAAATGCTATCTGAAGTATATAAGACCTTATCAGATCCTTCAACGCGTCGGTCCTGTAACCAATCAGTTAACTCTATTTCTATCCATGTCAGGGTTGCACGACGTGTTTCATGTGTCTCAACTTCGGAAATTCATTCCCGATCTTTATCACTCTTTAGAGGTTGATAGACAGTCAACCTTAATTTATCAGTCGAATCCAGTTCGTATAGTTGATTGTGAAGTTAAGATCTTTCGGAAACAAGAGAATTCCAATCATTTAGGTCGAATGGACTCAGCCTCATAACGACTAACTCACTTCAGAATGAGAATCTGTCATGGGAAAAGTTATCCCTAATCCTTCTAAAGAAAAATTTCTTAAATTTCGAGGACGAAATTTCTTTAAGGGGGTAGATTGTAACATCCCGCAATTTTATCTATCTAATTAATTTTAATTAGAGCTTGTCTAATAATTCAAAGATTAATTAGAGATGGTTAATTAAATCAAGTTTTGAGAATTAAGTGAATTGTGTGTAAGATTAGAAGTTCTAATTGGACCAAGACTACAAAATAATACATGGATCTCACACTTAAGATTTAACTACCACAAGGAAGTGAAATCTTCTCTCCCTTTTTCTCCCTCACGTGTCCTTCCCTTACTACTCTTGTAACACCATTATAATTCTCTTGCTAGTGACTCACATCAATGACTCACCTCACCTACTTTAATATGACAACACCTCAATACTTCCTTTCATTTACATATTATACATGCATACAAACCAAACCATCCTCTCATCTTTTCTCTCTTCAGCATAATCAGAAAATGAAACACAACCATTCTCTCCCTCTCTCTCTCTCACGCCCAAGCAACAAATCCCACCCTCCATACAATTCAAATTTTCCAAAACTCTAGAGCTTGGCATATCTTTCAACATGACAAAGAATCCTTCACATGCAAGATCAACTGAGTACCCTCAATATCAGAAGCAAATCCATTAAGTTTCTCCCTTCCCTCTCTCATGCATGCAACAACAAGCACATAAACTCTTCCTCTCAAATTCAATTTTTCAATCTCACAATCCTAACCCACACTTGGAATCCTTACTACATGTAAGTATACTTTCAAAAACACGAATTCTTGATCACTGGGTCTGTCATGGCTACTATGGAAAAGTGGAAATTGGGAAAAAATGGCAGAACCTAGTGTCTCAGCCTGTCAAGCTCGCCACAGCGAGCAGGAGTACTCGCCATGGCGAGTTCAGCAGCAATTGCTGCATGTGTCTCTGTTCGTGCTGTGTTCGTGGGTATTGCTGAGGAGTGTTGTAGCTGTGTAGAGCCCAAGGAGCGAGTTAAAGCTTCTTTTATCAGGTGGGTTCTTAGGCTAGTTTAGTTAGAATTCCCTTAATTTATGAATTTGCATGTTAACTTAAGAAATTAGGAATTAGTTGTGTGAGGAGAATTAGCTCCCAAAGTCTCTTCTATTCTGTTAAATATTGATTATATTATATATCTGCACTTTCTCAGCATTTGGTTGTAGGTGAATCTTTGAAAATATTGAAAATTCGTAAAACAGGGGTCTTTCTGACTTAACTCGCCATAGCGAGCTGTTAGCGAGCACTCATGGCGAGCTCAAGGTTCTGGGCTGAAGAACTTCGCCATGGCGAGCTCTAGCTCGCCTAGCGAGTTGTTTAGGCCAGTACCTGAAAGTTCGCCATGGCGAGCTTGTTGACTCGCCGTAGCGAGCTAACCCAGAGTTGCCTCACTTTTCCTATTTTAAAAATGGTTGTTCACTCGTTTTATATCATTATGTGAGGAAGATATATTGCAGATGTATAATGTATTTAATATGGTACGGAAAGTCAGGCACAATTCTGAAATTAGGGATAACTTAGAAATTAAGTTTGTATGTTCCCCGGGTTTTGGGATAATATGGTAGTATGTTAATCAATTTAGAATCAGTCAATTATGTGCGGTTTAGTATGCTGCTTATGGGCTTCCAATGGAACAACCCATTAGGAAAATGATTGTGAGCTTAATGCTGTGGTCGAATTGGTCAACGGATATGGCGGACCTTCGAGACATGCTCACCTCGAAGTGTCTTAGCGGAATAAAATCAATAAGATATTTTGTGTGTTACACTTTAATCAATTATGTTCATGATATTTTATATTAGCTATTATTATGGACTGATTAGGAGCCCCGGCTTTATAGCCTAGGAGGGTAGTAGGACTCACTGGGACGAAGTGACTGTCTCACCCCACTCCCTTTTCGATATAGGTAAGACAGGTTATTCCAGGAGCAGGAACCAGGTTGGATCTGACGATTGGAGCCATGCTTGGATTGTCAGCTTTGAAGACTTAGTCTTCATTCTTGCTTTTATTTAGCTTGTTATCTTATTATAGTTTCCTTTCGCTGTTTGTATTAAATATTCTCTTATTCTCTTAATGATAATATATCATTCGGTTATTTCTTGTATAATTTATTGTACTCAGATTCCAGTTTTAATGTTCCGACTAAATATTCTAGACAATTTAGTTGGGGCGTTACACTGCATATCAAAAATGATGAGATGAAGAAAATTCAAGAAGAACAGAAGAATCTCATTCTGGAACTCCAAGTTGAAAGAAATGAACACCTGGTTCAGATATCCAAGCTAACTAAAGAGGAGACTCTTGCTAACTCTAAGCTATGTAAGTGGGACGCGAAACTCAGATCACTCAACACAGGTACAGACATGCTAGAAGAAATACTTGGAGTAGGTCAAAAGCGAGGAAACTGTCGGGGAATTGGGTACAAACACAGCTTCCTAAATAAACAACAACCTGTCACTGAAAGGAAGTTTGTTCTAGCAGTAAACAAACATGATCCCACTATGAAGAGTCAGATGTTGCAAAATCCCATACCAATGCAGAAATCTAAACCTCACAACAAAAGGCGTACATGGGTATGTCATCACTGTGGTATTAAAGGACACATAAGGCGGTTTTGCTACAAGTTATATGGTTACCCTAAAAGGCGCGCAAAACCCAAATCAGGGTCCAAAAGCACAGGGACAAAGAATATGTGTATGATGACTCTAAATGTGACTGGTACTTTGACTGGTACTTTGACAGTGGGTGTTCTAGACACATGACAGGTCAGGAAGATATCTTAACCAATTTGCAGCCTCACCCTGCAAAATTTGTCTTTTATGGTGGTGGAGAAAAAGGAGAAATTAAGGGAAGAGGTAACCTTGCTAAAGATGTGATACCTAAGCTTAATGATGTTATACTTGTTGAAGGTCTTAAGGCAAACTTGATTAGTGTTAGTCAACTTTGTGACCAAGGCTACAAAGTAACATTCACCATAACTGAATGCCTTGTAGAAGATGATAATGGAGTTATGATGATGAAAAGAAAAAGAGCTAGGGCTAATACTTATATCTGGATCAAATCAGAGGACAAAAAGTTGGATCACATCAGAGGACAAAGAGTCAACTAACATCACTGAAGAAGACCCTAAACGGATGAAAATTGAAGAATTTACTCATGAAACTCTGACTAGACAACAGAGTAATCGTGAACACTTCAAGAAGTGGAGACAGTCGGTGCACCATCTGTCTACCTCAAGGAAAAGTGAAGTTCCAATAATGGTCAATGAAAGTCACTACCTATTGGACCCTTACAGGCTGCTAGTAGAGTTGAAAGATTGGATAGACAAGCTTGAATCAGAAAATCAAACAGAGGTAAGTATGATGGCTAATGTTAAAATTGATGAAGATATGATACAACAGCCTCTAGGTGAGACACATGTGGTGGCAAATGAGAACAACATCACAGGAGATGAAGTTACCCTTAGAACCAAAGGTCAATCAGGAAAGAACAAATCTTCTTGCCACACGAAATCAATTACTAGAGCACCTCCGATTGGTAGAAAATTGTGTTGTGTAAAGTGGGTGGATCAAAATTCAAAAACAGTTCGTGACTTCTCACATTCCCGTTGTATCAGTCAGTTGAGACAGTTAAGGGGCAATTTTGAAATTTTCCAAGGCGGTTACTTGCAGCAGGTGTCATATG
Organism: Trifolium fragiferum; assembly: GCA_954870985.1. NCBI lineage: Eukaryota > Viridiplantae > Streptophyta > Magnoliopsida > Fabales > Fabaceae > Trifolium > Trifolium fragiferum. Next base: position 50,466,544 of record OX940789.1, read on the forward strand.
ATCTTCATGCAACGGCTATTCCCAACGGTAACATTTACGATCCCTCAAGAAACAAAACAATAACTTCCGATAACGGTCATCAATCAAAACTTCCTCTATCATTTGTTTCTGATACATCAACACGATCCTCTCATTTCACAAACACTAATCGCTCATACTCTGCTCTCACTCAACTAATCCTCATTCAAAATTCTCTAACAAACTCAAACATCATCATGACAAACTCAAGAGAAACTTCCCCTGTTTCTGAGAAACACAGAGAAAATTCACCAATCGAAGTAAGAGAAGATGATGTTATTCATGTTGTTCCTCTAACTGTTGTTCCTTCAACGTCTGCAAAGAAGAAGAAAATCAAGAAGTCGAAATCGAAAAGGAGTAAATCCTCAAAAGTAAGTGCTTCCGACTCTCCCTCTGCTTCAATCAAATCTGTGAAGACAAAGCGAAAGAAATCCAAAATGAGCAAGAGCACTAAGAGAGCGTTAAGCATGACCGATCTTTATGAAAGCCCTCTTGACACCAGCAAAGTTGACACCTCTGTCAACAGATCCCCAGAAAAAGAGGTTCAAGATGATGAAACCCTAGAAATGGGAAAAGAGAATCCGACTGAAAAAACATAGGAGAATGATTCAGATACCAAAGGAACTACTGCTGTAGTTGAGGAAGAACCATCAGATCAAAAGGGTGATACTGATGAAGATGTTTCTAAGGCAAGTAATGAAGAAGAAGCCAAGGTGTCACATGATAACACATCTGACTCACCAATTCAGGACGCAGGAAATCCTAAAATAGATCTGAGTAAAGATGACAATATCCAAGAGGATGAAGGTGAAGACAACAGTCATCAGAGTCCAGAGAAGAAGGTGGTTAGTGACTCAGAACCAGATGATCACATGAGAATTTAAGAAAATGAAGAGGAAGATGAACAAATTGTGGAGGCAATTGATCTTGATGCCTCTGACTCTGAGAAGAAGACTGCTGAGGAAGATCCTGCACCTAGCATTGCTAGGAGGCTACGGAGCAGGACTGGGAAGAACACCTGTGGTGACTGCTGCCCCATCTGTCACAACTAGGCAGAAAAAGGCCTATGGTCCTAAAAAGAGCTGGAGTAAAGTGGTGCCTCAAACTGAGGCCAAGAAGAAAGTTTTGAAGAGAAAGGAAAGGGCAGAGAGTGACTCTGACTTTGAGAAGGAATTGGAGATAGTCCAAACTGCTGCAAAGACAAGAAAAAGCATTGGTGGGAAGAAGATTCCTTTGGTCGTGCCTCCTGCACCAATGGATAATGTTTCCTTCCATAATGAAGATAGAGCATCACGGTGGAGGTATGTGTACCACAGAAGGCTTGCTCTGGAAAGGAATGTGAGCCAGGATATCTTGGAATATGGTGAAATCAATGAGGTGATTGAAGCTGCAGGGTTGTTGAAGACTGTCACAGGACTAGGAAGCTGCTATGAAAGCCTTGTAAAGGAGTTCATTGTAAAGATTGGAGCTGATTGTGATGAGTACAGGAAGGTATTTGTCAGAGCTTTTGAAGTTGCTTTTTCACCCACAGTGGTGAATGAATACCTAGAGAGAGAAGTTGAAGACATTGCAGAGCTCAAGGTGTCTGACAATACAATGTGCAAGACTATCACTGGAGGTTTGGTCAAAAGTTGGCCTAGGATGGACAAGCTCTCCTCCACAACGCTCACTGCAAAATATGCAATTCTCAATAAGATAGCTGCTACAAACTGGGTGCCAACAACACACTCCTATGATGTTTCCACAGGTCTGGGTAAGATCATATATGCTGTAGGTACTAAGTCAAAATTTAATTTTGGTTTATATATCTATAATCAAACTATTCAGCATGCAAGTCTATGGCAATTAAGATGCCTATTACTTTTCCCACCATACTTTGTGGAATCATGCTAAAGCAACATCCCAGAATTCTTAGAAGCACTGATGTACCCTGCAAGAGGGAATCTGCAATGACCTTGGACTACAGGTTGATACAGGGGTCACATGTGGTAGATGTGGGTACCTCATCTGCCCAGGAACCATCTCCACCCCTCACCAAAAGGCAGATGATAGCTGAATTGAAGGATGTGAGCAAGACCCTGGGTGAAAAGAAGTACAAGGTGGATAGGGTTATCCTAACTCTTCAGCAGGAGATAAATGCTGGGCAAGCTGAGCCGGATGTGGAAGAAGAATAAGGCGAGGAATAGGAAGGAGAAAGCTCTGAAGGAAGTCCTATTGTATGAGGCATTGTAGGCCCTCTATTGTGTGTTTTTTTTTAAAAAAGAAAACTGTTTAATTGTGTGGGCTATGCCCTGAATATTGCTTTGTAGCACCTACGTGTGCTTGTGGTTTGTAATTTTGCTACACTATGGTTAGAGCTGTAAAAATGGGTCGGGCTATCGGGTCGGCCCATTAGCCCAATAGTTTTACACGGGCCGGGCTTTTAAAAAAAGGTGATCGGGCCTTATCGGGCCGGGCCCTCGGGCCTATATTTTTAATGGGCCGTTATGGGCCGGGCCACGGGCTTTTGGGCCGGCCCCTTAAAGAGTTAAAAAAAATATTTTGAAAAAAATTCTAAAAATAATTTTAGCTAAAAATAAGGAGTTTTAGTTACCATTAAATCTTTAGATAATTAAGTAACAAAAGATAAGATTTGTTAGTTAGGAGATAATTTGAATAATTTTTGTATGTCTAATTCTAGGAATACCGTCAAGAAAAGATACAAAAGATCTCAAATGATGGTAAGTCTGAACTTGAAATATACTTGGATGAAAAGTGTCTTCTGGATGATGATGTGGATATTCTTCAATATTGGAAGTCAAATAGTGTTCGATTTCCTCAACTTGCAATAATGGCGTGTGACATCTTAAGCATTCCAATCACAACAGTGGCTTCTGAATCTTCTTTTAGTATCGGAGGTCGTATCTTAAATAAGTATAGGAATTGCTTACTCCCTAAAACTGTGCAAGCTCTCATTTGTACACGTAATTGGTTGCATGATTTTAAAGAAATTGGACCTTCTAGTAAGTTTAATTAATAACCCTTTTGTATTATTTGCGATTTGTATTTGCTTCTTAGTTGTTGACTAATCAAGTTATCGTGTATTATGAATTGCAGATATACCCGAAGTAGAAGAGATACAATTATATGAAAAATCAAGTGTTCAAGAAGAGACTTAGGCCGAGAAGTTGCTTAATTTATAATTTACTTTATGTATTTTGAATTGTTAGGTTAAAAGTTTAGTTGGTGATGTAAGCTTGAAATTTATTAGCTTTGAAGGTGCACTTTATGAATCATCATCGACATATTTGTGACTTTTGCGTGAATATTTTGTAGTATTTATTATCTCGTGAAATCATGATATCCACTTTTTTATGGTTATTAATTTGTGTGTGATACATATGTAATTTTATTATCCATTGAATTTATTTTGTAAAAAAAAAAAATATGTCAAAAAAAATATGAAAGTTTGTCGGGCCGGCCCATCGGGCCATGTAGGCCTTTGCTTATCGGGCTGGGCTTAATGGGCCGGGCCATGAGGCTTATTGGGCCGGCCCACTAAAGCCCCTTTATATGTTATGGCCCCCGGGCCGAGGCGGGCCGTGCCGGGCCGGCCCCTTTTGACAGCTCTATGGTGCTAATTCTGTGTGGTTATATTTTAAGTACTTTGCCTTTAATCTAATTTGCTTGAGTTTTTTATTGTCAAATTTATTGGCTAAAAAGGGGGAGTAGTATTGGTTCTGACAGGTACAGGTGTGTCACATGTGCCAACATGTGGGCACATAAGACAGGTTGTGGTACTAGTGTAGTTTCAAAATTTTTACACAGGTACTATACTAAGGGGGAGTAATCCTTATACTCTCTCAAGCAGGTTACAGGTTGCTAGTTCAAACAAGTTGCACCCTTTGTCTGGGAAACTTGGTTTCTCAGTATGCATAACTCCAGGGGGAGTGATAGGCTAGGTATCACTATCTAGCGTGTACTACTGTTGTGTGCTCATATACTGAGCTTGTATTTCTCTTGAAGGCTGAAAGAGTCTTTAAGTCTGAAGAGCAGGTGTGGTGACAGATGTTGTCACATCTGACGGTGCCTTGTGCTCTCTGCACATTGGCAATGCTAATGCTTGTGCTCTTTGCACTTGCATGTTTTACTGGGAATTTAGGTTCTCAGGATGTCAGGGATTTATTTTTCCTGAGCCACGTCTATGTGGTAAATTTCTATGTAAGGAACTCACTGTTCCATATTTGAGTCCACTATAAGAGACTATCTCTTCTAAGTGTTGACCTTGAGGCTAGTAGCATCTATGACCGCCGCCTCTGATCTCTTGTACGTTACCTAGTGTAACATTTTGAAAAATGTGAAGTTCCTTCTTCATCAAATCACTCAGTCAAAGTTGAAGGAATTTGCTGAAGATTTCTCTCCAGAACGTGATAAGGTTGTTTTAGCCAAAATTTGCCAAAGGGGGAGATTGTTGGGTTTTTAGATGTTGGCTTCATTTTGCAAAAACAAGATGCTAGTCTACAGGTGGTGACAGATGTGGTAACATCTGTCAGCAACACTGCCAGCTGGTGCCAGCTGGACTTGGAACCCTAGTACGCGCCTTTCAGCGCGCCGCCTTTACTTTGAATCCTAATTTCATTGTTTCAGGTTTAGCTTGCGCGCCAAGACAATGGGAATCTCGCTAATAGCTGAAGCAATATTTGGAAAGATTTATTTTGAAAATATGTGACAATATATTTTAAAATCAAATCTTTTGGTTTAAGGTTTATTTTTGAAAGAGATCAAGACACGCGTTTTCAACAAGGATTCTGAAGCCCAAATATTTCTTGTAGTCCAAGCAGCTCAGGACTATAAATATATGAAGACCAAGACCTAGTTCTCTAAGAGAGTTAAGCCGTATTTGGTTTTTAGGGTTTAGTGTCAAAATCGAGTCTCTTTGTGAGCCTTTCGTGCATTCCATTGATGCATGCTTAGGACTGTGTTTATTGAGTTGTAATGTTACTATCTCTGAAGCTTTGAAGCAAAGAGTTAGTGAGTCTAGCACTTGAAGCCTTTAGGTAAAAGTGTTTAGGTGTCTAGGAGAGTGTCTCCAACAACCATTTATTGGAAGTGTGATTTATACCCCAGTAGGTGTCTAATGGTGTGGTGTAGCATCATTGTTAAGGAAGTGACCTAGGCTGGTCATATCTAGGTTAGGCCTAGGTAGAGTTTGCACAGATAGTGATTGAGTGAGGAGGGTTAACGGGTAGTTAGACTCTGAATCAATACTATTATAGTGGATTCATTCCTGGATTGGTATCCCCCAGCTTAGGAGCAGTTGCGTCCGAACTGAGTTAACAAACCACGCGTGCAATTTACTTTCTGCCTTTAATTATTGCATTATCTTTCATTCAGGTAAACTTTAGTGGAGACAAACGTGGTAACATCTGTCTCCAGTCCAACGTTGTTGAGACAAGTGTTAGCACATCTGCTATCACATCTGTCTACTAGTAGTGCCGGAATTTCACACTTGTCGTGGGCGTGGCAAGGAAGTTTGAAAATAAGCGAAAATTACTTTGAAATTAGAACAACTACATGAATCACAACAGCCTTCCAATTAGAGAGAATGGTGCTTGATGAACACATGTGCACCCAACTGTGGCTTTCCTGGCTAGCCTCTCCCTCTTCAATCACAGATATCTGATCAGCAGACCTGAACCCGACACTGTGGAAGATATGTTAAAATATTCACTAATACTCTGAGAGGGGTATAGTTCGAGAAGATGGTTGGAAGTGTGGTAACAAATTTTGCGGATTTTGTCTTAATATGGGAAAAGATCAAGAATGAAATCAAGAGTGGTAGAATACCAATTGCTGCCCATGTTCAAAGTAATGTGAAAAATCTTGTCAATAACTTTGTCAAGAAAATGGAGGGAGAAACAAATGTTGTTGCCTCCCAAAGCAGTCACGTGCGACCAACAATGCCTTATTACCCATACTTGTCTGCTACTCAGCATCAACGCGACAAGGGTATCCTCTCCAAGTTCTTGTGCCATCAACACCACAATAAGTCCAAAGAGCTCACCAACCTCAACAACAAGTAAGAAAGGTTTTTGATCTTATCCCAGTGTCCTATGGTAAGCTACTACCTTACTTGATACACAATAAAATGCTAGTTCCCAGAACTTTGAGGCTACTCAGTGCACCTTTCCTAGCATGGTATAGGCATGGAGCTAAATGTGAATTTCACTTAGGGGTAGAAGGGCATACCCCTGTTTATTGCAAATCTTTCAAATATGAGGTTCAAAAGCTCATTGATCAAAAGTTGTTGACCTTCAAACTTGACGAGCCGAATGTAAAAGATGATTCGTTGTCTGGTCACTCGGGTACAAGTGTGAATCAAGTTGCAAATGCGGAAGAATTAATAAGGGATGTGTCAATGATCAAAACTCCTTTGGCAGTTGTCATACCCTAATTTTGCCCCATATATATTTTTATTCCCATTTTTCCCTTTAATTAATAAATTTAGGTTTATTTCACATTTTTGCATAAAATTCATAAAAATCCATAAAAATGCATAATTTCTTTACAAAAATTCCTAAAAATATTTTCTTTGGTTTATTTAATTATTTTTCATAAATTATTTTATCATTCATGAAATTTCCTTTTATTTGCATTTTTCTTTCTCATTTTCTTTTTAGATTACTTCATGAACAAGTAACATTTCTTCTTCATTATTTCTCATTCTAATCAACATCATTCTCATAGTAAATTTAAAATCAAAATCATCCTTCATCATCATGCATGTTTATTTTGCTTATTTATTATTTATTCTTATTATTTTATGTATATTTAACCCTTTCTGTTTATCTCAAAAAATCAAAGAAAATTCCTAAAAATATTTCAATCACTAACACATCATCATCCTTATCATTAAACTACCTAGAACCTTCCTAATCAACACCTCATCATAGTACAACCATTTTCCACATTTAACCATTTTAGAAAAATCAAAAAAATCATTCATTTTGTACTATGTCCTTTCTACCCTTATTCCTCATTGATTCTGACCTAAATTCCATCATATATAAACTGTAATCATTGAGAGATGCGCATCTGCAAGCATCAGATCAGAAATTCATCCAAAAAAACTCAAACTTTTCTCTCATTTTCCATTTTTTCGAAATCACCAAAATAGACCTCAAGCTCTCATTTTTCTTTCACTAATCATTTCATAAGGTTCCCAGGAGTTGAAACCATAGCTCAGATCAAAGGAAACGTCAAGAATTGGAAGCTTTGAAGCTCAAAGTGGCCAAACGGAGTTTAGGAGTAAGGAGGACGAAACAAAGCTCAAAACAGGTAAATAATGGTTCAATCCTTCTAATCTATGCATGATTAAGCTTTCTGGGTTGATTATATGCATGATTCTGTGTTAGTTTGTGAGTTTTGATTTTTGACCTTGAACATGTATGCTTTCGTTTTTCACGTTTTGTTGGTTTTTAGCAAAAACTAAGGTTATATTCATGATCTATGTGAAAAAACGAGTCGATCTGGGTTTGATTTTATGTGTTTTGATGAAGTTTGAAGCTCCGGTGGTTCAACCACCGTGCCGGAACCGTTGGGTTCGCCGGAGCTCAAGGTAGAAGATGATTGTTCATCTTTTCTACCCAGATTTCATCCTAGCCGTCAGATTTCGCGCGCGCGAGCCTATGGCTGTGATCTTCTCTTTTAAATTTAAAACGCGTGCGTGCGATTGATCTGGTGGCCAGGATTTAGTCTCAGATGCGTGCGCCTTACTTGCCTGCTGCACTGAATCACTTTACTGTGAGTTTATTTATTTATTTTTATAATGAAAATCAGCGCGCGTTGGATTGATCAGAGGGCTCTGGGTGGATCTGGGTCTTAGGACCAAGACCCTTGGATTTATCCAAGGGCTGTGATCACCAGACCCTATATCATGGACCTTGGTCAATGATGCACTGAATTAATTTTTTGTTGACTTGGTTTTTTTTGGCTGACTGGCGCGTTGGGCTTCGGCTCAGGCCTTGTTTTTTGCTATTGCACCCCCATTTTTACTACACCTTCATGAATTGCACCCCCCCTCTGATTGTGATTTTTTAATTAATTTTAGCTTATTTGCAAAAGCACTTATGTGACTTATAGCTTATTTAAGTTTATTAGGTCACTGTTTATGCTTATATATTGTTAACTAGAGCGTTTTAGCTTATTTGATCTCAACACTTGCACAATATGGATTGATATTACAGTGGTTACTGTAGTAAAGGATTTTCAAATTTTTAAAACTTATTTTAATAAGTGATTATTCAATTAAGTGATTTTAATCATAAGTGCTTATTTAGGGTTTCAAAAAGCTCTTTAGTTTATTTGACTCTAATTTTTACACAATATTAATTTAAATACAGTGTTCACTGTATATAAAAATTTCCAAATTTTTAAAACTTATTTTCATAAGTAATTTTCAATTAAGTTTGTTTTGACAATAAGTGCTTATTTGTGATTTCAAAAAGCTCTTTAGCTTATTTGATCTAAATTTTTGCACAAGATTAATTTAAATACAGTGTTTACTGTATACAATTTTTTTCCAAATTTTTTAAACTTATTTTCATAAGTAATTTTCAATTAAGTTGTTTTAACAATAAGTGCTTATTTGTGATTTCAAAAAGCTCTTTAGCTTATTTGATCCAAATTTTTGCACAAGATTAATTTAAATACAGTAACTATTGTATACAATTTTTTCCCAAATTTTTCAACTTATTTTCATAAGTGATTCTTAATTAAGTTGTTTGATGTATAAGTGATTATTTGAACTTAAGGCTTTTTAGCTTGATTGTATGGATTCCTTTGCATTAATAATTGTGTTTTAACACTAATCCTTCATTTTTGATCCATGTCTCATGTTATAAACTATCTTGCTTAGCTCTCTTTAGAGTTTATGTTAGCTTAATTAAATATTTCGTATATTGTTCGTTACTTAACTTGTTTCTTTAAATTGTTCTATGCTCATTCATTTATCATTCATGTACATTGCATGGTTATACATTTATGTGATTATTCCTTACTTATTGATGATGTTGATTCCTTTTCTTCTCTCTTCTTTCTCATTATTTGCTTGGTCTGATTAGATTAAGTTTTCATAATAAAAATTAAATAACATTTTCATAATAACAAGTGAAAAAAGGGAGTCTGACGTATGGCTTTCTCACCCCTGGTTGATATGGGCCCCTGACGTATGGCTCGTGGCACCGGATCATCCTCACTCTTAAAACGTTAAAATCAACACAACTCACTTAAATCTCTCTTTTTTTTAAATAAACCTGATACTGTTTTATCCATTCCTCGGACACATACTTACGCTTAAGTCTCCTATTGCGAGCATACAAGTACAGTTGTGTCGGCGGAATGCGACTTAAACGCTATTGGTTGATTAACCTTTTCTTAATACGAATAATGTTTTATCCATTCCTCCGACACGTACTTACGCTTAAGTCTCCTATTGCGAGCATACAAGCACAGTTATGTCGGCGGAATGCGACTTAAGCGTTATCCGCTAAAAACAACAAACACGCAAGTCTTTTTTTACCAGAACTACGAGAGTTTTGAGTTTCCCATTGCAGCCGGGAATACGTAGGAGCGGGCTCCTACAACCGTCAAACTCAATAAATGAAAACCTTTTTTTAATTAATAATCGGAGTAGAATTTAATAAGCAGTTAATAAGCAATTTGAGCAGTTAAGTAAATCTAAAAGCAATCAACCTTAAACCTCTGAATGGTTCCCATCGAGTACGATGGGTGCGAGGGGTGCTAATACCTTCCTCTCGCACAACCAACTCCCGAACCCGCCATGGTTCTTTAACCATGCTAACCAACGGTTTTCGCGGTATTTTCCTTTCCCTCTTTTGGGATAAATAAACGTCGATGGCGACTTCATTGTTACGAAAAATCCATTGAAGAATTTTTCCAGCCGCTACAGCTGGCGACTTCACTGGGGACTCTTGAGAGTTAAGCCTAGTTTAGGGGTTTATTGCTTGTTTGCTTTTCCAGGTTTGTCGTATCTGCTCTATCTTTTATTATATTGTTATTATATTCTTGGATTATCTGTTTCTTCTACTTCTACTCCTTCTTTTTTCTTTTTGCCCTAGTGGCTTTGGTTACTCTGATACTGTGTGAAGCTCTGCACCCGAGCTTGAGAAAAGCTTAATTTAAGTTAGGAATCTTTGTGCTGGCCTCCCTGACGTATGACTCGTGAGAGTTGGCACAAAAGATTCTGCCCGAGGTAGATTCTCTTGAGAATGTTGGCCTTCTTGACGTATGACTTGTAAGAGTCAAGGTTCTCTTGTGGAGTCTGTGACCTTGGGAACCTTGTTGACCGGTCTAGAACCTTGAACCTTGTTACTAGGGACCTCTGTTTAGAACCTGTGTCAAGATCACGCGATGTTAGCCCTCTCGGTTAGCACGGTGATCTCACCTAGAGGAGGTTGGCATTTTGGCAATATTTGTCGTGAGCTTTCGCAATAACGACGTTGTTTCCAAAGAGCCAACCAAGTCTAACAAAAACTTAGAACAACATGTGAGTGGGATGGGTTGCAGGTAACCTCGGACCTTTTGACCTCAATCATTATGTTTGAACCTTTGCTTCGTGGTGACTCGATGTGTTACACAAAGTTCATTCATGCATACATTACATCCATTCATGTTAGATGTTCATAAATCAAAATTCTAGTTTTTCAGGGAATCAAAAGACATTGTTAGAATAAGCATAAGGGATATGGCACTTGAAAAGAGAAACACTTATCCTTACACTTTCCGGGATTTGAAGTGGAACACTCTTCTAGCTATGGAATCCAAGTTAACCAGGATCAGTGGGTCCAATTTTCGCTCTACTTATGGGTCCATTCTTGAGCTTCTACATGTCAAGGTTGATACTAAAGTACTAGTTACCTTCTCTCAGTTTTATGATCCTCACCTCAGATGCTTCACCTTTCAAGATTTTCAACTCCTCCCAACCATAGAGGAATTTGAGAATATCTTGGGTATTTGTCAAGAAAGTCAAACTTGCTACATGAGAGAGACTCCTTCTACACAAAGCATAGCCAAAGACTTACACCTCAAAGATGAAGAGGTTGAATCTCTTTTTGAAGAATGGAATGGTACTAAGGGGTTCTCTAAGGAAGCATTAGAATCCAAAGCTCAAAGTGTCTTTTCTGCCGGTAATTGGAAAGCCCTCAACGCTTTGTTAGCCCTTTTGATCTATGGGTTGGTGATGTTTCCAAGCGTGAATAATTTTGTTGATCTAGCTGCTGTTGGAGTATTCTTAAATGGGAATCCTGCTCCCACACTCTTAGCTGACTTCCTCTACTCTCTTCATGATAGACATGGTACCAAAAGAGGAGGACAAGTCAACTGTTGTGCTCCCATAGTAATGAAGTGGTTAATGTCTCATCTCCCCAATAGAGGACCCTTTGTGGACAACAAGAGTGTCAAGTGGTCTGACAAGCTAAGCTCTCTCTCCGAGAAGAACATTCGTTGGTATTCGCCTGAGGTAGATTTTTCAAGGGTACTTCTTAGATGTGGGAATTTTGCTAATGTCCCTCTTGTGGGAACACGTGGATGCATCAATTATAACCCCATACTTGCATATCGCCAGTTGGGCTATCCTATGGAAGGTGCACCCTCAGAAGCTCTAGTGGCCAGTTTTGTTTTGAAAGAAGAGAAGGATAAGCCGGAACTATGGGGGAATATCCAAAGGGCTTGGAAGAATGCCAAGAAGACTCTTATGCCACCAAAGAATTGCCTAGCAAGAGAAGCTTATACAATGTGGGTACGAGAGCGGGTTGAGAAGATCAAGATGCCTTTCGCTGTCAAGGCACCCATTGAACCTCAAGTGTCGGTGCCAATCACAATGGTTCCAATTGAAGAAGCTGAATTGTGGAAGGCACAAGTGATAGCCCTCCAAAAGAAGAATCAAGAGTGGTGTTTCAAAGACCTTGAGAAGGAAGGGAATCTAATGAGGCTCAAAAGAGAAAAGGATGAGCAAGAGAAGGGGATTTGCAACGCCAAAGAAAAAATGATAAAAATCAAAGATGAGGTGAAGCAAGCAAGGGAAGGTTACCACAGTGCAAACGCCAATCTCAAAGCCAAGAATGAATTGATAAAGAAGATGGAGCTTTCGTATCTAACTGTGCAAGAGACCGGGGCTATGGCCATGAAAGCTCAAGGAGAATGGCAAAAGAAGTACCGAGACCGGGAGTAAGAGATACTAGAGCTCAATCGGAAGTGTCAAGGGCTAATTCAAAAATAGGTGTTTAGAGAGCAAAAATGGGAGAAGGCTCTACTCAAAGTGAACCTTGAACACAAGGGGCATATTGAGAACTATGAGAGGAGCTTGGCCCAAATCACCCAAGATCATGATGAGCAAATGAATGCCAAGGAAGAAACCATTCGAATGCTAGAAGAACAGTTGAGCCAGTGTCAAGCACAAAGGAATGCATTTGAGAGGAAGACAGTTGAAGAAATGGGGAACATGGAAAAGGGTTTGAAGCAACACAAGCTATACATTGAGGTGGCTCAGCAAGATAGGAAGGTGTGGAGAGATGCTTATATCAAGGTGGCTACCCTCTCCAACTCTATCATAGACTGTTTGCCCCGAAATCTGAAGGCAGCGGAGAGGGAGTTATCACTCAACCCTATTCCTGTTCCTGAAAGCGTCAAGGGCTTCATGGGATTATGTAGAGAGCTTCTAGAAGGCTACAAGGAGATTGTGTGGAAGGCTAGGAGACACCGTTAAAGTTGGGTTTGATTTCTGTCTTGATGTAACAAGTACAAGATACTATTGATTTGTATTTGTTTTTAATTGAAGGATCTTTGCTTCTTTTGATGTAACAAACTCTTGTGGGAATGCAATATGATGTTTGAGAATGTGATGTGTTTTCTTTTCACGCCTACATCCCGAAATGCTTATACTATTCATGTGTCTGCGATTCCCTAAAAAACACAAATAATAATAATGCATAAACATTCCTTTACATGCATGCATATAGTTATATATCATCTCATTTTATTTCATTCAAAACAGCTTCCCCGTCGCTATTATTGGACTAGAAGCACTTCAAAAGTTGTCATGGAAAACTGGCAAGAACAGCACGACAATCTAAAAGAGGTGGTGACTCAGTTGGCCGGTAAGTTGGATCAAGTGTTGGAAGGACTGTCTAATCCTCCGCCCCCACCACCGCCTGTAGTTACTGAAGCTCCCGAAGTTACCAATGCATAAGTGGTATGGCCAAGATGGGGTCTGCCCCAAGGTTTCACTCCTCAAGGTTATGTGCCTCCCCCTCATGGAGCAAATGCTTCCCCACTAAATGCTGGTCCTCAAGTGAGTCAAGTGCCAGGTGTTACTACTGAAAGCCCAGTCAGGGTCACTCCACAGCTAGAGGCTCAAGATGATCCTCGCTTCGTCTATCAAGGCCTTGAAATGCCTGTTGTTGATCCCAAGTTTGATTTTGCCATCCCACAGCTAGAAGAAGCTAATTTGAAGTTCAAGGCTATTGAGGACCGTTTGAACACAATGGAAGGAGGCAGTGACCCTCTTGATTTCTCCAGCATGTGCTTAGTGCCTGACTTGGTGCTGCCTCCCAAGTTCAAAGTTCCAGAGTTTGAAAAGTACAAAGGCTTAAGTTGCCCAAGGAACCACATGATTATGTACAGCAGGAAGATGGCGTATTATGCAAATGATGACAAGCTGATGATCCATTGCTTCCAGGATAGCCTGGTGGGAGCTTCCTTAAACTAGTATATGCAGCTAGAGAACAGTCGCATCCGTTCTTGGAGAGACTTAGCAAATGCTTTCATTAAGCAATACCAGTACAACTTGGACATGGCTCCTAGTCGCACCTAGTTGCAGAATATGTCACAAAAACAGGGCGAGTCTTTCAAAATGTATGCCCAAAGATGGAGGGGGCTAGAATCTCAGTTGCGTCCTCCACTTTCAGATGCTGATTTAATTGAAACATTCACAAATACTCTTCAAGGTGTATATTTTGAAAAGATGGTTGGAAGCGTCGTGTCGAACTTTGCTGATTTGGTCTTGATTGGAGAAAAGATAGAAAATGGAATCAAAAGTGGTAGAATTCCAGTGACTACCAATACTCAGAGTAATGCAAGAAAACCTGCCAACAACTTTGGCAAGAAACGGGAAGGAGAAACAAATGTTGTGGCTTCCCAAAACAGTCATGCTCGTCCAACCATGCCTTACTATCCATACATGGCTACTACTCAACACCAGCCACGACAAGGGTACCCTCTGCAAGTGCCTGTGTCTTCAGCGCCTCAACAAGGCCAAAGAATTCAACCACATCAGCAACAAGTGAGAAAGACTTTTGATCCCATTCAAGTACCATATGGTGAACTTTTGTCTTATCTGGTACACAGCAAGATGGTAACTCTCAGGGTTTTGAAACCTATGACTCCACCATTTCCAGCGTGGTATGATCCCAAGGCTAAATGTGAATTCCATTCCGGGGCCGAAGGACACACCATTGAAAACTGCAAAGCTCTCAAATACAAGGTTCAGGACCTTATTGATCAAAAGTTGTTATCCTTCAAGTCAGAGGGGCCAAATGTGAAAGATGATCCCTTGTCTGGTCATGCGGGGTCTAGTGTGAATCAAGTTGAAGAAGCCGGAGAATTGATAAAGGACGTCTCTATGATCAAAACTCCTTTGTCAGTTGTTAGAGAGACCTTGATCAGCTACAACCAATTCGCGAACATGCATTCTGATTGCAAAGTTTGTGAAGAGGATCCTAATCATTGTGTCAAAATGAAAGAATGCTTGCAAGAACTGATGGATCAAGGGTTGGTACAGATTGGTTATACCAAGAAAGAACCTGTGGTAGCTATGTTAGAACAACATGAGCATGAAAAAGGAGTGAAACCTATTGAAATTATATATCGGAAAGTGGATGCAAGATCTCCTGTAGAGAAGATAGAACCTCTAGTTGTGCAAGTGCCTTCACCTTTTTCTTTCAAAGACAATAGTGCGGTACCTTGGAACTATAGTTCAACAGCCTATGTGCATGGGAAACCCTTGGTGATTCCAGAACCATTAGTGATCAATATTGATGGAACGGGGAAGATGACCAGAAATGGTAGAGTGTATGCTCCTGAATTACCTCAGAAAAATGTTGAATCTGTTAGTCCTCCCAAGGAAACAGATTTGCCAAAAGAAGATGTTGGAGTTGAGACTTCAAAAGGGAAAGCTAAACAAGATGAGCCAGATGAGTTCCTAAAAATCATCAAGAAGAGTGACTACAAAGTGGTTGATCAGCTTAGTCAGACACCTTCAAAGATTTCTATCTTGTCATTATTGATGAATTCTGAAGCCCATAGGGTTGCTCTATTGAAACTGTTGAATGCTGCCCATGTTAGTCAAGATATCACAGTGGCTCAATTTGATGGGGTGTGCAAGAATATTACAGCCAGCCATTGTTTAGGATTCATTGATGCAGAGTTACCATCTGAGGGGAGGGCACATAACAAGGCTCTACATATATCCATGAAATGTCAACACAATATCATTGCATGAGTGTTAGTAGATACAGGCTCCTCTTTGAACGTCATGCCTAAGGCAACTCTGATCAAACTCTCTTTAATTGGTCCAGTGTTGAAGCATAGTAATTTTGTTGTCAAAGCCTTTGATGGGTCACAGCGAGAAGTGATTGGGGAAATTGAACTACCTATGATGATAGGTCCTCATGTGTTTATTATTTCATTTCAAGTCATGGACATCCATCCCTCCTATAGTTGTTTATTAGGAAGGCCTTGGATTCATGATGTTGTTGCTGTCACTTCCACTCTCCATCAAAAGCTAAAATTTATTGTGGATGACAAACTGGTAATCGTGTCAGGTGAAGAGGATACTCTAGTCAGTCATCTATCATCGTTCCGGTATGTTGAAACGGAAGAAGGTGCTCTTGAGACCCATTTCCAAGCATTAGAAATTGCAAATGCTACTTTGATGGACTTGGGAGGGGCTCCTCGTATACCAAGAACTCCTGCTGTTTGTTGGAAGAGTTTGAAGAAGGCCATAGATGATGGTAAAGCTTTAGAGGGGTGGGGGCAATTGCTGTTGGTTGTAGCTGATCAAGGTCTCTCTAACAACTGACAAAGGAGTTTTGATCATAGAGACGTCCTTTATCAATTCTCCCGCTTCTTCAACTTGATTCACACTAGACCCCGCATGACCAGACAAGGTATCATCTTTCACATTTGGCCTCTCTGACTTGAAGGATAACAACTTTTGATCAATAAGGTCCTGAACCTTGTATTTGAGAGCTTTGCAGTTTTCAATAGTGTGTCCTTCGGCCCCGGAATGGAATTCACATTTAGCCTTGGGATCATACCAAGCTGGAAATGGTGGAGTCATAGGTTTCAAAACCCTGAGAGTTACCATCTTGTTGTGTACCAGATAAGGCAAAAGTTCACCATATGGTACTGGAATTGGATCAAAAGTCTTTCTCACTTGTTGCTGATGTGGTTGAATTCTTTGGCCTTGTTGAGGCGCTGAAGACACAGGCACTTGCAGAGGGTACCCTTGTTGTGGCTGGTGTTGAGTAGCAGCCATGTATGGATAGTAAGGCATGGTTGGACGAGCATGACTGTTTTGGGAAGCCACAGCATTTGTTTCTCCTTCTCGTTTCTTGTCAAAGTTGTTGGCAGGTTTTCTTGCATTACTCTGAGTATTTGTAGTCACTGGAATTCTACCACTTTTGATTCCATTTTCAATCTTTTCTCCAATCAAGACCAAATCAGCAAAGTTCGACACGACGCTTCCAACCATCTTTTCAAAATATACACCTTGAAGAGTATTTGTGAATGTTTCAATTAAATCAGCATCTGAAAGTGGAGGACGCAACTGAGATGCTAGCTCCCTCCATCTTTGGGCATACATTTTGAAAGACTCGCCCTATTTTTGTGACATATTTTGCAACTAAGTGCGATTGGGAGCCATGTCCAAGTTGTACTGGTATTGCTTAATGAAAGCATTTGCTAAGTCTCTCCAAGAACAGATGCGACTGTTCTCTAGCTGCATATACCAGTTTAAGGAAGCTCCCACCAGGCTATCCTGGAAGCAATGGATCATCAGCTTGTCATCATTTGCATAATACGCCATCTTCCTGCTGTACATTATCAGGTGGTTCCTTGGGCAACTTAAGCCTTTGTACTTTTCAAACTCTGGAACTTTGAACTTGGGAGGCAGCACCAAGTCAGGCACTAAGCACATGCTGGGGAAATCAAGAGGGTCGCTGCCTCCTTCCATTGTGTTCAAACGGTCCTCAATAGCCTTGAACTTCAAATTTGCCTCTTCTAACTGTGGGATGGCAAAGTCAAATTTCGACTCAACAGTAGGCATTTCAGGGCCTTGATAGACGAAGCGAGGATCATCTTGAGCCTCTAGCTGTGGAGTGACCCTGACTAGGCTTTCAGTAGTAACACCTGGCACTTGACTCACTTGAGGACCAGCATTTAGTGGGGAAGCATTTGCTCCATGAGGGGGAGGCACATAACCTTGAGGAGTGAAACCTTGGGGCAGACCCCATCTTGGCCACACCACTTCTGCATTGGTAACTTCGGGAGCTTCAGTAACTACAGGTGGTGGTGGGGGCGGAGGATTAGACAGTCTTTCCAACACTTATCCAACTTACCGGCCAACTGAGTCACCACCTCTTTTAGATTGTCGTGCTGTTCTTGCCAGTTTTCCATGACAACTTTTGAAGTGCTTCTAGTCCAATAATAGTGACGGGGAAGCTGTTTTGAATGAAATAGAATGAGATGACATATAACTATATGCATCCATGCAAAGGAATGTTTTTGCATTATTATTATTTTTATTTGTGTTTTTTAGGGAATCGCAGACACATGAATGGTATAAGCATTTCGGGATGTAGGCGTGAAGAAAAAAAAAACACATCACATTCTCAAACATGATATTGCATTCCCACAAGGGTTTGTTACATCAAAAGAAGCAAAGATCCTTCAATTAAAAACATATACAAATCAATAGTATCTTGTACTTCCATACAATCTAACGGTGTTTTCTAGCCTTCCATACAATCTCTTTGTAGCCTTCTAGAAGCTCTCTACAGAATCCCATGAAGCTCTTGACGCTTTCAGGAACAGGAACAGGGTTGAGTGATAACTCCCTCTCCGCTGCCTTCAGATTTCGGGGCAAACAGTCTATGATAGAGTTGGAAAGGGTAGCCATCTTGATATAAGCATCTCTCCACACCTTCCTATCTTGCTGAGCCACCTCAATGCATAGCTTGTGTTGGTTCAAAGCCTTTTCCATGTTCCCCATCTCTTCAAATGTCTTCCTCTCAAATGCAATCCTTTGTGCTTGACACTGGCTCAACTGTTCTTCTAGCATTCGAATGGTTTCTTCCTTGGCATTCATTTGCTCATCATGATCTTGGGTGATTTGGGCCAAGCTCCTCTCATAGTTCTCAATATGCCCCTTGTGTTCAAGGTTCACTTTGAGTAGAGCCTTCTCCCATTTTTGCTCTCTAAACACCTCTTTTTGAATTAGCCCTTGACACTTCCGATTGAGCTCTAGTATCTCTTGCTCCCGGTCTCGGTACTTCTTTTGCCATTCTCCTTGAGCTTTCATGGCCATAACTTCGGTCTCTTGCGCAGTTAGATACGAAAGCTCCATCTTCTTTATCAATTCATTCTTGGCTTTGAGATTGGCGTTTACACTATGGTAACCTTCCCTTGCATGCTTCACCTCATCTTTGATTTTTATCATTTTTTCTTTGGCGTTGCAAATCTCCTTCTCCGTCTCATCCCTTTCCCTTTTGAGCCTCATTAGATTCCCTTCCTTCTCAAGGTCTTTGAAACACCACTCTTGATTCTTCTTTTGGAGGGCTATCACTTGTGCCTTCCACAATTCAGCTTCTTCAATTGGAACCATTGTGATTGGCTTCGACACTATAGGCTCAATAGGTGCCTTGACAGCGAAAGGCATCTTGATCTTCTCAACCCGCTCTCGTACCCACATTGTATAAGCTTCTCTTGCTAGGCAATTCTTTGGTGGCATAAGAGTCTTCTTGGCATTCTTCCAAGCCCTTTGGATATTCCCTCATAGTTCCGGGTTATCCTTCTCTTCTTTCAAAACAAAACTGGCCACTAGAGCTTCTGAGGGTGCACCTTCCATAGGATAGCCCAACTGGCGATATGCAAGTATGGGGTTATAGTTGATGCATCCATGTGTTCCCACAAGAGGGACATTAGCGAACTTCCCCACATCTAAGAAGTACCCTTGAAAAATCTACCTCAGGCGAATACCAACGAATGTTCTTCTCGGAGAGAGAGAGCTTAGCTTGTCAGACCACTTGACACTCTTGTTGTCCACAAAGGGTCCTCTATTGGGGAGATGAGACATTAACCACTTCATTACGATGGGAGCACAACAGTTGACTTGTCCTCCTCTTTTGGTGTCATGTCTATCATGAAGAGAGTAGAGGAAGTCAGCTAAGAGTGTGGGAGCAGGATTCCCATTTAAGAATACTCCAACAGCAGCTAGATCAACAAAATTATTCACGCTTGGAAACATCACCAACCCATAGATCAAGAGGGCTAACAAAGCGTTGTGGGATTTCCAATTACCGGCAGACAAGACACTTTGAGCTTTGGATTCTAATGCTTCCTTAGAGAACCCCTTAGTACCATTCCATTCTTCAAAAAGAGATTCAACCTCTTCATCTTTGAGGTGTAAGGATTTGGCTATGCTTTGTGTAGAAGGAGTCTCTCTCATGTAGCAAGTTTGACTTTCTTGACAAATACCCAAGATATTCTCAAATTCCTCTATGGTTGGGAGGAGTTGAAAATCTTGAAAGGTGAAGCATCTGAGGTGAGGATCATAAAACTGAGAGAAGGTAACTAGTACTTTAGTATCAACCTTGACATGTAGAAGCTCAAGAATGGACCCATAAGTAGAGCGAAAATTGGGCCCACTGATCCTGGTTAACTTGGATTCCATAGCTAGAATAGTGTTCCACTTCAAATACCGGAAAGTGTAAGGATAAGTGTTTCTCTTTTCAAGTGCCATATCCCTTATGCTTATTCTAACAATGTCTTTTGATTCCCTGAAAAACCAGAATTTTGATTTATGAACATCTATCATGAATGGATGTAATGTATGCATGAATGCACTTTGTGTAACACATCGAGTCACCTCGAAGCAAAGGTTCAAACATAATGATTGAGGTCGAAAGGTCTGAGGTTACCTGCAACCCATCCCACTCACATGTTGTTCTAAGTTTTTGTTAGACTTGGTTGGCTCTTTGGGAACAACGTCGTTATTGCGAAAGCTCACGACAAATATTGCCAAAAAGCCAACCTCTTCTAGGTGAGATCACCGTGCTAACCGAGAGGGCTAACATCGCGTGATCTTGACACAGGTTCTAAACAGAGGTCCCTAGTAACAAGGTTCAAGGTTCTAGACCGGTCAACAAGTTTCCCAAGGTCACGGACTCCACAAGAGAACCTTGACTCTTACAAGTCATACGTCAGGAAGGCCAACGTTCTCAAGAGAATCTACCTTGGGCGGAATCTTTTGTGCCAACTCTCACGAGTCATACGTCAGGGAGGCCAACACAAAGATTCCTATTTTAACTTAAGCTTTTCTCAAGCTCGGGTGCAGAGCTTCACACAGTACCAGAGTAACCAAAGCCACTAGGGCAAAAAGAAAAAAGAAGGAGTAGAAGTAGAAGGAACAGATAATCCAAGCAGATAATAACAATATAATAAAAGATTGAGCAGATACGACAAACCTGGAAAAGCAAACAAGCAATAAACCCCTAAACTAGGCTTAATTCTCAAGAGTCCCCAGTGAAGTCGCCAGCTGTAGCGGCTGGAAAAATTCCTCAATGGATTTTTCGTAACAATGAAGTCGCCATCGACGTTTATTTATCCCAGAAGATGGAAAGGAAAATACCGCGAAAACCTTTGGTTAGCATGGTTAAAGAACCATGGTGGGTTCGGGAGTTGGTTGTGCGAGAGGAAGGTATTAGCACCCTTCGCACCCATCGTACTCGATGGGAACCATTCAGAGGTTTAAGGTTGGTCGCTTTTAGGTTTAAGGTTGGTCGCCTTCGACGCTTTTAAAGTTGCTCAAATTGCTTATTAACTGCTTATTTAATTCTACTCCGATTATTAATTAAAAAAAGGTTCATTTATTGAGTTTGACGGTTGTAGGAGCCTGCTCCTACGTATTCCCGGCTGCAATGGGAAACTCAAAACTCTCGTAGTTCTGGTAAAAAAGACTTGCGTGTTTGTTGTTTTTAGTGGATAACGAAAAGTCGCATTCCACCGACATAACTGTGCTTGTATGCTCGCAATAGGAGACTTAAGCGTAAGTACGTGTCGGAGGAATGGATAAAACATTATTCGTATTAAGAAAAGGTTAATCAACCAATAGCGTTTAAGTCGCATTCCGCCGACACAACTGTACTTGTATGCTCGCAATAGGAGACTTAAGCGTAAGTATGTGTCCGGTGAATGGATAAAACAATATCAGGTTTATTTAATAAAAAAAAGAGAGATTTAAGTGAGTTGTGTTGATTTTAACGTTTTAAGAGTGAGGATGATCCGGTGCCACGAGCCATACGTCAGGGGCCCAGATCAACCAGGGGTGAGAAAGCCATACGTCAGACTCCCCCTTTTTCACTTGTTATTATGAAAATGTTATTTAATTTTTATTATGAAAACTTAATCTAATCAGACCAAGCAAATAATGAGAAAGAAGAGAGAAGAAAAGAGATCAACATCATCAATAAGTAAGGAATAATCACATAAATGCATAACCATGCAATGTACATGAATGATAAATGAATGAGCATAGAACAATGTAAAGAAACAAGTTAAGTAATGAACAATATACGAAATATTTAATTAAGCTAACATAAACTCTAAAGAGAGCTAAGCAAGATAGTTTATAACATGAGACATGAATCAAAAATGAAGGATTAGTGTTAAAACACAATTATTAATGCAAAGGAATCCATACAATCAAGCTAAAAAGCCTTAAGTTCAAATAATCACTTATACATCAAACAACTTAATTAAGAATCACTTATGAAAATAAGTTTAAAAATTTGGGAAAAAATTGTATACAATAGTTACTGTATTTAAATTAATCTTGTGCAAAAATTTGGATCAAATAAGCTAAAGAGCTTTTTGAAATCACAAATAAGCATTTATTGTTAAAACAACTTAATTGAAAATTACTTATGAAAATAAGTTTTAAAAAAAAATTGGAAAAAAACTGTATACAGTAAACACTGTATTTAAATTAATCTTGTGCAAAAATTTGAATCAAATAAGTTAAAGAGCTTTTTGAAATCACAAATAAGCACTTATTGTCAAAACAACTTAATTGAAAATTACTTATGAAAATAAGTTTTAAAAAATTGAAAATTGGTTGTATACAGTGAATACTGTATTTAAATCAATGTTGTGTAAAAATTAAGGTCAAATAAGCTAAAGAGCTTTTTGAAACCTTAAATAAGCACTTATGATTAAAATCACTTAATTAAATAATCACTTATTAAAATAAGTTTTAAAAATTTGAAAATCCTTTACTACAGTAACCACTGTAATATCAATCCATATTGTGCAAGTGTTGAGATCAAATAAGCTAAAAAGCTCTTTGGAATCATTAATAAGCACTTATTTATATTAGGGTTTAAAGCAAATTAATCAAAAATAATTATTTGAATAATCTAAAAAAAATTCACAAATGAAGTTATCAATATATAAGCATAAACAGTGACCCATTTGGCCCGGCTTATTTATTACTTTTCTATTTTCCTTAAACGAAATAGAGAAGTATAAAATTATATTTGACACTATTTCTCCTTAAAAGTATTAGAGAAATAAATTAAAGGAGTAAAAAATAAAGAAAAGCGAAGTCAAACACAATTTTTTCTTTCTTTACTATTTTTAAGGAGAAGCAAAAAAGAAAAAAATAAGCCGTTAAATAAGCTATAAGTCACATAAGTGCTTTTGCAAATAAGCTAAAATTAATTCAAAAAATCACAATCAGAGGGGGGGTGCATTTCATGAAGGTGTAGTAAAAATGGGGGTGCAGTAGCAAAAAATTGAAGGTTGAAAATCACACAAGAAGAGGGGGGGGGGGGGGGGGTTGAATTGTGTTAAGACTTTTTCTAAGTTAAAACAAATTGCAGCGGATAAGATATAACACACACAATATATGAGGATAGGGATAGAGAGAGATGCTCAGAATTTTTATACTGGTTCCTCCCACTAACAGGAGTAGTCCAGTCCTCTTGTCCTTCACAAGAGATTTCACTATAATCACTCAGATTACAAATGCTCAAGCACTAAGCAAGAGACTTCAAACTACTCAAGCACAAAGCAAGAGACTTCCAATGCTCAAGCACAAATGCAAGAGACTTCAAACAAGTTTAATGTTAATAAAGATATGAGATTAACACTTGATATACAATCAGAGGTGTTTACAAAATACAACGCAGTTACAAGACTAACTTAGAAAATTATCACAAAGTTTCTAAGTGTTTGATAGCTTCAGAATTTGACAGAGTTTCAGCACGTTCAGAAGCTTAAGTCTCGATTATAATTTCTTCACAAATCTTCTTCCTTTTATAGATGATAAAATGAACGTTGAAGATTATAGCCGTTTGAAGAATTGAGACGCTCCTTTGTATTGATCAATGAGCTTATTAGCTGTTCTGATTTGCAGTAGCTTAGGAGCTTAACGTTTACTACAAAATGAGAGATTCCTTTTGGCTTTTGATATTTGAACCTTTGTGAAAGCCAAATAAGGAAATAATCGTTTCTGAAGCCTGACTTGAAAAGGACCTTTCCATGGTCAAATCTTTTCATTCTTGGTTTCTGCGTTTGGACTTAGTCAGGCACAGTCTTCAATAAAATTGTACTCTCAAATGTAGCTTAACACTTATCTCTGATGAGCCTTCAGATTTTGATAGGCTCAGAATTACTTGTTTCAGATCTGGTGAGCTCAGATGTTGTTTGCTCAGAAGTAATTCCATCAGAAATTCTAATGTGCTTTTATACGCAAATTTTAACTTTTAATCCTGCACACTAAATTAAATTATTAGTACTCCAATTTAACTTTAAATACATTGTTATCATCAAAATCAATTAAGGAGATACAAAATCATAATTTTGTTCCAACAATCTCCCCCTTTTTGATGATGACAACTATATGTTTCTGTTGTTGTTTTTATTTAATATCTTGACTTCAGGTTCTGAGGTTTGCAAGCTCCCCTTGAGTCTGATAAGCCTCAGAAGTTTATCAATGATAAATATAAAACAGTCTAAGAGTAATATTTAATGTCAAATATAATTTCATATATTCTACCTTCAGAATTAGAGGTTTGCAAGCTCTATTTCTTCAGATTGACAAATATAAGATATGGTTTGCAAGCGTATCTTATATTATATGAATTTATGTTGGACAAAATTTATCACTTCCCCTCATTAAAAGTTTAAAAGACTTTAATATAACTTAACAAGAGTAGAGTTCAGAAAATGTGATCTTTAGAGCTTCAGAAATAATTTCACTGCCATAGGAAATGAAATAATATTTTCTCCCCCTTTGTCATTATCAAAAACGGGTCAGTCAAAGCACAAGTTACAGGGTAGTAAATGCACACAGCAAACAACCACCAGCAGTAAATGCATTAAACGGTAAAAGGTTGAAAACGCTTGGTACGAGGTGAAAAACATGCTATAAAAGAGAGACCTTTAGAGAGGTAAAACCATCAGTTTTTCAGAGAAAACAAGCAAAAGAATTCAAGCATAACATTCAAAACATAACCAAGATAAAATAGTTCAGAAAAGAAAATAAAACAAGTGCCTAAGAGAGATCCTAAGGTTTAGGGGTCAGAAGGGTAATAAGGGTCTTCAGATCATTTGCCATTTCATTTTGCTTAGCCTCAATGCGCTCAAATTTTTCATTCTGCTGAGCGGCAAGCTGATCAATCTTAGCATCCAGTGCAGCTTGCTTCTGCTTCTGAGCCTCAAGCTCCTTCTGAATGACAGAGAGTTCTGAAGAGGAGCCAACGTGATCCATCACTGACTTACTCACATATAAATCACCAGGGTCCAAAGAAAACTTCAGAGCAGTGGAGATGGAACTTTGCATTGATAGTGAGAAATGAGTGTTGAGGTAGTCTTCTTGCCAATGACGCGCTGCCTTCTCAGAAATCTTCAAATACCCTTCCTTGAGCTTGTCCAACCATTCCTTCAGAGCTTGCTGATAGTCTATCATCTCATTCAGATCTCCATCAACTAGATGATAGAAATCGTTAAGAACTTCCTCTCTTAGTTCAGCCCAAGCCATGATATAAGCTCTTGGATTCATCAGTGAACGCCTAACATCATGAAGTGCCTTTGCTTTCCTGTAAATTTTGTTAGTAACGCGTACAAACATGTCATTGGATACAGGAGGAGGTGGTGGTCTAGGCAAGTGTTCACAAGAGGATTCTGAAGTAAAGGAGTCTTCAGAATCTGAGTCAGAGTCAGGAATGGTAATGACTTTTCTGGGTGGTCTAAATGATTTAGGGGGTTCAGTGTTAAGTACCATGGTGAAACAGGGAAATGTTTCAGAATGAAGACGAGTTTCTTCAAGATCTGAATCAGTTCCAGGAGAAGGTGGAGTGGTTTGAATGGATGAGGGGTTTGGTTCAGAAGTGGTTGGCTTAGGAGATGAAGTCTGAAGGGGTTCAGTTTGTGATTCAGCAAGGACTTCAGAAGTTTGAACATTGGAGGGTTCAGGTTGGTCTACTACCATTGCTGTTGGGGCAGACTCAGAATCTTTAATAGGAGATTTCTGAGGGGATTTAGAAGATTCAGGAATGGTTTGAGAAATGACTGCAGGGGCAGAGATGAAAGTGGAATGAATGGGTGAGTGCTGAGGTGATGAAGATGTGAATACAAGATCACCATGAAGATGTTGTTCAAGGTGATGGAGAGTGTTTGTGGATTGAGAAGGTGGAGATTGTGGTTGGTGTTGCTGTTGTTGAGTTTCTTGTTGTTGAAGGTCATGAAGTTGTTGCATTTTGGAGTGAAGTTCATGAAGAGTTTCATTTCTCTTAGATGCAACAGTGGTGATGGATTCTTGTGCATGATCCACAGCTCTTTCAATTTCAGAGAATGTGGGGGATTCAGCAACATTGTGGAATGCTGGAAAGATTTGGCTATTACCAGGCAGCATCATATTGATGGGTTGAGATTCATCAACAGATGGGTGATTAATGGTAGGGTTTGTGGAAAGATGAGGTGAAGATTGAGTGGGATTAGTTTGAGGTGGAGGTTGTTCAGATATGGTTTCAGTGAATTGAGGAGGAGGTTGAGTTTGTTCAGATATGGGGTTGACATTTTGTACAGCATCAATAACAGTATTTACAGAAGTTGAAGGAATACCTGAAGTAGATTTCTGAGCAGGTTTCCTGATTCTGATAGTGCGGCTCAGAGGCATATCATCTTCAGTATCTAAATCACTATCAACATTGTTGGAACAAAATTATGATTTTTTATCTCCTTAATTGATTTTGATGATAACAATGTATTTAAAGTTAAATTGGAGTACTAATAATTTACTTTAGTGTGCAGGATTAAAAGTTAAAATTTGCGTACAAAAGCACATTAGAATTTCTGATGGAATTACTTCTGAGCAAACAACATCTGAGCTCACCAGATCTGAAACAAGTAATTCTGAGCCTATCAAAATCTGAAGGCTCGTCAGAGATAAGTGTTAAGCTACATTTGAGAGTACAATTTTATTGAAGACTGTGCCTGACTAAGTCCAAACGCAGAAACCAAGAATGAAAAGGGTTGACCATGGAAAGGTCCTTTTCAAGTCAGGCTTCAGAAACGATTATTTCCTTATTTGGCCTTCACCAAGGTTCAAATATCAAAAGCCAAAAGGAATCTCTCATTCTGTAGTAAACGTTAAGCTCCTAAGCTACTGCAAATCAGAACAGCTAATAAGCTCACTGATCTATACAAAGGAGCGTCTCAATTCTTCAAACGGCTATAATCTTCAACGTTCATTTTATCATCTATAAAAGGAAGAAGATTTGTGAAGAAATAAAAATCAAGACTTAAGCTTCTGAACGTGCTGAAACTCTGTCAAATTCTGAAGCTATCAAACACTTAGAAACTTTGTGATAATTTTCTAAGTTAGTCTTGTAATTGAGTTGTATTTTGTAAACACCTCTGATTGTATATCAAGTGTTAATCTCTTATCTTTATTAACATTAAAACTTGTTTGAAGTCTCTTGCTTTGTGCTTGAGCAGTTTGAAGTCTCTTGCTTTGTGCTTGAGCATTGAAAGTCTCTTGCTTTGTGCTTGAGCAGTTGGAAGTCTCTTGCTCTGTGCTTGAGCAGTTTGAAGTCTCTTGCTTAGTGCTTGAGCATTTGTAATCTGAGTGATTATAGTGAAATCTCTTGTGAAGGACAAGAGGACTGGACTACTCCTGTTAGTGGGAGGAACCAGTATAAAAATTCTGAGCATCTCTCTATCCCTATCCTCATATATATTGTGTGTGTTACAACTTATCCGCTGCAATTTCTTTTAACTTAGAAAAAGTCTTCACACAATTCAACCCCCCCCCCACCCCCCCCCCCCCCCCCCCTTCTTGTGTGTTTTTCAACCTTCAATTGGTATCAGAGCCTGGTTTGTTGCTCTTCACTTAACAGTGAAACAGTAAAAGATCTAGGGGTACTTAGTTGAAAAACATGTCTGATGTCACCTCTCCTTCTGCCTCTGGCCCAGATCACTCTGCTGTTCCACCTCCTCACAACTATGAAAGGGAGAGGAACAGTGATAATCACAGAGACAAACCACCTTACTTTAACAGTGATCCTACTACTTTTCCTTTCTGGAAAACCAAGATGTATAGTTACATCATTGGGACTGATGATGAGTTATGGGATATCATTGAAGATGGTATACATTTTGAACACATGGATGATGAAGGTATTGAAAGAAATACCTACAGAAAGTTCTTTGATGCTGAAACAAAGAAACAGTATAAGAAGCATCATACTGTTAAAAATATGCTTATTGGTGCTATATCTCATGCTGAGTATTTAAAAATATCCAACAAGTCATGTGCCAAAACTATCTAGGATTCTCTATGTTCCACCTATGAAGGAAACAAGCAAGTCAAAGAAGCTAAGGCAAACTTATTAGTTCATCAATATGAGCTGTTCAGAATGAAGGAAGATGAAGATATTGAAACCATGTATTCAAGGTTTCAAACCCTTGTCTCTGGTCTTCAAGTTCTGAAGAAAAGCTACACTTCCTCTGATCATGTCAAGAAAATTCTGAGAAGTCTACCTTCCAAGTGGAGACCAAAAGTTACAGCTTTTCAGGAATCCAAGGATCTGGACAATGTGTCCCTTGAAGATTTAATAAGCTCACTCAGAAGTCATGAGCTAGAACTTATGTCAAGAAGGTGAAGTCCTTGGCTCTAAGCTCTATTCAGACTTCCTCAAAAGCTGCAAAGATCAAAGTGTCTGAACAAGAGGAAGAAACTTCTGATGATATGATGGATGAAAATTCTGAGAATGAAGAAATGGCACTAATGGTTAGAAGGTTTCAGAAATGGAACAAGAAATACAAAAGGTTTCCAAACAAAGGAAACATCTCAAGAAGTTCTTTCTCAAAGGACAAAAAGGAAGAGATGAACAAGTGCTATAACTGCAAGAAATCTGGACACTTCATTGCTGATTGTCCAGAAATGTCATCCAAGGACAAAGGAAAGAGTAAGAGCTTTGGGAAAGAAAAGTACAAGGAAAAGGTAAGGAAGAGTTTGTTGGCCACTTGGGAAACTATTGAAAATGACTCTGAATGAGAAGATGATGAAGAAGGTAATCTGGCTTTAATGGCAAGAACTTCTGAAGGTAACAACTCTGATAAAGATTCTGAGGATGACTCAGATGATGAGAACGAGGTATATTCTAACATGACTAAATCTGAGTTAATTGATTCTCTTAAGATTGCTGTGAAACATTACACTCGTATGGTAGGTCAACACAAAATTCTGAAGAATGTTCATGAATCATTGAAAAAAGATGCCAAGATTCTTTATGAAGAAAATGAATCTTTAAACATTCGTATTTGTCATGTTGAATCTAACTATGTCTTGGCAGACAAGCTCAATAATGATCATGAAGATGCTCTCCATGAATTTATTCGTTGTACCTTCAATAGGAGTAAAATGGCTTCCATGATTTATCATATGACTCGTAACTATGGTGAAGGCATTGGTTATTCTCGGTTTAAGAACTGGGATAAGCCTCTGAAATCATATAGTGAGGATGATACTCCACCTGAATTATTCTCTACCTTTGTTAAAAGTGGTACACACGATCTGAAGGCATCCAACTCTAAGGGAGGTTCTGAACCTGAACTTAAAGACTCAGAAGTTCCAAGTTCTTCTGAACCAAAAATTTCTGAGCCCAAAAGTTCTCAAGTTAAGGCTCAGAAGTCATCTGAACCTCTGAGAAATCAAGGCAAAGTTACTTCAGATCCTTGCTTGACCTTTGGAACTGTGATATACTCCAGATCAAAATCCAAGAATCAAATTAAGCCTAAACATTCTTGTCAAAGCTTAATTAATTCTAGATCTTGTGTTGATCATAGAAAACAAAGAAGGAATACTATTCAGAAGACTAACTCTAAAGGACCCATCAGAATATGGGTACCAAAATCTGAAATAGTGTTTGCTTCAGATGCTCATACAAGGAAAGGTAAAACAGCAGCCCTGGTACCTGGACAGTGGTTGCTCACGACATATGACGGGAGAAAAGCATATGTTCCAAACCCTAACTCTGAAAGAGGGAGGCTCTGTGGGATTTGGAGGAAAACAAAAAGGGAAGATCATTGGTATAGGTACAGTTGGTAATTCCTCTCTTTCCATTAAAGATGTTTGGTTAGTTGATGGACTTAAACACAATCTATTGAGCATTAGTCAATTTTGTGACAATGGGTGTGTTGTTACATTTAATAAGGAATCATGTACTGTATCAAAAGACTCTGACAAATCTGTAGTATTCAAGGGAATGAGAGTTGGCAATGTTTACAAAGTAAACTTTTCTGATTTGGTTGACCAAAAGATTATATGTCTTTTGTCTCTGAGTGATGAGAAATGGTTATGGCACAAGCGTCTTGGTCATGCTAACTGGAGGTTGATCTCTAAGCTTAGCAAACAAAAGCTTGTTAGTGGATTGCCTGACATTGATTATCACTCAGATGCACTCTGTGGCACATGTCAAAAAGGAAAATTTGCTAAGACTTCCTTCAAGTCTAAAAACATTGTCTCTACTTCCAGACCCTTAGAATTGCTTCACATTGATTTGTTTGGTCCTGTTTCGACAGCCTCTATCAATGGTAAGAAATATGGATTAGTTATTGTTGATGATTTCAGTAGATGGACTTGGGTGAAATTCCTTCGTTCTAAGAGTGAAGCATTTGTGGTGTTCAGTGACTTCTGCACGCAAATACAAAGTGAAAAGGATCTTCGGATTCTGAAGGTTAGAAGCGACCATGGGGGAGAGTTTGAAAATGATTCTTTCGAATCTTTCTGCTCAGAGCATGGAGTAATCCATGAATTCTCTTCTCCTAGAACACCACAGCAGAATGGTGTTGTAGAAAGAAAGAATAGATCTTTGCAAGAAATGGCTCGTACCATGATGCTTGAGTCTAACCTAGCTAAGTATTTGTGGGCAGAAGCAGTGAATACTGCTTGCTATGTTCAGAATAGAATCTTCATCAGACCTATTCTGAACAAAACTGCTTATGAACTGTTCAAAGGAAGAAAACCAAATATTTCTTATTTTCATCAGTTTGGATGTACTTGTTATATTCTAGACAACAAGGTCTATCGAAAGAAATTTGATGCTAGAGCTTATAAGGGTACCTTTATAGGCTACTCTGAACGCTCAAAAGCATACAGATTGTATAATTCTGAAACTCACACAGTTGAAGAATCTATACATGTTAGATTTGATGATAAAGAGCCTGACAATAATATGTCAGAGCAAGCTGAGAATTTTGCAGAATTTCAAGTATCCTCAAATTCTGAATGTGAAGATCTCTCCATTGTTGTTTATCCATCTGAGACTCAAAATGAAGATAATTCTGAAGGTCTTGAATCTGAAGACCCTTCAGAACCTGAACCCTCTCAGATACCTGCTCCACCTAAAAGTAAATTCAAGTATAGATCATCTCATCCTGAAAAGCTAATTGTTGGTAACAAGGATAGCCCTAGAAAGACCAGATCTGCTTTCAAAGAGGATGAATCCTTAGTTGGGTTAATTTCATTAATTGAACCCACAAACATAGAAGAAGCACTCTCAGATGATGGGTGGATCATTGCAATGCAAGAAGAACTCAATCAATTTGAAAGAAATGATGTTTGGGATCTGGTACCAAAACCCAAACACAAGAACATTATTGGAACAAAATGGGTATTCAGAAACAAGTCAAATGAAAAGGGAGAAGTTGTCAGAAACAAAGCTAGACTGGTTGCACAAGGTTATAGTCAGCAAGAAGGCATAGATTTCACTGAAACCTTTGCACCAGTAGCAAGACTTGAGGCAATTAGACTTCTCTTGTCCTATGCAGTTAATCATGACATCACTCTATTTCAAATGGATGTTAAGAGTGCATTTCTGAATGGTGTAATTTATGAAGAAGTCTATGTTAAACAACCTCCTGGCTTTGAAGATATAAAGTGTCCTGATCATGTTTACAAATTGAAGAAATCTCTGTATGGTTTGAAACAAGCTCCAAGAGCTTGGTATGAAAGGTTAAGTATATTTCTTCTAGAAAATGGTTTTGAAAAAGGACATGTTGATAACACTCTCTTTAGAAAAACCTTAAAAACTGATATTTTGATTGTTCAGATTTATGTTGATGATATTATCTTTGGTTCAACTAATGCTTCTCTTTGCAAGAATTTCTCTAAGCTTATGCAGGATGAATTTGAAATGAGTATGATGGGAGAACTAACATTCTTTTTGAGAATTCAAATTAATCAAAGAAAAGAAGGAGTATATGTGCATCAAACCAAATACACAAAGGATTTACTGAAGAAATTTGGTCTTGAAGATTGTAAACCAATGTCAACTCCTATGCATCCCTCTAGCAGTCTTCTGAAGGAAGAATCTGAAGGCAAAGTAGATCAGAAATTATATAGAGGTATGATTGGTTCCCTCCTTTATCTCACTGCTTCTAGACCAGATATCTTGTTCAGTGTATGCTTGTGTGCTAGATTTCAATCAGATCCTAGAGAGTCTCATTTAACTGCTGTTAAGAGAATCTTTAGATATCTGAAAGGAACCACTAATCTTGGATTACTTTATAAGAAATCCTTAGATTATCAGCTTATTCGATTCTGTGATGCTGACTATGCTGGTGATAAAATTGAAAGGAAGTCCACTAGTGGAAACTGTCAATTTCTAGGTGAAAACCTTATATCATGGGCTAGTAAGAGACAAGCAACTATTGCTCTATCTACAGCAGAAGCAGAGTACATCTCAGCTGCTAAGTGTTGCACTCAATTGCTCTGGATGAAACATCAGCTGGAGGATTATCAGATAAGGATAAGTAGTATACCACTTCTCTGTGATAATACTGCTGCTATCTGTTTGTCTAAGAATCCTATTTTGCATTCAAGAGCTAAACACATTGAGATCAAGCATCACTTCATTAGAGATTATGTTCAGAAGGGAGTAATTGAGATTCAATTCATTGATACTGAGCATCAATGGGCTGATATCTTTACCAAACCTCTTGCTATTGATCGTTTCGATTTTATCAAGAAAAATCTGAACATGGTTTTTATTTCTGAATGATGTTTCTGAATACTGTTAACTCTGAATGAATAAATTAGTTCTGAAGGGCCTCAGAAGTTTGGACGGCTCAGAAACTATTATATAGGTTCTGAAGCACTCTCTCATCTGAAGCAATCAGAATTATTTATTATTAAATATGATCTCTTGTGACTCAGATACCTACTCTAAGTGTTAGTTGACTGCTCAGTTTCTCTAACTGACAGCTGGCTTCTGAAAACACTACTTATCTGTGTAACTTCCCATCATGTCTAGTAACCGCTGGGTGATGGAGGAGAGCTAATGATGATTTTATTAAAAGTAACTGCCACGCCCCCATTACGTCACTATCTTGTTTCCCCAATATTTTGAAACTTACACTATAATCACTTATCACACACTAGTCACTATCACTTCTCACGTTTTCAACTTCCTCTTTCAAAATTTTCATCTCTCTTTCTCTCAAAATTCTTTTCTATCTTCCTCAATCGTCAACTTCAATGGCTTCTTCATCTAAAGCCACTATCATTCCTAACCTTATTGAATCTCAAGAAGATGTCTCCAGAAATCCTGAACCTTCATCTGTTCGCTTTGAGCAATTAGAGCTAGTTGCAGAAAGTCCAATAGACTTTGAATCGTTTAGGGTAAACGATTTGGAACTAAGAAGTTACTTTGAGAATCAAGGGTGGATGAACTACTTTGATATGCTGAACGGTGTTGTTTATCCTAATTTGGTAAAGGAATTTTGGGTTGGCGCGGAAGTGTTTACCAAGGAAAAGGCCAAAGTGGAATTGGAAAGGGCCATTGCTAAGAACCCAGAAATCAACAAGAACAAGTCTTGTGAAGAACTAGGTCTGAAACCATACATTGGTCCAGAAATTCGTTCAACCATTCTTGGTGTTCCTGTGCCAATCACCAGGAAACACTTTGCTGAACTACTTCAGATTCCCAATGAAGGATTTTTTCAAGTTGATACTGACAAACCTCCACCACTCACCAAACACAGAGGTGAGATTAAAGATACTCTTTATGAGGATCCCACCCATATGGGAAGAACTTCTGGACTGTTCAAAATTGTAAAGCTTCTGCACAAGATTCTTCTCTCTACCATCATTCCAAGGGTTGGTGGAACTAATCAGATTTCGTGGGATCAAAGGCATTTGCTTCTCTTCTTAGTAAAAGGTATTAAGTTGAATTTACCAGCTTATCTCTTTCACTATCTCTGTACCTACATCAGAAACACTACAGAGAAATCTAAGCACTGGGTTGCTTATCCTAGATTGCTTTCTGAACTCTTTTACCAATGGCGTTTGGTGGACAAGTTGAGGGAAGTTGGAGCTAAGGATACCACTGTTGAGTTAAGGACTCCCTTCCTTTCTGCTGAAAATATGTGCAATGTGCACAAAATCTCTAAGCATAAACTGAAGTATCCTCAATCCCCCACCAAGAAAATGGTAACATCCCTCAGAGATGATGTTCACCCTGTCTATAAGAATGAGCCAATGGATGTCATTGCTCACTACATTGCTGCTAGAAGAGCAGAAGGTGTTTATCTGACCCTTGATGATTACAATCTGAGCCTGAGGATGATTATGTGGTCAAGAAAAGGAAGAGGACTACAAAGAAGAAGGAGTCTGAGGGAGCTGAAGCCCCAGAAAAGAAGAAGGCAAAGAAAGAAAAGAAGGTAAAGACTAAGAAGGTTTCTGAAGCTGTTGCCAGATCTGAACGGGTATCTCAGAGCACGGAAGAGCTTTTTGTTGCTCATGTTGATAGTGACTCAGATACTGAAGATGATGTGCCTCTGAGCCGCACTATCAGAATCAGAAAGCCACCTCAGAAATCCAATCCAGGTATTCCTACAACTTCTGTAGATAATGTTATTAATGCTGCACAAACTGTCAATCCCATTTCTGAACAAACTAAACCACCTTCCCAATTCACTGAAACCATATCTGAACAACCTCCACCCCAAACCAATCCCACTCACTCCCCACCTCATCTTTCCACAAATCCTACCATTAATCACCCATCTGTTGATGAATCTCAACCCATCAACATGATGCTGCCTGGTAGTAGCCAAATTTTTCCAGCATTTCCTGATGTTGCTGAATCCCCCACAGTCTCTGAACTTGAAAGAGCTGTGGATCATACACAAGCATCCATCATCTCTGTTGCATCTAAGAGAAATGAAACTCTTCATGAACTTCACTCCAAAATGCAACAACTCCATGATCTTCAACAACAAGAAACTCAACAACAACAACACCAACCACAATCACCATCTCCACACTCCACAGACACTCTCCAACACCTTGAACAACATCTTCATGGTGATCTTGTACACACTGTTTCATCACCACAGCAATCACCCATTCACACTGCTTCCACCTCTGCACCTGCCATTATTGCTGAAACCATTCCTGACACCCCTAAATCCCCTCAGAAATCTCTTATTAAAGATTCTGAGTCTACCCCAATAACAATGGACGTAGACCAATCTGAACCCTCCAATGTTCAAAATTCTGAAGTCCCTGCTGAATCCCAAACTGAACCTCCTCAGCCTTCATCTTCTAAGCCACTCACTTCTGAACCCAACACTTCAGAAATTCCAACCTCTCCACCATCTCCTGGAACTGATTCAGATCTTGAAGAAATTTGTCTTCATTCTGAAACATTTCCTTGTTTCACCATGGTGCTTAACACTGAACCTCCTCAATCCTTCAGACCACCCAGAAAAGTCATTACCATTCCTGACTCTGACTCAGATTCTGAATAATCTTTTACTTCAGAATCCTCGTGTGAACATTTGCCTAGACCACCACCCCCTCCTGTTTCCAATGACATGTTTGTGCGCGTTACTAACAAAATTTACAGGAAAGCAAAGGCACTTCATGATGTTAGGCGTTCACTGATGAATCCAAGAGCTTATATCATGGCTTGGGCTGAACTAAGAGAGGAAGTTCTGAACGATTTCTATCATCTAGTTGATGGAGATCTGAATGAGATGATAGACTATCAGCAAGCTCTGAAGGAATGGTTGGACAAGCTCAAGGAAGGGTATTTGAAGATTTCTGAGAAGGCAGTGCGTCATTGGCAAGAAGACTACCTCAACACTCATTTCTCACTATCAATGCAAAGTTCCATCTCCACTGCTCTGAAGTTTTCTTTGGACCCTGGTGATTTATATGTGAGTAAGTCAGTGATGGATCACGTTGGCTCCTCTTCAGAACTCTCTGTCATTCAGAAAGAGCTTGAGGCTCAGAAGCAGAAGCAAGCTGCACTAGATGCTAAGATTGATCAGCTTGCCGCTCAGCAGAATGAAAAATTTGAGCGCATTGAGGCTAAGCAGAATGAAATGGCAAATGATCTGAAGACCCTTATTACCCTTCTGACCCCTAAACCTTAGGATCTCTCTTAGGCACTTGATTTATTTTCTTTTCTGAACAATTTTATCTTGGTTATGTTTTGAATGTTATGCTTGAATTCTTTTGCTTGTTTTCTCTGAAAAACTGATGGCTTTACCTCTCTAAAGGTCTCTCTTTTATAGCATGTTTTTCACCGTTTTCAACCTTTTATCGTTGAATGCATTTACTGCTGGTGGTTGTTTGCTGTGTGCATTTACTACCCTGTAACGTGTGCTTTGACTGACCCGTTTTTGATAATGACAAAGGGGGAGAAAATATTATTTCATTTCCTATGGCAGTGAAATTATTTCTGAAGCTCTAAAGATCACATTTTCTGAACTCTACTCTTGTTAAGTTATATTAAAGTCTTTTAAACTTTTAATGAGGGGGAGCAATAAATTTTGTCCAACATAAATTCATATAATATAAGATACGCTTGCAAACCATATCTTATATTTGTCAATCTGAAGAAATAGAGCTTGCAAACCTCTAATTCTGAAGGTAGAATATATGAAATTATATTTGACATTAAATATTACTCTTAGACTGTTTTATATTTATCATTGATAAACTTCTGAAGCTTATCAGACTCAGGGGGAGCTTGCAAACCTCAGAACCTGAAGTCAAGATGTTAAATAAAAACAACAACAATTGATTTTAAATACATATAGTTGTCATCATCAAAAAGGGGGAGATTGTTGGAACAAAATTATGATTTTGTATCTCCTTAATTGATTTTGATGATAACAATGTATTTAAAGTTAAATTGGAGTACTAATAATTTAATTTAGTGTGCAGGATTAAAAGTTAAAATTTGCGTACAAAAGCACATTAGAATTTCTGATGGAATTACTTCTGAGCAAACAACATCTGAGCTCACCAGATCTGAAACAAGTAATTGTGAGCCTATCAAAATCTGAAGGCTCGTCAGAGATAAGTGTTAAGCTACATTTGAGAGTACAATTTTATTGAAGAATGTGCCTGACTAAGTCCAAACGCAGAAACCAAGAATGAAAAGGGTTGACCATGGAAAGGTCCTTTTCAAGTCAGGCTTCAGAAACGATTATTTCCTTATTTGGCCTTCACCAAGGTTCAAATATCAAAAGCCAAAAGGAATCTCTCATTCTGTAGTAAACGTTAAGCTCCTAAGCTACTGCAAATCAGAACAGCTAATAAGCTCACTGATTTATACAAAGGAGCGTCTCAATTCTTCAAACGGCTATAATCTTCAATGTTCATTTTATCAACTATAAAAGGAAGAAGATTTGTGAAGAAATAAAAATCAAGACTTAAGCTTCTGAACGTGCTGAAACTCTGTCAAATTCTGAAGCTATCAAACACTTAGAAACTTTGTGATAATTTTCTAAGTTAGTCTTGTAATTGAGTTGTATTTTGTAAACACCTCTGATTGTATATCAAGTGTTAATCTCTTATCTTTATTAACATTAAAACTTGTTTGAAGTCTCTTGCTTTGTGCTTGAGCAGTTTGAAGTCTCTTGCTTTGTGCTTGAGCATTGGAAGTCTCTTGCTTTGTGCTTGAGCAGTTGGAAGTCTCTTGCTCTGTGCTTGAGCAGTTTCAAGTCTCTTGCTTAGTGCTTGAGCATTTGTAATCTGAGTGATTATAGTGAAATCTCTTGTGAAGGACAAGAGGACTGGACTACTCCTGTTAGTGGGAGGAACCAGTATAAAAATTCTGAGCATCTCTCTATCCCTATCCTCATATATATTGTGTGTGTTACAACTTATCCGCTGCAATTTCTTTTAACTTAGAAAAAGTCTTCACACAATTCAACCCCCCCCCCCCCCCCTTCTTGTGTGTTTTTCAACCTTCAAACATGTGCCACAAAAGGCTCTTCAGTGCTCTGAGATACCCGTTCAGAGTTGGCGACAGCTTCAGAGACTTTCTTGGTCTTTACCTTCTTTTCCTTCTTAACCATTTTCTTCTCTGGGGCTTCAGCACCCTCAGAATCCCTCTTCTTTGTAGTCCTCTTTCTTTTCTTGACCACATAGTCATCCTCAGGTTCAGATTGCAGATCAGCAAGGGTAAGATAAACACCTTCTTCCCTTCTAGCAGCAATGTAATGAGCAATAACATCCATTGGCTCATTCTTATAGACAGGGTGAACATCATCTCTGAGGGATGTTACCCTTCTCTTGGTAGGAGATTGAGGATACTTCAGATTATCCTTAGAGATCTTGTGCACATTGCACATATTTTCAGCAGAAAGGAAGGGAGTCCTTAACTCAACAGTGGTATCCTCAGCTCCAACTTCCCTCAACTTATCCACCAAACGCCATTGGTAAAAGAGCTCGGAGAGCAATCTTGGATAAGCAACCCAGTGCTTAGACTTCTCTGTAGTGTTTCTGACATAGGTACAGAGATAGTGGAAGAGATAGGCTGGCAAATTTAACTTAGTACCTTTTACTAAGAAGAGAAGCAAGTGCCTTTGGTCCCACGAAATTTGATCAGTGCCACCAACCCTTAGAATGATGGTAGAGAGAAGAATCTTGTGCAGAAGCTTTACAATTTTAAACAGCCCAGAAGTTCTTCCCATATGAGTGGGATCCTCATATAAAGTTTCTTTAATCTCAGCTCTATGCTTGGTGAGAGGTGGAGGTTTGTCAGTATCAACTTGAAAGAATCCTTCATTAGGAATCTGAAGGAGTTCAGCAAAGTGTTTCCTGGTGATTGACACAGGTACACCAAGAATGGTTGAACGAATTTCTGGACCAATGAAAGGTTTCAGACCTAATTCCTCACAAGACTTGTTCTTGTTGACTTCTGGGTTCTTGGCAATGGCCCTTTCCAATTCCCCTTTTGCCTTTTCCTTAGTGAACACTTCCGCGCCAACCCAAAATTCCTTGACCAAATTAGGATAAACGACACAGTTCAACATATTAAAGTAGTTCATCCAACCTTGATTCTCAAAGTAACTTCTTAATTCCAAATCGTTTATCCGAAACGATTCAAAGTCGATTGGACTTTCTGCAACAAGCTCTAGTTGCTCAAAACGAACAGAAGAAGGTTCAAGATTTCTGGAAACATCTTCTTGAGTTTCAATAGGTTTGGGAATGGTAGGAGCAGTAGATGAAGAGGCCATTGATGTTGAAGATTGAGGAAGGGAGGAAGAATATTTTGAGAGCGAGATGAAAAAGTTGGAAGAGGAAGTTGAAAACGTGAGAAGTGATAGTGACTAGTGTGTGATTAAGTGATTATAGTGGAAGTTTCAAAATATTGGGGGAAACAAGATAGTGACGTAATGGGGGCGTGGCAGTTACTTTTAATAAAATCATCATTAGCTCTCCTCCATTACCCAGCGGTTACTAGACATGATGGGAAGTTACACAGATAAGTAGTGTTTTCAGAAGCCAGCTGTCAGTTAGAGAAACTGAGTGGTCAACTAACACTTAGAGTAGGTATCTGAGTCACAAGAAATCATATTTAATAATAAATAATTCTGATTGCTTCAGATGAGAGAGTGCTTCAGAACCTATATAATAGTTTCTGAGCCGTCCAAACATCTGAGGCCCTTCAGAACCAATTTATTCATTCAGAGTTAACAGCATTCAGAGATATCATACAGAAATAAAAACCATGTTCAGATTTTTCTTGATAAAATCGAAACGATCAATAGCAAGAGGTTTGGTAAAGATATCAGCTCATTGATGCTCAGTATCAATGAATTGAATCTCAATTACTCCCTTCTGAACAGTCTCTAATGAAGTGATGTTTGATCTCAATGTGTTTAGCTCTTGAATGCAAAATAGGATTCTTAGACAAACCGATAGCAGCAGTATTATCACAGAGAAGTGGTATACTGCTTATCCTTATCTGATAGTCCTCCAACTGATGTTTCATCCAGAGCAATTGAGTGCAACACTTAGCAGCTGAGATGTACTCTGCTTTTGCTGTAGATAGAGCAATAGTTGCTTGTCTCTTACTAGCCCATGATATAAGGTTTTCACCTAGAAATTGACAGTTTCCACTAGTGGACTTCCTTTCAATTTTATCACCAGCATAGTCAGCATCACAGAATCCAATAAGCTGATAATCTAAGGATTTCTTATAAAGTAATCCAAGATTAGTGGTTCCTTTCAGATATCAAAAGATTCTCTTAACAGCAGTTAGATGAGACTCTCTAGGATCTGATTGAAATCTAGC
The DNA here is from genome assembly GCA_954870985.1 of Trifolium fragiferum. Taxonomy (NCBI): domain Eukaryota; kingdom Viridiplantae; phylum Streptophyta; class Magnoliopsida; order Fabales; family Fabaceae; genus Trifolium; species Trifolium fragiferum. Next base: position 50,507,007 of record OX940789.1, read on the forward strand.
ACACAAGCATACACTGAACAAGATATCTGGTCTAGATGCAGTGAGATAAAGGAGGGAACCAATCATACCTCTATATAATTTCTGATCTAATTTGCCTTCAGATTCTTCCTTCAGAAGACAGCTAGAGGGATGCATAGGAGTTGACATTGGTTTACAATCTTCAAGACCAAATTTCTTCAGTAAATCCTTTGTGTATTTGGTTTGATGCACATATACTCCTTCTTTTCTTTGATTGATTTGAATTCCCAAGAAGAATGTTAGTTCTCCCATCATACTCATTTCAAATTCATCCTGCATAAGCTTAGAGAAATTCTTGCAAAGAGAAGCATTAGTTGAACCAAAGATAATATCATCAACATAAATCTGAACAATCAAAATATCAGTTTTTAAGGTTTTTCTAAAGAGAGTGTTATCAACATGTCCTTTTTCAAAACCATTTTCTAGAAGAAATATACTTAACCTTTCATACCAAGCTCTTGGAGCTTGTTTCAAACCATACAGAGATTTCTTCAATTTGTAAACATGATCAGGACACTTTATATCTTCAAAGCCAGGAGGTTGTTTAACATAGACTTCTTCAGAAATTACTCCATTCAGAAATGCACTCTTAACATCAATTTGAAATAGAGTGATGTCATGATTAATTGCATAGGACAAGAGAAGTCTAATTGCCTCAAGTCTTGCTACTGGTGCAAAGGTTTCAGTGAAATCTATGCCTTCTTGCTGACTATAACCTTGTGCAACCAGTCTAGCTTTGTTTCTGACAACTTCTCCCTTTTCATTTGACTTGTTTCTGAATACCCATTTTGTTCCAATAATTTTCTTGTGTTTGGGTTTTGGTACCAGATCCCAAACATCATTTCTTTCAAATTGATTGAGTTCTTCTTGCATTGCAATGATCCACCCATCATCTGAGAGTGCTTCTTCTATGGTTGTGGGTTCAATTAATGAAATTAACCCAACTAACGATTCATCCTCTTTGAAAGCAGATCTGGTCTTTCTAGGGCTATCCTTGTTACCAACAATTAGCTTTTCAGGATGAGATGATCTATACTTGAATTTACTTTTAGGTGGAGCAGGTATCTGAGAGGGTTCAGGTTCTGAAGGGTCTTCAGATTCAAGACCTTCAGAATTATCTTCATTTTGAGTCTCAGATGGATAAACAACAATGGAGAGATCTTCACATTCAGAATTTGAGGATACTTGAAATTCTGCAAAATTCTCAGCTTGCTCTGACATATTATTGTCAGGCTCTTTATCATCAAATCTAACATGTATAGATTCTTCAACTGTGTGAGTTTCAGAATTATACAATCTGTATGCTTTTGAGCGTTCAGAGTAGCCTATAAAGGTACCCTTATAAGCTCTAGCATCAAATTTCTTTCGATAGACCTTGTTGTCTAGAATATAACAAGTACATCCAAACTGATGAAAATAAGAAATATTTGGTTTTCTTCCTTTGAACAGTTCATAAGAAGTTTTGTTCAGAATAGGTCTGATGAAGATTCTATTCTGAACATAGCAAGCAGTATTCACTGCTTCTGCCCATAAATACTTAGCTAGGTTAGACTCAAGCATCATGGTACGAGCCATTTCTTGCAAAGATCTATTCTTTCTTTCTACATCACCATTCTGCTGTGGTGTTCTAGGAGAAGAGAATTCATGGATTACTCCATGCTCTGAGCAGAAAGATTCGAAAGAATCATTTTCGAACTCTCCCCCATGGTCGCTTCTAACCTTCAGAATCCGAAGATCCTTTTCACTTTGTATTTGCGTGCAGAAGTCACTGAACACCACAAATGCTTCACTCTTAGAACGAAGGAATTTCACCCAAGTCCATCTACTGAAATCATCAACAATAACTAATCCATATTTCTTACCATTGATAGAGGTTGTCGAAACAGGACCAAACAAATCAATGTGAAGCAATTCTAAGGGTCTGGAAGTAGAGACAATGTTTTTAGACTTGAAGAAGTCTTAGCAAATTTTCCTTTTTGACATGTGCCACAGAGTGCATCTGAGTGATAATCAATGTCAGGCAATCCACTAACAAGCTTTTGTTTGCTAAGCTTAGAGATCAACCTCCAGTTAGCATGACCAAGACGCTTGTGCCATAACCATTTCTCATCACTCAGAGACAAAAGACATATAATCTTTTGGTCAACCAAATCAGAAAAGTTTACTTTATAAACATTGCCAACTCTCATTCCCTTGAATACTACAGATTTGTCAGAGTCTTTTGATATAGTACATGATTCCTTATTAAATGTAACAACACACCCATTGTCACAAAATTGACTAATGCTCAATAGATTGTGTTTAAGTCCATCAACTAACCAAACATCTTTAATGGAAAGAGAGGAATTACCAATTGTACCTGTACCAATGATCTTCCCTTTTTGTTTTCCTCCAAATCCCACAGAGCCTCCCTCTTTCAGAGTTAGGGTTTGGAACATATGCTTTTCTCCCGTCATATGTCGTGAGCAACCACTGTCCAGGTACCAGGGCTGTTGTTTTACCTTTCCTTGTATGAGCATCTGAAGCAAACACTATTTCAGATTTTGGTACCCACATTCTGATGGGTCCTTTAGAGTTAGTCTTCTGAATAGTATTCCTTCTTTGTTTTCTATGATCAACACAAGATCTAGAATTAATTAAGCTTTGACATGAATGTTTAGGCTTAATTTGATTCTTGGATTTTGATCTGGAGTATATCACAGTTCCAAAGGTCAAGCAAGGATCTGAAGTAACTTTGCCTTGATTTCTCAAAGGTTCAGATGACTTCTGAGCCTTAACTTGAGAACTTTTGGGCTCAGAAATTTTTGGTTCAGAAGAACTTGGAACTTCTGAGTCTTTAAGTGCAGGTTCAGAACCTCCATTAGAGTTGGATGCCTTCAGATCGTGTGTACCACTTTTAACAAAGGTAGAGAATAATTCAGGTGGAGTATCATCCTCACTATATGATTTCAGAGGCTTATCCCAGTTCTTAAACCGAGAATAACCAATGCCTTCACCATAGTTACGAGTCATATGATAAATCATGGAAGCCATTTTACTCATATTGAAGGTACAACGAATAAATTCATGGAGAGCATCTTCATGATCATCATTGAGCTTGTCTGCCAAGACATAGTTAGATTCAACATGACAAATACGAATGTTTAAAGATTCATTTTCTTCATAAAGAATCTTGGCATCCTTTTTCAATGATTCATGAACATTCTTCAGAATTTTGTGTTGACCTACCATACGAGTGTAATGTTTCACAGCAATCTTAAGAGAATCAATTAGTTCAGATTTAGTCATGTTAGAATATACCTCATTCTCATCATCTGAGTCATCTTCAGAATCTCTATCAGAGTTGTTACCTTCAGAAGTTCTTGCCATTAAAGCCAGATTGCCTTCTTCATCATCTTCTCCTTCAGAGTCATTCTCAATGGTTTCCCAAGTGGCTAACAAACTCTTCCTTACCTTTTCCTTGTATTTTTCTTTCCCAAAGCTCTTATTCTTTCCTTTGTCCTTGGATGACATTTCTGGGCAATCAGCAATGAAGTGTCCAGATTTCTTGCAATTATAGCACTTGTTAAGCTTTTCCTTTTTGTCCTTCGAGATAGAACCTCTTGAGTTGTTTCCTTTGTTTTGAAACCTTTTGTACTTCTTGTTCCATTTCTGAAATCTTCTAACCATTAGAGTCATTTCTTCATTCTCAGAATTTTCATCCATCATATCATCAGAAGTTTCTTCCTCTTGTTCAGAAACTTTGATCTTTGCAGCTTTTGAAGAAGTTTGAACAGAGCTTAGAGCCAAGGACTTCATCTTCTTGACAGGTTCATCTGACATAAGCTCTAGCTCATGACTTCTGAGTGAGCTTATTAAATCTTCAAGAGACACATTGTCCAGATCCTTGGATTCCTGAAAAGCTGTAACTTTTGGTCTCCACTTGGAAAGTAGACTCCTCAGAATTTTCTTGACATGATCAGAGGAAGTGTAGCTTTTCTTCAGAACTTGAAGACCAGAGACAAGGGTTTGAAACCTTGAATACATGGTTTCAATATCTTCATCTTCCTTCATTCTGAACAGCTCATATTGATGAACTAATAAGTTTGCCTTAGCTTCTTTAACTTGCTTATTTCCTTCATAGGTGGAACATAGAGAATCCCAGATAGTTTTGGCACATGACTTGTTGGATATTTTTAAATACTCAGCATGAGATATAACACCAATAAGCATATTTTTAACAGTATGATGCTTCTTATACTGTTTCTTTGTTTCAGCATCAAAGAACTTTCTGTAGGTATTTCTTACAATACCTTCATCATCCATGTGTTCAAAATGTATACCATCTTCAATGATATCCCATAACTCATCATCAGTCCCAATCATGTAACTATACATCTTGGTTTTCCAGAAAGGAAAAGTAGTAGGATCACTGTTAAAGTAAGGTGGTTTGTCTCTGTGATTATCATTGTTCCTCTCCCTTTCATAGTTGTGAGGAGGTGGAACAGCAGAGTGATCTGGGCCAGAGGCAGAAGGAGAGGTAACATCAGACATGTTTTTCAACTAAGTACCCCTAGATCTTTTACTGTTTCACTGTTAAGTGAAGAGCAACAGACCGGAGCTCTGATGTCAATTGAAGGTTGAAAAACACACAAGAAGGGGGGGGGGGGGGGGGGGGTTGAATTGTGTTAAGACTTTTTCTAAGTTAAAACAAATTGCAGCGGATAAGGTATAACACACACAATATATGAGGATAGGGATAGAGAGAGATGCTCAGAATTTTTATACTGGTTCCTCCCACTAACAGGAGTAGTCCAGTCCTCTTGTCCTTCACAAGAGATTTCACTATAATCACTCAGATTACAAATGCTCAAGCACTAAGCAAGAGACTTCAAACTGCTCAAGCACAAAGCAAGAGACTTCCAATGCTCAAGCACAAATGCAAGAGACTTCAAACAAGTTTAATGTTAATAAAGATATGAGATTAACACTTGATATACAATTAGAGGTGTTTACAAAATACAACGCAGTTACAAGACTAACTTAGAAAATTATCACAAAGTTTCTAAGTGTTTGATAGCTTCAGAATTTGACAGAGTTTCAGCACGTTCAGAAGCTTAAGTCTCGATTATAATTTCTTCACAAATCTTCTTCCTTTTATAGATGATAAAATGAACGTTGAAGATTATAGCCGTTTGAAGAATTGAGACGCTCCTTTGTATTGATCAGTGAGCTTATTAGCTGTTCTGATTTGCAGTAGCTTAGGAGCTTAACGTTTACTACAAAATGAGAGATTCCTTTTGGCTTTTGATATTTGAACCTTGGTGAAAGCCAAATAAGGAAATAATCGTTTCTGAAGCCTGACTTGAAAAGGACCTTTCCATGGTCAAACCTTTTCATTCTTGGTTTCTGCGTTTGGACTTAGTCAGGCACAGTCTTCAATAAAATTGTACTCTCAAATGTAGCTTAACACTTATCTCTGATGAGCCTTCAGATTTTGATAGGCTCAGAATTACTTGTTTCAGATCTGGTGAGCTCAGATGTTGTTTGCTCAGAAGTAATTCCATCAGAAATTCTAATGTGCTTTTATATGCAAATTTTAACTTTTAATCCTGCACACTAAATTAAATTATTAGTACTCCAATTTAACTTTTAGAGATGGTGGTAGCAGTAACAAGCCTCCATTGTTCAGTGGTGAATATTTTGATTTTTTGAAAATTCGTATGAAGGCACATTTAGAAGCACAGGGAGATGGTATATGGAAGGCTGTTGTAGAAGGACCATTTGTTCCCATGAGTGTTGTTGGAGTAGGTACGCCCAAAATTGAAAGTTCATGGGATGAAGATGATAAGAAAAAAGTTCTCAATGACAAAAAGGCAATCAATCTACTCCAAAGTAGGCACTTAGCATGGATGAATTTTTCCGTATTTCTCAATGTCTTAAAGTGTAAAAGCACTTGACAAGACTTTTACTAATGATGAACTTAATCTTAAAGTGCTTAGATCTTTAACCAGGGAATGGCAACCAAAAGTGACTGCAATATCCGAAAAGAAAAGTCTATCCACAATGACTTCAGCAACATTGTTCGGAAAACTTCAAGAATATGAGACCGAAGTTGGAAGGCTTGAAAAACATGAGAACGAAGAAAAGAAATCCAAAGGTATTGCACTAAAGATTGATTCCATGGAAGATGAAAAGGAAGATAATCCGTATAACGACAAGAACTTTATGCTTCTTGTAAAAAGGTTAGGTAAATTTTTTGCTAATAATAATGATTACTCTAACTTTGGGAAAAAGAAGAAATATTTTAACAAGAAAGAAGCATCTACACAAAATGTCACTTGTTATGAATGTGGGAAACAATGACACATAAAGATGGATTGTCCAAGTCTTCCAAAGAAAAATAGTTTCAAAAGAAAGACGGAGTCAAAATCCAAAAGAGCCTATATTGCATGGGATGATAATGAAGTAAGTTCATCTTCCGACTCGGAAAGTGAAGAATATGCAAATCTTGCTTTAATGGCATCACACCATTCCGATGATGAAAATGAAGAGGTTAGTAGTAAATCTTCTTCTTATGATAATGATTATCAAGGTGCTATTAATGAATTACTCAATGAATGTAAAATTCTATATAAAACGGTGTCAACACAAAAGAAAAAAATTTAATCTCTTGAAGAAAAAATTGACACCATGAAAATGAATTTTGAAGTTGAAAAACAAAGTTTTCTTGAAAAAGAAAAACAGAATTTTGAAGTTGAAAAACAAAATTTTCTTGAAAAAGAAAAACAGAATTTTACATGCAAAGAGTGTGATTCACTTTCTTTCCAAATTGTTCAACTAAAAAGAGTTCTTGAAAGATATGAAAAAGGACAAATTGGATTAGATAATATTCTTAGTCAACAAAGAGATTCTAATGATAGAAGTGGACTTGGTTATTCTAAATTTGACAAACCAAATACAAATAAAACTATATTTGTTAAGGCAATTAATCAATCCACCAAAGAGAAAGTGAATAAAGCACCAAAAGTCCATTATCATTCTAAGAAGAGATTTTCTAAAAAGAAATCATATGTTCCTAGATATAGAAGTAATTTTGTTCCTACTTGTTTTTATTGTGGTATAAATGGCCATACACCTAATGCTTGCTATATTAGAAACTTTAGTGTACCAAGTGGACATTATGTGTGGGTAAAGAAAGGAACTAATTATGAAGGACCCAAAGCAATTTGGGTACCTAACAAAACTTAATTTGTTTTGTAGATTTGCTTGAAGACCACAACAAATCTATGGTATCATGATAGTGGTTGTTCCAAGCATATGACGGGAGATATAAACAAATTTTCAAATATAGTTCTTAAAGCCAAGGGTTATGTCACTTATGGAGACAACAACAAAGGAAAAATTCTTGGCATAGGCAAAGTTGGTGCACCACCTTTCACATCCATTGAAGATGTTCTTTATGTTGAAGGACTAAAATACAATCTTCTAAGTATAAGCCAACTTTGTGACAAAGGCTTCAAAATCAAGTTCACCAAGGATGAATGCTTGATTGAAGATGAAGCAAATCATGAGGTAAAACTCATAGGTAAAAGAATTAATAATATTTTTATGATTTCCTTAGATGATCCATCTTTGAAAGTAAAATGTCTCATGGCAGACAACAATGACTCATGGCTTTGGCATAAAAGGGCAGCCCATATTCATATGGAACATTTAAATAAATTAGCCAAACATGATCTAGTCATAGGTTTGCCAAAGATAAAATTTGTCAAAGATAAATTGTGTGATGCTTGTCAAAAGGGAAAACAAACCAAATCAACTTTCAAGCCAAAGAATGTGGTATCAACAACAAGGCCACTTCAATTGTTGCATATGGACTTATTTGGTCCATCAAGAACAAGAAGCTTTGGAGGTAATGTATATGCCTTAGTTATTGTTGATGATTTTTCTAGATATTCTTGGACTTTGTTTCTTGCGCAGAAAAGTGATGTTTTTAAAGTATTTAAGAAATTTGCAAAACAAATTCAAAATGAAAAATCACTAAAGATAACATCAATTAGAAGTGACCATGGTGGAGAGTTCCAAAATGCATTTTTTGAAGAATTTTGTGAAGAAAATGGAATTTTTCACAATTTTTCTGCACCAAGAACTCCACAACAAAATGGAGTGGTTGAAAGAAAGAATCGATCCTTAATTGAACTTGCAAGAACAATGCTTAGTGATTCAAATCTTCCAAAGTATTTTTGGGCGGATGCGGTGAGTACGGCATGTTATGTAAGTAATCGGGTTATTATAAGACCAATATTGAAAAAGACTCCATATGAACTCTTTAAGGGAAGAAAGCCAAACATCTCTCACTTTCATATTTTTGGATGCAAGTGCTTTGTCCTCAACAATGACAAAGACAATCTCGGTAAGTTTGATGAGAAATCTGACGAAGGTATATTTCTAGGCTATTCTCTTTCTAGTAAAGCTTATAGAATTTATAATAAAAGAACTTTAACAATTGAAGAATCTATGCATGTTTCTTTTGATGAATCTAACACCTCTAAGGAGGATATAGTTGTTTGTAATGATGATGATGATGATGATGATGATGATATTTTAGAAATGCCTTTGGAAGAAGTCGCCAAAGATATCAATATGAATCAACTAGAACACCAACAAGAAATTTCACAACAAGAGGCAAATCAAAGTGATCTTCCTAAAGAATGGAGAATTCATCGTGATCATCCAATTGACAAAGTAATTGGTGACATAAATAAGGGAGTATCTACTAGACTTAATCTTAAAGATGCATGTTTAAATATGGCATTTGTTTCTCAAATTGAACCTTCTAAAGTTAATGATGCATTAAATGATGATCAATGGATTTTAGCCATGCAAGAAGAATTAAATCAATTTGAAAGAAATCAAGTTTGGGAACTAATACCATGTCCTAAAGATAAGCATATCATTGGCACTAAGTGGGTGTTTAAAAATAAACTAGATGAAAATGGTATCATAGTAAGAAATAAGGCAAGATTAGTTGCACAAGGATATAATCAAGAAGAAGGCATAGATTTTGATGAAACTTTTGCACCGGTAGCAAGATTAGAAGCAATTAAATTATTATTAGCATATGCATGTTCTTTAAATTTTCAATTATATCAAATGGATGTCAAAAGTGCATTTTTAAATGGATATATACATGAAGAAGTATATGTTAAACAACCTCCAGGTTTTGAAGATTTTAAAAACCCTTCTCATGTATAAAAACTAAAGAAAGCACTTTATGGATTAAAACAAGCACCTAGAGTATGGTATGATAGATTAAGTAATTTTCTTTGTGAAAAAGGCTTTGAAAAAGGAAAAGTAGACACTACTTTATTTATCAAAAGAATTAATAATCATACTTTACTTGTGCAAATTTATGTTGATGATATAATATTTGGTGCTACTAATGAATCTTTATGCAAGGAATTTTCTGAAATGATGCAAGGAGAATTTGAAATGTCTATGATGGGAAAATTAAATTTCTTCCTTGGTCTACAAATAAAGCAAACAAAGAATGGAATTTTCATCAATCAATCAAAATATTGCAAAGAACTCCTCAAAAAATTTGACATGGAGAATTGCAAAGAAATTGCAACACCAATGAGTTCTAGCACTTATGTTGATCAAGATGAATCCAGTAAACCGATAGATATAACAAAATATCAAGGTATGATTGGCTCTCTATTATATTTGACAGCAAGCCGTCCTGATATAATGTTTAGTGTTTGTCTTTGTGCACGATCTCAAGCAAATCCAAAAGAATCTCATCTCTCTTCCGTAAAAAGAATCATGAAGTATCTCAAAGGAACAACAAATGTTGGACTATGGTATCCTAAAGGTAGTACATGTAATTTGGTTGGTTATTCAGACTCAGATTATGCAGGTTGTAAGACGGACAGAAAAAGTACAAGTGGGACTTGCCACATCCTAGGCAATTCTCTAGTTTCATGGTCTTGCAAAAAACAAGCATGTGTAGCTTTAAGTACTGCAGAGGCAGAATATATTGCTGCTGGTAGTTGCTGTGCACAAATACTATGGTTAAAACAACAACTTTGTGACTATGGTGTGAACCTTGGATGCATTCCATTAAAATGTGATAACACAAGCACTATCAACATAACCAAAAATTCAGTTATGCATTCAAGAACTAAACATATAGACATACGACATCATTTTCTACGAGATCATGTTCTTAAAGGAGATGTCGAAGTTTCATTTGTGGATACTCATAATCAATTGGCGGACATTTTTACAAAGCCACTTGCTAAAGAACCTTTCTTCAAAATTAGAAGAGAACTTGGGATCTTGGATGAAATTGATATATAAATATCAGAGGTACATATTACTTGTTTCGTTATTAATTTAAATAATTTTTTATTTTCTTCTACCTTCACCCATCTTTCCCTTCTTTTTGATAATGTCAAAAGGGGGAGAAGGATGTATATATGTATGTGTGTTTTCCTTGTCTCCTTGATATTTAGGTACATCAAGAATTTTCAAATAAACTCAATGTCATGGATTAAGGGGGAGACATTCATCCTAGGGGGAGTATTTTGGAAAACTCACAAACATCAAAGTATGCATTTGTCATCATCAAAAATGGGGAGAATGTAAAGACAAGCTTTTATATTAAAGAATATTTGGATCAGATAAAATAAATATATTAATATGAAGGCAAATCAGTGCCTGAAGAAGTCTAACATTGAGATTCAATATTAATTAGAAAATTCTTCCAAATTAAAAAATAATACATATTACAAGATGTTCTTACTTGTCAACTTCTTATCTTTTGTGCCTGCTTCCACGTTTAAGTTCTTCCATTAACAGATGTGCTACTGATTCATATCCCATTTCCCGAGCTTCATTCATTTCAGTCAATCAAAGAAAACAAGTAAGAAAATTGTACATGACTCAAAAATTCTACAATTTGAAGAAAAGAAAACCATGTACAGTTTGAAGACACTACACGTGAGCAGTGGCCAGTAATATTAGAGAGCTTGGGCAAAATTTTAACCACAAATTTTAGCGTGAAGATAATAGTATAGGCCGTTCCGTTTGCATATAAAATATTACCCAAATGCGCTGGTTTGACTGCCTTACCGATGAACACAACTTATGAACATGTATAAGTTTTTACTACAAAAAGACTAACCTTTGTGTATTGCAATCCCTGTTGGTGACATCTTTCGTTTCCTCAGACATATTGAACTACATACAAATTACGGTAAAAGACATTCTATTTAATATAGTGTAAAAAAATTTGTGCCTGCATATTTATAGTATATAGACCAAAAAAAAAAATATTTAAGTATAGCATAACTTTAATAGTTATACCTGTTACATATCCAGTAAGGGTTTATTCCTTTATCTTCTATGCAATGTGGACACATCCATTCCTTGTTCTCCCTCACCTCCTCAATTTCTACATCAGAAACATAGTGAACAGTTTCAAACTATTAATTTGAGTCATTTTCAGCAAGTATTCATCTATTTGAGAATTCACAACTGTTATTAAAGCACAAATTATAATTTCCTGAAGAAACAAATTTTCGGGTATATGATGATATTACCGTCCTACTTTGAAAATAATGAAAAATAACCTGTTTTTTATGACAGATTTGATCTCACTACGTAGGTTATTGGATTTAAAATATAAGTAACATCAAACAAATGTGATATCTAGGCTCTAAATGCAATTTTAATTTGTATACACGGTTTAATTGACTTATTTCAGCACGACTACTTGTTATTCTTACCTTCACCATACCGAACCTTAAGACAGGCTCGACAAAAGACACCAGTGCTCGAGTGACACACTGAACAATCAGTTTTTCCTGTTAAGAATACACGGTGAATCTGTTAGAACATAAAAAAAAAAAATAAAAAAAAAATAAAAATAAAAAAACCTGTGCAAAGAATGCAAAATAAGGCATCACTCAAATCATACCTAGACAAGGTTCATTCACATCACAATTCCCACATCTTTTGCAATCTTCTTCACCACACAATTTCTTTTGCCTGCATTTATGTTTTGCATTGCAATTTCATCATTACTTATCCACATACAACACAAGTACGCACAATGGTACACACAATTATAAACTATCCTATATCCATTCAATACACATTATCTATGACTGATTTGTTTTTTAAAAAGTCAATTGGATTAAGATTTGCTGCTGTAGCAAAGACAAACAGTTTCACACTGTTTTCGATCTCGGTCATCGATTTGAGATCAGACAGTTTAAATTAAAAATTATGCTTTTTAATTAAAATCATGTCAGTCGTTAATGCATGATCGAGTGGTGGATATTAAGTGCAATGTGTTACAGCGTGCTGCTGCAACTGCAGGGAATCTTTTTCCGTCTATTACAAGCATTCCATATAGTGCTTGTGTGCAAAGTTTGTTACGATGCAATGCTATATAGCCTCGATTTTGCAATAATTTGCACCAAATAGTGTATCATGGAACAATAGTGATATGTTCAAATTACACTATTATATAGCTAGCTATATCCTGATTCCTCCTGACTATAGCTGCTATTTAACATCACTAACATTAACATATATGTGCTTCTATAACAAACTGTGCGTGAACCTCTCACCAAAATCAAGCTACGTAAACATTTTGTGACCAAAGAAAACTGAGTTGCTAAACAAATCTCATATTTTGAACAAATAAGTAAGAGGGCAAGAGAAGTATAATATTGACCTGCAAAAGTGGCAGCATATCCCCAAAACTGGGTTATAAACACTTCCTCTACCCTTGCTATCGCAGCGCCTGCCAGAACTCTCTGCTGAAAGGAAATGCTCTACATCTTTTGGATTCAGTTCAATAAGAGGTGCATTTGCAGGCCTCTTCTCTTCTTCCCATTTATTTGTAGTTACAATGCGTCTCTCCTTCTTTTCTTCCTCCTCCTCTGTAGTTAATTTCTCTGTCACAGAATTCGGTAAACCATCAGAATTCACGGCAAAATACGATGCATCAAATGCAAAAATAAAGAGTAACTAAACATTTTGCACCTCTAAACATGAACAGTTGGCATCTAAATGTTCCTTCACTTACTCATACATCATATTAATCTCTCAAAGAATGAGAATAACATCCAACTAGTCCTTTAACTAATTAGGAAAAACATGATGCCATAACACAGGTTTGTCTTTGGAGGATTAATAAATAGACTAACTCTTTATTTGCTCTTTCAGAATTAATATACCATATCTGCAATCTGTTTTAACACTTTTCTTTATCAAATTGATTTTTCAAAATGCAAATTTATCACCTGATTCATTTATATGAAAGACAAAATAGTAATGACACAAACATATATTCTGATGACAAATTTCTACCCCTTTAACAAATTAATCAGTTGTACAATTCAGTGAAGAGTTTAATATCTGTACACCTTAATGATTCACAATCACAATGCATTTAATAATGGCAAATGCTAAAGAGTGCACCCGGCACCTGGTGCACTCTTTAAGCCCTTTAAATAGTAAATTTGCATAGAATTTTGATAAAAATTTATAAAGTCAACGCATCATTTAGTAAATTCACATCATTTAGTAAATTCATTCGACGCGTATTTAAATTTAAGTATATTATTACACCGTTGAACGCAACGGCATGAGTTAAATCTCGTTGAAGCTTAAGACATTTTTTTTATGAAACACAGACACGAACACCAGCATCGGACATGACACTGACACATCCACACCGACATGTCGGACATAATATGAAAAATAACATAATTCAATCTAATCATACGTGTCGATGTTGTCTCAATGTCGAATACCGACACGTGTACGACAATGAGACACACCTGATCCGATGATTTAAGTGTCGGTGTTGTGTCAATGTCGAACACTGACACGTGTATGACAACGAGACACACCTGATCCGATGATTTAAGTGTCGGTGTTGTGTCAATGTCGAACACCAGCGGTCACTATATTTAAGTGTGAATTCCACATGTATTTAGTGTTTCTTTCCTATTTTATTTGTGATTACATCGTCTTAATATGCCGTTGCCTGTTTTGTTTTTTCCATCTTTCTGCTGTGTACATTGTTTTTGAATTGTGATACTAATTTTGGCAGTCTAAAAAAAACTCAAAACAAAATTAAATATAAATAATGTTTATTTTGCTACATTATTTTTTTGGGATATATTTTGCTACATCTTGCAGAGTAACAAACTGAGACAAGAAAAATAGGGTGAAAAGTGAAAACCTTTTTTTGGCGTAACAACATCATTGCTGAAACTACTTTTTAAACGGTGAGATCGTCGCGACGGCAGGTCGTCGTCTGTAGTTGTGGAAGTGGTAATAGTGCCGGCGGCGCCATCCTTGATTCGCTGAGATCGGCGCAGGGGAGTGAGACCATAAACCGTTTTCACATTTGTACGTTGTTTTTTAGTTGGAGTAGATGCTTCTCGAAGCTTCGAAACTTTATTCAAAATACCCAATGATTCTAACCTAGCCTTCATTCATCAACATCAACATCAAAATCATAATATTAATTTTAATTCATTCAGCATAATAAAGAATCAGTAATTAATTGGTTACCTTGTTCTCTGAAATACGAGCGATTCTGAGAGCTTCGTAATCGCATTTTGATGTTTCTCTCATTTTCATCTTCGCCATTTTAGGTATTTTTTCTGGTTTCTTTTGTTTTTCTTTTGAACAACAGAACAAAACAACGCAAACACTGTAAAGAGTGAATGAGCAACGGCTATATTTTGTCTCTACTTTTAAACATTTGTGTGATTTCACATTTTAGAATGATTTTTGGCATTCGGATTTTAATGTTATAAGAACATTTCCTACAAAAATTTAAAATATTTTAACATAAGATGAAGTAATTATGAATTTTCATGCATAAATTTATTTTTTTTATTGAATTCATCTTTCGGGAAAAGAATTTAAACATTTGCAAAAGACATTTCTATAATTTACTAAGGCTTAAATAACATTTCAGTCCCTATCTGTTTCTGATTTTTTGGTTTTAGTCCCTGTAAGTTTTTTTGTTTTAAATTAGTCCTTCAATGTGTTAATTTTTTTCGTTTTTGTCCCTGCCGTCCAATTCCGTTAAAAAAACGCTTAGGTGGCAAACGGAGGGACTAAAACCAAAAAATTGGAACATACAGGGACTAAAATGTGTCAATAAGATCCAATAACTCTTTTGCGAATTTTTCACCCTGTGTAGCATCTACAGCGTCAATAAGATCCAATAACTCTTTTCACTAAGTATCAATAAGTATCTCGTAGATTTGCTGCTGGCATAGTTCCTCTGGTAAAGAAGTCTATGTAATTAAAATATAAGTGACGTAGTGCATAGTGAAAAGAGTTATTGGATCTTATTGACGCTGCAGATGCTACAGCACAGGGTGAAAAATTCGCAAAAGAGTTATTGGATCTTATTGACACATTTTAGTCCCTGCATATTCCAATTTTTTGGTTTTAGT
This sequence comes from Trifolium fragiferum, assembly GCA_954870985.1. Lineage (NCBI taxonomy): Eukaryota > Viridiplantae > Streptophyta > Magnoliopsida > Fabales > Fabaceae > Trifolium > Trifolium fragiferum. The sequence continues at coordinate 50,522,507 of OX940789.1, forward strand.
CCCTCCGTTTGCCACCTAAGCGTTTTTTTTAACGGAATTGGATGGCAGGGACTAAAACGAAAAAAATTAACACATTGAAGGACTAATTTAAAATAAAAAAACTTACAGGGACTAAAACCAAAAAATCAGGAACATATAGGGACTGAAATGTTATTTAAGCCATTTACTAAACATGATCACAAAATTAAAATTTAAAATTTTGAATGATATACATGAATTGACTAAAAAAAACATGACAAAAAATATGAGAGACTAAAACTTGCTAAAAAAAATTTTTAGGACTAAAAATAAAAAAAAAAAAATATATATATATATATATATATATATATATATATATATATATATATATATCGGGTTGCTAACATATTCCCACCTAAAAAAATGTAACAAAAAAAAATACTCTCAACTAAAAATATGTGGAAGTATATTAGCAAGTCAACTCTTATATATATTTACTTAAAAGACAATTATATCTATACAAACCAACATAAATCATAAGGTTAGCTTTGTAAATTTTTATTTAATTTCGAAACAAAATATTAAAAATATGGTGCCATAATTTTAGTAAATGTTAACAACCCCCTATGACTTGTTGAGAAAAAAAAAAAGGGAAAAGCTAACATATTTAAGTATATACATGAAATTTTTGTATTAAAAATTTTATATTTTATCTCTTTAAAAGTTAAAAATTGTTTTGTTTAAGACATTATAGGACTTTTTTTTAGAGAAAACCAATATAATCGATCTTAATTTCGTAAAGACCATGACCTATATAAATAGTGTGCCACCTAAGAACTGGGCCTCGAAAATCAAAATTTTTTTTCCTATTCCAATAATCGTTTCTATACCTCTACAAATTATTAAATATTTCTATTTTACCCTTAAGTTACTATTTATATAATATTTTTATTTTATTATTTTTAATATTTTATTCTTTTGGTTACTTTTCTGAGGTGGTATAGTAAAAGCGATCCGGTAAGCTTATAACGTAACCGGTATTCTAAATTTTCCACAATACACCGATACATTTTAAAAAAGAGCACCGGTGTAGTAAATTCTTCAGAACATACCGGTACACTTTTAAAACTGTACCAATATGTTGTTTTGAAGACTGTACCGGTACACTTTGGAAAAGTGTACCGGTACCCTTTTTTTTAAATTTTAAAACTATTATTATTGTTTATTTGAAAACTTTATTATTTTATTTTGTACAACAAATATGGCTCAAACTGGCAATGCAGATCAAATATCAGTAGATACCACAGCTGTTTTTACGACCAATGAAAAATTTAATACACGAGATGCTGTTATAACATAGGCTCAAGATGTTGGAATTGCTAATAAAGTGAGTATAATAATTAATAGGTCAGATACAAAGAACGGAACAAGAGGAAGAAATGACAAATTGATTTTGGGCTGTGATAGAGGTGGAAAATATGACTCTTCGAAAAGTTCTACGTCAACAGCATCAAAAAAATGTAATTGTCCATTCAAAATTAGAGCCACACCTTCAACAGATGGTTCGGGATGGAAAGTTCAGGTTAAATGTGGAGTTCACAACCACGGACTACCTGATCAATATGCAGGTCATCCTTGTTTCTATTATTTGTACTGCTATTTTTTTCGTAATATATTATATTTATCTTTGCCATTAAAAAAAAATAGAAAAATATGCAGGTCATCCTCGTAAGGCGCGTTTAACCGTAGAAGAAAACAAACGTGTTGAAGATCTGACAAAGTGTAATGTAGCACCAAGGCACATCATTTTAGAACTGAAAAAACAAAATCCAGATTATGTTGTTGATGCCAACCAAATATATAGAAAGAGAAACTTGCTACAAAAACAAGAAAGACGTCCTATAACAGAGATGCAACACGTGCTGCAATGTTTAGATGATAAAAAATATGTCACGTGGAATAGAAGAAGAGATGATGGGTCTGATATTTTGAGTGATATTTTTTGGGCACATCCAGATTCAATCAAGTTGTTAAATTTGTTTCCAATTGTTTTGGAAATGGATTGCACATACAAAACAAATAAATACAGACAACCATTGCTTGAAATTATTGGTATAACTTCAACCAAATTGACATTCAATGTTGGATTTGCTTACTTGGAAGCTGAGAAGACGGACAATTATTGTTGGGCATTAGAGAAGTTAAAAGAGTTGTTTATTAAGCAAAATAATTTTCCACAAGTAATTTTGACCGACAGGGAGCTTGCTTTGATGAATGCAATTGAAATTGTATTTCCACATACTGTAAATTTGCTTTGTACGTGGCACATAAACAAAAATGTGAGTGGAAGATGCGGCGTACATGTAAGTAAGGATATGCGAGAGTTGGTGAATAATTTGTGGCAAAATATTGTACGTAGTACAGATGAGGCGGAGTATCATCAACGGTTGAATGCGCTTGAGCAAGCATGTGTTAATTCAAGTAAGTTTTTTGACTATGTTAGTAAGACCTGGTTAACCCGTCACAAGGAAAAATTTGTTGCAGCATGGACCAATAAAGTGATGCATTTAGGAAACACAACGACTAATAGATATGATTATGTCAATTTCAAAATTGAATTTTTATTTTATTTTTTTTCCATTTAATTGACTTTTGTGTGGAATTTAATATTTAGAGTCGAGTCATCACATTGGAAATTGAAGTAGATGTTGGGAAACAGCAAAGGTGACTTATTCAAGTGTTTGGCATCCATGGATGACAATATAATTCTTCAAGTTGTCAAAGTGAAGGCGTCATTTCAAAACAGTTTTTATTATACGGAGCACCTACATAGCAGTCCGTTTTTTAAGAATTTAAGAAGCTATGTGTCAAGAGCCGTTATGAATCTAATATCTGAGGAGTTTCAGAGAGTTGCCATTGTTGGAACCGACAAGGACATTTGTGGTTGTATACTTAGGTCAACATGTCAGTTGCCTTGTGCATGTGAATTGGGTGGGTATACAATGAGCGGTGAATCGATACCATTAGAGGCAGTTCATGGTCATTGGAAGAAATTAACTATGGAGGAACCATTAGAGGATGACACAGATGATGGATATGAGTTGGACATGAGTCATGCAATAGATGCAATATGGAGTCGATTTTGATCACTTGATACTGTTGGTAAAAGAGTGTTAAAGAGTAAAGTGTTTGAACCTGCTTATCCAAATACAAGTTCCTTGTGTCCACCGCCTGAAAAAAATTAAAACTAGAGGTGGAGTGAAGAACAAAGATAAGGGCAAAGCACCAACGGGTTATGATGTGTATCGTGATCCGCCATTCTTTGAGCATGTTGAAAGAGAAGAGCATGAATCACAAGGTGCATCGAAGAGGGTGTGTATACAACCATCACACTCATCTCAGAAGCAACCATCTCAATCATCTCATAAGCAACTATCTCAATCATCTCAGAAGCAACCATCTCAGTCATATCAGAAGCAACCATCTCAGTCATCTCAGAAGCAACTATCTCAGTCATCTCAGAAGCAACCATCTCAGAATCAACTATCTCAGACATCTAAAAAAAATATTTCAAAAGTATTTGTCACAATTTCCAAAGCATATACATCCACAAGTTGCTGACATTATTGAAGTCATTGCAGATGGAAATTGTGGTTTTAGAGCTATTGCATCTTTACTTGGTTACACAGAGGATGGTTGGCCCATGGTCCGTCGAGAGTCAGATAATGAATTGAAAAGTAATATCAGTTTGTACGAAAAGTTATTCGGCGAACATATACAACTCGTGAAAGATTAGGCGCTCAGTCAAAAGATAGATGGTTCACCATACCTGCCATGGGTTACTTGGTTGCAAATAGGTATAATGTCATTTTGGTCACTTTGGGTAAACCTAGCACGACTTTCTTTCCTATGATGAGATCATATTCCGCTTCAGCAAGGTTTTTCTGTATCGGTTATGTCGATGGAAATCATTGGGTTCAGGTAAATATGAATTTAAACTTAAACATATCAATTTTCAAAATAATAATTATGTTTTATTTTCTACGAACCTGAACTTATTTTATTTTTCTTACAGGTAAATATGAATCCAGGATTTACGTTGCCCGATGTGAACCCTAATTAGAAAAAATATTGTTCAGCTAAAGCAGAATCTTGGATCGTAAAATTAACTGGACGTCTACAATTTTGGCAACTTTTAAATCCTCCGGTTAATCATCCTCGTGGTGTTGTGGATGTTGTTTGATTTTGAATCTTAGTTGTTTAATTTTGAATCTAAATTTGATACTTTTAGTTGTTTAATTTTATGACAGATGACATATTTTATATACACATCATCAATTCTTTTAGTAAACTTATATTAAAGATTATTACACGTAGCGTCATGTGATTATTTGCTTTTTTTGTTTGAGTCGTGTGATTATATTAGGACATGAAAATAATTTACATAAATAAGCAAGTGCAAGAAATAACTACAACAAAAAGTTCACAAAAGTACATAAATAAGCAAGTGCAAGAAATAACTACAACAAAAAGTTCACAAAAGTACATAAATAAGTACACAAGCAAATGCATCAAGGCACATAATGAACAGGATCAACCTCTACACCTTGGCAAATATCCAGCGCCATAAAAAGATCTGTAAAGGCGTCTTCTTCTCTATGAGCGTCTATCTGAGTGATATATCTCTCCAGCGCAGAAGCAGCTTCCTGTCTCCAATAATGCTCGCCTCGTGGTGCATCTCTAGCTGGTGCATCCTCTGGTATCGGATCATCTTGCTGTGCTGGCTGCTGTACTGGCACATACTGGGGAACTGGCTATACTCCATGTGGTCCATCAACAGGGCGACATAATCTAGGATGTGACACCGTATAGTACCACGGCAGATAATCATCTGTAGCCTCAGCAGCATATGTCGCAGCATGTGTCTCCTGAAGGATCTGATCAACAGAAATATCATAACCGGCCCAATCTCTATCAATAACAGCAGTGGCGGGAGCTGAAGGTGGTGGTGGTGGTATCTACTGTAAGAATCCATACTGCCTAACACACCTCTCAGGAAAATGAGGAACTACCGCACAACCACGCAGATAACCACTATACATACAAATCTGGTCAAAAGGCATAACCCCTGTGATCTTCAAACAGACGCCAAATCACATCAGACGGGGTCAATGCATCCATGATCGGTCGATACTCATGAACCTTCAGTTTCCCCTGCCTATATACCCCTCGCATAGCTCGAGGGAAACCAGGTGCATTACAGTTAAGCCCGGTATCCGCCTCAGCCCGCCGACCAAGGCCAGAGAAATACTCATGAATCCAACACTGTTACAAAAAAAAAAAAAAAAATGTCTACGTAACGAAAAAAAATATTAAATTTTATAAAAAAAATGATCGCATACTAAATTACATTCTAAACATGCAATATGCATACAAAAATGTCTAAAATTAAATAACATCTAGTACCGAAGAAAAAAAATGTTACCTATAGAAGTGTCGCATACCCTGCAAAATTCTTTGTGGAGAACTTGGAGGCATCATTCAAGTTATCATATAAACAAACTGACGCAGCACTAGCCCAAGAATATGTATGGCATGCAGATAAATCTCTAAACATAGGCAGCCATTTTGCGTCCACGCGCGTGTAGCTTTTATTCGTAAAAATAGTACATCCAACCAACAACAGCATCCACGCCCTACCAGCAAAAACAAATCTCCCGTGTTGGCAATTCATCTGATAACACTCATGTAGCCATTGCTGAGAAAAATATCCACCCCTCTGCGATGGAGTTTCTTCCAATGCACTCTCAATACTGACCCCCAACAACTCTGCTGCAAGTGATGCAGCTTCTTCCATTCTAGCTGATATCGGAGTGTAAAAAATACCCCTAACAGGCAGATGCAACAGACATGCCACATCGTCGAGTGTAATCGTCATTTCACCAAACGGCATGTGAAACGACGATGTCTCCGGATGCCACCTCTCAACAAATGCGGCTAAAAGGTTTGGATCAACCTTTTTCAAACTCGTCCGCTCAAGCCAGCTCAATCCAGACATATCCAACCAATTTTGAATAACTGATGGATGTTGACCAGGAACCCAACCAGCTATCTTTGCTCCTAAAGATGCTATCATCAAAAGTGGACGTTCCTGCATATATTTTTTTAAAAAAAAACATTATCAATAATATTTCAACTTCAATGTTGATATAACTTAACAAATAATAACAAAACAAACAATTAGTTACCTGACCAAACCATGTATGACGAGATATATGCTGATCTATCGTGTCAGAAGCCTGGTATCAATGGGACCTCCACGCCAGCCCACAGCCGCAGGCTGCTCCTTTACCTGACGCTCACGAAAATCACCATGGCTGGTCCCTCCCATACGTCGAATTCTACCGTCTCGTCCTCTGGTGCGCACCACTGGAAAAAAAATAATTAATTTTTTGAAAAAAAAAATCTTTTAAAAAAATAGGTGTGTAACTGGACCGGTATGAACATACATACCGGTACAGTCATTGAAAAGTGTACCGGTATGCATATTCATACCGGTACACTCAAATCAACTGTACCGGTATGCAAATTTACATACCGGTATAGTTTTACACAAGTGTGCCGGTAAACTCACTTTCTCTGCTCTCTCGGTATGCCCTCGGAACACTTTGTTTGCAAATGGTAAAAGTGATAAATTTTTCACTCTTTTAATTTATATATGAGAGCATTTTAGTCATTTCAATTTCAAATGTTGAGGTATAGAAACAATTGTTGGGGTAAGAAATTTTTTTTCCGAAAATCAATTGAGTCAAGTAGTAAAAAGCCCAAAATATATGTTATACTAATCCAAATTTTCTTACACACCCCAGTCTTTTTGCGCTTGCCAAATTTTCAAAAGTACTCCACTCATTATTTAGGTTGCAAATTCAATTAGAGATGTCAATTTGTATATGATAATAATGTGCTTTGTGAACAAGGCCGGCTTCGAGATTTTGAAGGTCCGGGATAAATAATAAAAAATTATCCTTGATAAAAATATAATTTTTTAGAAAAAGAACATAATCTATTTAAATTGTAAATAGTATCAATAACATTAATAAAAAAGAGTAATATTATTTTAAAATATAAATAACACCACTAATATAAAAAAATTGTCATATTATAATTATTAACAAAATACACCTTCTATGGTAATGTAACAAAATACACCTTCAAAAGCTAATATCATCTAATATTTATAGAATTTTGAATAAAAATTACAACTTTTTTTTAAGGAATAAAAATTACAACTTAAATTTAGAAGTTAATTCTTTGTTTTCAAAAAAACAATAAAAATGTAATTTTTTTAAAAAAAGTAAAATAAATTAGTCAAGTTATTTATAAGTTATAGAGTTTCTTATTTAAAGTTATAGAGTATTTTATTTATAGAATAAACAATAGTTGTATAAATTCATTATAAAAGTCTTAAATAAAAGAAGAAAAAAAAATATGTCCCATGGGGGAATTGAACTCAAGACCCTAGGGTTCATAGACAGAGTCTTTTGTTTAATTTGTTGTCCAAAACAATACTTAAGCAATATTTTAAATGATGGGTTTGAAAAAAAAATGAGGTCCCAATTTTTTGGAGGCCAAATGCTGAAGGCCTGGTTGCACTGGCCCAAAATCGGGCCTGTCTGCGAGAATTATCTGTTCGGAGTTTTGAAGTCATAATATTATTTCCTTGCAGGGACAAATGATGGAGCGAAAAGTTCCCCGAAGTCCTTTTAGAATGAGGATCAAGAAAGTACCCTCTGACACCGCGCAGATTTCCTGACTCCACCGTATCATTTAAGTTATATGTATAATAAATTATAAATTTTACATGTTTTTTTTAATTATTTTTTATAAGAAAATAGTTAATTACCATGTTTTTATAAAAAAATATAAATATTATTTTAATTTTAATTTCTATGAATCCCGGTAGATATTGTGGGAATCTATGGGAATATGAATGGGAAAAAATATTCTCCAATAATATAAAGGGTCTTGCTAACGAATGCCCCCGGGGCACTCTTTAAGCATTCCATTTAGAGAAATTTTTTATCAAAAATATGAACATTATAATTTCCAATGCGTTGATATTACGCATTTCTATAAAAATTCTATAAAAAACTTACTATTTAAGGTCTTAAAGAGTGTATCGGAGACACTCGTTAGCATCTATATCTACATCTATACAATATCTATACATCTATTCTATACAATATATAAAGGCAAAACATGATGTTTGGTGTAGCCTATTTTTGTTCCAAATATACCCTTTTCAGTTTTTGTTTTTCTTTCAAAAATTAACTTCCCTTCCACTAATCATTTCATTGGTAGTTTTTTTTTCATATCTCTTTCTCTCTATTATATCTATACAATATATAAAGGCAAAAGATGATGTTTGGTGTAGCCTATTTTTGTTCCAAATATACCCTTTTCAGTTTTTTTTTTCTTTCAAAAATTAACTTCCCTTCCACTAATCATTTCATTGGTAGTTTTTTTTCATATCTCTTTCTCTCTATTATATGTAACCATTTCATTGTAAATCTTCAACACAAACGTTAAAATAACCGATACATTATCAATTATGCTTCTCTTCATTCTTCTCTTTTCCATGTCTTTCTAAGATTTATTTTGTTTCTCTTTGCGTTCCATCTCACAATTTGGCCCTTAATTCAAGTTCTTTTATTTATTCATTTATTTCAAAAAAAGAAGTTATTTTCATTTTGGATTTTATCTAATACAATATTCTTTTTTTTTTTTGTTCTATCTAATACAATATTCTATACAATATATAAATGCAAAACATGATAATTTTCCTTTTCTTTAGATGTCATGTCATTGTGTATGCATTTAACATTTCCTTTAATTGTTTTGTTCACAGATTCTATAGACATGTTTCAAATCAAAGATAAAGATTGAAGTGAAGAATCATGTTAAATTTTTTATTTCTTAACTATTTATGTGAATTTATTAATGGTGTATTTATCTGATTATGCTTTCTTAATTTTATTTTACAAATTTCTAGAAGAAAATTTAACAAACACAAATATGGTTATCCTCCTCCAAACTAACCGTCTCCGTCCCAAAATATAAGCAAACTTTGGTCAACAAAAGTGAATATATTTCGACCAAATTTTGAACCAAATACATCAAATTTTTTTGACTCATTTTTGTTTATATTTTGAGACGGATTGAATATGTATTTTGTTTCGAAGTCAACAATGTACATATAAAACTATACCACTGTTCACTACTATAAATACATAATAACTAAATCATAATTAAAATTATATGCACAAATTTTAGTGCAATAATAAAAAAGTGTCCGGCTAGACGCTAATTTGTCTAATAGAAATTGGAAACACGGATTGAAAATAAAATTAAAAGTAGAATAGAGAGTAGAAAAACCTCATATCCATATTGTTAACATCGCTAAACTCAATCGGATTTGGATCCTCTTCAATTTTCTTTTTAATGTTTTCTCTCCAATGTGATCCTAACCATTTATTTGTTTATTTTCTCTCTCTTTTTAAGTATTATTTTATTTTTTATAATTTAATAACCATTGGATTAAGAAAATGAGAGAAAGTATTGAAGAGAAAATTGAAGAGGATACTCGATTCACATTTTATCCCACTACATAACGAATTGTACCTTTCCATAATTTGCCATGACCCATTGATATAATTTGCCATTATTGACAAAGTAAGAAGCAAATGATTGTGTTACTTTTTTCTTCGTCCATTCTCATACACAAATTATACATGTCGTGATGTCGGGACAAACCAATTGACCATGTCCAAGTAGTGTGTATATCTCAAGTCTCATCCCACGTATTTAACCCGGCATTTGATATACTTCCAAATCATAAATCTCATCATTATCCATTGACTGACTGTAACTGGTCGTCTCAAAACAAAACAAAGTATTCACTCCGGAATTTTTTATAAGTAAAAATTTCTTTTTACATATTTATTAAGGAGTTTGTTTTTTATTCTAGTTTTATGTGTAATTTAAGTGCAATTTTTAAAATGTTCTTTTGTCTTTTATGAAGTCTACTCCTATTTAGATGTAATCATCATTAGTACTACTCCAACATAGATTACTTGTAGAAATGAATAAATGCATGTGTAGTGGTATTGTTGGAAAAAAATATTAATTAGAGTTGAATTTAATGATTTTTGCTTATATTTAAAGCCAAAATTTTTTGTTGACTTTTGCTTATAAATAAGGCCGGAGGGAGTAAGCGTTCTAGATTCTACATTTTATTTTTCACCATAGGTCCATAACATAACACCACCATTGATTGGAGTGATAGTATTGTAGAATGATTTTATCACACGTACTCCTCCGGCCTTAATTATAAGCAAATTTTACTTTTTAGATACATTGAATAATTAATGTATCTAGTACACTTTTTAGACTAAATACATTAGTTATTCAATGTATTTAAAAAGTGAAATTTAGTTATAATTAATTTCGGAGGCTGTACTACATATCCATAAATAATTGACTAAGTTTATGTTTAATTGAATGGGATTGTGACTCATTATTTTTGTCATCACAATGTCATTCTACTTATCATTGTTATCGTTGTTATATCCTTAAATAAATTAACCACCTCTTCTCAGAAATGTGTCGTATAATTAGGGGTGCGTAAAAAATCAAGTTAATCATAATAAAACTATTAATTAAATCAAATTCAATTTTAACAATTAATTTCATTTTATAAAAAAACCACACCAATTCATTAACAAAAATCCAATTATAAATCTATTTACTTTTTTATAATTGGTTTGCAATTGGTTTTCAAATTGAAGCTCAATGTGATAAAAACTCAGTCTTTCAAATTCAATAAATTTTAACAAAAAAATTCAGAAAAAAAGTTGCCGATCTTTTTTGGCGAAAGTTCCTGATTTTTTCCAAAAAATACTTTCCAATTATTTTCGCAAAATTTTATGTTTTTTCGGGAAAAAAGGTTCTGATCTTTTTTCGTGAAAAAAGTTCTGATATTTTATACGGAAAAAAAGTTCCTAATTTTTATCGGAAAAAAAGTTTCCGATCTTTTTTCAGAAAAAAAGTTCCCGATTTTTGGCATAAAAAGTTCTGATTTCAGCTAAATACAATTTCGGAGTTTTTTCCAAAGAAAGATTTCCGGTCTTTTTTCGCGAAAAAAGTTCCGATATTTTATTCGAAAAAAAAAAGCTTCTGATTTTTATCGGAAAAAAAGTTTCCGATCTTTTTTTAGAAAAAAGTTCGCAATTTTTTGCGGAAAACGTTTTGATTTCAACTAAATACAATTTCAGAGTTTTTTCCGAAAAAATATTTCGATCTTTTTTGCAAAAAAGTTCCGTTATTTTATTCGGAAAAAAGCTCCTAATTTTTACCGAAAAAAGTTTTCGATCTTTTATCGGGAAATTTCTTTCAATTTTTTAGAAAAAAATATCCCGATTTTTTTTGCAGGTGCTGATTTCAAATAAATACAATTCCGAAATTTTTTTCCGAAAAAATTTCCGATATTTATGTTTCCGCTCTTTCTTCGGGAAAATTTTTCAATTTTTTCAAAAAAATGTTTCCAATTTTTTCGCGGAAAAAAAGTTTCGATTTCAGATATATACAATTTTCGGAGTTTTTACCATAAAAAAGTTTTCGATCATTTTTCGCAAAAAAAGTTCCGATATTTCATTCGAAAAAACTAGTTATTTCCTCCGGACTGATATTTTTTTTTTTGCCAGATAGCCTAGCGGCTAGCCTCTGGTCTGATATTTACTCAGTAACAATAAGTAAGTTAATATCTCGACATATTTTGGAATAATCATGCATTTTTAGAGCTGAATTTCCTACAATTACTCCATCACACAGTAATCGATTTAGGTCGTTTGTTCTAGAATTAATGGTTGACATTGTTTTATCTGAAATGAATGACTATGATCTAGTACTGCATGAAACAATGTGAAATCCTTAAGCATCAAATTTAGGTCCTGCATATTTACAATCGCACTCTATCAAGAGGCCTACGATATTACTCTTGTAGGAGGGTTAAAACTCATATATGTCACTCATATCTCTCGATATGATTTGTCATTTGACTTAATATCTGGAGTACATAATGGTTTTATGTCAAAGAACAGTAAACATCACTATCACTATGAGAATAACTTATGACATTTATATAACACACTATGTAGTATTTTCTTGATTGATCAATCCAATATAAATATTACCCTCAATATTTATATTTATGTGAAAATTTAATATCTCATGTCCATGATCCGTGAGATGTGATCGTCAAATTACGTACTCACATTATAATTTTTAAGGTTAATAGGTATTTACCCTCTGTAAAGTAGACGAATTTTATTTTACCCCATGTAATTATTATTTTATTTTTTTTAGATTACCTCTGTAATGTTTTTTTATTTTTTTCGCAGTGTATTTTATCCTCCTGTGTTGAAAACAAAAATTCGAAAGGGGGTAAAGTACACTATAAAAAAAAATAAAAACACATTACAAAGGGTAATTTCAAAAAAAAAAAATTACAAATATTAAAATAAAATTCGCCTACTTTACATGTGGTAAAAACCTATTTACCCTAATTTTAACGTATACTATCATCTCACTTCACAATAAAGCTTGACTATAAACATTTTAAAAATAGTGTCTTTATATTTAACACGATCTCACAATTAAATCACACTTAATGTTTTATTAAACAGGTTAACTATTTTATAGTGTGCGTTTGATTTGCTAAAAAACAAAGGACTAGATTGGACAACTTTTGTTGTACTCTGTTTGATTCATAAACTGATTAAGGGACCTGACAAAAGAGACAGTAAGGAACAGGACAAAAACAAGATTTTTTATCCCCCACTAAACTACATGACAACTTTTTATCCACAGTACAACTATAAAAAATACGAAAATATCCATTTTATTTTCGAATATAATAAATATTATTTCTCTATCTCTCTCCAATACAGGTTTGTCATGTGCTGTATTCTCTTATTTTGTCTTATAGTGTTTTGTCCATTATTTGCTAGTTTGCAAATGAAATTGACCATAGAATTTTTATTACTTTGAAACAAATATAATAATTGAAATGCCTTATATATTTATATATAGAAAACTAGATACGAAGATTATGATACAAAAGAAAATTCAATTGATATTTATTTATCTATTAAAATTGACTCTAACATATATGAGGTTTGTTCACGGAGACAAATATTCTAAAGTTAATTCAAAAATTGTAAACTCTCTTGTTCACCACACCTATGCTATACTACGAGAACCATACATACCACCATAATTGATGTTTTTCCACATCATTGGATAGGGACGTAGAAAAACATGATTGATGATTTAATAGTATAAAATAAAGAAATGATAATAGCAACACCATTGGCTTGAAACCCCGGGCGATCCACAGAGATAGGGATACATCATACATATGGGAATTGAGACATCACCATCAACTTTTTTGTTTAACCAATAAGAATCATTTAGTAATATTACTTTATCAATTATTATCATCTTAAGTGGTTGAGCCATTCGTGGCTCTGTTTTTTTTTATAAAAAAAAATACTAAACAGTGCTCCGGATATTAATTAAACATTTAAAAATAATTTTTTTGTCTTGGAATATAAAAATTATTTTATCAATATTTATCTTTTATTTTTATTTTTGTATATTTAACAAGTATTCCGGCGACACTGTTTAGCATGACTTTTTTTTATATACTACTACAATGTATGAACAACAGTAAATTTAAATTTATGAGTCTAGAAGTCCTAGCTCAACTGGCAAAAATGCCGAAATTGTTAGGTCGGACGTCATGACCCGGGTTCGAACCCGGGATCTCACAGTTGTGTGAGTTTAATTTCAGTAGATTTACCACTTCATTTAAGACCAAAAAAAAAAAATTTAAATTTATGAATTTTCATCTTGTGATATTTAAAAGAAACACGGGTTTGAATTATAAAAAATTATATTATAAAAATTTGTGATGAATTTTGATTCAATTAAAAGTATATTGATTAATATAAATTAATTGCCAAAATTGAAATATAAAAATTTAATACACATAGAATTTCTTCAATAACCAAACAATTTAAGGCGATTGAAGCTTTAGAGTTTCCTCAAGAGTCGAGTAATTTTTTTTTTTTTACTATCAGTTTAATCTGATTTGGGAATTAAATTTTTTTTAAATGAGTTTTAGACTTAATTCAACCCTATAAAACCAATTTATAAGGTGATGATTTGCATGTACTTTATAAACACATATTCAGGATATTTCATATCCGATGTGGGACTTCTAACACACCCCCTGATTGAAAACATATTATCAAGCGGCTCAAGGAATCTTGGAGAGGCTCTGATACCATATTATAAATAAGTATGTGCTTAACTCATCCCTATAAAACTAGCTTGTAAGGTGATGATTGTCATTTGCTCTGGTACCATATTAGAAATAAGTATGGTCTTAACCCATCCCTACAAAACCGCATTATAAGGTGATGATTGTCACTTACTTATAAAGACATATTCAGATCATCACAAATCCAATGTAGGACTTTTTAACACACCTCCCCTCCGATCACAGTTGTGTGGGATTGAATCGTAGTCATTTTTACTAAACTTAAAAACAATTACCAATGAACTAACTAACAATTGGTAGAATCAAACTATTTTTTTTACAAAGTAGAGTCAACCAATTTAAGATGGAGATTTAGGCCTAAAAAAAAGGGAAAAAGAATTGACCAGCTAATCATAGATCTTAAATATTTCTTTGGATTAAAAATGTTTTTTCTCTGGATGAAATTTTAAAGTTTTATTGTTTGTTCTAAAAAAAAATTGTATTTTTTATATATTATAAAAATCCTATTTTCTAATCCTCATAAAAGTTATCCTATAAACAATTTTAATCTTTATTGTCAAGTTAGCAGAAATTGTTAAATATTTATTATACATAAAATATAATAAGACAAATGTAAGGATTAAAAGTCGAAATTCACATAAAAGTAGAGACAAAAAACATATTTAACCTTAAAAAAATTCTCGACGTTTATGTTTTTTTGGTGTTTTACATTTCTAATCTTTTTATTACTTCCTTTTTATTTTTTTATTTTGTTTGATTTCACGGGCTCAATCTACATATATTCGCTTGCATATAGAATTTGGTTCAAAATTATTAGAATATAAAAATTATTTCAAAAATGGCATGTAATTTCTTCGTAAAAAAATTACAGAGGAAGGTTTCTGTCTCTTGCAATGAAAAGGGGCAAGAGCCCAAAAAATAAAAATACCATAATTTTTAATCTGTTTGAAAATCAGCCACGGTTTTATAGTTTTTTATGTTGTACTTTACTCAAAGGGAGGTTTCTCTCTATTGCAATCATATTTTTTAGTGATTTAAAATTCTATTGATTTTTTTTCCTTTAAAATAGAAATGTCTTTTTCTCATTTTAATCCATGAATAAACTAGTAGTAATTATAATTATGTGTGTAAGAGTTAAATTAGTCGATTGAACCATTTTTTAAAATGATTTGAAGGCATGCACGCCCCTTGTTTAATTGATTGTGAATTGTAATCAGATTTTTAGCTAAATTAAGCTTATACTAGAGGAAGTATTTCACTTATTTGATAGTTATATTTTATAAAATATTTAGTCATATCATGTATGTGTTTAAAAGTAGGTGGTTGATATTTCCTCGTTTTCTAGATATAATAAGTAAATAAAAAGAATCCATCGTAATTCGTAAATACCATTTGAGATTGACTCTGATAACTTGAACATGTCATAACTAAAATATTAGTATTTGTAAAAAAAAAAAAAACTAAAATATTAGTTCTCTTATTTATCATATTAGAGTTTCACTGTGTATTTGCTTGTTAAATATATTTTTAATTCTTATAAATTACATATTTTTAAATTGAAAATATTATTTATTTTTAGTCCGTATTAGTATTTTATAGGGGCTGTTTTGATTTTTGAAGGACCAAAAGTATCTATTTTTTATAAAAAATAAATTAAAATAGAGATCATTCTTACAGATTGTAAAAATTAAGGAAGACTAAAATTATCATTTAAATTGAATTGGAGCAAATTTTAAAGAATGTGATTTTGTAAAGATTAAAAAAAAAAACATTACATTTACTTTTTCAAGCAATGTGAGACTTCAAACTTCACTAGGTACACAACAATCTTCCTTTCAAATGTGAGTTCATTCAATTCATTATATTGCCCCTAAAACGAAAACATTTTTTTATCCACATATACGTACTACTCATGTTGTCGTCTCACTGAAATACGCTTTCTAACCATTATTATTGTTAGGAAAATTTTCAACATAAGAAGTTGGTCCAATCCATTGTCAAATCATCAACTCATATCACTATTAGGACACGAGGAGAGCTTGGGGCATTATCGGCATTAAGTCAAGAGTAATCGTACAAGTGTATGTCTCGGTTGGACATCATATTTTTACTCAAAATCTTAAGACATTAAATTTATAAGTTATCTCACTTATATGTTGTTCAATCTTCACTATTTTAAGCAATATGAAACTTTCAACCTCGTATTTGACTACATAACAATCTATCCCTTATATGTGAGTCCGTTCAATTTATTATGATCCTACTAGGCACCAACGAAGAAGACTTGAAGGCTTGAACCACAAGAGTGGAATCAGTTTCTAACCATAAATTTAACCAATGTTTTATATGTCAATATTTTATTCATTCATAATCGCTGTAAAATTAATCAACTACACAAGTATCAATAATTTTTCTCTCAAGTGTGAGTCTCTTGCATTTTATATTTGATCCAATCACTAATTTGGAGAAACGTCACCCGGGAGCGCAATAATTACTTGGTTTTGACACACCATCAATATAAACTAATTTTACACTGACATTCAATAAGTAAGAAAGTGACATATAACAATAGATACCAAGTATAATCTTCAACCTAAAACTAGAAGAGTGTATATTTTACACATAGCTTATAGCTTATTAGATACATTACCAAAGAATGAATTGAATGAAATAATGAATGAATTGACTTTGTACATCTACAATGGATCATTTCTATGGTTAGATCTCTCAACTACACTCTAAGAATTCATAATCTGTTGCTAACTCAAGCAAATTGAAGACATGATTTTGATTTCAACTTCTATGTCCTAAATAATATCTTTTGAGTGCTTCTGTTCTACCACTTTGTAGATTCTAAAAGCAAAAGAGAGAATGCCTATAATGTACAACCTAAAAACTTAGATTGAATTGGTTGTTGTTTGTCTACTAACCAATTCATCTAAAGCTTCCTTCATCCAAGCATATGGGCATATTTCTTTTGCTTCATCCACAGTCAACTGGATGATACAAATGAAAGAAACTTTAGGACAAAATAAATAAATAAACAAAATAATGCTACTTAATTAAGATAGTGCAATTTGAAAGATGAATTGACATTTGAAAAGGACACAAAAATATATAAATGCCACTTGATTAAGATTAGGTTTTGAAAATAAGGTATGCAACCGCAATCTGAGCCGCAACATCAAAATTTTTATGTCTACACAAGAAATATGTTATATTTCGACACAACGTTGACACCAGACACTGTATATTGTACAATTTTGATTTTTTTTTTTATTGATTACGTCTCTCACTTTAAATCAAATCGATACTTGAATTAATGTATTTTATACGGTGTTTGTATACAGTCAATGTTTTGTGTCTAAATATCATTGCTCTTTAAACAACTACAATTGAGGTTGCAAAAGCTGTATTATTTGACTGTTATTCTCCGTAATAGCAAGTATCGTGTTACAATTGCGAAAAAGCATGATTATTGTAATTAGGATGATAAAATGAAGTATGAAGTCATATACTTACCCATTTTCTTTTTCTTAAGTTCATTTCTGGCCAATTATCCAACTCCTTGCTAACAAGCAAAGGGAACATGTATCCTTCATGCATAGTGGGTTGGCGTTTGCTCTTATAGTACCATTTACCCAAATTATTCTGCAAGAAAACAACCATAATACACAAAGTAAGAATCACAATACAAATTATTATTATTATTTGATGAAAAAAGAATAATCAAATCTAAAAAGTGATTCCAATTTGCAAATACTTACTTCAACACTTCCAATAACTCCAGCTTCCTCTATGGTTTCTCTCAAAGCAGCTTGTTCCATGGATTCATCACTTTCCCAACCACCCTGAGACCAAAACAACAAAGAACATGTTAGAAACAAAAAAAAACAAAAGGATTGAAATTTTGAAAAATGAAACAAAATGTAATATTGTAGAGGAAAAAACAATACCTTTGGGAATTGCATTCCACTGCCCTTTTGAGCACTAATCAAAAGAACTTCTATTTCATTTTCTTTGGTTCCATTGACTTTGTATCTGTATGGTATGCATCTGTTCAATTCAAAACCACAAAAGAAAAAGAAGTCAGATTAACAATTAATTTAATTCCAAATATATCAAACAATAAGTCAAATTTAAATTAAATTCACCAAAAATATGTAATTTTGTTTAAAAATAAATTAATAATTACATTTTCCCTTTTCCTTCTAATGATTCAATAATAATCAAATTGTGTCAAAAAAAAAAATTCAATAATAATCAAATAAAAGGGCATAGTTATAAATCATTTAAAAAAAACCCCAATTGATAAAAACCTAAAAAAATTCAAAAATTGTCAATCATCTTCAATTGCAAACATTAAAAATACAAACTTTGAGAAACCCCAATTGAAAAAACCTTAGAAATTTAAAGAGTTATCCATCATCTTCAATCCCAATATTAAAAATCAAATTTTTAAGAAACCCCAATTGAGAAAGTCATAAAAATTTCAAAATCTGTCCATTATCTTCAATTCCAAACATTAACAATCAAAAGTAAAAAATTTAAGAAACCCCAATTATAAAAAAGAAAAACTTTTTTTTTCAAAAATTATTCATCATCTTCAATTCTAAACATTAAAATTACAATTTTTATGAAACCCCAAAAGAATAAATTATTACAAGAGAAAGAAAGAAAGAGAGAGAAAAACACACCCCACAACTTGGCGACACCCTTTCTCATATCGTTGCAAATGTCTTCCTGTTCTGGGAGAGACCAAACACATCATGTTTTCCAATTGTTGACGGAAAAAATCAGAATTATGAACTTTCTTAGAAAAGAGTAAAGGGTAAAAGAATTTGGAAGCCAAAGTCCTTGAAAGTAAAAGACCCATTACAATTCGTTTGTTATTGTTGTTGTTGTTGATTCTTTTGTTGATGAGAAAAAGAAAAGAGAGAATAAGAAGAAAATTATGATTATTTTGAGATGATGAAGAAGTAATAATAACAGACATAAAAAGAGGATTGAATGTGTAATGTGTTGTGTTTGAAACAAATGGAAGAGGTTGGATGTATATGTATCTACCTGTTCATGAACACGTGTCTGCGCGTGGAACTTTTCTTTTAGACAGGTGCGCGTGGAAGTTACTATTGCGTTCAAATGAATAAAACACACATGGACCGGTGCGTTTACTCACGCGCATTTATTGAAAGTAAACGTTTTATTTATTTATTTTTTTGAAAGAAGGCAAGCTAGTTGCAATGGAAATTCATGTTGTGGTTACAAAAAGAACTTGTAATTAATTTTAAATTTAGTTTTAAAAAGTATATTTTTTTGACAAAATATTTTAAAAAGTTATTAGTTATACAAAATAAATCATTTCTTGTATAAAATAAATAAATAAATCTTTTTTTTGTTAAATTAAGATATCTTTTGGTATAACTTTTTTAGATCTTAAAAATTATCTGCAAGGTTATTAGAATATGTATATTTCTTATACAAATCTTTATACTTAATATATACATATTCTAATAAAGCTAAAAGTCAAAATAACAACTATTAAAAAAAAAACTAAGTTGTTTGGTAATTGTTGTTTTCTTTAGATTCTAAATTTTTATTTTACTCATAAAAATAACGCAATTTTTATTTTACTCATAAAAATAACGCAATTTTTTTTACCAAAAATTTATTGAAAATCTATTTGGTTCAACTTCTCTTTTTATTTTTGAGTAAAAAATACTTCATCAGATCTGCAACATTGTCATCCAAATCTTCATCAAATTTATAATGAGTTGAAAAGTGAGGTACAAACTTGTAAGTTTAGGTTTGTCTACTAATGAGTTCACTTGGTGGAATTTGGACCCCCTAGTATTAGAGCTTATTTCGCTAGGAATAGGGATGACATTCCTTATTATAGGTTTTGTTAGTTGTTTTTGAGAGTTTGTTTTGGCATCGTACTAAGACGAAAAACCAATTAATAAATAGAAGAATGAATAAAGAGAAATATTCAAAGAAAGGGTGGTGGCTAATCCTATTGGGTAAAAAAAAACCTATAAGGATATTTGTGTCTTGTTTTGGCTATTTTTTTAGTTTTAGAAGTCCAAAATTATCTATAATTTTTTTTAACCATATGATCTTAGAGAAAAGGAGTCATAGTAGTCAGAGTTCTACCGCTAGATAAGTAAAGTATGATCACAAAATTGTTCCATCCAAAAATAATCGAAATCAAGTTTATCCAAAATCCATTCTTTGATGAAACTAATTAACCACTTGAATCAATGACTTGGTTTCTATAAATAAATTCAATATACAACATCGAATATTATAACTTTCTTAAATAACACCTTATATATTTATTGTATATACAATAAAATACTAAATAACCATCATTACTATTATATAAAATAAAATAATTTCGTTGAATAATAAGGAAAAAAATTATTTATAAGTTCTCTTTAATTAATTTCTGTAAAACAATATTCTAGAATCTAACTTGGTATAATTTAACTAAAGTCAACTATATATTGTTGGTAGTTGACAATTTATTTAAATTAAAGGGTAAATAGTTATTTATCCCCCTTCAAAATACTCGAGTTTTGATTTACCCCCTGCCTGATTTTTTTTCTTCAAAACAAACCTTACAATATAAAGATTATCTTATTTACCCCCTAAATGCCAACTAGACATTGAATCTTCATATGACATGCGTGCGTGGCACTTGACTTGGCAAAATAGGTGAGATGCCATGTTGAGTGGATTTTCTTTCATTTTTCTTTATTTATTTAATGCCATATAGATTGATTAATTAATTACAGTATATGTTCATTTTTTAAAATAAAATTTAAAAAAACAACTTCTTTATGGATTTCCCCATGGTATGCTCATCATCTTGATAACTACACCAAGAACAACAAAAGCAATTCCCTTTGTAGTCAGGTCTCAAATTCAAATAACACAAACTTAAAGATTTGGCTAGATTTTTTCTAAATTCAAATAATGCCATAGGTTTGATTTTTAATACATGATTTGGCTAGATTTTTAATGATTTGATTTCTCTAAACTTCTCTGGAGATGAATATATAGATTTGAAGGTTACTGGTTCTGGCAGTTTGGTTTGTTCTCAAACAAGGAAAACTTGAAAGACTAGTTTATGGGGTTGCTTGATGAATGGTTGTACTTCCTTTCTACTGTATGTTTTGTTTTTAGCACAATGAGCAACAAGCTCAATCAATGTCACTTGTTTTTCATTGTGGTTGTTTTTTATGGGTGGTTCTGCATTTTACACTCATCTCATTTTCACTCTTTTTCTTACTTTTTCAATTTTTAACAACATTCAAACTCTGGTGCAGCGGGAATCAGAATGAGTTGATTTGGTGCAGAGTGTACAATGTAGAAGATGAATGTTTGAGTGGAATCTCAAAAAAAAAATCTTTTAAAAAAATTAATAATTTATGAGATTGTATTATTTATTTATGTGGCACAAAATTTTTTAATAAAAAATCCACATAGGCATGCCGCATAAGATTCTCATATAGTCGTATGTCTTGTTGGCACTTAGGGGTAAATGGGAGAATCTTTATATTGTAAGGTTTGTTTTGAAAAAAAAAATTAGATAGAGGGATAAATCAAAACTCAGGTGTTTTGCAGGGGGTAAATGATTATTTACCCTAAATTAAATTATTTTGAAACGGTGAGGATTGGATTAGAGTTTGAAAAATGTTAACAAATAACATGTTAAAACTTGTGCAAATAAGTGATTTTCACATGTATTTAGTTTTTCTTTGTGATTTTTTGTTTGTCGTCGTCTTGTGCGGCGTTGTGTTTGTCGTCGTCTTGTGCGGCGTTTGTTGGTTTTTTGTTTTAATACTGTGTTTTGTTGATTCAAATTGACATATCAACCTCAACTCATTACAGATCTGATGAAGATAAAGACTTGGATATCAACGTTGCAGATCCGGGAGTATGAATATTCCGGTGACATTTATTCTGTCATATTTGTAGGCACTTTCATGATGCTGTTGTATGCTATTAACCTAGGTGTTGCGAGTTTGTTTGCAAATTCACCTTTTTCAGTTTTTAGCAATCTTGAATTTGTAATGATTTATGTATATTTCAATTTGAATGAATGAATGAATTTTTATTTTGAGTCAAAAAAAAAAAAAACTTGTGCATTTAACTTCTTAAACATTAATGTTTTTTTTTTTGTAACATTAAATAGAAATTTTTATATTATATTTAGAACCTTAACGTATGTACTTAGAGTTTTACGTATTTCCACACTATAAGAATCTAATTATTTTTTAAATGAAATTTATTTAATGAATATGTGTTGAAGGACCCCAAATGCATATGTGTTGAAGGACTCCTTTCCTTAACTGCAAGGAGTTATGGTCTGTTTATATATTTACAGGACAATCGTATGTTTCTATATAATTTATAAAATATTTGCGTCTTTATCTATATTCTGTTAATTGGTGCATACATGACAAGTCCTAATTAACAATTTTTTTATATTAATCTTTATTAAAAATAAAAATTCAACAGAACTGTAAATGAATTTTATTTTGAATTTAATATGTTCAGTCAATGTAAATTAAAGTAGATATAGTGAGGTGATTTGGGGAATATACTTACAAGGTTATTATTACTTATTCGATGATTGTGTAAAATAATTTTATATTAGTTATATTCGTCTAAAAATATTAAGATGTAAATTAGTAATGCACATTTTTTTAATTGTACAAAATTATTCATTTTATTATTGTAACCCAATTTTAGATAAAGGATAATTTTGTTATTTAATGTTAAAATAAAAAACAACACCTAATTGTTTTCTCAATTGTCACAATAAACATCACCTAAATTTAATTTTAGATAAACCACTGAGCATGTTTTCCTAGATTGTCATTTTTGTTTTATAAGGTTGTTATTTGTTTACTTTTTTTTTTTTTTATTAAAAAGAGTAAGCAAGGTTAAAAAGTAGAGACATCCCAATTAGGTTGGCACCCCTCTAAGAGCTTAACCAAAAAGCTTACTCCCAAATATATTAAGAGAAAATAAAGAAAAGTTACAAACAAACTTGGGGGGACTAGACCAAAATCCAAGTAGGAGCTTGAAGAATAGAACTGCCTCATTAAAAACCTTACCTGTAAAACCCAAAGGGAAAAACCAGGTGAAGGGAAAAAGAGTGCAGTGCTCCATAATCAAAAACAAAGGAAAACAAGATAATAAGTGGAGGCAACTAAGCCAAACTCCACTAAGAAAGACAATAACGGAAATTAGGGAAACCATTCTTATTCCTAACCAACATCTCCTCAGCAAAAGAGGGAGGATTAGACCAAGTAGTAAAAGCATCCAAGGAAAGGCTATGGTTAGCAAAAGCATCAGCAACTTGATTCCCTTCTCTGCAAAGATGAGTGATCAAGAAATTGAACCTACAAAGCATATGATTGACATTCTTCCAACGATTACGTAAGGACCAGGGAATAGACTTGCCATTACTCTTGAAAGCACCAACCACAAGAATTGAATCAGACTCCAGCCAGAGATGAAACCAATTATTTTGAAAAGCAATTTCAATGGCTCTCATAGCTCCACAAAGCTCAGCAAAATAGGAGGTGGCATGACCTAAAGGTTCAGCAAAAGCAAGGATAAAATTCGCATGAGAATCACGAAAAACACCCCCACAAGAAGAGGATCTAGGATTGCCTTGCGAGGCTCCATCAATATTGCATTTAAGCCAAGAGGGCAAGGGAGGGTGCCAAACAATCTCTTTAACCAAAGGAACCCGTGGGCTGTGAATATTAATATCAAATTTCTTCAAGAAAGAAAAATCCTTAATAGAGAGAGAAGAGGCCTTGCGAGTATTATTGCCCGATAAATAAGTGGAGGCTTGGATCAAGCCAATGGAAGTTCTCCAAGTGATGATACTATCTTTGAAACGAGCTTGGTTACGAGCAAACCAAATGGTATTTAGCAAGTGAATAATGGCAGCCGTAAGGGTAACTTTGCATTGAGGAGACCACCCCGCATCACAAAATTCCTAAATATCATCCATAGTATTAAAATGAAACGTAGTGTCCAAGCATCCTGCAAGCCAAGACCAAAGACGCACAGCATATTCACAAACAAAAAACAAATGAAAAGAAGTTTCATCATACCTTTGGCAAAGGTTGCATATAGAAGGTAAATGACAACCTCTAGCACGCATATTCTCATCTGTAGGAAGCTTATCAAGCATTAATCTCCAAACCAACAAAGATTTTGCTGGAGGAATATCAACACTCCAAATACATTTGGCCCAAAGAAGATCTTGCCAAGCATGAGATTTAAAGTTGTAAGCCTCTTTAAGAGTAAGACAACCATCATCAGTATGTTTCCAAAGAAGCTCATCATGAGTAGGATCCATAGGTAAAACGACATGATTCACGATAAGATCTAGAGTAGGGAAGAGTTGAACAAGATTAGCAGGGATACACCATTTGCCATTGAGAACATAATCACAAACCCTAGATGTCAGATGAGACGAAATATTGGGAGGAATATTAAACTGAGAAGCCAAGGAAGTACCACACCAAACATCATTCCAAAAGTTTATGTTGTCATCATTACCTATAAGCCAAGTTGAGTTGTTCTTAATGTCTTCCATCTCTTCTTTCACACTGCTCCAGATGGAGGAAAATATATGATATTTGATACAACGATGATTTTTAAAAACTCTATCCTTCAAAAGTCGGGCCCAAGAGCATTGAGAGTTGAGAAGCTTCCAACACAAATGAAGGTTAGAAGCTTTGTTTAAACTAATTAAAGAGCGAATATTTAAACCACCTTGGGAGTAAGGCCTACAAACTTTTTTCCAAGAAACAGTAACAAACTTCCTTTGATCCACATCACCACTCCAAATGAAATTACGAATAGCTCTCTCCAACTCTTTAACCAAAGAAACAGGCCAGGAGTAGAGAGAGATGCTATAGACTATCATGCTATGAATCACTGACCTAACCAATTGAGCCCTACCTGCAATAGATAAGAGAGAAGCTTTCCAGGTAGAGAGTTTAAGTTTGATTTTGTCAGCAATAGGTTGAAGAAAGCAAGCTCTAGGTCTACCCTTGAAAATAGGGACCCCCAAATATTTGAAAGGAAAAGAGCCAATCTTGAAGCCAAGGAGCTGCACAATCAAAGCTAACCTGCCAGCAGTTATGGAACCAGAAAAAATAGTAGATTTAGAATTACTAATAACCTGACCTGATTCTAGGGCATAGGCAGTGAAGAGATCCCTGAGAGCTTTGAGACCAGAAAGGTTGCCTTTGCAATATATCATAATATCATCAGCATAGAAGGCATGAGAAGGAACCATGAAGTTTCTAGTGCCTTTGATTTGAGACAACTTGCCCTCAGCCACCAACTTATTTATACTCCTACTTAAAACATCTTCAGCAAGACAAAAGAGAAGAGGGGATAAGGGATCCCCTTGTCTCACACCTCTAGAGCACTTGAAGTAACCATGAGACCTACCATTAATAGATACAGAGAGGAAAGCTGAGTTAAGAATGACATGGATCCAATTAATGAAAATCTCATTAAAGCCAAAACATCTCAGCACTTTGAAGAGGAAGCGCTAGTCTAAAGTATCAAAGGCCTTGGTGATGTCAATTCTGAGAGCCAGATTTCCACCAAAGGATTTGTTATGTAAGAGGTTGGCAGCCTCAGAGGCAATGCACAAGCAATCCTTAATATTTCTATCTTTAATGAAGCCATGTTGCTCTTCAGATAAAATGGAAGGAAGCACAGAAGCCAGCCTATCAGCTATGATCTTAGAGATAATCTTAAACTTGAATTTGGCCATAGCTATAGGCCTATACTGGTCAATAGAAGAGGCTTCAGGAATTTTTGGAATCAAAGCAATGATGTTGGAATTAAAGCCTGGGAGAATCCAGCTAGAAGTAAAAAAATTCCAAAACAGCATTATGGACATCATGTTTCACAATATCCCAGTAATGTTGGAAGAAGAAGGCACCAAAACCATCAGGGCCAGGTGCACTGCCCTTATTGAGGTCAAACACAACTTTCTTAATTTCCTCATGGGAAGGCAAGAGAGTCAGAAGAGAGTTAACATCATCAGTAACAACATGAGGAATGACTTCAGCTGCAAGTAAAGAGTCCTGCAACACAATGTTAGAATTAAACAAGGAATTATAATAACCCACCACATGTTCAGCAATAAGATCTTGATCAATGATCACATTATCCCCATCTTGAAGAGAGGAAATGTAATTGGTGGAGGTACAAATTTTGGTAATTTTGTGAAAATAGTTGGTGTTTCTGTCCCCATGGAGATGCCAATTAACTCTAGATTTCTCTTGCCAAAAGGCTTCTTCCTTGTTGAGAGCTTCCTCATAGTCGCTGTTAGCAAGTTTTTCTTGTTGAAGAAGCAAGTCAGAAGGGCCCTGCTGTTGAATCAGAGCTTGAATCTGTTGAAGGTTATTCTCAGCATTTTTAACTAACACATGCACGTTACCAAAGGTGTTAGCATTCCAAGCCTTTAGCTTATGCTTTAAGGCTTTCAATTTAGAACTGAGAATATACATAAGGGAGCCTATAACCTCAGAGTTCCAACTGTCTTTAATCACATCTTTACATTCAGGATGTAAACTCCACATTTTCATAAACTTGAAAGAGGAAGCAAACTTGACTTCAGAAACTTGAAAATCTAACAAAATGGGAAAATGATCTGATTTATGCCTCAGGAGAGTAGAAACAGCATTGACATTGCAAAGATCCATCCAAGCTTGATTACATATAGCCCTGTCTAATCTCTTTTCAGTGTGTCTCAAGCCACTTCTACCATTAGACCAAGTGAACTCAGATCCTCTAGTTGGTAAATGTATCAGATTAGAAGTGTCACTCCAATTTTGAAATTCCTCCATAGGTAATCTAGCTGGACTAGACCTTCCTCTATGTTCATGAGCTCCAAGAATAACATTAAAATCCCCTATGTAACATCAAGGCAAAGGGTATTGAACCTGCAGATTAGTTAGAGAAGTCCAAAGCTGTCTTCTAGTCAAGTAATTGGTTGAAGCATAAATAGCAGCTATAGCAAAAACATGATTATTGCTACAAACAGAAAAAGATAAAAACTGATCACTAGAGATAAGGATAGTAGGAGAAAGTTGAGTCCTACAAAGACACCAAATGTTAGGCACCTGATTAACTCTATTGTTAACAGAAAAACATTTTAAGTTAAGATTAGACAACCATCTTCTAGGAAGATTATCAATATCCATCCAGGGTTCAGAGATCAGGATAATATCAGGATTATGTTGAATAACAAGCTTTTTCAAGGCTAGTCTTGTTGGGGAGTTAGCCAAACCCCTAACATTCCAATAAAGACACTTCATTTGAAAGGCCTGGAAGGAACAACCTTTGATCTGGTTGTGTAATTGTCCCTATTAGCCCGAGCCAATCTCTTTTGATTCCTCTTCTGACCTCTATTCTTCACCACTTGAAAGCCCTCATCTTGAACCTATCCCTCAGGAAGAATAGTAGTTTCATCTTCTTCTTCATCAACCATATTTGCCCATGATTGTTTCAAAAAATTCATATCTTGAATCACTCTTTCAGGGGTAACCATAGTTGTGCCTTCATGAACAATCAATTGATGCTGAGTGGCATCAACAAAGGTGCCATGTGAGCTGTCTTCTGAAGCTGCATCATTTAGCTCCTCATCTAAGTGCTCTGTTGCCCTAGGGGAGTGTATAGGGCTTAAAACAGTTCCTTTCTCTGTTACCCTAGGGGAGTGTATAGGGCTTAAAACAGTTCCTTCAAACTTGGGGGTACCATTGTTATTAGCTTCCTCTTGAACGTTCAACTGAGCCTCAGGGCTAATCAAGAGCACTTGATTAGGCAAACCAACAAGCTGAGTGGACTCTTCATTATTGATGTTAACCATTGTGTCAGGTCCATTGGTTTCATTCCTAGGAGTATCATGTTGCTTGGAAGCGTTATCAGAAGATGTATGCTGAGCAGCTACAACAACACTTCTCTTCTTTAAACCTTTTTCTTTGTCATTCTTTCTCTCCATCTCCTTTTGATTTCTCTTACAGTTGATCACTTGATGACTAATACTCTTGCAGTAGGAGCAAAATTCAGGAACATGCTCATAATCTAAGTCAACATAAAATGCAAATCCTTTTCTCTCCACCATTACTTTATATCTGAGGGGTTGGCTAATATCAATATCAACCAAAACCCTAGCATACTGCCCAAAAGTACGTTCGTGCATGGGTTTGGCAGTGATAGCATCCATACAAATAGGTGTCCCAAGGCTCCCTGCTATGGTAAAGAGGATAGTTTTGTGCCAATATTCCTGTGCCAGTCCATAAATTCGCACCCAAACCTGTGCAGAGGTATTTTGTTGCAACTTTGGGTTAAAATCGCGCGTCCAAGCAAAAAGTTTGAGCAAACCTGGATTGATATTCCATGAACGAACAGAACGAACACGTTTGACGTCTTCTAATGAAGAAAAGGTGAATTCATAATAACCTTTCCCCAACGAGATCACTCCCCATCGTGAAAGATTGTTCCAGATCACAGATAGCTTCTCTTTTTAAGGCAACCAGTGTGAGAGGTGTTGCACCCTTGGGCCATATGATACGACCATGGAGATTGTGTTTACACGCTTCCAAACCCGCGTTATAAGCTTCATCAGGAATCTCGATTGCTAAACCATCTCCTTTCACAACCGGTTGTTGTAGTTGGGACACCGGTATGTCACACAAATTAGTTAGGGCTTGAGCAAAAGTCTTATGTTGTTTGATTGGTGCAGCGTTGGTGTTTGTAGGTTCATTGGTAATGTCTAAGAATTTCCAAGGGATATTAAAAGTGGACATGATGATCGAAAGCAAAGGAACAATCAAGGCTAGGGATTTGCCGTCATGTTCATCCCCGGTCTCACACTAGTTAATTCTCTGTTATTTGTTTACTTGGATTTGATATGTTTATAATTATTTGAGTGTAAATTAATAAAATGGGTGCATATCATTTAATTATATCTATTAATGTAATCCTCATGTTTTTTTTCTCCAAACATAGCATAAATTTTTACTAATATTAACGAATGCTCATCATCAGTAAGAATAAAAGAGTGCATGCCAATTTATTTTCTCATTACAAACCAATAATATTATTTTCAATAAACTTTTTAGTAGTTGGTCACGACTCACGATAAAAAGAGTGCATGCCAATTGGTTGTTAAAAATTTACAATGAAAAAAGTCGCAAATTGACGGCATGAGTGACAAAATGGAACTTTCTCTTAAAACAAACATTAAGAAGAGAGCAGTCATAATCACAATATCGTAATACATATTATTATTTTTTTTTACAAACGTAATACATATTATTATTATTATATATTAATAATATTATTTTTTATATAGAGTTTTATTAACGAGTGTCCCGAAACATTATTTAAACAGTTCATTTATAAAAATATTTTATTTAAAAAGTTAAACAAAAAATATTAAATATATTGACTTTACAAATTTTCATTAAACTAGCTCATGCCGTGCACGAAATAATTTTCTTTTTAAATATTATTTATGTATTTATTTTAATATATTATTTGTGCAATATTTAGTTAAAAATACTAAGATAAAATTGAGATATATTTTGCATGATATATGTTTAACAATGTTATAAGATAGAGCGAGATGACGAATATTATTTCGCTTCCCGTTTTATACTATTAAGAGATAAATTATTTCTCTCATCTTCAAATCTGTGACTATATAATGACCTTTTAAATATAAAATGATTATAAACTTCATTATCAAATGAAAATTTAATTAGTCTAGGTGCATTTTTAACAGTGGGGTCAAAAGTGTTATGCGTTTCTCATTCTACACCTGTGAGAGATTCTATCTCTCTCTCTCTCTCTCTCTCTCTCTCTCTCATTATTTCTACATCTCTCGAACAAAATAATTTTCATTTTTTAATAATATTTATTTTCTTATGTTATTTTTTTTTTGGAAGTTTGTCTATATATGTCACTTTTCATTTTATATTATTTTGAATGTTGCCTATATTTTTCTTTCAATTATTTATGAGATTGATTTTGTATAATTTACTTGAGTATGAAAATACGATATATGTTTAAGGATGTTACATGGGCAAAGTGTGGTGGAAAATACTCATTCATTCCCCGTTCAACAACATTATGAGATTCTATCTGACTTCTTCTTTTTCTACTCTCTATAGGAACTCCATCAACAAAATTTTAAATGAATATTAAGATACTTTGATAATGTTCATATTCTCAACCTTTTTTTTTGTCATTGTACCACAATGAAGCAATTTTAACGTGTGAGCGTCAAATGAAAAAATCTGTGTATGAATCTCCACTTACATTGATAAATTAGCATCCCGAAAAAAGTTTGAACGAATGTTTATGGAAAGTTTAAAATTGAAATTATAAAAAAAAAATCATTTGATTATCAAAAATTTAAATTATATTAATTTATTTTAGATTTCAATTCCCATAGATTTTTTCAGTTGGATGTAATATAGTGAATGTGCGACGAACACACAATAAGGAAAACCTCTTGTAGTCGAAATTCAAATTTTAATTAGTCAATGTCTATTTTTAATAGTAGAGTGGGAAGTGTTTCCCGTTTCCCATTAAGAGATTCTCTCTCTCTCTCTCTCTCTCTCTCTCTCTCTCTCTCTCCCGCCCCCCCCCCTCTCTCTCTCTCTCTCTCTCTTTATAATTATATATATATATATATATATATATATATATATATATATATATATATATATATATATATATATATATTATTTTCTAATGAATATTAATAAAATTCTCGTGTTCGGTTCTCACTATCACATACATTAATTTTTCATCTTAGGAATTATTTTTATCGTGGTAGATAAAATTTTAAAGGAAAATAAGTGATCCCCATTATAAAATATAAAAGTATGTATCTGCAATTGAAATTCAAATTTTCATTATTCAATGTATTTTTTTAATAATGGGGTGAGGAATGCTACCCATTTTTCATTCTATACCACTGAGACTCTCTCTCTCTCTCTCTCTCTCTCTCTCATTCTAGCCGTCTTATGTGTCCGTTACAGGACTCTATGGTTGCTCCATGAACAAAAAATAGTTGTAAATTCTTTATTATTTTTTAAGAATATCAATAAAATTCTCGCACTCTTATTCAAAAAAAAATCTCCCACTTAGTTCTCACTATCATCTACGAACACTTTTTATCATGGATCACTTTTCATCGTGCTAGATAAAATTTAGAGATAATTAGTCAAGGTATAATTTTAATAGTTATAATTTTCGGATGGGACTTTTTCTGTCGAGTGTCTGGTTGATAGGGTGGAACTTTTATCTTGGAAATGGTTTTTAGGTAAAAATCCTGGTAACCCGTGTTCCTTTTATGAGTGGGCTATTCACCCTACTTTCTATTGGAACCGATAGAGTTTGGTTGGGTGTGGACTTGGGTCTCATGGTTGTAGTTGATTGGAGGTCCTCTTGTTGCTTTTTCTTACCTTGTGGTTCATCTTATCTCTCTCTTTCTCATTGGGGTATTCATCTTGCAGTGGTGTTGTTGAGGTGTTTTATCTTATTGTTTGTGTGCCTTCTTTTTGTTGTAGGTCCTTATCTGTTTTTCTTGTCTTCTTAGAGTGTACTTCTGGTACCTCTTGTTACTTTGTCTTATCTCTTGTACTATCTCTTTACTTTTATATATAATATATTTGCCATTAAAAAAAAAAGGTATAATTTTAATAGTGTAGTGATAAGTGCTCTCTGTTTCCTATTTTAATAGTCAAGGTATAATTGTAATAGTCAAATTAATGAGTGATCCCATAAAAAAATATGAAATATGATTTAAATTTATTTTAAAACAAATCAACATAAAAATATAACATTTAATTGAATGATTGGATAATAGATACATATCCACTCAAATTTTAGTCCAAGTGTTCACTTTTTTTTTTTTTTTTTTTTTTTTTTTTTTTTTTTTTATAGAAATTCAAACTCGAAGTGTTTACTAAGTTTTTATATATTAAGTATATAATATTTAATCATGGATTAAATAAGTTTGTCGTCATTAAAACTATAATATATATTCATAAATAAAATAAAATATTTGAATTTCTACAAAAAAAGCTTTAATTGAATTTTACCTACGCAATAATATTAAAATAGAATATTATAGTTTCTAAAATAAAAAGAATATCAGTCCCCGCAAAAAGAAAGAGTTTCTAAAAAAATAAAATAATAATAATGAAGATTCTACAAAAAAAAATAGAGTTTATATAAAAAATATATAATATTAAAGTTTCTACAATAAGAAAATGTGAGAGAAGTTTTAATTAAATGAAAAAAAAACTCATAAAAAAAAAGAAGAGAAGATCTAGTTTAGTTGTATATATCCAACAATTTTTATTTTTATTTTTATAATAATCCGTTAGAGAAGATAAAAAAAATAGAAGCTTTAATTGAATGCCACCTAAGCAATTTAACTCTAATTTTTTTTATACTCAATTTAGCTCTAATTAAACGCCACATAAGCAATTTTTCTTGAGAATGCACGAGAGAGCTCCGTGGGAATCTCGCTATGTATATAATAGAGATTTTGATAACAACTTACTATTTAAAGACTTTCGGGATGAGCTGAAGGGGGATGTCATGAGGTTTATCTCTGAGTTTCATCGCAATGGTAAGTTAACTAAAGGCCTGAACTCCACTTTTATTGCTCTCATCCCAAAAGTGGACAATCCCCAAAGATTGAATGACTTTCGGCCAATCTCGTTGGTCGGAAGCCTTTATAAGATTTTGGCCAAAGTTCTGGCTAATAGGCTACGGGTCGTCATTGGTAGCGTTATCTCTGAGTCCCAGACAGCTTTTGTGAAGGATAGACAGATTCTTGATGGTATTCTCATTGCTAATGAAGTAGTGGATGAGGCCCGTCGTTCCAAGCAGGAGTTGATGCTCTTCAAGGTGGATTTCGAAAAAGCCTATGATTCTGTGGATTGGGGATATTTAGACGCGGTTATGGGGAGGATGGAATTCCCGCCTTTGTGGAGAAAGTGGATGCGGGAATGTGTTTGCACAGCTACTGCCTCAGTCTTGGTTAATGGTAGCCCTACTGAGGAGTTCCCCCTGGAACGAGGGTTACGACAGGGGGACCCACTATCCCCTTTTCTTTTTTCTCTTGGCTGCGGAGGGCTTGAATGTGATGATGCGGGCCATGGTTGAAGGAAATAGATTTTCGGGTTATCGTGTTGGCGGGACGAAATCAGTCACTGTTTCTCATCTGCAGTTCGCTGACGACACTTTGCTGTTGGGGGTTAAAAGTTGGGAGAACGTGCGAGCTTTACGTGCTGTGCTCATGTTATTCGAGTTAATGTTTGGTCTGAAAGTTAATTTTCATAAGAGCATGTTGGTCGGGGTCAATATTTCGGAATCCTGGTTAAACGAGGCTACGACTGCGTTGCGTTGTAAAGTGGGGAAAGTTCCATTTCTTTATCTAGGTCTTCCTATCGGCGGGGATCCGAGGCGTCTGGGTTTTTGGGAACCTGTGTTAGCGCGCATTAGGAATAAGTTATCTGGGTGGAAGAGTCGTTTTCTATTTTTTGGCGGTCGGCTGGTTCTCCTCAAATCTGTCTTAACATCTTTGCCTGTCTATGCTCTTTCCTTCTTCAAAGCCCCCTCAGGTACTATTTCTTCTATTGAATCTCTTTTGATTAATTTTTTTTGGGGGGGGGGGGGGGCGGGGGGGTGAGGAGTCTAGGAAAACATCTTGGATTGATTGGAAAACTATTTGTACACGTAAAGAGTATGGAGGGTTGGGGGTTAGGCGCCTTAGGGAGTTTAACATCGCCTTGTTGGGCAAATGGTGTTGGAGGATGTTGGTGGATCGTGGGAGGCTGTGGTTTAGAGTTTTGGTGGCCCGCTATGGGTTGGAGTTCGGTAGGTTGATGGACGGAGGGAGGATGGGGTCGGCTTGGTGGAGGGAGATTGTGAGGATCAGGGATGGAGTAGGCTGGCTTAGGGAGGGTTGGTTCGAGGAGTGTGTGACGAGGCAGGTGGGGGATGGGACAACTACTTTATTCTGGTCCGATTCCTGGGCGGGGGGCGTCCCTTTACGTGAGAGGTTTGGGCGCCTGTTTGATTTGGCGGTGACCAAGTCGCGTACGGTTGCCGAGATGTTTGCTTCAGGATGGGAGGATGGGGGTGAGGCGTGGGAGTGGAGGAGACGGTTGTGGGCATGGGAGGAAGGGTTGTTGAGGGAGTGTCAGACCTTACTTCGTACGGTGACTTTGCAGGTTGATTCTCCAGATAGGTGGCGGTGGCGACCTAATCCTGTTACAGGTTATTCAGTTCGTGATGCGTATCAGATTTTGACCTCTCAGGATCCTATTACTTTAGGGGCAGCTGAAGATCTTCTCTGGCACAGACAGGTTCCCTTGAAGGTGTCTATTTTTGCATGGCGTCTCTTGCGGGATCGGTTGCCAACGAAGACGAACCTGGTTACTCGAGGCATTCTCTCTCCAGATCTCCATTTTTGTGTGACAGGTTGCAGTGGTATCGAAACAGCACATCATCTATTTCTCTTGTGCAGCACCTTCGGTTCTCTTTGGCCTCTCCTTCGGTCTTGGATCGGTTCGTTCAGTTCACATTTTCAGTAGGTGGTCTTCGTGCTCGGCGGTCTTTCCTACAGCTCGTTTGGCTTGCTTGTGTTTGGGTAGTGTGGAATGAAAGAAATCTCCGGGTATTCAGTAATACGGCGAAATCTGTAAATCAACTCCTCGACAAAGTCAAGTTGTTATCTTATCGGTGGTTGCAGATGACAAATGTTACTTTAGCTCCCAACCTTCATTGTTGGTGGGCCAGTCCTTTGCTTTGTTTGGACATTGACTGATTGTTTTTTGTATATGTTGCCCTCTTGGATACTATTGTAAACTCTTGTAGCTCTTCTTGGCACGCCTTGTGCTGGAGAGTCTATCATCTCTTGTGTTTATCTATATATGATTCATTTTTGCTTGTTCAAAAAAAAAACTTACTATTTAAAATTTAAAAAATATCCTGAGGCACCGTTAACATCTGTTTTATATTATATATTGGTAATAATAAGAAAGAAATATAATAACTTGAAAAAAAAATGAAATAACGAATTATTAGATATCTTCCACGTATCAAAGGAGTGTTTAGATAGTAGCCACATATCTCATCCATGGAGCATCAATATTTATTTTGGCCAAATACACAAAATATATTTTAAATTTTACATTTGCTGTAGTTAATAGAGTTTTTCTTTGCCTTTTCAAAAAATAAAATTATTTAAAGTTTTTTGAAAATCATTTATGCAAGAGAGTTACACCGGCGAGATTGACACAGATTACTCATAATCATTTTAAGTAATAAATAAGTTATTTTAATTTTTAGCAACAAATATCTTTCTTTCAATTATTCTTCTTTCGGTTGAGCTTGAACCATTAGAATCTTATAATTCATATTAAATTGCGTCTTTAATTTATCATGGTTAACATCATAATAACAACCACGTCATATTTGAAATCAATCAAATCAAGTTACTTTTTATAATCAAATTGATCATAAAAAATATCTTGATTTTCAATTAAATTATCAATTTAATTGGATTTTGCTATTTAAAAAGGTTTAGCGGCGCAATTTGTTGCACGTCTACATTTTATTCATATGTAATTATTCTATATAAAAAAAAATTAGGTTTTCCATTTGAACTTATTGTGATTATTTTTTGCAAATTTGATTTGAAGATAGAAAGAAAGATTATCAATTTGATTTTGAATAAACGTTAGATAATTGAAAAGGTAACGATGTAATAAGTGTTACAACTTAAAAGGTTTATTGGTTAGCTGAAAAAGTTAAAAACTTAACAATTAGAAACCCAGAATTAAAGATCCTTGAATACATCTAACATTTTTTTTACTGTATAATAATAAATATAAAAACTAGTAATTATTGAAGTTGTTTAAAAACTGAAAAGAGTGAACACGGTATGAGCTTGAGTCATTTTCGACAACTGTATGGAAAGGGAGTGGAAAGAAAGTTTTGTAGTTGAAACATGAAAGGACTCGAATACACACACGGTTATAGGTAGAGAATAATAATAAAGTTAAAAGCTAATTATGTTCTCACACTCCAACTTGACCCACTGTTTTTTGGTTTCTATAAACTCTACAATGACGTGAGAGTTTCTATGATTATTCTTATTATTATTTATATTCAAATCATTTCATACTTAAATTAAACTATGAGTCTATTGATTGCAATTGGGAGGTTTGTGTTTTTCCTGGTAGTTTCTTGAATAAAACAAGTAGCAGATTAAATCTAGCTAAAGTTTAAATTAAAGTTTGTTACAAGATTGGTAATTTTCTTAATTTAGAGGGTTGGAAGTTGTTGAGTGATTTCTACCCGTTTGCCAGCAAAAGTTATTTTAATTTTTTTTTTGTCGTTTATTTACTTTTTGTCCTATAGTAAGCAGATTTATTTTTAGATAAAAAAAACAAAGTAAGCAGATTTATTTATTTGGATAATTAATTACTTTTAGGGTAAGACAAGGATTGTGGAATTATAAATGTTATTGTCAATGGTGATTAGTGGTGAAAATAAAATATGGTCCGGGGGCACTCGTTAGCATTTGCCTATTAGTAATTATAGAATTTTTTTTAAAAGAAAATGTAACTCATTTCATAAAAAATGATTGAAGAAATCAGGAGGATAATAGAAAAATTATAGGGCTAGGCTATAATATCAATACTCTAACAAAGTTATCAGCGACTATATTGCCATGCCGCTAGACAAAAGCTAAACTGCAACTAATAGTAAAACTTAGAAGTGTTAAGGGACCTACAAGTGCACAATGAAGTTATAGCTCGTTCTCCTACATGTAATACAGTCATTAATTATCGTATTTGCAATCATTTGATAGATATTTTAAAAAATGATCCTCTCAAAGCACATGACACTCCGATCAATAAAGTGTGTTGTAGTGCAGCGGTTTGATTCTTAGTTACGTAAGTTATAGAGGGAAACACCATTGTATAAGCTAGAACATGAAGACCCGAACTATCTTGAAAGCAAATGCATATATCAAACTTCCCTTCAACTAAGAAAAGATCACTATCAACGAGTTGCAGTTCAACCAGTTGTCACATGTTGTGGTTTCCATGGTAACACATGAGATGGCATATGAGACACTCTTTGAGTCAGTGGCGGATCCAGAACCCCAGATAACGGGGTGTAAATTTTTTACCATAACAATTATCGTAATATATAAATAAAAGTGTGTTTTCCTATGTGTTTGTTTGTGTGTGTGTGTGTGTCTTCACTCTTAGTTACCTAAGTTATTACAAAGGGAAACACCATTGTATAAGTTAAAAAAAATCGACCTAAACTATCTCAAAATCAGATACCTATATCAAACTCCCCATAAGCTAAGAACATAGCATTGCCAACGATGCATTTCAATTGGTAGTCACATGCATGTTTCCCATGGTAGCAAATGAGATGGCATATGAGACACTCCTAGAGTCAGTGTCGGATCTAGGACACTAGTTAAGCTCTTGAGGGAATATAAATTTTTTACTGTAATAATCATCAAAATATATAAATAAAAGTGTGTG
Source organism: Trifolium fragiferum (assembly GCA_954870985.1). Lineage (NCBI taxonomy): Eukaryota > Viridiplantae > Streptophyta > Magnoliopsida > Fabales > Fabaceae > Trifolium > Trifolium fragiferum. The sequence continues at coordinate 50,560,535 of OX940789.1, forward strand.
TGTGTGTATCTCCACTCTTAGTTACCTAAGTTATATAGGGAAACACCATTGTATAAGTTAGAACAAGAAGACCTGAATTGTCTCCGAAATAGACACAAATACCAAACTCCCCTTCGGCTAATAAAAAAACACTGTCAACGTTGCATTAGAACAAGAAAAATCCTTAGGTCATGACCTAAGAGATTTAATATGAAAGTCACAACTATTGAAGAAGCTCAAGATATAAGCTCAATCAAGGTTAATGACCTTATTGGATCACTACAAACATTTGAAATGTCTACTAATGATGGGCATGAAAAGAAAAACAAAAGCATAGTTTTTGTATCTGAAGAAGATCATGATGATGAAGACAACCTATATGAGGCAATAACATTCCTTGGAAAGAAGCTCAACAACTCTCTCAACAAGCGGCAAACAAGATGGAAGACAAACGTCCCAGACAATATGTCCAACAACAGCAGAAATAGAGATGTTCAGACCGAGTCATCCAACATCAGATCACAGAACAAAGAAAAAGAAGAAGGCCAAATCAGATGTTATGAATGTGAAGGCTATGGTCATTACCGAACTAAATGCCCCAATATCCTCAGAAAACAAAAGAAGGGAATGATAACCACTTTGTCAGACTCTAAAGATGAAGATGGGGGAGAAATTACCAATAAGGCATGTGCAGGGAATTGTAGTTATATCATCATATACGATAAGGATAGTGATACCAACGACGGATATCTCTGAGATGAAGACTTGGAAGAAAAACACAGAGAATTAGTTGAAAAATGGGAAGAATCATGGTCACTTAGAGGAGAAAGGAAAGATCATCACGGAACTCTCCAAAGAAAAGGAGGTACTGACATCCACTGCTAGTGCCTTAAAAGTCAAAGTCAATATGTTGAAATATAAACTCACAAACATAACAAAACCTGTGAAAATGTTAGACATAAAGACTCATACTCTAGATGAAGTCGCTAAGATCCGAAGTATTTCTAGAGACTTAGAAAGGTTGGCTCTTGACAACTACACCCACAAAGGAATCAAGAGTGTTCCTAAGGAGGAAATCCTCAAAAAGAAGAAACATATGTCAAACAACATGTCCTACCTACCTGATCCACAAATGTCACCCTCTAACCAAACAAATAAAGAACAATAAGATGGTGTGACTAATGTGGAAGGTATGGACACCTGCAGAACAAATGTTTCTGAAGGGAAATCATACTTATCAGAAGGCAGCGGAATTTAAATTTTTTGGATTTCCTTTCCTTGGATCATTACGAAGTTAGAATGAATCAGTGATAGAATTGTTACCTTACATGGAAAGAGATTCGATTGATCACAAAGCTGAGCAATGTAGCAAAGCTTCTACTCGTCCACACGAACAGAACTTCTCCGATGACCGGTGCTAGCCAATTTCAACGGAGATTCAGAGAGATTAAGGTTTAGAGAGCGGTTAGGTTTCTAACTCTTAAAATTAGGTTAAGCTCACATAACTTCACCACAAGGGTTCTATTTATAGAACTACTTGTGTGTTCATCAAGTCAATCACTTAAATACACCGTACCTTACGGTGGACCGCATTTCTCTATTTTCTTAAATTAAATAATAAGTCATACTTAATTATTTAATTACTATTAAGTCCTACTTATTATTTTATAAACAAGTCTTACTTATTTATTTCTCTCATCTATCTGTCCTTTGTGTGTGACCCTATAGGTTCTCATAACGTTGACAATAATATTAAATCACATATTTAATATTATAAACAATGAGCGGTATCTAGCAACACATCATTGTTACCCAAGTTACGAGAATGTCATGTGATCTGACAAACCTTTTCCGTGATAAACATCTCGTGTATAATTACCCTTTTACCGTTATGTCTATATTGAACACAAGACATAGTACGTCACCCTTGTTAAGTTCAATATTGGGCCCTTAGACATATCTCCTGTTATGTAGGAGGGGTAAATTCCATCTAGGTCACTCATGTCCCTCAGCATGCTTTGTGAAGCACCCATCAACTGTCTTTATGATCATCCTGTTACGGACAACGTTTGATCAGCAATAAAGTACTTGACTCCACATCTAGGGTCTATAGTAGTTTCAGGTCGAAGGGTGGAATACACCACTTATCACTATGAGAATATCTTATGACATTTCATAACATACTATGTAGTATTCTCATGGTGGGTCAATCCGATATAAATGTTACCCCTAACATTCATATCTATGTGAAGACTTGATAACTATTTATCTATGATCCGTGAGATGTGATCATCAGTCTACCAACATAATAGTCTCTATGCTTTAATGTTATCCCAATTCACAATAAAACTTGACTACGGATATTTTAAGAATAGTGTTCTCATGTTAATGGATTCTCACGATTAAGTCATACTTAACGTTCCATTTAACGAACTAACTATTCTTGGGACTATTATTTTAACACATAAACATAATAAAGAAAAGCCTTATTATATATTTAAATATATAAATCAAGTCCCAATACAAAAGCAAATACTATCAAAATAGATTGGCTTTTAGGGCTTACTCCAACAGTTTCAAACTCTATGGATTTCCTCAAAAGACCAAAAGAAAAAACAAAAGGGAGATTCAAGAAGGAAAAATACCAAAACCTAAAGGAACTCAAGCCTCAATGGTATGGAAATCTAAAGCTAATAAACAAAGATATCATACTCCTCCTAGAATGTCCTCAATATAAGATTGATACTTTGATAGTGGCTGCTCTAAGCACATAACTGGAAACAAGAAACATCTTAAGGAACTAAAACCACTATATCAAGGTCGGGTCACCTATGGTGATGGAGTTAAAGGGAATGTCAGAGGTATTGGAAAGCTAGCTGGACTAGATTATCCTTGCCTGGATGATGTGCTACTGGTAGAAGGCCTTACTGCAAATGTGAGCAAGGTTTGAAAGTATACTTCAACAAATCAAAATGCACTATTATCAAAGGAAAAAAGGTGATGATGAGAGGGGCAAAGTCTAAAGACAAATTCTATTTATGGACTCGACATAACAAAGATCCAAAAATAGCATGCTTGTTAGCCAAGAAAGAAAATATCACGATGTCCTAGAAGATGGTCCAACATCTAGGTACTCCTGGAGAAGCTGAAATATATCGAGCAGAAATTGTAAAAGGAACATTATGTATTAATTTACCTAAGAACCTGTAGCAATTATTGCTCAAAGTTGTCAAAAGGGTTAGAGTCAGATCAACAAATCGACACACAAGATGATCAACCTAGTCAGATAACTTTTCCAAGAGGAAGAAGGACTACCTTAATAAGAAAGAGAGATACAATAAAAGGAAGTTCATTAGACGAATTATAAGCTAACAACGAATATGACAACAATGAAGTGACAAAGCAAGCCGATGAGGAGAACAAAACAACAAAAGTCAGAACAGGAGCTTCAACATCATCTTAACCCATCATAGAAAATCTGACTACTGTAGAAGAACAAACTCTGAACGATGTCGCACATGATGTTGCAACATCACCACCACAACCAGGAGATACTCAGCTGAACAATTTGGGAGACCAAAGCTCAGAACCAAAAGAAGGTAAGCATGAAGATAAAAATCTAAGTGCAAACCAAATAAAGAAGGTTCCCAATGACGACGCCACCACTCAAGACATAATCGAGATTAGTGAAATCTCAGATGACGATAAAGAAACTCAATCCAAGGCAAAAAATGTGGCTGAGAGATTCGGAAATAGAAGACGCCAAAGGGTTGATATTCCTCAATCTTATCAGATGGAAAAATCTTTGAAGAGGAAAGAAATCCAGAGTCATCCAATGACTATGAGCCAGATGATGAGGACAATGTCTAAACATTGTTACCTCAGCAATAAGAAGGTCGGGATGGAAGAAAGCTTCAACAATTGTACCGTCAGTTCCCATTGATAATATATCCTTCCACATTGAAGAATACGCTCAAAAGTGGTCTAATTGACGTGGTCCATGGTGACTTATTGATGACAGGAATTTCTGCAGTATTTTAGGTAGTATTATTAGTATTAAAATGACCAAGACATGCCCAAATATCAACAAAAACCTGAAGAATCGAGAAAAAGTTTCAAGACAAGGTGAAGAAACGCAAAAGATAAGAAAATGCCAAAAAATGAAGAATATCAGCCCATCGTGTCACGATGGCACCCAACGTGACACGATGGAAGCTCCTTGCTCGCCAAGACAAGATCAATTATATTTTTGGAAAGAATCTTAGCATCGTACCACAATGAAGCTCAACGCAGTACGATGGCATTGCGTGGTGATCACGCAGATCAAACGCACAGGATCAGTTATAATTTTGAACTGAATCTGCCGATCGTGACACGATGGACCTAGCGTGTCACGATGGCTTGCTGAGTCCCATTACGAAAAGTATAAATAGAGCCTCCATAATTCATTATTTTTCATTCAGAAATAGAAGAACTTTCTATTCCTTTTGGAGAGAAGTTCGGAGGAGCTCTAAGGGCATAGTTTTCTCCCCTTACGGGAAAACTAACTCAGCAAGGTATGATTCTTTAGGCTTTTTATAGTTAGATTCTTGTAATTTAATTATGTAGTCTTTTGTAATAATTCCTTAGGTTGTGGTGGAGAAGATGAACTCCCCGATGAATACTTGGGTCATGTAATTGAGTCAAAGTTATAATAAATCGTCTTTATAAATTATTATTTGTTATTTGTTTTCTTGCTTTAATATCGTTAGTCGGAATCTTGGCCGGATAAACGGCAACGTCTTAGAATAAATAATTAGGGTTTACTTTAATAGTAGCATATTAGGGTTCTCTCTATTATTTGTTCGGAACTAGTAATAAATAACACTAGGTTAAGGTAACGGCAAAACAATCTTGAACTAGTTATGACTTAATAATTAGAGGAAGAATCAGGAACTAGTTGTAATAACAATTGGAACTGAATAACCGTAACTAAGATCTAGGGGTATTGGATGGTCGATGGTCATAATGCATGTTTGTAAATAACTCTACCTAGTAATTTAGGGTATGTGACAAAGCGAGGTTAGGCTCTCGTAGGTACCTTAGTTGCAAAAGTAGGGGGACTTTGCCTACATAGGGTAGAAGTAAGGTGCTACTAAATCAACGATAGAATCGACGCCCGATAATAGTACGAATGACTATGTTATACACCGATTATGCCAAGTATGAAGGAGGGAGTAAGTTCAACCACCACACCTATCCTCTATGTTTCTGAATCAAATATTTTATTTTTCTTGCAACGCATATCGCTCTTTTTATAAATTAAAAATATTTTTCCTAAAAACCAAAGCGAATGCAAAAACACACGAACTAGAATAGCACTAGCGAATGTTTGAAACAATCCATGTGGATACGAACTCATTCTAGACACCTAGAGTGTGAATTATTGCTCGAGGACAAATTGGTCCACTTGCCAGAACGTAGTCACTTATACTTGTAATTAGGTTAGTATTTGTATGAGCAATCACATATTACTATATAAGATGTTAATCTGCCGAACAATATTACGAGTAGTTATAATATGCGCCAATTATGAAGTAGGAGTAGAGGGGAGGGATTCCATCTACTTAACCTACCTGATCATTTTGAATAAAAACTTTTACTTTTTCTGCACTTAGCAATTCGCTCTTTTTAAACAATGCATTTTCAAAATCCAAAGCGAATGCAAACTATCAAACTTAAATAAAACTAGTCATACATGGCATGATCCCTGTGGATACGAACTCATTCTAAACACCTAAAGTGTGAATTATTACTCGACGACTGACTGGTTGACTTGCCAGGGGATTGTGTTTACAAGAGCAACTAGGTTTATTTAAGTTTATTTTATTCAAAAATACAAAAAATAAAAAAAAAATCAAAAAATTGTTGATGACTGTAGATCTTAATCTATTGAGATTCTGGCTAGGACAAGTCTTGATACTTAAGTGATCCTCGTGATCGACCTCACATACCTCATGATACTAGATGCCTCAGCAGGTGGGTCAATCAAAATCAAAACCCACGAAGAGACTAAGAACCTTGTTGAGCATATATGGCAGAACGAATACAATATGAGCCATGACAGGAATGCTAAGACCGTTGGAGTGATAGAAGTGGATAAGGAAGTAGCCTATAAGGTAGAGATTGAACTACTTAAAAGGCAACTTTCTGAGATAGAAAAAGAAACTAAGGAAGCAAGTGTGAAGCGGGCGGAAGGAGTCTGTGACTTCTTCCTCGAATACCACCCTCATGGGCATTGTTTACCAGGAGGAAGTTAAGTACACGGGGAACAATCAAAGGAAAAATCCTTTCTCCAACACCTACAATCCAAGATGGAGTAAACACCCCAACTTACGCTGAAATCAAACAGAAAACCAGAATCAAGGAGCTACACCTCAACAAAGAAAGCCATCTCCTTTGGAGGAGTTACTCAATAAGTTCCCAACGATGAGTCAAGCTAACTTTGAAAGTATCCAAACTACGGTAGGAAATCAAGTGAAATTCTGGCACACAGTGGACATATGTGCTGTCAGATGTTCCAACACTTGTCCACACACAGCGATACAACAAATAACGCAAATAAAAAAAAGGAGTAAATAAAAATTGCACAGGTTATTTGTTGACCCAGTTCGGAGCAACCTCTCCTAATCCGGGGGATACCAATCCAGGAAGGTATCCACTATGATAGTATAAATTCAAAGCTAAACTTCATCGTTTACAACTTATCACTTAATCACTACACATGCTAATTCTATCTAGGAATTTCTAGATATGACAACCTCTGGTCACTTCCTACCAAATAAACAATACTCTCTGCACTGTATTACAATCAATAGCAAACTCAATGTTAGAGACACTCTCCTAGATAAAAATACACACCCATACCTAAAGACTTTGAGTGTTAGACAATTAAACAACCTTACTCTGTGCTTCAAAGCTTTGGAGAAGATCACAATTACAACTCTATGAACTCAATCCTTAGCATGCATCGATGCAAGAAAGGCTCACAATAAGACACGACAAACACTAAAACCCTAAACACAAAATACGGCTAGACACATTGACTAAACTAGGTTTTGTCTTCAAATATATATACCCTGAGTTGTCATGGGCTTAATGAATCATTAGGCTAAACAATACTTCAGCTCCAAGAAATCTTGTAGAGATAAAATATTCCTTCCATAAATATATTTTTAGCAACAATCTCCTGGAAGCACAAAGATATATTTGAAACATATCTTTAAGATTTTCTACAACAATCTTCAAAACACAACTGGAATAGGCGAAATATTCCGCACAAAAATATTCTTGAATCATATTTAATCTTTCCTTAAATATCTTCATATATTAAGAAAATAAATAACCTTCATGGAATCTTCAACAACAAGGAAGTAAGCCAACATCTTGGCGGGCAAGGAACACCTGAAGATACTAAAAATAGGATTCAAGAAAATATGGCGCGTACACATGGCGCAATCATAACGAAATAGGACTCGCACAATGTTGTTCACTGATGTTGCCACATATTGTCCAACATCTGGCTAAAATATTGTTTTTTCAAAATTAAGCCAATCTTCAAAAACCCAACAATCTCTCCCTTTGCCAAATTTTGGATAAAACAACCTTAGACACCTTCTGAAGAGATGTAGTCATTAACTTCATTCAAGTCAATGCAAACACACAACTAAGAAAGAAGATGCAACAAAGAATAGTTACTTCCACAAGGATACTTCAAGTGAAGATAACATACACAAACATCAGAGGCAATGCAAGAGAGGAAAATAACATATCTAGCTTAACAGAGAACAACCCTGGAGAGAGCTGAACTCTCACAGTGGATTCACAAATGGAGAAATAAACTCCGTACAATAGATAATCTGAAACAATAAGTCCCACACATAGTAAGCCACCACAGAAAAGTGGCACAGGAAAAATAAACTAATGATAGACTGAGAAGGATAAATTCTTAGATAACGAGCACATGTACAACAGGATGTGCCCACATTTGGCACCACATCTGTTAACTTCAGCACATACCAGCTACTTGAGCACACAAGTGAGTACTGCATCAACTAGAATCATCTAGCTATAGTCTACTAGCTACATATCACTCCCCCTGAATACATGCACACCGAGAAAAAGCAATTCTCGCAATTAATCAAGCATGCATTCCAAGACTTAACAACATTACTCCCCATGCATATATATATATATATATATATATATATATATATATATCAACCTGTCAAACTCATCACATACACTTGCTCCTCCTCATATTCAGGCAGGGTGATCATAGGAAAGTAGGTGTGCTCTCATATTTAGGGGGAGTTAGAAGGTGCACTAGGATTAGGAAAAAGCATACACAACAATAGACTTTGTTGTGTGTTGTAAGGCTAAGTACTGATTCAGAGTAGTGATCTTTCTTTCTTGGATTGGTATCCCCCAGACTAGGTGTTTTTTTACATTGAACTAGATTAACAATTACTTGTGTCACTTTATTGCTTTTCTTTACTATTTCACAAATATATATATATATATATATATATATAAGAACAATTGTCCCAAACAACGTGTAAGACATCTATCCTATGACGAATAAGAAATTTTAAGAGTAGTGTTATTTGTACAACTTGTTGGAACAAAATTGGTTTCGTATCTCCTAATTTGATTTTGATGATAACAATGTATTTAAAGTTAAATTGGTAGTACTAATAATTTACTCTAGTGTGCAGGATTAAAAGTTAAAATTTGAGTTCATAAACACATTGGAATTCTGAAGGAATTACTTCTGAGTGCGTCACAACTGAGCCCCCAAAATTCTGAAGCAAGTAATTCTGAGCTTCATCAAATTCTGAAGCTAAATAATTCTGAGGCTACATCAGAGTTATTTCTTGAAGACTGTGTCTGACCTGGTCTCAGCGAAGGAATCAAGAAGAAAAAGGGTTGACCATGGAAAGGTCCTTTTCAAGTCAGGCTTCAAGAACGAGTATTTCCTTATTTGGCTTAAGCTGAGGTTCAGATATCTAAAGCCAAAAGGAATCTCTCATTTTTGAGTAAACGTCAAAGCTCCTAAGCACTGCAAATCAGAACAACTATTAGCAATCTGATCAATACAATGGATCGTCTCAAGAATTCTTCAAACGGCTATAATCTACAACGTCCATTTCTCATCTATAAAAGGAAGAAGATTTGTGAAGAATTATGATCAAGACTTACGCTTCTGAACTTGCAAAAACTCTGAAGCTATTCAAACACTTAGAAATTTTGTGAAACATTTCTAGAAAGTCTTGTAACTGTGTTGTATTTTGTAAACACCTCTGATAGTATATCAAGTGTCTCATTCATAACTTTATTATCATTAAACTTGTGAAAAGTCTCTTGCTTTGTGCTTGAGCATTGGAAGTCTCTTGCTTTGTGCTTGAGCATTTGAAGTCTCTTGCTTAGTGCTTGAGCATCTGTAATATAAGTGATTATAGTGAAATCTCTTGTGAAGGACAAGAGGACTGGACTACTCCTGTTAGTGGGAGGAACCAGTATAAATCTTGTGTGTCTCTTTCTGTCTATCCTTTTATATTGAGTGTGTTTGATTTTACCCGCTGAAAATTGTTTTAACTTAGCAAAAATCTTAACACAATTCAACCCCCCCTTCTTGTGTTTTTCAACCTTCAATTGGTATCAGAGCTCCGGTCTGTTGCTCTTCACTTAACAGTGAAACAGTAAAAGATCTAGGGCACTTAGTTGAAAAACATGTCTACTTCTGGTCCTGAACATCATGTTGTTCCTCCTCCACCTAGTTATGACAAGGGTGAGAGAAGTGACAATCACAGAGATAAACCACCTTTCTTTAACAGTGATCCTACAACTTTTCCTTTTTGGAAAACCAAGATGTACAGTTACATCATTGGTACTGATGATGAGTTATGGGATCTAGTTGAGGATGGTATACATTTTGATCATATGGATGAGGAAGGTGTTGTAAGAAACACTTACAGAAAGTTATTTGACACTGACAAAAAGAAACAATATAAGAAACATCATACTGTCAAAAATATGCTTGTGGGTGCCATATCTCATGCTGAGTATTTGAAGATATCCAACAAATCTACAGCTAAAACCATCTGGGACTCTCTATGCTCTACCTATGAAGGAAACAAGCAAGTTAAAGAGGCTAAGGCAAATCTGTTAGTTCATCAATATGAGCTATTCAGAATGAAGGAAGATGAAGACATTGAAACCATGTATTCAAGGTTTCAAACTCTTGTCTCAGGTCTTCAGGTTCTGAAGAAAAGCTATACTGTACCTGATCATGTGAAGAAGATTCTGAGGAGTCTGCCTGCAAAATGGAGACCAAAGGTTACAGCTTTTCAAGAATCCAAGGATCTGGATGATGTCTCTCTTGAAGATCTGATAAGCTCACTCAGAAGTCATGAACTAGAACTTATGGCAGATGAACCTGTCAAGAAAATGAAGTCCTTGGCTCTAAGCTCTGTTCAAAGTTCCTCAAAAGCTGTGAAGGCTAAAGTTGCTGAACATGAAGAAGAAACTTCTGATGATATGTTGGAAGAAAATTCTGAGAATGAAGAAATGGCTCTCATGGTTAGAAGATTTCAGAAATGGAATAAGAAATACAAAAGGTTTCCAAGCAAGGGAAATAGCTCTAGAAGTTCCTTCACCAAAGACAAAAAGGAAGAATTGAACAAGTGCTATAACTGCAAGAAATCTGGACACTTTATTGCTGACTGTCCAGAAATATCTTCCAAGGACAAGGGAAAGAACAAGAGTTTTGGAAAAGAGAAGTACAAAGAAAAGGTAAGGAAAAGTCTCTTAGCTACTTGGGAAACAATTGAGAATGATTCTGAAGGTGAGGATGATGAAGAAGGAAATCTTGCTCTAATGGCAAATTCTTCTGAAGACAACAACTCTGAAAAGAATTCTGAATATGACTCAGATGATGATCAAGAGGTATACTCTAATATGACTAAATCTGAATTAATTGATTCTCTTAAGATTGCTGTGAAACATTATACTCAGATGGTAAGGCAATATAAAATTCTGAAAAGCGCTCATGAATCATTGAAAAAGGATGCCAAGATTCTTTATGAAGAAAATGAATCTTTAAACATTCGTATTTGTCATGTTGAATCTAACTATGTCTTGGCAGACAAACTCGATGATGATCATGAAGATGCTCTCCATGAATTTATTCGTTGTACTTTCAATAGGAGTAAAATGGCTTCCATGATTTATCATATGACTCGTAACTATGGTGAAGGCATTGGTTATTCTCGGTTTAAGAACTGGGATAAACCTCTGCAATCACACAGTGAGGATGATACACCACCTGAATTATTCTCGACCTTTGTTAAAAGTGGAACACAAGATCTGAAGTTATCTAATTCTGAAGGAGGTTCTGAACCTCAACTCAAAGACTCAGAAGCACGAAGTTCTTCTGAACCTAAAACTTCTGAGCCTAAGAGTTCTCAAATTAAAGCTCATAAGTCTTCTGAACCTCTGAGAAATCAAGGCAAAGATTCTTCAGATGCTTGCTTGACCGTTGGAACTGTGATATACTCCAGATCAAAATCTAAGAATAAAATTAAGCCTATACATTCTTGTCAAAGCTTAATTAATTCTAGATCTTATGTTACTCATGCAAAACAAAGGAGGAATGTAATTCAGAAGACTAACTCAAAAGGACCCATCAGAATATGGGTACCAAAATCTGAAATAATATTTGCTTCAGATGTTCATTCAAGGAAAGGTAAAGCAGCAGCCCTGGTACCTGGACAGTGGTTGCTCATGACATATGACGGGAGAAAAGCATATGTTCCAAACCCTAACTATGAAAGACGGAGGTTCTGTGGGGTTTGGAGGAAAACAAAAAGGGAAGATCATTGGTATATGTACAGTTGGTAATTCCTCTCTTTCCATTAAAGATGTTGGGTTAGTTGATGGACTTAAACACAATCTATTGAGCATTAGTCAATTTTGTGACAATGGATGTGTTGTTACATTTGATAAGAATTCATGTACTATATCAAAAGACTCTGACAAATCCATAGTATTCAAGGGAATGAAAGTTGGCAATGTTTATAAAGTAAACTTTTCTGATTTGGTTGACCAAAAGATTATATGTCTTTTGTCTCTGAGTGATGAGAAATGGTTATGGCACAAGCGTCTTGGTCATGCTAACTGGAGGTTAATCTCTAAGCTTAGCAAACAAAAGCTTGTTAGTGGTTTGCCTGACATTGATTATCACTCAGACACACTCTGTGGCTCATGTCAAAAAGGAAAATTTGCTAAGACTTCTTTCAAGTCTAAAAACATTGTCTCTACTTCCAGACCTTTAGAATTGCTTCACATTGATCTGTTTGGTCCTGTTTCTACAGCCTCTATCAATGGTAAGAAATATGGATTAGTCATTGTTGATGATTTCAGTAGATGGACTTGGGTGAAATTCCTTCGTTCTAAGAGTGATGCATTTGAAGTGTTTAGTGACTTCTGCATACAAATACAAAGTGAAAAGGATCTTAGGATTCTGAAGGTTAGAAGCGATCATGGTGGAGAGTTCGAAAATGAGTCTTTCGAATCTTTCTGCTCAGAGCATGGAGTAATTCATGAATTCTCTTCTCCTAGAACACCACAGCAAAATTGTGTTGTAGAAAGAAAGAATAGATCTTTGCAAGAAATGGCTCGTACCATGATGCTCGAGTCTAACCTAGCTAAGTATTTGTGGGCAGAAGCAGTAAGCATTGCTTGCTATGTTCAGAACAGAATCTTTATAAGACCTATTCTGAACAAAACTGCTTATGAACTATTCAAAGGAAGAAAGCCCAATATTTCTTATTTTCATCAGTTTGGATGTACTTGTTATATTCTAGACAACAAAGTCTATCGAAAGAAATTTGATGCTAAAGCCTATAAGGGTATCTTCAGAGGATATTCTGAACGCTCAAAAGCTTACAGATTGTATAATTCTGAAACTCATACAGTTGAAGAATCTATACATGTGAGATTTGATGATAAAGAGCCTGACAATAAAATGTCAGAGCAAGCTGAAAACTTTGCAGAATTTCAAATCCCATCAAAGTCATCTGAATGTGAAGATCTCTCCATTGTTGTTTATCCTTCTGAGACTCGGAATGAAAAGATATCTGAAGATCTTGAATCTAAAGATCATTCAGAAGAAGAACTCACTCAGATGACAACTCAGCCTAGAAGAAAATCAAATATAGATCATCTCATCCAGAAGAATTGATTGTTGGAAATAAAGATAGTCCAAGGAAGACCATATCAGCATTCAAGGAGAATGAATCTCTAGTTGGTCTAATTTCCTTAATTGAACCTACAAACATAGAAGAAGCTCTATCAGATGATGGATGAATTATTGCAATGCAAGAAGAGCTCAATCAATTTGAAAGAAATGATGTCTGGGATCTGGTACCCAAGCCCAAACATAAGAACATTATTGGAACAAAATGGGTATTCAGAAACAAAACAAATGAACAAGGAGAAGTTGTAAGAAACAAAGCTAGATTGGTTGCTCAAGACTATAGTCAGCAAGAAGGCATAGATTTCACTGAAACCTTTGCACCAGTAGCAAGACTTGAAGCAATTCGACTTCTTCTATCATATGCAGTAAATCATGATATCACTCTATTTCAGATGGATGTTAAGAGTGCATTTCTGAATGGAGTTATTTCTGAAGAAGTCTATGTTAAACAACCTCCTGGTTTTGAAGATGTAAAGTGTCCTGATCATTTGTTCAAACTAAAGAAATCTTTATATGGTTTGAAGCAAGCTCCAAGGGCTTGGTATGAAAGGTTAAGTATTTTTCTTCTAGAAAATGGCTTTCAAAAAGGACATGTTGATAATACTCTCTTCAGAAAAACCTTAAAAGATGATATTTTAGTTGTTCAAATTTATGTTGATGATATTATTTTTGGTTCAACTAATGCCTCTCTATGCAAGAATTTTTCTAAGCTTATGCAGGATGAATTTGAAATGAGTATGATGGGTGAACTAACCTTCTTTCTGGGAATTCAAATCAATCAAAGAAAAGAGGGAGTATATGTTCATCAAACCAAATATACAAAGGATCTGCTGAAGAAATTTGGTCTTGAAGACTGCAAGCCTATGTCTACTATGCATCCTTCAAGTAGTCTTCTGAAGGAAGAATCTGAAGGCAAAGTTGATCAGAAATTATATAGAGGCATGATTGGTTCTCTCCTTTACCTCACTGCTTCTAGACCAGATATTTTGTTTAGTGTATGCATGTGTGCTAGATTTCAATCAGATCCTAGAGAATCTCATCTAACTGCTGTTAAGAGAATCTTTAGATATCTGAAAGGAACCACAAATCTAGGATTGCTTTATAAGAAATCCTTAGATTATAAGCTAATTGGATTCTGTGATGCAGACTATGCTGGTGATAAAATTGAAAGGAAGTCCACTAGTGGAAACTGTCAATTCTTAGGTGAAAACCTTATATCATGGGCTAGTAAGAGACAAGCAACTATTGCTAGTTGCTTTATCTACAGCAGAAGCAGAGTACATTTCAGCTGCTAAGTGTTGCACACAATTGCTCTGGATGAAACATCAGTTGGAAGATTATTAGATAAGGATAAGTAGTATACCACTTCTTTGTGATAATACTGCTGCTATTTGTTTGTCTAAGAATCCTATTTTACATTCAAGAGCCAAACACATTGAGATTAAACATCACTTCATTAGGGATTATGTTCAGAAGAGAGTAATTGAGATTCAATTCATTGATACTGAGCATCAATGGGCTGATATCTTTACCAAACCTCTTGCTATTGATCGTTTTGATTTTATCAAGAAAAATCTGAACATGGTTTTTATTTTTGAATGATGATTCTGAATGTTGTCAACTCTGAGTGAATAATTAGTTCTGAAGGGTTTCAGAAGCTTGGAAGGCTCAGAAGCTAATTTCTTAGATTCAGAAGCATCCACTCTTCTGAAGCAATCAGAATTATTTATTATTTAATATGAATTCATGTGACTCAGATACCTACTCTAAGTGTTAGTTGACTGCTCAGTTTCTCTGACTGACAGCTGGCTTCTAAAACACTACTTATCTGTGTAACTTCCCATCACGTCTAGTAACCGCTGGGTAATGGAGGAGAGCTAATGATGATTTTATTAAAAGTAACTGCCACGCCCCCATTACGTCACTATCGTGTTTTCCCCCAATATTTGCTTTGATTTGAATACTTACACTATAATCACTTATTCACACTATTCACTTTCACTTCTCACACTTTTTCTTCTCCTCTAAACCTCCGTCTCTAGAAATTCTTTCTTCTCTTTTCATCAACCGTACCATGGCCTCCTCATCTTCTGCTTGTACTATTCCTAAACCTATTGACGTTGAATCTCAAGAACTTGTGTCCAAAAATCCTGAACCTTCTCCACTTAAACTTAATCAATTGGAATTGGTTGCAGAGAGCCCTGTTGATTTTTAATCTTTTAGGGTAAATAATCTGGATGTGAAAGGGTATTTTGAACAACAAGGATGGATGAACTACTTTGAGATGCTTAATGGTGTCATCTACTCTAATCTGGTAAAGGAATTTTGGCTTGGCGCTGAAGTGTTTTCAAGGGAAAAAGCCATGAAGGAACTGGAAGACAAAATTGCTGAAAACCTAGAAGCAAACAAAGATAAGTCAAGAGAGGAACTTGGCTTGAAACCTTTCACTGGTACTGAAATTCGTTCAACTGTTCTTGGGGTACCTGTCACAATCACTAGGAATCACATTTCTGAGCTACTTCAGATTCCTAATGAAGGATTCTTTCAGGTTGACACTGATAAATCTCCACCCCTTACTAAGTATAGGACTCAGATTAAGGAAACATTGTATGAAGATTCAACTAAAATGGGTAGGACTTCTGGGTTACATATGATGGCGAAGCTTCTGCACAAAATCTTGATTGCCACCATTATTCCAAGGGTTGGTGGAACTGATCAAGTCTCCTGGGATCAACGGCACATTCTCCTCTTCTTAGTAAATGGTACTAAGTTGAATTTACTTGCTTATCTCTTTCACTCTCTATGTTCTTACGTCAGAAACACCACTGATAAGCATAAGCACTGGGTTGCATTCCCAAGGCTGCTTTCTGAACTTTTCTTCCAATGGAGACTAGTTGAAAAGTTGCGAGAATTTGGGGCTAAAGAGACTACTATTGAATCAAGAAGTCCGTTTTTGACATCTGAAAATCTGTGTTCTGTGCACAAGATCTCTAAGGATAATCTCATCTATCCAAATCAGCCTCTGAAGAAAAATTTCACATCTTTAAGAGATGATATGATTCTTGTGTTTAAAAATGAACCTATGGATGTTATTGCCAACTACATTGCTGCAAGGAGAGAAGAAGGAGTTTATATTACTCTGGAGGACTTGCAATCTGAACCTGAGGATGAATATGTCAAGAAAAGGAAATGTCCAAGCAAGAAGAAGGAATCTGAGGTTGCTGAAGGCCCAGAAAAGAAAAAGGCTAAGAAAGGGAAGAAACTGAAAGGTTCAGAGAAAATTCAAGTTGATCAATCTGAACGATCAACTCTGAAGGAAGCACCAAGGATGAAGCCATTTGTGGCAAGAGTAGATGATGACTCTGAGACTGAAGATGATGTGCCTCTGAGTCGTATCCCCAAAAGAAAGAAGACTGCTCAGAACATTTCCTCAGAAAATGCTTCAGGTATGCCTACATCTTCTGTAGATAATGTTTCTAATATTGCTCAAACTGCTGAACCCTCCTCTGAACAACCTCAACCAACATCTACCTTTACCCCATCAGTTGCACCACCATCTATTGATGAGTCTCAACCCATTAATATGATATTTCCAAATAGTGACCAAGTTTTTCCTGCCCTTCACACTCTCCCAGAATCCCCCACCATTTCTGAACTTAATAATGCTGTTAACCATGCTTCAGTTTGTCTTAACACTGTAGCATCTAAGAGAAATGAAACCCTTCACCAACTTCACACTAAACTTCAACAACAACAACAAATGGAACAACAACAACAACAACGACACCAACAACAACAACAACGTCCCATCATAACTCCTGACACTGAAAGTCTCCAACACCTTGAACAAAATCTTCAAGGTGATCTTGTGTTTTCTCATTCATCCCCTCAGAAATCACCCATTCATGAAACCACAACATCTGCACCTGTAGCTGCTTCTGAACCTCCATCTGCTACTCTCATTTCTAACCCTGTACACACTTTAGAAATTGCTGTTGATCACCATTCTAAATCTTTGATTGATCAAATTTCTGAAACTCTTGTTGAACAACCCTCTGAACCATCAAAGCTTTCCTCTCCAACTGTGCAAACTGAGGTTCCTACTACTGTTATTAACCCTGCTCAACCTCCATCACCTGGCACAGATTCTGACCTTGAGCAAACAATCCTTCATTCTGACACATATCCACAATTCACTTTGGCTCTTAATACTGACCCTCCCATTTCCTTTAGACCTCCCAGAAGAGTCGTTGAGATCTCAGATTCTGACTCTGATTCTGAACACTCTTATGCCTCAGATTCCTCCTATCAATATATTCTTCGTCCTCCACCACCTCCTGTATCCAATGCCTTGTTTGAGCGTATTAGTAATAAAATCTACAGGAAGGTGAAAGCATTACATAGGATCAAATACTCTCTCATGAATCCTAAAGACTATATTATTGCTTGGGATGAGGTACGGGAAGAAATTCTGAGGGATATTTATCACTTGGTGGATGGGGATCTGAATGAAATGATAGACTATCAGAAGGCTCTGAACGACTGGTTGGATCAGATTAAGCAAGGCCATCTGAGGCTCACTCAGAAAGAAGTTCGTCATTGGCAAGAAGAATATCTCAACAATCATTTCTCCTTGTCTATGCAGAGTTCTCTTTCCACTCATATAAAGTTCTCTTTGGACCCTGGGGTTTTATTTGTTAAAAAGGATATTATTGGTTCGTCTGCTTCTGCCTCAGAAATCTCTGAGATTCAAAAGGAACTTGCTGCTCAGAAGCAAAAGCAAGCTGAGTTGGATGCTAAGATTGACAACCTTGCAGCTCAGCAAAATGAGAAGTTTGAACGCCTTGAGGCCAAGCAGGATGCTATGGCAGCTGATCTGAAGACCCTTATCACCCTTCTTGCCCCTAAACCTTAGGATTTTTTTTATTTAGGCACTCTGTTTATTTCTTTTCTTTCTGAACAATTTTTTTGGATATGCTGTGTTTGGCATTATCTTGTTGGTTTAAACTCTGTCTTATTGGTTGTTTGTTTTACTTATGTTTGTTTATTTGCATTTTTTTTGAACTACACATGCTGAAACATAACTCTGCTATCTTCATACGCATTAAAAACTCTTTTTATTCATAATAAGAAACCAGAAGTACATAATTTTTTTAACAACATTACATATTTGCTAAAATACTACTTCGCTGCATCTTTTGCTTCTTCTGGGTTCTTCCTTCCATATTTCATAAGGCTTTCAACCAACTGGCTGGCTTTTCTTTCTATCTCCAGCGCTGCCTCCAAACGTTTGTTCAAACGCTCTTTTCTCTCTTGCATGATTCTGACCTCCTCTTCTAACTTTTGCTTCTCCCACTCTCTCTGCATTTGCTCTTCATTTTCTGTATCCATGACTTCAAAATGTTGTTTTGAAAAATGATAGCTTTTGCATCGTGAGATGCTCATTTTATAGTATGTTTTTCACCTCGTGCCTAGCGTTTTCAATATTTTTACCGTTGAATGCATTTACTGCTGGTGGTTGTTTGTTGTGCGCATTTACTGCCCTGTAACTTGTACTTTGACTGGCCCGTTTTTGATAATGACAAAGGGGGAGAAATATTTATATTCATATGACAGTGAAATTAAATTCTGAAGCTCTTAAAACTTAATTCTTTCTGAACTCTTTCTCTCGTTAAAGTTCTATTAAAGTCTTTTCAACTTTTAATGAGGGGGAGTAATAAATTTTGTCCAAAATAATTTCATATAATATAAGATAAACTTGCAAACCATATCTTATATCTGTCAATTCAAGAAATAGAGCTTGCAAACCTCTAATTCTGAAGGATGAATATATGAAATAATATTAGACATTATGAATTACTCTTAGACAGTTTTTATATTTATCATTGATAAACTTCTGAAGGTTATCAGACTCAGGGGGAGCTTGCAAACCTCAGAACCTGAAGTCAAGATGTTAAATAAAAACAACAACAATTGATTTTAAATACATATAGTTGTCATCATCAAAAAGGGGGAGAGTGTTGGAACAAAATTGGTTTCGTATCTCATAATTTCATTTTGATGATAACAATGTATTTAAAGTTAAATTGGTAGTACTAATAATTTACTCTAGTGTGCAGGATTAAAAGTTAAAATTTGAGTTCATAAGCACATTAGAATTCTGAAGGAATTACTTCTGAGTGCGTCATAACTGAGCCCCCAAAATTCTGAAGCAAGTAATTCTGAGCTTCATCAAATTCTGAAGCTAAATAATTCTGAGGCTACATCAGAGTTATTTTCTTGAAGAGTGTGACTGACCTGGTCTCAGCGAAGGAATCAAGAAGAAAAAGGGTTGACCATGGAAAGGTCCTTTTCAAGTCAGGTTTCAAGAACGAGTATTTCCTTATTTGGCTTAAGCTGAGGTTCAGATATCTAAAACCAAAAGGAATCTCTCATTTTTGAGTAAACGTCAAAGCTCCTAAGCACTGCAAATCAGAACAGCTATTAGCACTCTGATCAATACAATGGAGCGTCTCAAGAATTCTTCAAACGGCTATAATCTTCAACGTCCATTTCTCATCTATAAAAGGAAGAAGATTTGTGAAGAATTATGATCAAGACTTATGCTTCTGAACTTGCAAAAACTCTGTCAAAATTCTGAAGCTATTCAAACACTTAGAAATTTTGTGAAACATTTCTAGGAAGTCTTGTAACTGTGTTGTATTTTGTAAACACCTCTGATAGTATATCAAGAATTCTTCAAACGGCTATAATCACTCTGATCAATACAATGGAGCGTCTCAAGAATTCTTCAAACGGCTATAATCTTCAACGTCCATTTCTCATCTATAAAAGGAAGAAGATTTGTGAAGAATTATGATCAAGACTTATGCTTCTGAACTTGCAAAAACTCTGTCAAAATTCTGAAGCTATTCAAACACTTAGAAATTTTGTGAAACATTTCTAGAAAGTCTTGTAACTGTGTTGTATTTTGTAAACACCTCTGATAGTATATCAAGTGTCTCATTCATAACTTTATTATCATTAAACTTGTGAAAAGTCTCTTACTTTGTGCTTGAGCATTGGAAGTCTCTTGCTTTGTGCTTGAGCATTTGAAGTCTCTTGCTTAGTGCTTGAGCATCTGTAATCTAAGTGATTATGGTGAAATCTCTTGTGAAGGACAAGAGGACTGGACTACTCTTGTTAGTGGGAGGAACCAGTATAAATCTTATGTGTCTCTTTCTCTCTATCCTCTTATATTGAGTGTGTTTGATTTTACCCGCTGAAAATTGTTTTAACTTAGCAAAAATCTTAACACAATTCAACCTCCCTTCTTGTGTTTTTCAACCTTCACAACTATTTTGCCATAATTTATTTGGACAACTTTTTTGCACCTTCTTTATTTAGAACAAATACAACAAAATAAGATAGAGAAATAATATAAAGTATGAGAAAGACAATGTGTGCTTGATTCTTAAAAAGACTATGATCCATGTTTGGTAAGTACAATTTAAATAGTAAAATAATATAAAAATGTTTGATATACAAGATATACATATTAAAACTTATATGTCAGTACTATTTCACAAAGAAAACTTTGGATTGATAAAAAAATAAATAAAAGAAGGATTATATGATGCTTTTTTCCTTTTAATTTTATATTCTTTTTCTTTCTTTACTGATTTGGAATCAGATGTTATA
The DNA here is from genome assembly GCA_954870985.1 of Trifolium fragiferum. Lineage (NCBI taxonomy): Eukaryota > Viridiplantae > Streptophyta > Magnoliopsida > Fabales > Fabaceae > Trifolium > Trifolium fragiferum. The sequence goes on from OX940789.1 coordinate 50,581,491, forward strand.
GGGTTTCATACGTGGATCCTACTCAGTCCATTTTTCTATTATTTCTCTTGAAAATGCACAAAGTACAAACCTTAATCTCTTACTAAACAACTGTTCGATTTAAATCGACAATTAAAATTATTTTACTTGTGATTTAATTATATAATCTAAATTGTTCGACTTCACATTAACGGTTTAAGTTTATTTTTGCATTAAACTGTGTAAAAATCAAATTGCAGCAAATCTAAAATCTCTTGTTAAACTATATTAAACTGTGTAAAAATCAAACTGCAGCAAATCTAAAATCTCCCGTTAAACTACTAAAAGTTACGTACCTTTCCTTTTCATATGCCAAAACACAAAAGTCCATACATGTGATGCTCATCTAGCTCAAGGGTCCACAAAACAATTTTTAAGGCTTTGAAGGGGTCTACCATATATAATATCTCAATATCTTTATTTTGTGCCATAAGCTAACATATGTTGATAGAAGCTTAACATGTGATGGGGATCAAGTAGGATAAGAGCAACTTTGTACAACTAGTAAGTAGGAACCAAACACTATATGGCAAAAGGATGTACTCAAAATTGAATAAATAATATTAGCTTGTTTGACTATTATAGTGGGTGTCTTGAGCATTTATAAAATGTTTGATGACATATTTTGATAATATAATTTAACAAATATCATTTCTTAATAAATGGATTGAATTTAACTAGCTATGCTCCAAGACTTAATCTATCATACTAATATTTTTTTATTTTTTAATCTATCATACTATATCATTTCATAATTAAAGTTCTAAAACTATATATTAAAACTATATATGATGATGGGATTTGATCCTTGTCATAATTAATAAAGTTTCATTGAATTCATGGGCAAGTGGCAATAATGGAACTTTGGGAGCAAAAGCTAAACTTTAGGAAAAGTTAAGGGGATTCGTTATGAAGCAATACAATTTCTAGTACCTTATGTCCCTGTTCCCCATGCATGTGTGTGGTTTAGCTGGGAGATACCATGGATCCAATTCTGCCACTTTCATTTGAGACATGAAATGATTCTCTGTTTTTATGGGATTGGATTCTTGCACTTAAGAATAGTAGGAATATCCACTAATATTATTCCCTCCAATAAGTCCATAGAGTAACACTATTTTTTCTTCACAAGATAAAATTGAATACATAAAACAAAGGATTTGGATCTTCTCCCATTATTTCTCTACTGTTGTCTCTCCTGTGCTTTTGTGAGCTCTTAGATTGATCCAGTAGTTGAGATTAAAAGATAAAATAATATATAGAAAACACTGTATTATAAGAGAGAGAAAGTAAACTCATGACCATAGAAGAGAGAGAAAGGGATTAACGCATCTGAAATCTCTTTTCGGGATGATTAAACCCTCAAACCATATTCATGATATCTTCCCACCGCACCACCACCACCGCTTTACGCCTTAATCTTATTCAAGCTCGTCGCCGTTGAACGACGAAGAAGAAAAAGAATCGTGATAACTGAAATAGCGATGGAACAATAACGTCGAGTTCAAGATGCCAACGACCTTAATTTTCTGTACGACGGCGATGCAAGTCGTACGACGGTGATGCAAAAGACTTCTGTCACTTTAAATTTACCGATAGAGTCCAATGGAGCAATTGTTGAGTCATTATTATTGTAGAATTGTAAAATTGGGTCAATGGTTGTAAAATTAGAGATTGTAAAAGGGGTTTACTTGAGCCAACTACCCTGTAATAATTTTGAATTGAATTAATGAAATAATGTTGTTCTCATAGTTCTTTGATACTTATTGATGTTTTCTGATTTTGTACTGGTGTGATGCTTCATTTCAGGTTTACTCATAATCCATTCATTACATAAAAAAGGAAAAAGGAGCTAACCTTGCAGACAAACACAATGACAATGGTCTGGGTAGGTTGCGTTTTGTTGTTGAGGATGGAGCTAATTGAAAAAGAGGATGTGAAAATAGCAAGGTGAAAATAAGTTAAAATGTGTAGTTGAAAACCTACATGGTAAAGGTTGGATGTTGAAAGTGAAAGTTGTAACAAGGGAATTCCTGCTAAAATTTACATCTAAGTACCCTTTGTGATTTTTTCTCTCTCTTCAAAATGTCTTTTTTTATTAATTTTTTCTGTGATGTTTCCCAATCATTAGATTGAAAACTGGAGAAAGACTACATGAGGGGATCCAAGTCCATAAAACAAATGACCAATGTTATTATTAAAAAATATATTAGTATTAGACCTATTTCATGACAAAATTAGGGTTTCATTTTGAACCGTAAGTGAGATTCTCACAGGTACTATTCTATCAGAGACTTGTAAGTAGGGATGAGAATCATATCTCCCACTTTATGAGAATTCGTCTTCAAACAATTTATTATTAAAATATTTTAAGATGTTTATAAACAAACACAAATATTTTATATTTATTTGGCTTATGTAAAAAATATATTATTTTAAAAATGAGTTTAATTTAATTGTTAATATTTTATTTGTTTTAATCTTTTATTTTAATTTTTTTTACTCTCATTTTGATTGAAAATATTAGAAAATTGGTTATTTTGTTATGTTAATGGAATCATGACGAGGACGAAGACCTTGGGAATCCACAAGGTCATGGACATACAATGACAGAATATTTTGCAAGTGCGTCATACTCCTACTTTGCACTGGATCATTTGCTATTCTCTTTCATTCAAATTTTTGTCAAGATCCAATTCTCAAATTAAAACCCAAATTTTTTTATTCCACATCCTTAATGAATTTAATGGCAGAATTGATGTGGAACTAACTATTTATCATAAACCTTCTGTCAAAGAAAAGATTAAATTCAATTTGGGTTGATCAATTTATCATAAAACTTGGGTACTTTTCATACTTAATCAAGGAAAAGTTGTTAAAGATGAAGGTCACAATCACACAATAAAAAGACAATGAACAGATCCCAGCATCATGAAAAGTGCTCAAATTTTATGATAAATAGATCTTTATGTGAAACATATGTAATTCCAATTCTGATAAATAGATCTATCAAAATCATAAAGATTGTGAAAATTTCATGTGTAACTTCTTGTTTTTTTTTAATATTAAAAAAACCCAAATTGTTTTTTGACACAAATAAAATCCAGATTTTGAGAGTTGGATAAGCTTGAAGTTTGGTTGATTCATTTCATCTAGCATAGCTGCTCATCAAAGTCTGAAGGAACAAAATTTTCATTTCAAAATTTCTCGAAAGAGATAAATCTTGCATGTCTGATTTGTTGTGTTGTTGCAGTTACATATATAGTTTTGCCAAATTCTTGTGTGTGTTTTTCTACAAGTGATGCTAAGTTTCTATTTTCATGGTGGTGGTGGTGATGGGAGATGGTGGATGGAGATAGTGGAGAGACAGAGACAATGATCACACGAAAGACAATTGTAGGATAATAATGTGGTGTGAAGGGTGTAGAATAATATGATGTGACTAAAAAGAATCTATGGTTAAAAAGCCCTTTCCAATAGTGAGAGATCTATATTACTTACCCATTCATGCTAGACTTGGTCTAGTATTAGACCTTTTTCATGATAAAATTAGGGTTTCATTTTAAACCGTAAGTGAAATTCTCACGGGGACTATTCTATTAGAGACTTGTAATTGTAAGTAGGGATGAGAATCATATCTCCCACTTTATGCGAACGAGAATTCGTCTTCAAACAATTTATTATTAAAATATTTTAAGATGTACTTATAAACAAACACAAATATTTTATATTTATTTGGCTTATGTCAAAAATATATTCTTTTAAAATGAGTATAATTTAATTGTTAATATTTTATTTGTTTTATGCTTTTATTTTAAATTTTTTTACAAATTGGTTATTTTGTTATGTTAATGGAATCATCACGAGGACGAAGACTTTGGGAATCCACAAGCTCATGGACAAAGGAGAAACTATCTAAGACACAAAACGGGTGTAGAGAGTATTTTAATTGGCGGGAAACGAAAGTTAATTTTGATGATATTTTGGTTTTATAAGTTGAAACTTGAAACCTTCAGCAACACAAAAAAATTTAAATAATTTGGTGAATAAAGAAGGGTGAGGCCTACTCTACCGTCATAATTTGAGATATTTATCCATCGACCAATAACAACTAAACCACATGAATAGATTTATATGTGGATACTACATGTAAATAAAAGTTGATTATAAGTTAATGTAGTTGTGGATATCACATGAAAGTCTATTTATGTGGTTTGTTCGTATTGATCGATGGCAGGCCCGACCCAATGACATGTGCCACATGTGCCATGGCATTGGGCCTCAAAAAAGTTGAGGCCTCAAACAAAAATTATATACTTGCAATATTCGTAAATAAGGAGGTACAAAACGTATAGTATTTCTTCACACTGAAACCCAACCTCTCAGGCTCAGTTTGTCAAAAGCAAAAAAGAATGAACTTGTCATGATCTGCATAATCAGGCCCAGATTTTCAAAAGAAAAAAAAAATTCAACGAAAAAAAAGGGAAAATATTAAAAGAAAAAAGAAGGGAAATAAAGTCCACCGCCATCACCATTAATAAAAAACACAAGTAAAAAGTCTCAATTTTACAATTTTAAACTAAAATTTTTGTTTTTATGTTAATGGCAAAGATGATTATTTTTTCTGGTATTTGCAATTTAAATCGAATGTCTTTTTTTTAAAAAAAATTACTTTTTTAAAAAAATAAATTAAAGAGTCACTTTTAATATTTGCACATGGCCTTCAAAAACTCGAAGGCGGGCCTGATTGATGGATAAATACTCTTAAATTATGAGTAGTGATAGTCTCAAATTCATCCATCATTCATTCAATAAATAAATCATATTCATTCCGATCCTATATATAAGAAACCTTTCATTTTTTAGATTAATTGAAGAATTGATGTATTTAGACTATATTATTGTCTAGATACATCAACTCCACGATGAATTTAAAAAGTAAACTTTTTTTTATAGATAGGATTGGAGAAAATTGTATGTCTAATTGTTAACCAATATTAACACGTTCACTAGATGTTGCGTTTCTGATATATTTATGACGTAGATTATCAATATGCTAAACTGTATTCACATTTTCATCACTCTTTTCTTTCATTGTGAAAAGAATGTTTCTAGATTGAATCAAATTCTAGGTCATATGATTATGAATTCTTGGTCACTCTTTTCTATGATTATTCTATATTCATCTCTTTCCTATTTATGTGTGGCCTCATAATGTTTCTGCAAGATTATATATACTATCTACACCGTGACATTCAGTTTTGTTCGACTTTTTAATTTTGAATTTTATTTTGGGCAATGTTGGGCCGCTTGTATTAAAAAAAAAATGATCATACAAAAATTGGATTTGGACAATTAGTGTCACTCACTACTAAAAATTGAGATCTACTTTTCCCATCCCCTGGATTTCTTCAAGGACCCCCTAAAATATACTAGGCGAGTGTGTTAATTATATGACCGTTTGAAATGGTTCCACCATCCAAGTTTCAATTTTAAAAAATACACATTTGCTTTCTAAAAAGCGAACTATCGCTTGTATGTTCGCTTTCTAGACATCGAATGATTGTCATATATAAGCAAAATTTGATTCTTTTTCCCTCTATTTCGACAGTTACGAATAAAAGAAAAAAAATCCTAAAAAATCACGTTAAACCCTATTCAATCGAAAAGTTCGTTAAAATCGAAAGTTTTTTTTTGCTCTGTTGGAGTCGAAATCAACAACCTAGTTAACATTAACAATAGATAAACTTGCATTTCCATTATTTTTTCTTTTCTCGTTGTCTAGTGGGCGAACTACCTATATGATTTCGTTGGCTAGACAACGAACTTGACTGATGCAGAATAATTTGTTTACCTATTTGACTGTTACATTGTTAGCATGTATTCCTTGTTGTTTAGGTATGCAGGGAGGTGATAAAGAGAAAGTGGGGCTTAGAGAGCTCAGTGCCTCTGTCAGGAGGGAAACGACAGAAGAGAACCCTCTGAAGAAGCGGGAACGGAAGAGAGCGACTGAAAGTTAGCTTGAAGCTGGTGCCTCTACTGCTCTACATGAGCCTCAGCCCGAGGTTACTGGTGTTGTAGACCCTATTCAGCTCGCTGCCACTGCTGGTGTTCCTGATGTTACAGGGGAGGCAGGAGATGATATCGTGCTGGAGCTTGAAGAAGAGGAAGAGTTAAGGGATCATGGTGAGGTTAGTGGTAGTGGTCATATTCGGTGGCCCGTTTGGATGGATCTTTATGATGGGTTGTCTGTGCCGACCGAGTTTCCTGGCGGGCCGACAAACACGACGATGTTGATTTGTTATGCACAACATGTCCCCAGGTGTGTAACTGGTTCCCATGTAAGTAAATTTGATGTTGTTGATATTAATTATTAGACGATGTCGAATTAATATAATATGATGTTGTCGATATGATTTTTTTTATCTTAATGTTTTATAATATTATTCAATATTTTCTATATGAATTTATTTACTACTCAGTTAATTGTGTTATGTTAATTTTGCAGGTGGTTGAGTTGATCACGCCCATCAGCAACAACGACAAATTATACAACTTTAAACATGAAGAGTGAACTGCAACATGGTGGGAACCAACACCCAATACTACAGGATTGTGGGGGCTGGCACTACCCTCAAATGTCGCATGTTAATTCTCTTATTTCCTGTTGATGAGGTGCCTTGTTTGTCGGTAGGCGTGTTTTGATAGATTTGGGGAGCATGTCATTCATTGTCGAGAGCTTTCAGGCTTCAAATACAGACATGACCTTGTGCGGGATGTCTTTTTTGATGTTTTTAAGCTCCAGGAATATCTGCGAAGAAAGAGGCGCCTGTGAACTTCTTGGTTGACCCACTAGAGTGGAGATCTACTTCGAGGTCAACCGATGTTCTAGTGTATGAGTGGCTGAAATTCTGTTCTCTGACAGGACAAATGTCGTACACAATGTCTAGGACGATGTGTCTGCAGTCCAGATGTCCTAGACAACTGGTTATGAGGATCACGATTTATTGCAGTACTGAAGTAAATAAAAGCAATAAATAACACCAGTAATTTGTTAACCCAGTTCGACGCTAAACAACCCTACTCTGGAGGATACCAATCCAGGAAGTGAACACTATTACTCCGAATCAATACTTAGTCTTACAACCACACCAAACACCTTTTGGCATGTATGCCTTTTCTTAATCCTAGTAATCTTCTACTCAAGGGCTAACTCCCCCTGAATATGAGAACCTACCCAACTCCCTCTAATCACTAATCCCAAGTGACGAAACTTAAACTTTACAGTTTAAAAACTTGTTGAACGACAACATTCAACGACACTAAGCTACAAAGTATCAAAGAACAATACTTAGAGCCACTTGATGTTTTGAACAGTGGGTACAAAACCTTGGACTCACAATCTTCAGTTATTGTGGGTTGAGTTTTAAGCTCTATGTTGAGTCCTTTATATAGGTGTGCACGTCTTCAGATAATCTTCAATCTTTTAGATGCACAACAATAAGAATTAGTTTTAAAACAAACTTGTTTTAAAACAAACTCCACAAAGAGAAAGAATTAATCTTTATCCACAAATTAAATACGAATCCAATCGTATCTAACACATAGGATTAATAACAAACTTTATCATTAATCCTAATCTCAGCTTGTTACTAAAAGATTCGCGCCTTATCCAAATTTGAACAAACACGCGTGCTTAATGGATAAGCATTATCTTTTAAGCTGAACTGGGTCAAGATGTCCTACCCACATGTCTTGGGACATCTTGTTCGACATGTTGCCTAGACATGCTCTGAACCCAGTGACAAGATGTCTAGGACATCTTGTTAAACATGTTGCATCTGCACATCTTCAATATGCACAAGTGGTATAGACTTAATTACTTCAGCATTGGTGCTTCAGTTAAGTCACTCTGACCAAGTTGTTTTAGCCTTATGATGCAGCCAATCTGAGAAGAACTACAATCTCCCCCTTTGGCAAATTATTGCTAAAACAACCACAAACCACTTTGTTGAATGTGCACTCTTCAGTCTTCAATCTTCAAATTCTTCAATCTTCAAATTGATCTCTGTTGATGCAATCTTCTATTATGAAATTTTTAGGTCTTCAATGTCTTTGATCTTCAGAATCTTGTGTGTCTTCAATTTTCAAGACTTCTTCATTCTTGAATGTGTGATGAACCTTTTCTAGTATGAGACAGTCTTAGTCTTGTCTTCATATGATCCATTACAATGAATTTTCTAAGTCCAGGGATGAGATACCTAGTGACTTAGTGAACCAAAGTCTTGAGTTGCAGCGGAAAGTACTTAATCAGAGTGATCAAGACTCACTAGACTTCTTAGAGGTTCAATTTTAGCATTTTATTATGCTCTGGACACACTTGTTTTAGCATAGCTATTTAGTTTTTAATTTTTTAAAGCTTGCTATTATTCATCCGTAAAGCAAGAGATTGATTCTACTTGCCAAAAAGCTATCTTATCATCAATTATTACTCCCCCTTTTTACCATAATTTGACAAAGGTAAGGAAAATATTCATTGATTTAAAGAAAGCATACAAAAGTGCACTTCAAGTGCCGGATGTCAAAGTCTCCAATGTCTAGGACATTTGGTAGACCACAAAACTTACATAAGATGAACATGAAAGGAAAAATACACAAAGTACTTATTTTCCTATACTCAGAGTCTGTTCTTCAATCTTCTTCTTCCTGCTCTGCTTCAGCTTGAGCATCTCCTTCGTTCTCAGCAATTCTCTTCGTCAGCTGTTTGATCAAGTGATCCACACATGTTTTTCTGATCGTACTTGATTTGATTGTCATCTCCAGCTCCTTAGAAACTAGAATTAGCTCAGGCAATAATTTGTTTTGTGAGCTTCTATCTAGTGGAGCAGAGGTCTCAGCTGCTTCCTTTTCTTTGAACACAATGTCTGGGACATGTGGTTCAGCAAACAGCTTGCGGTTGAAGGATATTGGTGGAGGTCTTTTACTTTCATATTCCTCAGGAAGTAGGATGCTTGGGTGTTGGCTGAGTATTAACTCAGTAATCAAGCAGGGAAAGGCTATTGGTAGCTTTGTTGCGCTGGTTTCTACATGTTTCATTGTTTGTTCGAAAACATGTTTCCCAAAGTCCAATTTCTTTCCTGTTCCAATGAGATATATGAGTCTTGCCAGATTTGGAGATATATCTGAGCTGTGACTTGTTGGGGCCCAATTAGCTGTGCCAATCTTGTTGAGTATTGCATACTTGACAGACAGCTTCGACGTTGGAAGTAGTCCCTTCTTGGGCCAAAGTTCAGCTTGCCCTGAGGTAATTTCTTCAGCAATTTTGTCCATTGATAGGATCTTCTTGCTCCCAGCTTCAGTACTCCTACCCAGAAATTTGTTGATCACAGTTGGAGAGAAATTAATGTTCCTTTCTCTGAGATGTACCTTGTGATAGTTATCACTTCCCTCTTCAGCGCGTTCTCCAGTGAGATTGGTGATGAACTCTCTCACAAGCCTTTCATAGCATCTTCCAACCCCCATCACCGTCTTCATGACTTTTGCTTCTTCAAGAAGGGTAATAATCTCTTTGTAGGAGAGTGCTTCAGAGCTCAATTCTCTCTCTGTAGCAATTCTCCTCTGCATCACTATCTTCCATCTTTGTTCATTGTCTTCTGTATGGAGGGATGTTGAGGATGCAACTTTCTTTTTCTTCGACATGATGTTTGGGACATCGTCATTGACATCTAGTTCGAACTCACTTGAGGACTCTGGCTTCCTCTTTCTTTTCTGATACCTTTCTTCCAAGAATGACTTGGGAATCTCCACCTTCTTTCCCCTATTCCTTTTCACTCTATCAGCTATAGACTGGGATCTTCTAGGAGCAATCTCTTCGCTCTCTGTTTCTTCTCCAATCTCTATGACTTCTAGGGTCTCAAAGATTTCTTCTTCTTCCTCTTCAGAGAGAGCTGTCTCTTGTGCATCCTTTGGATCATCTTCCATTGGATGTTCTTCAGATGTCGTGCCTCTTGTTGTTGAGACATTTGTTTCGACATCCTTGATGTTGGGGTCGGATGTCATGACATCTTCTTCACCACTCTTCTCAATCTCTGTTTGAGGCTCAAGATTCTGGTTTTGAGTAGCCTCTTTCAGAGATGATTCTTCAGGAATTTGGTCTTCATCTCTCCTTGGTGACGATTGAAGTTTCGGAGTGGATGATTCTTTGGTTTCTTCACCTTGCATTGGATTGGTGAACAGCCCGACCAATTTGCTGCTTCTCTTCTTTCCTATCGTAGTTCTTCTTCCTCTGGAATAATTAATTTGTCAAGATCAACCTCTTGTTGATTGATGGTTGAGTCTGAAACCCTAGCTGGATCACTAGGTCCTTCAACTTTGTTGATTACTTGGTTGTTTGAACTCATTGTGATTTCTTGACTCATGTTTGTTCAGAGTTTCTTTGAAGAAGATTTCTTTTGAGAGGTTTTTTTTTTTTTTGAAGAATGTCGTACCAGATGTTGAAGCGTGTGTGATAGCACAAATGATGATCTAGGTGGCTTTTTATAGATGGAACTAGGTAGTATGTTACCTTGTTTATTGTGCAGAAATAATGATGATTAACATTATAATCTTTCTACACGCCACCCCGTCACTTAATGTTCTACACGCTTTTGGACGTGTGGAACTCTAGAGTTCCTTTCCCACGTTCAGGTTGAAGTGATTCAACTTTCTGACGAGTGTACAGATGTTGGGACATCTGGTAGAACATCTGGTCATTCTCTTCCTTGACTGTCAAGCAAGCTATTTTTGGACTATTGTTAGGAGGAGTCCACTTATAGCATTTGTCCTTTGCCTTGGCACCTTTCATCACTACCTTCTGATTATTAGCAATAATGCACTCAGAGTTGTTGAAGTACACATCTAGTCCTTGTTCACATAGTTGACTAATGCTTATCAAGTTTGTAGTGAGTCCTTCAACTAGTAGAACCTTATCAAGGTATGGTGAGCTGGGATCTCTTAGCTTGCCTATACCTTTGATTCTATCTTTAGCACCATCACCAAAAGTAACACATCCTTTAGAGTAAGGCCTTAATTCCTTAAGGTATTTCCTATCTCTAGTCATGTGTTTGGAGCATCCACTGTCAAAGTACCAGTCTTCATATGAGGATAGCTTGATACAAGTATGAGCCTTTAGTCTTGAATCTTCTTTTGGCCTCCATACTTTCTTAACTTGAGTCTCCTGGCACTTTACTTGTTGAGGAAGAATCTTCTTTTCATCCTTCCTTGGTGATCTTGATATTTGAGGATAGCCATGAATTTTGAAGCATTCTTTCATAACAATGGATAAGCATTATCTTTTAAGCTGAACTGGGTCAAGATGTCCTACCCACATGTCTTGGGACATCTTGTTCGACATGTTGCCTAAACATGCTCTGAACCCAGTGACAAGATGTCTAGGACATCTTGTTCAACATGTTGCATCTGCACATCTTCAATATGCACAAGTGGTTTAAACTTAATTACTTCAGCATTGGTGCTTCAGTTAAGTCACTCTGACCAAGTTGCTTTAGCCTTATGATGCAGCCAATCTCAGAAGAACTACAGTGGGTATGAGGAAGACATGCTTGTGTGTACTTGACTAGAGTTTTACCACTTGTACAGTGGGGTTGACGACTAGGGGTTTTATGGTAGGACAGGGAGCCCTCAAAGCTGCATAAAGCAAAGTGGCCAAAAATAAAAAAGTGTGTTCTTGTTCTAACAATCATCTTGTGTTTATACCTTTTATATTTTATACTTTTGATTTCCTAACCCCAGAGGCTAGATACTTTTGATGCTTTTAATCAGTGCTCCTATTTAATCTAATGGTAAAAAATGAACTAGATCATAGTGGACAAATTTAACACTTGACCACGTTAAATGCCATCTTAAAAACAACTTTTTACTTAGAAGATTATGCAAATGAAAGAGTTTGAGAGAAGAAGATAATTTGTTGAACATTATTATTGTTCCTAAAGTTTGGTCCAATGTAAAAAAGTTTAATTATTTTTGGTCAAATCATTGAAAATATTGAAGGTTTATTTTTATGTAATTTAAGAGGGTAACATTGAAATAAATGACATTTTGGGGTTAGTGGTGTAAGTGAGGGGGTAGCAAGTAGATTCTTCCCCCCAAATTTTATTTTCCTAAGTATTTTTAGGCTCATTGCCTTTAAATACAACCCTCAAAGCTAAAAGAGTAAATGACATAAAGTAACTATTATTTAAAATAAATTAATTATCTAATGATTAATTATGTTACACTCTCCCTCTCAACGAAAACACCCATGATTTCTCCCACTTCTAGAATCATCAATGGTAGCATGGTAGTCATGTATTATTTTGAGAAACTTCTCTATCAAATGAAGAAGAAGGAAGATCGGCAGAGAGAGGAGCATGAATTAGGATTGGTTACAAAAAAAAACTAGGGAAAATGGTTACAAGCATTTTTTATTATTAATTTTGAATATATAATTATTTATTAAATATAATCTGATGTGTCAAAAAGATGATTTTTAATTGATTATCCGTTTACACGGATTTTTACACGGTCTATGCATATATTCACTGCACTCTTTTGAAGTAGTTGAAATTGACCTTAAATCTTTTGCATTTCAAATTTTTTGAATGATATTTTCTTAAAAAAAGAAAATTATTATTGTTCCTAAAGTTTGGTCCAACGTAAAAAAATGTAATTATTTTTGGTCAAATCATTGAAAATATTGAAGGTTTATTTTTATGTAATTTAAGAGGGTAACATTGAAATAAATGACATTTTGGGGTTAGTGGTGTAAGTGAGGGGGTAGCAAGTAGATTCTTCCCCCCAAAATTTATTTTCCTAAGTATTTTTATGTTTATCGGACTTTTGAAAGGCTATTTTGTGGATAGACATTCTTTTGGAAAAAATAAAATAAAATAATTTTGGACTTTTATTTTTTTAGAGCAAATTATATTGAGCTCCCCTAAAATTTTCCTAAACAACATAGTTAGTCCCTCTAGTTTTCATAAAACACTCACCTTCCCTTATACTTAACACCGTCAAACTACCATTAGATAAACATTATATAAAGAAAGTTTAAATAACTTGTTGGTCTCTGGAAGTATGGAAATTTTTGTTTTAATCCATGTATTATTTTTTATTGCAAATATACTCCTGAATGTATAAATCTTGTGGGTTTTAGTCTCTCCCATAAAAAAAATGACTGTGTTTGACGAAAATTAACAATATTTGCACATTCAGTGATATATTTGCAACAAAAAATGACAGATGGACTAAAATAAAAAATTCGCATAATTACAGGAACCAAAATGTTATTTAAATCTAAAAAAAACTGTTTTATGGTTGTTTGTGTTTTTACGATAAAAAACTGTATTATTGTTGTTTCTTCCGAAATTGATATTTTCTTCTCTCTCATTCAATGTATTTCAAGCTCTCTACCAAACAAAATTTGATAAGAAATTCAAATCTATTGGCCCATGTGTATTTCAAAAGATTGAGAGTATTCAAGGATGTGAATTTGAAAGGATTGAGAGTATTATTAGTTCCTTTTTATGTTGTTTGTGTTTGCACACCATCCGTGTATATTGCCCATTGTGTCATCTTTTAGGATGGTACTAGTTCTTGCATTGTTCTTTTTTAGATTTTCTTTCAAACATGATTATTTATCTATTAACAATTTAACATATTAAAAAAAATTGAAATACATCTTAGAATAGAAGATTCATAAAATGTTGAAGAAACAGAGCTTAGAGTGCAACGGTATGATAAAAATTGTTGAACAATGAGTAAACAGTACAAGAAATATGATTTTTGGCAATGATTTTTTTTTTTTTTTTGTTACAAGTCGCTGACAAACTTATATTTGGTTGTTTTGCCGGCGACTTGTAACAACTTTTAACGAAAAAAATTGCTGTCAAAAATCATATTTTTTGTAGTGAAAGTGTGAGCAAAAGTGAAGGAGTTAACGGAAAGATTAACGGTGTTAAGGTGAAAGGGAGGTGTTTATCTATTTAACAATAAAATAAGGGAGGTTTCTGTTCACTTAAAAACTAAAGGGGTTGTTTGTGTTATTTAAGAAGACCTCAAGGGAGGTTAGTGTAATTTAGCCATTTCTTTAAAAAGAAAATTCTCGACAACACTTTATTTATTTCTTTCGAGTGTAGTTTTTGGAGTCCCCGAAGATGCCGAAATTCTCTTTTTTCTGACAATAGTAGGGGGACTGTTGCGGAATTGGTAGAAGCTGTTAATGTTTTGTCTTGGAAGTGGTGGATGAGTCGATTGACTGTTGCTCATTGTATGCTCTATGAATCGAATCATTTTATCAAATTATTATCGAATTCTGTAAATTAGTCGTACCCTAATTTCTTAGTAACAAAATTGTTAATTCTAAAATAACGTCCTAATTCCTTAGTGAATATAAGATTAGAAATTAAGCATAAGTAAACAAAAATTGTTAGATCAATTTCTAGACTATAAAGGATATAATTTCTTATCTCAAAGCATTAATAAATTCAAATATGAATCGTGGATCAATTAAAGGCGGCCAAGTGATAAAAGTATGGGAAAAGCTAAAATTTTTACTAAGGGCACATGTTAGTGATTCAAAAAAGAAAATGTTTTATCATAATTCATGTATCTAATTCACTTTTTCAATTTGATTACAAATTAATCACAAAAAAATTTAAGATAATATTTCCATATTTAGATTCTTATCATGTGCCCTTAGGGCACATGTTAGCAAGACCCTTAAAGTATTAAGCACATATATAAGAAAAATAATTCAATAAACTTTTTCAATAATCATAAATCTAATCATAGAATTAAAATTGTCATCTAGATCTACTCATAGAATTCAATTAAAATAGTACAATAGACAAATTAGCTATTCATAAGTTTAACTAGATATAATAAAGATTTAAAAATTACATATAAAATTCGAGTTAAATGGTGTACAAAGCTAATTGAATCAACAAAGAATTGCTCTCCAAGATCGTAGCCTAGTTGCTCCTGTAACACCCGCATTTATTTGTTTTATTTAATTAGACTTATTTTGTTTGGTTAGAGGTTAATTTGTCTTCTTAGAGTAATTTAGTGTAGTTTAGTAAATAATTATAGTATTAGCTATAAGAGGAAAGAGTAGAGGATAAGAAGAAGGAAGTTATGAGTGGAGGTATTTTAAGGAAATGTTTGGAGTTTAGTGAATTTGGATTAAGTGAGTAAGGAGGGGCATTATTGTCTTTGGTTAGGTTAGGTTTTGAATTGTATGAGGGAATGAGAAGTAGAGTTCTCATAACGTAACAAACATAGAGAGGTAGAGAGAGAAACTTGGAGAAGGAGGTAGAGGGGAAGAGAAGGAAAGTTCAAGGGAGAGCTAGAGATTTCATCCACCTTCTAAGGTTAGAGAGTAGTTATCAATTCTTGTGAGATGAACAAAGAGGGGGGAGAAGTCTACTCTCCACACCCAAACCCTCTCATCTCTTTTGGTTGGTAATGGGAATCAAGGGAATGTGTTTATAGTTTAATGTGTTGTTGTTTGATGTTAACATGTTGCTATATACTTCTATTTCGAATTCCCATGATCAAATTCGTGCTCTATGAATGATTTGTTGTTGTTGATGTTTGAAAATGAGATGATGTTTGATGATGTTAAAGTTTGTACTTCTAGGCTTATACATGATATATGTGCTTAAAGTTGATAGCTTTAGAGGTTTGTATGTTGAAAAATGGGATTTTTGATAGATTTGAACTAAAACCCGAAAGTAGAGTTTTCTCTTCTGCGGCAACTCGCTAGGGCGAGCATAGTACTCGCTATGGCGAGTATTCATAGTTCTTGGCGTTGCCCAGAAACCATGAGCTCGCCATGGCGAGTGATAGCGAGCTGGCTGGCGACTTGAGCTCGCCATGGTGAGGTTGAGGCGAGTTGGAGGCGAGCTGTTTTAGCTGCTCTCTAACTTGAGCTCACCTTGAGCTCGCCATGAGCTCGTCTAGGCGAGTTGTATCAGTATGAACAGTGATTTTTGGAGACTAAAAGGGATTTATGTTTATACTATGATTGAGCTATGTTCTTATAACATGATATAAGATTAGATTAATTAAAAATTGAAGATATATACTTGAGATTGCATGGTTGTTTAGTGATTAATTGACATGGAGTATGAAATGAACTTATATATGTATATATATGATGTGTGTGTATGTATTGTGTGTATGACCTAGTGATGATATGTTTGAGGTGAATTGGAATGAATATAGGTTGTGTAGTACTATATTTCATCAGGGGAATTGTGGTGATTATCGTCTAGGTATATGTACATACATGCATCATAAGTCTATTAGTGGTGAGTCCTTCATGACTTAAAAATGTAAATGAGGTGAATGGGATATAAGTTTATCCTAAATGAGGTGAATGGTACCGCATGCATCTAGTGATGTCTAGGGTGACATGACATATAATTGTGGCATTAGTTGCATTAGGGATTACGTGATTATGTGGTAATTGGTAATTGATATTATGCTTACTATGGTTGTGCTTGATTGACATGATGAATGTGAATATGATTATGTGGTTACTAGACATGAAATGAGCATGAGTTATCATTATTTAATGAGTATGAAATGTAAGTTACTAGACAATTTAGTTGTTTAGTCATATTATTGCTATTTCCATAATATAAGTGTACCCTATACTTATGATTATGAACTTGAATTTGTAACTAACTCTCTATTTTGTGTTTGTGTATGGTTTGGGTCCAGATTCTTCGCTTGAGGAGTCTACTTGAGACTTAGGAGATCGCTTTGGTGGCCAAGTTAGTCTAGCTTGGTAAGGAGTTGGTGTAGAGTTATCCTAGGTTCCCTAGAGTTTAGGATTGCTCTTATATTGTAACACTATTGGAATTTAGTGTTATGGTTTCGCTTGTTTGAACTTATGTATTAAAACCTTGCTATTTCATACTTTATTATCTTAAGACTTGTTGATGTTATGAGTAGGTCTTCTTGTATGAAGAACCTTATGGAGTTGTAATATGTCTTATGACTATGCATGCTTGGATTTGAGCTTTATGAATCTATGGTATATTCATATGAATTATTAAATGCTTCCGTTGCGATACAAATGAATATATATGCATGCTTTGAATGATTTTATTTCTTGTAACGCCTTAATTGCTTGTATTGTATTTATTTTAAGCTAAGTAAATAGTATAAGTGGGTTAGGGTGTTACAGCTCCTCTCTCTCTCCCTCTCTCTCTCTCTCTCTCTCTATATATATATATATATATAATATCATTTCCTTTATTTTATTTTAGGGTAAATAAGTTTTTAATCCATATAAATATCTTGAATTTCGTTTTTAATCCATAAAATAATTCAGCAACTTTTGGTCCTGCAAATATTTCCTATCGCAATTTTTGATCCCTACGTTTAACCAAACTCTTGTGTAATTTCAAATTTTTCTATGATTTTTTTAATACATTTATATAAAAAAATAGAATTTTTTTAATTTAAGATAAATTATTTATAAATTTTTTAATTAGTGCAAATTGCTTAAAAATTCATTTTTAATTCATCCCTTATTAAAAAAAAAATTAAATTTTTGTAAGCGATATTACACTAATGTAGTAAACATGATCGTGGAAAAAATTCAAAATTTTGAATATTATACATGAGTTGATTGAAAAGCACAAACCCAAAACTTGTTAAAATATTTTATAAGAATTAAAAAGAAAATTTAAGATATTTATGGGAACAAAAAATATTTATTTCATTTCCCACCAGCCCATCACGTCATTGATGCATCTGCACATCTTCAATATGCACAAGTGGTTTAGACTTAATTGTCACTCTGACCAAGTTGTTTTAGCCTTATGATGCAGCTTGATTGAAATTTTGTTCTCTAGCAGGACAAATGTCTTACACGATGTCTGGGACAACTGTGTATTTGACCAGATGTCCCAGACAACTGGTTCGACAATTGATCGACAGGATCAATGTATCACTTTGAAGAATAGTAAAGGAATGCAGTAAACGACACAAGTGTTTGTTAACCCAGTTCGATGTAAAAACACCTACTCTGGGGGATACCAATCCAGGAAAGGAAATTCTGTTAGACTACTTGGCTACCACTTAGAAGGGGGGGTTGAATAAGTGGCCCTTTTAAACAATGTCGATTTTAAAAAATTTGTTCAAAAGGTACGCGCGGAAGCACCACCGGATCGGTAGTCTCTTTGCACCCGATTGATTACTGGAAAGGTAGTATAGCCTTGAACGAGATGATAAAGAACAAGAAACAATCGTGTGCAAAATATTCGAATTAAACCCAGTCCAAGCAAGTTACAAAAATATAGAGCCAACACAATCACAATCAAGATATATGTCAATTGAATTTTGGTGCACACGTACAAACACAAAAATTCAATTGAACCGAAAATTAAAACAATTGCGTAAAGTAAAAGATTAAGGAAGAGAGACACAAACAATTGATTAGGGAGTTCCCAACGGCTTTCGTGTCGTCCTCGCGGTCGGCCGGGTACGTCTCCCCCCAAATAACCAAACGGGTTATTTGAGCGTTTATTGATTAAAAAACGTTTGAACAGTTGTGCACAATTTACAAAGACTCCAATAACCCTATATCGAATCTAATGCAAACTATGCGTAATAACCTCAACAAGTGACGAAGCTTCTCCCTCTGATTCCAACGATTCTAACCGTGCGCAAATCCTCGCACCAATCGTCCAGCTGAGTACCTCGCTTCTTCGTTGTTGATCCTTCAAGATATCGCACAATCTTGAATCCTTGAGAAAAACCCAAACCTTCTTCACAAATCAACTCGATCACGACTCTGATTCACCGCAAGCCGTATCGAACGTTATCGACCAAATGTACAACCTTTATCCGAATGATCCCATACTCACTCTTCAATGAATTGCAATTTGATGAAAGATGATGATCTTGTGAAGAATCACTCTTTGATCCAAATTCTTTACCCAATTTGAATCCCAAAGAGTTTATCAAAGCTATTTCACTTTCTCACAAGTTTTTTTTTTCTCACTTTACAATGACAAAGCACATTGCTATTTATAGAGAAAATAGGATTGAGCAAATTTAGGCAAGACTTAAGAGACATGTATCGATACAAATGATGGTTTGTATCGATACAAACCCTTTGACCAGCGTACAAATTTGAAAAATTGACCTATGTATCGATACAAACACATATATGTATCGATACATATATCAGTTTCTTGAAATCTTGACTGATATGTATCAAATCATGCAAGCATGATTCGATACATCATGAGTTCTCTGGTCTATTGAGAGATATAGGCTTGTATCGATACATGCAAGCATGATTCGATACACAAGTGACTCTCTGTCTCAGATAGACCAGTTTTGTATCGATACAAGTGTTGTATGTATCGATACAAAAAGCACAAAATCAGTCAGAAGTAATTTCAGGACATTTGTATCGATACAAGTGATTATGTATCGATACAGAGTACCTAAAAATCAATTTTTCAAAGTTTAAAAATAGTTTTTCGCTGTCAAGTCATTTGTAATGTTGCCAAAATATGTTCTACTCTATTTTCATGTGTTTTGACAATTATTAAAACATGAGGATGAACTGGTGCACTTACATTCTCCCCCTTTTTGATAATTGTCAAAACTTTGCATAAGCTAACTAAGCCTATACCTAATATGCAATAAAATAGCAATGTATACATATGCAATTACACCAAGGCTAACAATAAGCACGCTCCCCCTGAGTTGATGCTATAATGCGTTGTTGATAATATTCAAGACTTCTTTAGCTATTCATCCTTAGCTTGTGCAATCCAAATCTCTCCCCCTTTGACAATATCAAAAAGAAGAAGAGAACTCATTAGAATTATCAAGTTCAAACAATTTTAATCATAGTCATATTGTGCACTTACATTTGTCGAAATGCACTATATGATGAAATTTCCTAATCAAATAATTACATACAAAGATATGCCAAAATATATCAATGACGAATACCAAATTTCATGACAAATATGGAATGTAGAACAACAAACCAAAACCAACGCATGAATATCGTAACACATCGACATTTTTAATCAAGTAACATATCCAAATATGGGACGAAATAAACAAAGCAATGCAGCACATGCATAAACATAACATGATTATCCATACAAACAAAATTATCCAAAATAACATGTATGTATGAAACACATATAATCAACAAGGTACATACTTATGTATGTGAGCAACAAACAATACCAAAGCACATTATAACATGAGAACACATGTTAAACCATATATGCATGATAATACATTCACATAAATGAATCAAAGTACCAAAGATTAATCATATGAGAGTATATATGTGTATGTATGCACACAAAGTCACATATAAGAGCAAAACAAGCATATACAAACCAAGTATGAACTTAATATGGAATTTGTAATGATCTTTGTCAAATCCCCATTATAAACATATGAGACTCAAAAACTTATAAATATTTTTGAGCGAAATTCTTGGAAATGGAGGATTGGACAACTATCAATGCGAATCATATTAAAGTGAAAATTATATGCATGTGAAACCAATATACAAATGCTAAGTAAAAGTACAAAGGAAAAGGTAGAGAATAGAATCTTCCCTTAAGTGTTAAGTGGAGGAAGTGATCAATTTCCACGACTTGTAATTATTGAGTTGAAGCTTTTCTCATCATTTTCCTTGTTCATAAGTCTTGAACGCCATTGTTGTCGGTGTCTTTCGTCAATGGTTCAAGACATTTTCCTACATACTTAGACATTTGAAATAGGTCCCCAACTCATGTTGGGTCCTAGTTGGTGAGGTAAATAAGCTTTGTTGAGTTTTGGCATCAATTGCAATACGCCCTTAGGAACCAACAATTTCCTAGCTTTACATTTTGCAATGGTATGACCTTCACAACAACAATAGTGACAAGTGATATGTGAGTCACTCTTCTTTTGATCCATTTTGAAACGCTTAGAACTTTTGTTTTTGACTTTCAAAGTGTTTTGAAAATGTTTTGGATCAACTTGATGAGAGACTCTAGGTTTTGATGAATTTTCCACTTTGTCCTTGAGAGTCTTAATATTTTTTGACAAAGTGATACAATTATCACAACCAAGTATATCACTATTATCATGACTTGCACTTGACCTTTCTAATAATGATACCTTGAAAGCTTTCAACTCTTCTTCCGTTTCGGAAACTTTCTTTTCAAGAGCTTTGTTAACTTTTATAATTTCTTTTAATCGTTTGAAAGCTTTCCTAGTTTCACTACATAGGTCCTCAAATGCCCTTTGCAAATCATGATATTCTAACAAAGTATATGAGCTAGAAGGAGCTTGGACCAGATAATTTTCTTATGCCTTTGGTTCTACCTTTAACACCATCGCCGAAGGTAACACAACCTTCTGAATAAGATCCTAATTCTTTAAGATTTCTCTTATCTCCGGTCATGTGTTTAGAGAATCCACTGTCAAAGTACCAATCTCCATGTGAGGATATTCTAAGAGGAGTATGAGCCATTTGTTTTGAATTTATTTTTGGCTTCCATACTTTCTTAGTTTGAACATCCTTGTTTTTCACACTTTGAGTTTGGATCTTCTTCTTGTTCTGCCTTGGTGATTTAGGCCTTTGGGGATAGCCATGAAGTTTGAAGCATTCAATGATTGGATGTCTAGATATTCCACAGTGATCACATCTTTTCAATGGTCCCTTATATCCTTTGTATCGGGGGATTACATGGTGAACCGGATGTTGGAACATGTGGTCTGACATCTGCTTCTTCAGTTGAGCTGGGAGCTGAGGCTTGTTGCCGAAATTCTTCTGCTTATGCTGAGCCAGATGTTTGTACATGTGGTTTGTCATCTGTTTCTTCTGTTGTGCAGAACGCTGAGGCATGGTTGCTGACTTCCTGTGTTTGTGTTGAATAGGATGTTGAGACATGTGGTTTGACATCTGGTACTGAGACTTCTTCATAGGGGGAATCATCTTCTTAGAAGCAGATTTGACTTCCTTCTTGGAATAATGGTCAAACCCTAATCCACCCATGTCTCTGGTCATTTTCCCAACATCAAGGAGTTCATCTAATATGTCAGATCCCTTGTTTAACATTCTCACTGTTTTTGTTATGTTTGTGAGTTTTAATTTTAACAGGGTGACTTCTTCTTCTAGATGAGTAACAGTAGAGATTAATTGCTCTTGAATGAGACCTTTGATTATTCTCTTTTGTTCTTCCACCAATGAACATGATTCTTCCCACTTTGTGGTCATCTTTCGATATGTCTCATTTAATTCCTCCTCAGTATGATCTTCATCATCAAAGCTATCAATTTCAGATTTCCCAATGAGAGCTCTTATCATATTAGTTGTTTCTCCTTCACTCTCATCATCAGAATTTGTCCAAGAGATGGACAATTCCCTTCCCTGTTTTTGTTAAAAATGTAGGGCATTCAGCTTTAATGTGGCCAAAGCCTTCACATTCAAAACACCTTATGTTTCTTTCAAGATAAGATTTGTCTTCTTCTTTACCTCTTCTGATGTTGGACATCTTGTCCGGGAGATCTCTGACTTTGCCTTGTACACTGTTGTTGAACATCTTGTCTAAGACATTTGTTCCCCACAGTCTTTTCAACTTGTTCAAGGATTTGTTGAACTTTTTGTCAATGAGGGTTATTGCTTCTGATAGATTGTCTTCTCCAGGATTTTTCCTTTGGGAATTGTTGTTGGACAGTGGGCACAAAGTTTTGGACTCACAATCTTCAGTTATTGTGGGTTGAGTTTCAAGCTCTATGTTCAGTCCTTTATATAGGCGTGCAAATCTTCAGATAATCTTCAATCTTTCAGATGCACTACAATAAGAATTAGTTTTAAAACAAACTTGTTTTAAAACAAACTCCATAAGATAAAAGAATTAATCTTTATCCACTAATTAAATACGAATCCGATCGTATCTAACACTTAGAATTAATAACAAACTTTATCATTAATCCTTGTTACTAAAAGATTCGTATGGTCCCTTGTAATCCTTATTCAATTTTGAAAGATACGCGTGCTTAATGGATAAGCATTATCTTTTAAGCTGAACTGGGTCAAGATGTCCTACCCACATGTCTTGGGACATCTTGTTCGACATGTTGCCTTAACATGCTCTTAACCCAGTGACAAGATGTCTAGGACATCTTGTTCAACAAGTTGCATATGCACATCTTCAATATGCACAAGTGGTTTAGACTCAATTGCTTTAGCATCGGTGCTTCAGCTGAATCATTCTGACCATGTTGCTTTAGCCTTATGATGCAACCAATCTCAGAAGAACTAAAATTGAAATTCTGTTCTCTGGCAGGACAAATGTCTTACACGATGTCTGGGACAACTGTGTATTTAACCAAATGTCTCAGACAACTGGTTCGACAATTGGTCGACAGGATCAATGTATCACTTTGCAGAATAGTAAAGGAATGCAGTAAACGACACAAGTGTTTGTTAACCCAGTTCGATGTAAAAGCACCTACTATGGGGGATACCAATCCAGTAAAGGAAATTCACTAACAATAGTTCTTAGTCTCCCGGTTTTATTTGAATAACACCATGATTTAAAGCCTACTACTAAAACTACCCGATGACTTTCTACCTAAGAGGCTACTCCCCCTAGATATGTGAACCCACTCACCTTCCTCTAATCGAGATCCTTCTTCTTTGTCGTTAAACAATATTGTTGAATACAAATTCAACAATTATACCTTACTCTAAACGTTAGCACCTAAGACTTAAAGAAAGATCAAACTTGTGTAAATACACAAGTAATCAAGGTTGAAACAAACTCCAATTCTTAACAAGGTTGAATGCAAATTCAACCGACTCAAACCCACCACTATGTGTTAATTAACATAGGGTGGTGCAAAGAGTGACTCGAGTTAAACCCTAAGTTTATATGTGATCTTTAATCCTTGTTCTCGTAGTTGAAAACGTAGCCTTGAGTCTTCTTATATAGAGATGCAACTCCAGAGATATGCTTGAGATTGAGTTGCATCATGATAGGATTTTTGAAACAAACTTTATAAGATAAAGTTTAAATTAAATCCTTTAAAGTTAGTTATAATAAGATTTGTTTTAAATCTTCCAAAAAAATCTCAACTAACTCTACTCATAGATATGATTTGTTTTAACCATATAATTAGATTTGATCTTATCTAATTATTCCAAAGAGATCTCAACTAACTCCACTAGAAGATATAGTTTGTTTTTTAAATCTTCAAGAGTTAGTTATGATCTCCAATCATATCTATCACATAGGATTAATAACAAACTTTGTTGTCAATCCTTATCACAGCTGGTACTTGAAGATTCGCGCCTTTATGCATATTTGAAAGATACGCGTGCTAATGGATAAGCATTATCTTCAAAGTTGTAACTGGGTCAAGATGTCCTACCCACATGTCTTAGGACAACTTGTTCGACATGTTGCTTCAACATGCTCTAAACCCAGTGACAAGATGTCTAGGACATCTTGTTCAACATGTTGCATCTGCACATCTTCATCATGCACAAGTGGTTTAGACTCAATTACTTTAGCATTGGTGCTTTAGCTAAGTCATTCTGACCAAGTTGTTTAAGACTTATGATGCAGCCAATCTCAGAAGAACTACAATATCCCCCTTTGGCAAATTTTTGCTAAAACAACCACAAACTACTTTGTTGAATGTGCATTCTTCAGTCTTCAATCTTCAAATTGATCTTTGTTGATGCAATCTTCTGTTATGAGATCTTCAGGTCTTCAAGGTCTTTGATCTTTAGAATCTTGTGTGTCTTTAATCTTGATTGTTGTGATGAACCTTGCTAGTATGAGACAGTCTTAGTCTTGTCTTCATATGATCCATTACAGAGAATTTTCTAAGTCCAGGAATGAGATACCTAATGACTTAGTGAACCATAGTCTTGAGTTGCAGCGGAAAGTACTTAATCAGAGTGATCAAGACTCACTTAGACTTTTCAGAGGTTCAATTTTAGCATTTTAACTATGCTCTAGACACACTTATTTAAGCATAGCTTTTAGTTTTTAATTTTTTAAAGCTTGCCATTATTCATCCGTAAAGCAAGAGAATGATTCTACTTGCTAAAGAGCTGTTCTTATGATCAATTATTTCTCCCATTTTTTACCATAATTTGACAAAGTTTTAAAGGAAAATATTTCATTGATTAAAGAAACGAACAGCTTAAAAAAGTTGCACACTTAGTGCCGGATGTCAAAGCCTCCAATGTCTAGGACATTTGGTATGCCACAGAGGCAGAGTTGGCCGTGCCATGTTCTTCTTCAAGTTTCTGGGTTAGTTTTTTCAATCCCAGTTTCTTCTTGCAAACCATAGCCTTGTATTAGCGGCAGCATTCAATCAGAGAGATCAAGGTTTTGGTGATTTCTTCAGAAACATATGTGTGCATTCATAATTAAGCATGTATAAGTTACCCATATTTCTATGACTGTAACTAACTGAGTCACCCATATTTCTATGATTGTGACCGTAACCATAAAAGTTACCCATATTTCTATGACTGTAACTAAGCATGACGAATCATCCATATTTCAATGGTTATAAGATTATGATCATGCCCTATGCTACAAGTTTAAATGCTTTTGATTTCTTGTATGCACAAATCATTACTTATTCTCCCTTTCTCCTTGGTCGGCCTTTGGATTAGATTATCCACATTGATTTTTCTTATTGTGCTTGACCTGATTGTTTCTTCCAATCACGAGTTGATCATTCTCGCTCATTGTAGCTTCTTGATTCATGATTGTAGGAACTCTTACTCCCACCCTTTTCTTTCCAAAGGTCGTGATGCCTTGGACATATGCTTCGACATCTTCTTCTGACTCACTAGCAGCAATAAATTGTTTCTTCTTGATTTTCCCTTCAGTTGGAGGAACCATGCTGATTGGTACAGCATTGACAACGATTCCTTGTTGATGAATTTCTATATCAGAAACCCTAGGCATTTGGAGAGATGCCTCTTCTTCATGCCCCTTTGAATCATCTAGATTTAAGTTGTTGTTCTTTGATGATTGTTGAGACATTGTTGCAAAGATTTTTCGGAAGGGATGAATCTCTGATTTTGGAGAGGGTGTTTTGAAATTCCTGGCATGCTGTATAAGATGTGCGATACGATGTTCTAAGCACCTTTACAGATCTGACAAGTATTACGATAAAACAATAAAAAGCAAAACAAATAAAGGAGACAGAGTATTTGTTAACCCAGTTCGGAGCACAACGCTACCTAATCTGGGGGATACCAATCCAGGAAGGAATTTCACTATAATAGCCCTAGTTCTAAGTTACCAGCAAACGCCCCGTTCACAACTTACAACCTAGGCACCACCAATGAAGCTTCAACCTAGGAACTCCTAGATCAGAGATCCCATCTCACTTCCCTACAACCTGACAGCAAGGATTTCAACAACACAATATCAAAAGTTTTGGAGACACACTCCTGAAAACTAGACACTCGTACCTAAAGGCTTAGACTGTTACAACCACCAAAAGTCCTTACTCCGTACTTCAATGCTTAGGAGAGGATCACACAGATTACAACTCAAAACACACTGTCATAAGCTTGTATCAATGAGACACAAGAAAGGCTCACAAAATTACACACGCAAAACCTAGACTTCTAGACTTTGCACAATGACGGTGTGAACAACTACAACAACAACACTGGAATTAGGTTTAGCTCCTCCTTTAAATACTCCAGGCAAAAACATCCTTGATTCAGAAATAACATGGGCTTAATTTGTTTGACCCAAGCAATTACTCCATATACTTCAAGGAGATTCTCTATAAAAACATTCTTGACAAGGATCTGAAGCATTAGATGATGATCCTCATAATTAGCCTGATTAAATGCGTCAGATATGATTCATGAGAGAGAAACACGATTTCCATAAATAGAACACGAACGCGAACACTTCCAGTAACATGATACGATGTTGAGGCATCTTATCGCACATCCTGCTACAAGGTTTATTTTACCAAAAATGCAGCCAATACCAAAGACTCAACATGTTTGACAAGATGTTGAGACGTTTGGTAGTGTCACATATGAGGTACTTGTAGCCTTTTATAGATTGTTTGAGTACATAAGGCTACCTCTTTTTACATGCAGATGATTAATGTTACTTTAATCTGCACGTTACCTCTATGGTGCCTATTACACGCTGTTGAGCTTGTGAATACCCAGAGGAACTCTAACACTTCCAACCATAATTGTTTCCACTTCATGTCCGTTGTACAAATGTTGTAACATCTTGTGGGACATCTTGATACTTTTTCCTTCGGCTGACAAGAAAGCTATTTTTGGACTGTTGTTTTGAGGAGTCCATTGATAACACTTGTCTTTTGACTTTATCCCTTTCATCATCACTTCTTGATCTTTGAGAATGGTGCATTCTGAGTTGTTGAAGTGCACATTCAAGCCTTTTTCACATAATTGGTTTATGCTAATCAAGTTTGTAGTCAGACCTTCCACTAGTAGAACATCATCTAGGCTTGAGGAGCTTGGACCAGATAATTTTCTTATGCCTTTGGTTCTACCTTTAACACCATCGCCGAAGGTAACACAACCTTCTGAATAAGATCCTAATTCTTTAAGATTTCTCTTATCTCCAGTCATGTGTTTAGAGAATCCACTGTCAAAGTACCAATCTCCATGTGAGGATATTCTAAGAGGAGTATGAGCCATTTGTTTTGAATTTATTTTTGGCTTCCATACTTTCTTAGTTTGAACATCCTTGTTTTTCACGCTTTGAGTTTGGATCTTCTTCTTGTTCTGCCTTGGTGATTTAGGCCTTTGGGGAGAGCCATGAAGTTTGAAGCATTCAGTGATTGGATGTCCAGATCTTCCACAATGATCACATCTTTTCAATGGTCCCTTGTATCCTTTGTATCTAGGGATTACATGGTGAACCGGATGTTGGAACAAGTGGTCTGACATCTGCTTCTTCAGTTGAGTTGGGAGCTGAGGCTTGTGGCCGAAATTCTTCTGCTTATGCTGAGCCAGATGTTTGGACATGTGGTCTGTCATTTGTTTCTTCTGTTGTGCAGAACGCTAAGGCATGGTTGCTGACTTCCTGTGTTTGTGTTGAACAGGATGTTGAGACATGGTTTGACATCTGGTGGTGAGACTTCTTCATAGGGGGAATAATCTTCTCAGGAGCAGATTTGATATCCTTCTTGGAACAATGGTCAAACCCTAATCCACCCATGTCTCTGGTCATCTTCCCAACTTCAAGGAGTTCATCTAATATGTTAGATCCCTTGTTTAACATTCTCACTGTTTTTGTTATGTTTGTGAGTTTTGATTTTAACAGGGCGACTTCTTCTTCTAGATGAGTAACAGTAGAGATTAATTGCTCTTGAATGAGACCTTGGATTATTCTCTTCTGTTCTTCCACCAATGGACATGATTATTCCCACTTTGTGGTCATCGTTCTATATGTCTCATTTAATTCCTCCTCAATCTGATCTTCATCACTAAAGCTATCAATTTAAGATTTCCCAATGAGAGCTCTTCTCATATTAGTTGTTTCTCCTTCACTCTCATCATCAGAATTTGTCCAAGAGATTGACAATTCCCTTTTATGTTTCATTAAGAATGTAGGGCATTCAGCTTTAATGTTGCCAAAGCCTTCACACTCAAAACACCTTATGTTTCTTTCAAGATAAGATTTGTCTTCTGATGGCTATTTTCAAAGTGTGAATATTTCACTAAGCAATCTGCAAGTATACACAGTCTTATCTGTAGCACAAGTAATAAGAAAAGTATCGTTCCCACAGGGATTCTGATAAGGAAATCACGCTCCAAGACTAGTTCAATTAGTTTTACACTTATTAGTGATTAAGGTAACAAAATAATAGTTTAGGGTTGCAAATAAATTAAAGAAACAAATGATTAAAAGATTGTGAGAAAACAGTTGTGAAAGAATGTTGAACTTATGATCCATTTAATATCCAGCTTAATATGTGTGTGATGAGATAAGTGAAGGCAAGACTCCTACAAGCAACTTTTGCCTTATGGTGTATGTTTATAACGTTGGATAATGCAATGCGTGATAAGATGAATCATATGTCTAGGTCAAACTTACTTCATTACAGTTCAGAAAACACGTGGTTGTATTCTTACTATGGCCCTAAAACTTATTTCTAAGACTTCAAGTAGAGAATATATGTCTATACCTCACTTAACCACATTAGTTCATTAAATCCATTCATTATTAGAAGTCTCTTAATAACAAACTTGTATTCAAACCTAAGTTGATCAGTCCTAGATATGAATATATAGCAAAATAACAAATGAACTAAACGAGCATACAAACACACAACACATCACATAAACATATTAAACTTTTAATTAAACTTCACATAATTTATACATTAAGAGTTTAGCTCATGATGAGCATAGAAACCATAACAACCAGAGATGTAAGATTACACATAAAAATGAGTTCTTAAATGTAAACCTACAGCAAAGATGGCTTTAGAGTTGATGTCTCAAGCTCCAAGTCCAGCAGCAGACTAGACTCCAATTATCAGCAGCAGCGGCGCACCATAAACGTTTTAGGGTTCTTCTTTCTTCACAATGGCTGAGCTCTCTAACTTTAGAGTTTAAGGCACCTTTATATAGGACAATATCTTGGATCATGGGCCTCCCTAAATCCGAGGATAAAACAGCCCAAAGGAATAAAGCATATTCCCCCAATGATTAGTACAATGACAGCACAATCTGCACATGGGAAATCTGCCAGCCGTCTTTCCTCGCGTTAGCGCCCGTTCGTATTCTTCATCTGACGTGGCAGATTTTGACTGCGTTGCCTGGTTAGCCGCCTCTTGTGGTTGTACGGAATGGTTGTCTTGACTGTGATTATCTGTTGCCTTGGCTCTTGAACCTTTTCAATGGTCCAGTGGTCTGTCTTGACACCAAATGACTCTAGACATCTCTTTATATGAAGAGATTACATAAAAATCCTAAATACAAACTAGACTCATAAATTGGATAAAATAAACCTAAACATTGAATACAAAACCGTATTGGCAGGTGACAAATCAACATTCAAAGGTATAATAATACTCACATAAAGTGAGTTATCATCTTCTTCTTTACCTCTTATGATGTTGGACATCTTGTCTGAGACATCTCTGACTTTGCCTTGTGCACTGTTGTTGAACATCTTGTCTAAGACATTTGTTCCCGACTGTCTTTTCAACTTGTTCAAGGATTTGTTGAACTTTATGTCAATGAGGGTTATTGCTTCTAATAGATTGTCTTCTCCAAGATTTCTCCTTTGGGAATTGTTGTTGGACAACTTGTTTGAGACGTTTCTCCTCCAATTTCTGTCCAATTTCTTCAGCTCTTTCTTTAACTTTCTAAGAAGAGCTATACTATTTGGTGACCTTTCTTCTTTTTCTGGTTTATCATTGATGGACATCTCAAAGGTTTGTAATGAACTAATAAGTTCATCAACTTTCATCGTGCTCAAGTCTTGCGATTCCTCGATAGCAGTTACCTTTATGTTGAATCTTTTAGGCAATAATCTAAGGATTTTTCTTGCTAACTTCTCTTCAGATATCTTCTCACCTACGGCAAATGATGAATTGACTCTATCACGGAGTCTAGTGTTGAATTTCGATATAGTTTCATCTTCATCCATCCTTAGTGTCATACCCCATTTTTTGACCTTCCTAAATTCTTTATTGTTTTTTCTCATTTTTAGAGCATATTGATTTTTATTATTTTTATATTATTCATTAAAGCAAAATGTCAAAAATAGTATTTTATTCCGTTTACGCTGGTTAACTGTTTCATTTTTAAATAATTAATCATGTAACTTTTTGAATTTGTTCTTTCACCATATATTTCCAAATGTACCCTTATATCAATATTTTCACATATTTTTGTCATTATTCCCATTTTGCCCTTTTCAAAAATTTTAGTGAATTTGTTTACTTGTTTTGCAAGTAATCTCATTTTATTCCATCTTTTTATGTTTTATTTTAAAACCTTATTCCCATTATTTTTATATTTGACAAATATATCCAAAATATTTTTAATTTCAATTTTATTTTATTTTATATTATTTTATTCACATTATTATTACATTTAAATTCAAAAATTGATTTCTTCCATCACAAGTAACCTTTTTCATTCAAACCTTTTTCAATTATTTTCAATTTAATCCATGCATCTTATAAACCCTAAAAAAGGACATTTTTACCCTTGCTCATGAACATTTCATATTTTCACATAATTATTTATTTACAATATTGTTTTTAAATTGTTTTAAAATCATTTTTCATCACAAATTAAATCCCAAAAATTTTCTTGATCCTTATCCATCCATTTGATCTCAGAATATACCCTTTTAACACAATGCATCAGATCAACACAAGTGTACCCTTGATTGATCAAAGAACCAAAAATATCCATTTTGCAAAAACTCAAAAATATCCCTTTCTTTCTCCCCAATTCAATCCTATCTTGACCTAAACTTCCTCTATAAATAACAAGTCTCATTTCAGAGCTGAGGGTTGGAAGAATTGGAGAGGAATTCATCAAGCACGAGCTCAATCTTCATCACTTTTTCAAAATTCCAAAAACACTAAATCATCATTATCTCTTGCAATTAACATTTCTATTACCTTCTATAAACCTCCAGAACCAAAAACCCAACACGAATTTGAAGCTCCAAGGTCAGTTTGAAGCTCAAATTGAAGGAGGAACTTCACGTTTTCTTCAAGATCTTACCACACGATTTTGGTAGCTTTCTTCTACCTTTTTAATGCATTTCATCTAGTTAGAACATATAGAAACTATCTGAGTTATTATTTTGCTTTGATTCATGCTAAACTGAGAGTTTGAGTTTTGATTTGAAATTCTCTTCTCGTTCGTTTTTGCTATTATAGACCTTGTCATGAAAAACTAATT
This sequence comes from Trifolium fragiferum, assembly GCA_954870985.1. Lineage (NCBI taxonomy): Eukaryota > Viridiplantae > Streptophyta > Magnoliopsida > Fabales > Fabaceae > Trifolium > Trifolium fragiferum. The sequence goes on from OX940789.1 coordinate 50,613,511, forward strand.
GCATATTTGAGATCCTTGTGAAAAAACGAGCAAATCCATATAGTTTTTATTAATTTCTGGGTTGTTTTGTTTACTCCGGTTCCGGAAACGGCGCCGGCGACGGTGAAGGACGAACGGAGACGATGATCCATCGTGAGTCTCCGTCCTTACTCAGTTTAAAACACGTCCGTTGGATGGATCCAATGGCGCGTGTGCCTCTTTGATCGCAACCGTCAGATCTGATTAAATGAAGATCTGACGGCAGTAAGGCGATAGAGCCACTATACGCGACCACAGAGGATCCATCCCTGCTGTTGTTACACGCGTGTTCCTCAGATTTTCCAGATTTAATCACGGCCTCTGGTTTGATCTAATGGCGCGTGCGTGAGTATGATCGTATCCGTTAGATCCTCTCTCACGAGGATCATACGGCTGTAAAACGAGATCACGCATATGTGCGTCGCACACGATCCAGGCCCATATTGTTTCAGATTTTTGGCGCGCCTGGGCTTGGGCTTGCTGGGCCTTTTTTGCTTCTCTGCACCCCCTTTCTAATATTATCTGTTATTCACACCTCCCCTTTTCTCATATTATTTAAATGTTATCACTTAAATTATGTATTAATTAATTAATGGTTGTTTAAATTATTTTGCTTATTAACTAATGATGCAAGATACATGATATATGTTTGTTTAGGTAATCTTAGCCTTTTAAGCAAAAAGTTATGTTTTATTTTAATTTTTGTCAGTAATTAATTAATTTAAGTGTTAATAAATGTCTTTTAATGTTGTTAAATTAATTTTTCTTTATCTTATTTGTTATGAATCTTTATTTTTTTTTAAAAAACCTTACTCTCTGCCATTTGTTTATTTTCATCATTGTCACATGATTTTCCAATTTTATTTGTTAATTAAATGCAAGATTCATATGCTATGCTTATTTAGTTGATTTTATTTGGCATTTTTTGACTTGTCAATATTGTTTGATTTCACCTTATGATTTGAGAATGTGTTTGAGATTTGTTTTCATGTTAGCTCAAGGCTTGTTAGTTATGGTGTGTTTTGGCCTAAGTGTTTTGATTAATTGTGAGTCATACTTTATCTAATTAAATTCATTAGGTATGCTTGTATGATAGATTAAAAATGCTTGATGTTTTTATGCTAATCCCCATGACATTATAGTATATTATTTTTTATTGTCTTTATAGTTTATTATTCTTGATCGTCTTTATCTCATATATATGCTTCATATGCTACTTTACCATGTTCATATCGCTTGTTTCGCGCTTTACGTTCGTTATTCATTATATGTTTTACATTCATTACATGCTTTATATTTGTGTATGCTTTACATTTATATTATGTTGTGTATGCTTTATATTTATTATTCATTATTATAATTAGTCATGGTATTTTAATTTGATTCCCCTTTGCATGTTTCCCCCCCGGTTGTATAATTTAATGCGCGTAATTGGCGCAATTTATAGTTGTTCATTATTATTATTATTATCATTTAATTCCCCTTTGCATGTTTCTCTCTCGGTTGTATTGCGTGGTTAAATTTCTTTTATTTTATTCTTGATCGTTTGCATGATTAGCATAATAATCCGAGGAACGGACGTCGCCTCGACTTATATGTCGTTGCGGAGTGTCTTCGCGCAATTTAACGCTTTAGGATATTTATGTCAAAACAATAGTACCTTCGCTTGAACCATTACCCTTTTTAGCCAAAATAGAGGTCAACACCTCTTTTCAAAAAAATATCCAAAACATGTCATTTATTAAAACATTTTCAAAACACTTGGATTTTAAACCAAGTTATTCAATCAATCAAACAATCATTTTCTTTAGGAAAAAACACTTGGTTTTTCAAACCAAGTCGCATTTTTAAATCCAATCAATTTTCCTTTTTAGTTTAAAACCTTGGATTTCAAACCAAGAGTCTTTTATCCTTCAAAAAACCATTTTCCAAACAATCACTCTATTTCCCTAAATCTTGTACATTTTTGCAAACAAATAAAATCAAGCGCATAGATTAGATAATACAAGAGGTTCCTATAGGGTGCTAGAACCTTCCCTTCGTATAACCAACCCCCTTACCTCAATCTCTTTTAATTAGGGTATTTAACGGACTTTCTCCCTTCTTCGGAAAAATCAAAGCTCGGTGGTGTAATTAAAGATTTGAGATTCGAAGCTAATTAATAGCTCGGCATCCAAAAATCACCGCGACAGAAATGGCGACTTCACTGGGGATCCCCCGAGCGGGTTGAGCCTATCTTGTATTCATTTTTTCTTTGCGCTTGTATGTTTGTTTGTTTGTACATATATATGTATGCATGTTTTATGTGCCTTATTTGGGAAAATTGTTTGAGTGAGATAAGTCCTAACCCGGACTTGAGAGAAACAATAAGATAGGAAAGTGGTATAATCAAAGCGACGTACTCGGAGTATATTTCGGACCATGGCACGCATATGATATAATCACACTTAGTTGAGGAAGCTTGGGGGTAATAATCGTGTTCGGCGTTCTATTCCCGAGGAACCGACGACGCTATGGACCTTTAGAGTTACTTTTAACCCATCTTGACTTTTAGGATGTAGTGCGGTGGCTAATTAAGAGTCAATCTTAAATTGGTCGATACGCGATACTACACTCAAACGAGATCGTCTTGCGGATATTGTTGGGCCGAGAGTTAATCTCGTGAGCCGATAATATCCATGAGACGGTTTATAACTCTGGGAACTTTGTAGAACCCGAAATACAGGTACAAAATAAACCTTAGTACTCACCATGTGGGAGGGGCTCTTACCCTTGACTCTAACATTTTACCTTAACCCCACCATGTTTTCGCATAATCATGCATACATGCACTCATTCATAAAACTCTTTTCTCATCCGATATCGAAGGACATAAATTAAATTCTTTTTAAACATTATAGATATGGACATTGTGAAGAGAAAGACTAAGGATTATGGTTTTAAGGGTTGGGACCTGTCAAAACTAAGGGAACTAGGAGCATTAGTGACTTCATCCGAAGATTTCCGCAAGAGCTATGGAAGGCTGCTTTGTCTCCTTAAAGTGAAGGTTGAGAAAGGATGTTTGGAGACTTTGGTTCAATTTTATGACCCGATCTACCACTGCTTCACATTCCCAGATTACCAACTTGTCCCCACTCTCGAAGAATACTCATACTTGGTTGGACTACTGATACTTGATCAAGTGCCTTTCAGTGGCCTTGAACCTACCCCCAAGCTCCTACACATTGCAAACGCCCTACATCTCCAAGTCTCCCTTATCCAAGCAAACATCACAACCAAAAAAGACCCCATAACCCAAAAAGCTCTCATAGGCCTACCTACTAAATTCTTATATCAACAAGCCTTGACTTTTGCTGATGCGGGAAGTAATGATGCTTTCCACGTTATCCTAGCCTTACTCATATACGGCCTCCTACTTTTCCCAAATATTGAAAACTTCATTGATATCCATGCCATCCAGATTTTCCTCACAAAAAACCCAGTCCCAACATTATTAGCCAACACATATCATTCCATCCATGATCGCACTTCAACTAAACGTGGTACCATTATCTGTTGTACTCCTCTGCTTTACAAGTGGTTTGTTTCTCATTTACCTCAGACACGCTCTCGCCTAGCCAATCCTGATAATCTCCCTTGGTCCCAGAAAATCATGTCTCTCACCCCGTCAGATATAGTTTGGTATAACCCGGCATACGACACTGGAAAGTTCATCTTCAGTTGTGGCGAGTATCCTAATGTGCCCCTCATTGGCATGTATGGAGGAATTACCTACAACCCGGTACTTGCTAAAAGACAGTTTGGATATCCGATGAAGACAAAACCAGCGGGCCTTCAATTGACTAGTGAATTCTATTCCAATCATGAAGATCATTCAAACAAGAGAGTGAGGTTCTTGCATGCCTGGCGTGCCATTAGGAGGCTTAGTAGAATCCACCTAGGAAACAAGTCAGATTTGATTGATAAGTCTTATACTCAATGGGTCATTGAGAGGGCCGCTGTGTTTGGAATGCCTACCATATGACAAGGCTTGTGTCCTCGACCGTACCATCCTCATCCTTACCCACACCACCTGCCACCAAAGCAAAATTCCAAGAAAGTCTGGCCGAGGTAGCCGAAGAAAGGAATGCTTGGAAGAGAAAGTATGAAGAGTGGGAGCTTAGGCATGAAGCATTGAAAGGGGAATTGGAGATAAAGAAGCATGAGCTTTTGGCTCAAAGTCGGATAATTGTCCAGCAGACCATCCAGCTTCAAGAGAAGGATGCTGCACTTAGAAGCGACCCGAAGAGAACGAAGTATAATATGGATTTGTTCTCTGGCCCAGACTAAGACTAGGATGATCTATCTATTGCAAGATCTTAAGTTTGTTTATTTATTTTATTTTCTTTTAGTCTTCCAAACAAAATAAAAGAGAGAAAAAAAGAAAAGTGTTTTATTTATTGTATTTTCATTTTATCTTTGTAATGTTGTAGTTATCAAATGAAGTGCATGTTTTCTACAATGTTTACATTTAATTTAGTATAAGTCTTTCGATATGAAAATCTTGCATAATTTAGCATAAAACATATCATGCATCATATTGCATACATAAGTTTCCAAAACAGAGTCTCATATCCTTCTCCCTCTCTTCTGCCTCAGTTCAAAGTGGCTCGGCGTATCCATTACAAGGCAACTCGTACTTATAACACCCGATCACAGTTTAAGAAGAAGATGGCAAGTGTCGAAGAAGAGAATACCCAGCTTCGGGAGAAGATGACAACTATGCAAGCCGACATTGAGAATTTGACTGTTATGGTGACCTCTCTGTTGGCAAACCAGAATCAAGGCTTAACATCGGTTCCTCAGTCCAGTGGTGTGCCTGTGCCTCCCCCAGCTATATCTGCACCGGTCAATGCTCCCCGGCTCTCTATGCCTGAAGGTTGTACATGGGGATTATCAGAAGGTTTTCTTGGAGAAGGATTTTTCCCTCAAGCTACTGAAGCACCTCTCGTTCAACTAGGAAATACTCTCCCTCAAGTTACTACTACTGTCTCTGCACCTGTGGTTCATGCTGTTCTGCAATACCCAGAGCCCATCTTTCATGCTGAAAGTATGGGAGGTTTTGATAGAGTGGAAGATCTGCAAGATAAGTTCAATGAGATGCAGCGTGAGATGAGGGCCCTTAACGGGAAAGATCTGTTTGGCAAGGACGCTCACGAACTGTGTTTGGTCCCTGATGTTGTAGTGCCACACAAGTTCAAGGTTCCAGACTTTGAGCAGTACAAGGGAAGCACTTGCCCAAAGGCCCATCTAACAATGTATGCGAGGAAGATGACAACCTAGACTAGCAATGACAAGCTCTTGATTCACTATTTCCAGGATAGCTTGGCTGGGGCAGCTTTGAGGTGGTATATGGATCTGGATAGAGCTGACATCCGTACTTTTAATGACTTGGCTAGTGCTTTCATGACTCAGTACAACTACAATTCTTTCATGGCTCCAGATAGAGATGAGCTCCGCGCAATGACCCAGAAAGAGAAAGAATCTTTCAAAGAGTATGCCCAGAGGTGGAGAGAATTGGCTGCTCAGACTCGTCCTCCCATTGAAGAGAGAGAACTGTCAAAGATGTTCATCCATACCCTCAGTCCCTTCTTTTACGAGAAGATGTTTAACATGGTATCTAGAATTTTTACTGAAGTAGTGGAAACGGGGATGTGCCTGGAAGAAGCAATCCGCCAAGGAAGGTTAACAAAAGAAAGTACCCCTGTTAGCAACACCAAGAAATATGGTCACAATTTCCCGAAGAAGAAAGAATCCGAAGTTGGCATAGTGACTCAAGGAGGGTTTCAGCCAAGATATTCAAGCTATCAGCACATCTCAGCCATTACACCCGCATCCCAACCACAAATGAACCAAACACTACCTCCACATTACCAACAAATGCCTCCACAACAACAATACCCACAACAATCCTACCCACAATAGAATCGCTCACAAAATTTCCAACAACCTTTCAATCGCACTCCAAGATATCCACCATTTGACCCTATACCCATGAAATATGCTGATTTACTCCCAGCCTTGCTTGCTAAGAACTTTGTTCAAACAAGGCCACCTCCTCCTGTGCCTGCTATATTACCCACTTGGTACCGCAATGACCTGACCTGTGTCTTTCACCAAGGGGCACCTAGCCATGATGTGGAGCGATGTTATGCTCTCAAGAAAGCTGTTCAAGACCTGGTTCGAAACAAAGTGTTATCCTTCAAAGATGTGAACCCCAATGTTCAAATTAACCCTTTACCAAATCACAATCCCTTTGTTCATTTGATCCAACATTGCCTAGCTGCAAACGCCATCCTCAATGTACGAAGTATCAAGACTCCTCTGGTTCCTATCCATAGAAAAATGTGTGAAGCGAAGATGTTCAATCATGATCACTCAGCTTGTGAAGTATGTCTGTCAGATCCTCATGGGTGTTCCCAAGTTCAAAAAGACATCCAAGGTTTGATGGATAAAGGAGAGTTACTGGTAACAAAGAAAAGTGAAGATGTTTGTGGTATAACACCAGAATTTAGTGTTGCTGACCATTTGGAGATGATTTACAACAGTGGTGAATCCAATATCCCCCGACTTACAATTCGTATGCCAGGACCTGTGCCTTATACCTCTGAGAAGGCCATACCCTACAGATACCAAGCTACTATGATACAAAATCGTGTAGAGACACCTATTCCTCCTTTGACCTCTGTGAGCAATGTTAGGGACAGTAGTAGAATCTTGAGAAGTGGACGTGTCATCCAAGGGCAGTCCCTCAGAAGCCAAATGTCCCCACTGTTGAGAAAGTACCAGTCTGTGTTCCTAGTAAACCATTTGAAAGAGAATATGAAGATTCAGATGAGATGATGAAGTTGATCAAAAGAAGTGAGTATAAAATAGTGGATCAGTTATTGCAAACTCCGTCCAAGATTTCTATGTTGTCTCTGTTGATGAATTCTGATGCTCATAGAGAAGCATTGATGAAGGTGTTAGATCCGGCTTATGTGAAGAAAGATGTGACTTTAGGCCAGTTTGGAGGTATAGTAGGAAATGTGACTGCTTGTAACAATCTGAGTTTCAGTCATGAAGAGCTCCCTGAGAAAGGGCGGAATCATAATTTGGCATTACATGTGTCAGTTGCTTGCAAGTCAGATGCTTTATCCAATGTGTTGGTGGATACTGGGTCATCTCTGAATGTAATGGCCAAGACTACTTTAGACAAACTCTCATACAAAGATGCGTATTTGAGGCCGAGTACAATGATTGTGAAAGCGTTTGATGGGTCAAGGAAGTCAGTGATTGGTGAGGTGGATTTACCTATTTCAGTTGGTCCGCATGAGTTTCAGGTTACCTTTCAAGTAATGAATATTCAAGCTGCATACAGTTGCCTATTAGGACGTCCATGGATTCACGAGGCCAGTGCCGTGACATCCACATTACATCAAAGATTGAAGTACGTGCGAGAGGGGAAGCTGGTGATTGTGAATGGAGATGAGGCTTTACTTATCAGCCATATGTCAAACTTCTTATATATTGGTGCGGATGAATCAGACGGTACTTCATTCCAGGGACTTTCCATTGAGGAGAAAGGTCCGAACAAAGCTGAAACATCCATGGCGTCTCTGAAAGATGCTCAAAGAGTTGTGCGAGAAGGCAAGACTTCTGGTTGGGGAAATGTGTTGCAATTGTCAGAGAACAAGAATAGGTCAGGTTTGGGCTTTACTTTGTCAACCAGAATGGGAAAGAGGGAACCGTTTGAAGATGTTTTCCGCAGTGCTGGTTTCATCAATGCTCCTTCAGAAATTAATGCTATTATTAGAGATGAAGACGAAGAAGGACCACCGTCTTTTATGACCCCAGGAGGAACATGCCACAATTGGATTGCTATTGATGTCCCTTCTGTCATTCCTCTATCTAAGTAATATGTTTGTCTTTTTTATGTTTTCAAAAAAAAAAAATCCTCTTGTCTCGCCCCAAACAAGAGTGAGACTATGTTGGGCTTTGTTAAATGCTTCAAGTATGTTAATGAAAATCGTCGTTTTTATCATGACTTTTTATATTTTCTTTATATCCTTTTATTCTAGAAAATGGTAAAAGAAAAAACCAAATACATATATTTTATTTTTCACCTTCTATTTTTCTTACTTTTATCAAATAAAAATTCTGCATTCACTTATTTATTAAAAAAATCAATCATCAATCATATGCAGAATTAACATCAATGAGCCCGTTGAGTACAATGATTCTAGGCCCTCTATCAACTTTGAATTTCCCGTCTATAAGGCTATGGAAGAGGAGGATGAGGAGATTCCCGATGAGATCAAACGGTTATTGGATCGGGAGAATGTGGCCATTCAACCTCACCAAGAAGCTACAAAATTGATCAATTTGGGTACTGAGGAAGAGAAAAGAGAAATCAAGATAGGGGCCTGTTTAGAGGAATCTATCAAAGCAAGGGTGGTAGATTTGCTCAGAGAATATGTTGATATCTTCGCATGGTCGTATCAAGACATGCCCGGTCTGGATCCTGAGATTGTGGAACACCGTCTGCCTTTAAAGCCAGAATGTCCTCCAGTGAAACAAAGGTTGAGAAGATCTCACCCTGATATGGCTCTCAAGATCAAAGAAGAAGTTCAGAAACAGATTAATGCAGGTTTTCTTATTACTTCAGAATATTCTCAATGGTTGAATAGAGCTAGTCCGAAGGATGATTTCCCTTTACCGCACATTGCGTATTGGTTGACAACACTACCAAATCCAAGGTTTTCTCCTTCATGGATGGTTTCTCGGGGTACAATCAAATTAAGATGACTGTTGAAGACAGAGAGAAAACTTCATTCATCACGCCTTGGGGTACTTTCTGCTACCAAGTAATGTCTTTTGGTCTGACAAACGCAGGTGCTACTTACCAAAGGGGCATGACTACTCTGTTCCATGACATGATGCACAAAGAGGTTGAAGTATATGTGGATGATATGATCGTCAAGTAAGGCACTGAAGAAGAACATGTGGAATATTTGTTGAAGATGTTTCAGAGGTTGAGGAAGTACCAACTCCGGCTGAATCCTAACAAATGTACTTTTGGTGTTAGGTCCGGAAAGCTCTTGGGCTTCATTGTCAGTCAAAAAGGTATTGAGGTTGATCCTGATAAAGTCCGAGCCATTAGAGAAATGCCAGCTCCCCAAACAGAAAAGCAAGTTAGAGGTTTCCTTGGTCGACTGAATTATATTTCTAGATTCATTTCTCATATGACCGCCACATGTGGGCCAATTTTCAAACTACTCCGTAAAGACCAAGAGATTGTTTGGACAGAGGACTGTCAGAGAGCCTTTGACAGTATCAAGAAGTATTTGATGGAACCACCAATTCTTATCCCTCCAGTTGAGGGGAGGCCACTCATTATGTACCTGACTGTGTTAGAAGACTCTATGGGTTGTGTGCTTGGGCAACAGGATGAGACCGGTAGAAAGGAACATGCAATTTATTATCTGAGCAAAAAGTTTACCGATTGTAAGTCTAGGTATTCCATGCTTGAGAAGACTTGTTGTGCTTTAGCTTGGGCTGCCAAGCGTCTGCGTCATTACTCAATTAATCACACTACCTGGTTGATATCCAAAATGGATCCAATTAAGTACATTTTTGAGAAGGCTGCTTTGACAGGGAGAATTGCTCGTTGGCAGATGCTATTGTCCGAATATGATATTGAATACCGCGCTCAGAAGGCAATCAAAGGCAGTGTCCTAGCTGACCATTTGGCTCACCAACCAATTGAAGATTACCAACCAATCAAGTTCGATTTTCCAGATGAAGAGATTATGTATTTGAAAATGAAGGATTGCGATGAACCATTGTTCGGGGAAGGTCCAGATCCTGAATCCAAATGGGGACAGATATTCGACGGGGCTGTGAATGTCTATGGTAGTGGAATTGGGGCAGTTATTGTTACTCCTAAGGGTTCTCATATCCCTTTCACCGCCAGATTACAGTTTGATTGTACCAACAACATTGCTGAATATGAAGCTTGTATCATGGGTATTGAAGAAGCAATTGATTTGAGGATCAAAAACATTGACATCTATGGAGACTCGGCTCTTGTAGTTAATTAGATTAAAGGAGAATGGGAGACTCGCCACGCTGGCCTGATCCCTTATAGAGATTATGCAAGAAGGTTGTTGACTTTCTTCAACAAGGTGGAGTTGCATCATATTCCTCGTGATGAGAATCAAATGGCAGATGCTTTAGCTACTTTATCTTCGATGTACCAAGTTAATCACCAGAATGAAGTACCAATCATCAGTATTCGTTGTCTCGAAAGGCCGGCATATGTGTTTGCAGCAGAAGAAGTGGTTGATGATAAGCCATGGTTTCATGATATCAAGGTGTTCCTTCAAAGTCAAGAGTATCCCCCTGGGGCATCTAACAAAGACAAGAAGACTCTGAGGAGATTATCCAGCAGTTTCTTTTTGAATGGAGATGTGTTGTACAAAAGAAATTTTGATATGGTTTTGCTTCGGTGTGTGGATAAGAATGAGGCTGATTCTTTGATGCATGAAATACATGAAGGATCATTCGGGACTCATCCTAATGGGCATACAATGGCTAAGAAGATGTTGAGAGCAGGGTATTACTGGTTGACGATGGAGTCTGATTGCCATAAGTATGCCCGAAAGTGTCATAAGTGTCAGATCTACGCGGATAAAATCCATATGCCACCAACTTCTCTGAATGTTATTTCTTCTCCTTGGCCCTTTTCTATGTGGGGCATTGATATGATTGGTCGGATTGAACCAAAAGCTTCCAATGGACATCGTTTTATTCTAGTGGCTATTGATTATTTCACCAAATGGGTCGAAGCGGCATCTTACACCAATGTTACTAAGCAAGTGGTGGTTCATTTCATCAAGAATCACATTATTTGTCGCTATGGTGTTCCTAGCAAGATTATTACTGATAATGGGACGAATTTGAATAACAAGATGATGAAAGATTTGTGTGATGAGTTCAAGATTGAGCATTACAATTCTTCTCCTTACCGGCCTCAAATGAATGGTGCAGTTGAAGCAGCAAATAAGAACATTTAGAAGATCGTGCAGAAGATGGTGGTTACTTATAAAGATTGGCATGAAATGTTACCTTTTGCTTTACATGGGTATCGTACTTCAGTGCGTACTTCAACAGGGGCAACCCCTTTCTCCTTGGTGTATGGTATGGAAGCAGTACTACCGGTAGAGATTGAGATTCCGTCAATGAGAGTCCTGATGGAAGCCAAATTGACTGAGGCTGAATGGTGCCGAAACAGATATGAACAACTGAATTTGATTGAAGAGAAGCGTATGGCGGCTTTGTGTCATGGTCAGTTGTACCAGAAAAGAATGAAACAAGCTTTTGACAGAAAAGTTCGACCCCGTGAATTTCATGAAGGTGATCTTGTGCTTAGAAAGATTTTGTCCTTCCAACCAGATGCCAGGGGCAAGTGGACGCCCAATTATGAAGGACCGTATGTTGTCAAGAGAGCTTTCTCAGGTGGTGCTATGACCCTCGCAACTATGGATGGTGATGAGCTCCCTCGTCCTGTGAATGCCGATGCAGTCAAGAAATACTTTGTCTAAAAATAAAAAGAACAGCTCGCTAAGTTGAAAACCTGAAAGGGCGGCTTAGGCAAAAATGAGAGTCTCGGTGGGGTGAAAACCCGAAAGGGCGGTCCAGGCAAAAATTAGAGACATAAACAGAAATAATTATCCTGATAGGTCGAAAACCCGAAATGGCGGCCTATGCAAAAATTAAGGAAATAAGACAAGTAACTGCATCGGCCTATGCATCACTTATCTTGGAGCGCTTCAGTCGGCAATGATATTGTTTCGTTTAATAACCTTTTTAGGTTGGAACTCAAAGTTGATAAGGAAACTAGTAATCATTGTACTTGATGTATCTTCCCCATATAATTACCATTTTCTGAGTTTTATAATGATCTATGGGATTGCGCTTTCCGCCAGTTTCCATTCTTTTACCTAAGTTTGAGCCTGTGCTTTTATTTAAATTACTCATTTTATTCGTAATTTTAATTTTCTTATCTTTATTCAATTTTAAGATACTTGAAGCAAGAAACTCAAAAATAATGTCAAACCTTTTTAATTGTGTCTTTTCTTTTGAACACATAAAATGACAAACATAACCCTTAAATTCATGAATCACATAAGCATGCTATAACAGTACCCCAAATGTAGACATATTTCAAGAAGCAGATACAGCCATTGCTAAAAAAGAAAAAAAGAAAAGAGAAAAAGAAAAAGAAGAAAAGAAAATAGCTCGCTAAGTTGAAAACCCGAAAGGGCGGCTTGGGCAAAAATGAGCGTCCCGGTGGATTGAAAACCCGAAAGGGCGATCCAAGCAAAAATTAGGGACACAAAAAAAAAAAAAGAAGAAGGGGAAGGGGAAGAGGAAAATGAAAAAGCATGGCTGATAGTGGATGTTTTGGTTCAGAATGTGAAATGGCGACTTCCACCAAACTCTTCACTCGTAAGATTTACTCCAAGAACTAGTTGAAGAATGATGTATTATCCTTGGTTTGCCTTGCAGATTTTAATTCCAGTTCTATATGTGGATACTGTCCTCAGCAGAAATTGACGGAACATGGCACGGATACGCCAGCCTAGTTGTTTCCACTGTCCCTTTGTCTATCATAAGTCCTGTCAATCTTGCCATACAAATAAAAGTTTCAAACATACATTCACACATTCATACATTCATGCATACATGAGTGCTCATATTCACATGCAACATATAAAACATCCATCATCAAACATATTTCAAGTAGCAAATGCTACGAACAATTATTCAATTCCCTAGAAAGGTTATTCCCAATACATTCGGTCAATTCAGTTCATCCTTTTATAACATGTCTCGCTCTCCTACAATGTCAGTTAACAGTTCTTTCCCTTGATATCCCAATGATTGGTAAACACTGTTTTTGTTTCTGCCCGTTTACAGGACTTTACTGCTCATGTCCGTTTATAGGACTTTATCTCTTTCCTTGTTAAGTCTCGCTTGCCTATATAGACAGCAGACAATTTAACACCTCATTGTGTCCTTACTATCCCGCAGTGTTAGTAGACACCGTCTTTACTTCTGTCCGCTTACAGGACTTTATCGTTTTCTGTCTCTGTCTCTGTCCGTTTACAGGACTTTATTACTTATGTCTGTTCACAAGACTTTATTGTTTCTGTCCGTTTACAGGACTTTATTGCTTATGTCTGTTCACATGACTTTATTGCTTATGTCTGTTCACAGGACTTTATTGCTTGTGTCTGTTCACAAGACTTTATTGTTTCTGTCCGTTCACAGGACTTTACCGCTTCTGTCCGTTCACAGGACTTTACCGCTTCTATCCGCTCACAGGACTTTACCACTTCTGTCTGCTTACAAGACTTTATTGCTTTTGTCATCATTATTCATGTCCCCCAGTAAATCTGTCTCTTTCTCGTCAGATAATTCTCATAATCTTGCATTTTCAAACACTTACAAGCATGACATTCATATCACCATATCATAGCATTTTCCATCTTGTCGGTCAAAAAATGATGTACTCTGTATTTAAGTCTCTTCTACCGTCTATTCAAAACAAAAACATCAAAATTATTTTTTTTCTTTTTTCAACTTTCCGGTAGAAGAAACTTAAATAGGGGCATCTATCATACCCCATTTTTTGACCTTCCTAAATTCTTCATTGTTTTTTCTCATTTTTAGAGCATATTGATTTTTATTATTTTTATATTATTCATTAAAGCAAAATGTCAAAAATAGTATTTTATTCCATTTACGCTGCTTAACTGTTTCATTTTTAAATAATTAATCATGTAACTTTTTGAATTTGTTCTTTCACCATATATTTCCAAATGTACCCTTATATCAATATTTTCACATATTTTTGTCATTATTCCCATTTTGCCCTTTTCAAAAAATTTAGTGAATTGGTTTACTTGTTTTGCAAGTAATCTCATCTATACTATTATTATTTGCCTTCCTCAAAGTAAAAAATACACTTGGCATCCTCACGTTAATTCTCATAGAGCAAATGTACAAGTGGCATTTTTTTAAAATATTTTAATCCAACATGGCGTCTACGTGTCCTTTATGTAAAACCTAAAGGAACACGGTTCAATTCCCACTAACAAAAAAAAACTTTATTTCAATTAAATTTTTTTATTGTACAAAACAAATAATTAAAAAAAAAAAAAGAGGATTAACATCACTAAATAAAAACATAACCATGTATCATAGCTTTGAGGATTAGGATGACAAATAAATAACTCAAAACACAATGTATAATAGTTTAAGGATTAGGATGTCAAATAAATAACTCAAAACCACACATATTTGGTTTGTTTACTTTAATATAATATAATTATTATTAATTTTTTCATCGACATAACTAAATGGAAACAACTCTCTATAGATAAGTATATTTATACTATTATTATTTGCCTTCCTCAAAGTAAAAAATACACTTGGCATCCTCACGTTGATTAGCAAATGTACAAGTGGCATTTTTTAAAATATTTTAATCCAACGTGGTGTCTACGTGTCCTTTATGTAAAATCTAAAGGAACACGGTTCAATTCCCACTAACAAAAAAAATTATTTCAATTAAATTTTTTTATTGTACAAAACGAATAATAAAAAAAAAAAAAGAGGATTAACATCACTATAAAAACAAACGATTTATAAATTTGAATTAAATTTATCTTAACTAAAAAAAAGGGATTAACATCACTAAATAAAAACATAACCGTGTATCATAGCTTGAGGATTAGGATGATAAATAAATAACTCAAAACACAATGTATAATAATTTAAGGATTAGGATGACAAATAAATAACTCAAAACCACACATATTTGGTTTGTTTACTTTAATATAATATAATTATTATTAATTTTTTCATCGACATAACTAAATGGAAACAACTCTCTATAGATAAGTATATATATTTAAATTGATGATTTATTATTTGTTTCATCGACATTACTAAATCTAAACAAAACTCTCTATAGATAAGCATGAATATTTAAATCATATCAAAAAATAAATAAAAAATTTCCATCATGTTCTAAAATAGGAGTGTTGATTAACATTTTTTTTTTGACAGAGGAGTGTTGATTAACATTAAAATCACATATTGGTTACAAATTACTCTCTCCTATTAATTCAAATATCTCTAGAAATTTTAATTGAACATTCTACGCATATAATTAAGACGTTAGACATAAGATTATAGTCTCAATTGTTTTACTTTTTACATACGTTTGATTTAGTTTTTCACACCGTAATAGATTATCCCCTTCTTTTAGATGAATCTTTTTTGATATTTTAATTGAAAATTTTGCAAAAATAATTAAGATGTAAGGCCTAAGATTATAGTTTCAATTGTTTTTCTTTTTTACACGGGCTTGATTTTGTTTTTCACACCGGAAGAAATTACTCTCTTCTATTTGATCAAATTCATCTTAAAATTATTCTCTTCTATTTGATCAAATTCATCTTAAAATTTTAATTGAACTTTTTACAAAAAATAATTAAGACGTAATGCCTAAGAATGTTGTCTGAATTGTTTTACTTTTGACGGCTTTATACATTTATTTACGCCGTAAGAGATTATCATCTTCCGTTAGAACAAATTTCTCTGGATATTTTAATTGAAGTTTTTACAAAAATAATTAACAATTGAGACCTTATGTTATGATATCAATTGCTTTACTTTTTACACGTACTTCATTTAGTTCTTCAAGTCGCAAGAGAGATTACTCTATTTCGTTGGGTCATATCTCTTTGAATATTTTACTTCAACATTTTATAAAAATAAATAAGTTACGAGGCCTAAAGTTATGGTCCAAGTTGTTTTACTTATTACACGAGATTGATTAGTTCTTCACACCGTGATAAATTACTCTTTTCTGTTAGAGCAAATCTCTCTTGAAATTTTAATTGAACTTTTTACAAGTATTATAAAAATGTGAGATCTAAGATTATAGTGTCAATTGGTTTACTTTTTACACGGGCTTGAATAAGTTCTTCACACCTTTAAGAGATTATCATCTTCTGTTATATGAAATCCATTTTGATATCTTAATCAAAAAATTTACAAAAATAATTAAGATGTGAGACCTAGGGTTATGGTCTCAATTGTTTTGCTTTTTACATATGTTTGATTTAGTTCTTCACACTGTAAGAAATTACTCACTTCTATTACATCAAACCCCTCTTAAAATTTCAATTGAACTTTTAAAAAAGAAAAATTTAAGACGCAAGACCTAAGAATACAGTCTCAAGACCTAAGATGCGGGACCTAAGGTTACGATCTCAGTTGCTTTACTTTTTACACATACTTTATTTAGTTTTTTCACGCGGTAAGAGATTACACTCTTCCGTTAATTCAGATCTCTCTTGAAAATTTAATTTAACAGTTTACTAGAATAACTGAGATGTAAAAGATTATAAGCTTTACTTTTTACAGAGGTTTAATTTAGTTCTTCACACTATAAGAAATTACTTTCTTCTGTTAGCTAAATGGAATTCCTCTTAAAATTTTAATTGAACTCTTTACAAAAATAACTAAGAAGTTAGACCTAAGATTATGGTCTCAATTGCTTTATTTTTATACTAGGACCTGATTTAGTTCTTCCTACCGTAAGAGATTAACCCTCATTTGTTAGATCAAATTCATTTTAATATTTTAATTGAACATTTTATAAAAATAACTAAGATTTGAGGCCTAAGGGCATCGTCTCAATTTCATAATTTTTTACGTGAGTTTAATTTAGTTATTCACATTTTAAGAGATTATGCCTCTTCCGTTTGACCGGATATTTCTTTGAATACTTTAATAGAACCTTTTTCAAAAAATAATAAAGATGTGAGGTTTAAGATTTTGATTTCAATTATGTTTTACTTTTTACACCGGATAAATCTGTCTTGAAATTTTAATTAAAATTTTTACGTATATAATTAAGACAGGAGACATAAGATTATAGTCTCAATTGCTTTACTTTTTACACGCGCTTGATTTAGTTCTTCACACCCTAATAGATTACCCTCTGTTGTTAGATTAAATCCATTTTGATATTTATTTGAAAATTTTACAAAAATAATTAAGATGTAAGGTCTAAGGTTATAGTTTCAATTGTTTTTCTTTTTATACAGGCTTAATTTTAATTTTCACACCACAAGAAATTACTCTTTTTTATTTGATCAAATTCATCTTAAAATTTTAATTGTACTTTTTACAATAAATAATTAAGATGGACGTAATGCCTAAGAATATTATCTCAATTGTTTTACTTTTGACAGCTTTATTTATTTCTTTACGCCGTAAGAGATTATCATCTTCCGTTAGAACAAATTTCTCTAGATATTTTAATTGAAGTTTTTACAAATATAATTAAGAAGTGAAACCTTATGATATCATTGAGAACTAAATGAAGTCTATAAAGTAATCTCTTATTCCTTTGAGACCTTACGAAGTCTATAATTAAGAAGTTTATAATTAGTCTGAGTCTATAATTAAGAAGTCTTACATTCAATGAGACCTTACGACCTTATGATCTCTTACACGAGTTTTATTTATTTTTTTACACCTTAAGAAATTATATTTTTCTGTTAGAATAAATTTTTCTTAATATTTTAATTGAAGTTTTATAAAAAGAATTAAGATGCGAGACGTAAGGTTATGATCTCAATTGCTTTACTTTTTACACGGGCTTTATTTAGTTTTTTACGCTGTAAGGGATTACATTATTCCGTTAGTTTAGATCTCTCTTGAAATTTTAATTGAACATTTTACAAAAATAACTAAAGATATAAGAGGCTACGAGCTTTACTTTTTATATATACTTGGTTTAGTTCTTCACACTTAAAGAAATTACATTATTCAGTTAGATGGAATGCCTCTTAAAATTTTAATTGAACTCTTACAAAAATAATTAAGAAGTAAGACCTTAGATTATGGTCTCAATTGCTTTACTTTGTACACGGGCCTGATTTAGTTCTTTTTACGGTAAAAGATTCCTCATTTGTTAGATCAAATTCCATTTAATATTTTAATTTAACAGTGTATAAAAATAACTAAGATTCGAGGCCCAAGGTTATCTTCTCAATTTTATTTTTTATTTTTTTATGTGAGTTTAATTTAGTTTTTTAAACTTTAAGAGATGACCCCTCGTTCGTTTGATCAGATCTCTTTAAATATTTTAATTGAGCTTTTTACAAAAAATAATTAAGATGCGAGGTTTAATATTTTGATTTTAATTGTTTTACTTATTACACCGGCTCGCTCGATTTAGGCGTTTAACCGCTTCGACCGTCATGCTGAGCAACTTGAAATAAAAAAGTTTGTCGAATGGATTCTCTCAATCAATAATGGAAATGGGTCTGCAAATGAGAGTGGAGAAATTATTTTGAATATTCCTGATGATCTGTTAATAAAAGCTTCCACTGGTCCATTGCGCTCCCTTATTGATTTTGTGAATCTAGATTTTTTGGAAAATATGAAGAAATTTGATTTTTTTCAAGAGCGTGGTATACTTGCCCCAACTTTGGATGTAGTCGAGCATGTTAATGATTATCTTCTGTCGTTGGTCCCCGGAAGTGAGCAAGAATATTATAGGTCTGATTTGATTTGTAAATCAGATGCAAATAGTGAGATACACAGTGAATGGTTCACAACCGAATTCTTAAATGATATTAAGTGTTCTGGCATTCCAAATCATAAATTGACATTTAAAGTTGGATGCTCAATGATGTTGATGAGGAATATTGATCAGGCTGCTGGGTTGTGCAATGAGACTAGATTAATCATCGATATTCTTGGAATAAATTATATTGGTGCAACCGTTATTACTGGATAAAATGTGGGTGATAAAATCATTATTCCAAGATTGAACTTGATACCAAGTGACCCTGGATTACCTTTCAAGTTTACAAGAAGACAAATTCCATTGACCTTATGTTTTGCAATGACAATATATAAGAGTCATGGTCAATCGCTTTCTCATGTCGGCATATATCTTCCTAAACATGTATTCACTAATGGAGAATTATATGTCATTTTGTCTAGAGTCATATCATAGAAGGGTTTATAGATATTGATATTAGAAGAAGAAAATCGAGTGTGTAGTGAGACCGTTAATGTAGTTTATTGTGAAGTTTTTAATAATGTATAATAGTGTCTTTTTTTCATTATAATAAAATTGACGGTCCAATGAGTTATTAGATTTCTCCCATATTCATCCATTTTTTTTTTTTTTTTCTACATTTTCAGAATATTCGGCTCAATTCTTCTAAATCAGCTAAAATATTATATTAAGTATAAAACCTACAAATATTGTATATTTGTCCAAATGTTATTTTTCTATAGATAAAAAAAATATGGACAATATGTGACATTAATTAATATTTTATAGATAAAAATATTTTTAAATAACTAATTTAGACGAAATTCTAGCCCGTGCTTGGCACGGGTCACATACTAGTTTTATTCCATCTTTTTATGTTTTATTTTAAAACCTTATTCCCATTATTTTTATATTTGACAAATATATCCAAAATATTTTTAATTTCAATTTTATTTTATTTTATATTATTTTATTCACATTATTATTACATTTAAATTCAAAAATTGATTTCTTCCATCACAAGTAACCTTTTTCATTCAAACCTTTTTCAATTATTTTCAATTTAATCCATGCATCTTATAAACCCTAAAAAAGGACATTTTTGCCCTTGCTCATGAACATTTCATATTTTCACATAATTATTTATTTACAATATTGTTTTTAAATTGTTTTAAAATCATTTTTCATCACAAATTAAATCCCAAAAATTTTCTTGATCCTTATCCATCCATTTGATCTCAGAATAGACCCTTTTAACACAATGCATCAGATCAAAACAAGTGTACCCTTGATTGATCAAAGAACCAAAAATATCCATTTTGCAAAAACTCAAAAATACCTCTTTCTTTCTCCCCAATTCAATCCTATCTTGACCTAAACTTCCTCTATAAATAACAAGTCTCATTTCAGAGCTGAGGGTTGAAAGAATTGGAGAGGAATTCATCAAGCACGAGCTCAATCTTCATCACTTTTTCAAAATTCCAAAAACACTAAATCATCATTATCTCTTGCAATTAACACTTCTATTACCTTCTATAAACATCCAGAACCAAAAACTCAGCACGAATTTGAAGCTCCAAGAACAGTTTGAAGCTCAAATTGAAGGAGGAAGTTCACGTTTTCTTCAAGATCTTACCACACAATTCTGGTAGCTTTTTTCTACCTTTTTAATGCGTTTCATCTAGTTAGAACATATAGAAACTATCTGGGTTATTATTTTGCTTTGATTCATGCTAAACTGAGAGTTTGAGTTTTGATTTGAAATTCTTTTCTCGTTCGTTTTTGCTGTTAAAGACCTTATCTTGAAAAACTAATTGCATATTTGAGATCCTTGTGAAAAAACGAGCAAAACCATATAGTTTTTATTAATTTCTGGGTTGTTTTGTTTACTCTGGTGCCGTAAACGGCGCCGATGACGGTGAAGGATGAACGGAGACGATGATCCATCGTGAGTCTCCGTCCTTACTCAGTTTAAAACACGTCCGTTGGATGGATCCAATGGTGCGTGTGCCTCTTTGATCGTAACCGTCTGATCTGATTAAATGAAGATCTGACGACAGTAAGGCGATAGAGCCACTATACGCGACCACAGGGGATCCATCCCTGCTGTTGTTACACGCGTGTTCCTCAGATTTTTCAGATTTAATCTCGGCCTTTGGTTTGATCTAATGGCGCGTGCGTGAGTATGATCGTATCCGTTAGATCCTCTCTGACGAGGATCATACGGCTGTAAAACGAGATCACGCATATTGTTTCAGATTTTTGGCGCGCCTGGGCTTGGGCTTGCTTGGCCTTTTTTGTTTCTCTGCACCCCCTTTCTAATATTATCTGTTATTCACACCTCCCCTTTTATTTAATTTTATTTTTAATTTCTGAGATGTTTATTATTATTTTAATTATATTTTAAATTATTATTGACTGATATATCATGAAATAAATTTTTGATTTATTTATTTGCTATTTTTCTCATATTATTTAAATGTTATCACTTAAATTATGTATTAATTAATTAATGGTTGTTTAAATTATTTTGCTTATTAACTAATGATGCAAGATACATGATATATGTTTGTTTAGGTAATCTTAGCCTTTTAAGCACAAAGTTATGTTTTATTTTAATTTTTGTCAGTAATTAATTAATTTAAGTGTTAATAAATGTCTTTTAATGTTGTTAAATTAATTTTTCTTTATCTTATTTGTTATGAATCTTTATTTTTTTTTAAAGAACCTTACTCTCTGCCATTTGTTTATTTTCATCATTGTCACATGATTTTCCAATTTTATTTGTTAATTAAATGCAAGATTCATATGCTATGCTTATTTAGTTGATTTTATTTGGCATTTTTTTACTTGTCAATGTTGTTTGATTTCACCTTATGATTTGAGAATGTGTTTGAGATTTGTTTTCATGTTAGCTCTATGCTTGTTAGTTATGGTGTGTTTTGGCCTAAGTGTTTTGATTAATTGTGAGTCATACTTTATCTAATTAAATTCATTAGGTATGCTTGTATGATAGATTAAAAATGCTTGATTTTTTATGCTAATCCCCATGACATGATAGTATATTATTTTTGATTGTCTTTATAGTTTATTATTCTTGATCGTCTTTATCTCATATATATGCTTCATATGCTACTTTACCATGTTCATATCGCTTGTTTCGCGCTTTACGTTCGTTATTCATTATATGTTTTACATTCATTACATGTTTTATATTTGTGTATGCTTTACATTTATATTATGTTGTGTATGCTTTATATTTATTATTCATTATTATAATTAGTCATGGTATTTTAATTTGATTCCCCTTTGCATGTTTCCCCCCCGGTTGTATAATTTAATGCGCGTAATTGGCGCAATTTATAGTTGTTCATTATTATTATTATCATTTAATTCCCCTTTGCATGTTTCCCTCCCGGTTGTATTGCGTGGTTAAATTTCTTTTATTTTATTCTTGATCGTTTGCATGATTAGCATAATAATCCGAGGAACGGACGTCGCCTCGACTTATATGTCGTTGCAGAGTGTCTTCGCGCAATTTAACGCTTTAGGATATTTATGTCAAAACGATAGTACCTTCGCTTGAACTATTACCCTTTTTAGCCAAAATAGAGGTCAACACCTCTTTTCAAAAAAATATCCAAAACATGTCATTTATTAAAACATTTTCAAAACACTTGGATTTTAAACCAAGTTATTCAATCAATCAAACAATCATTTTCTTTAGGAAAAAACACTTGGTTTTTCAAACCAAGTTGCATTTTTAAATCCAATCAATTTTCCTTTTTAGTTTAAAACCTTGGATTTCAAACCAAGAGTCTTTCATCATTCAAAAAACCATTTTCCAAACAATCACTCTATTTCCCTAAATCTTGTACATTTTTGCAAACAAATAAAATCAAGCGCATAGATTAGATAATACAAGAGGTTCCTATAGGATACTATAGATACTTAGGGTGCTAGAACCTTCCCTTCGTATAACCAACCCCCTTACCTCGATCTCTTTTAATTAGGGTATTTAACGGACTTTCTCCCTTCTTCGGAAAAATCAAAGCTCGGTGGTGTAATTAAAGATTTGAGATTCGAAGCTAATTAATAGCTCGGCATCCAAAAATCACCGCGACACTTAGGTTTTCAAACTTTGTTATGAGAAGTTGTAGCTTTGACATACGAACCTTAGAAGTTCCTTCATGAGCAGTTTGGAGAATTTCCTAGACTTGCTTGGCTTCAGTACATGTGTTGATTAATTTGAACATATTTTGATCAACACCATTGAATATAGCGTTTAATGCTTTTGAATTTGCACTAGCTATTGTTTCTTCTTCTGCACTCCAATTTGCTACTCCTTTTAGGCTTGTAGAGCCATCTTCTGCTGTGACCATTGGATGATTCCATCCTGTAACAATTGCCCTCCATGCTCTCTGATCCATGGATTTATGAAGGCAATCATTCTTGCTTTCCAATAGTCATAATTAGATCCATCCAGAACTGGTGGTCTATTTATTGATCCTCCATTCTTGTCCATCTTGAACAAAATTAGTCTCCCTGGAGCTCACCCAGTAGGTTAGGGTGCCTGCTCTGATGCCAATTGAAATTCTGTTCTCTGGCAGGACATATGTCTTACACGATGTCTGGGACAACTGTATATTTGACCAGATATCTCACACAACTGGTTCGACAATTGGTCGACAGGATCAATGTATCACTTTGCAGAATAGTAAAGGAATGCAGTAAACGACACAAGTGTTTGTTAACCCAGTTCGATGTAAAAGCACCTACTCTAGGGGATACCAATCCAGGAAAGGAAATTCACTAACAATAGTTCTTAGTCTCCCGGTCTTATTTGAATAACACCTTTATTCAAAGCCTACAACTAAAACTACCCGATGATTTTCTGCCTAAGAGGCTACTCCCCCTAGATATGAGAACCCACTCACCTTCCTCTAATTGAGATCCTTCATCTTTGTCGTTAAACAATATTGTTGAATACAAATTCCACAATTATACCTTACTCTAAACCTTAGCACCTAAGACTTAAAGAAAGAACAAACTTGTGCAAATACACAAGTAATCAAGGTTGAAACCAACTCCAATCCTTAACAAGGTTGAATGCAAATTCAACCGACTCAAACCAACCACTATGTGTTAATTAACATAGGGTGGTGCAAAGAATGACTCTAGCTAAACCCTAAGTTTATATGTGATCTTTAATCCTTGCTCTCGTAGTTGAAAACGTAGCCTTGAGTCTTCTTATATAGAGATGCAGCTCCAGAGATATGCTTGAGTTCGAGTTGCATCATGATAGGATTTTTGAAACAAACTTTATAAGATAAAGTTTAAATTAAATCCTTTAAAGTTAGTTATAATAAGATTTGTTTTAAATCTTCCAAACAAATCTCAACTAACTCTACTCAGAGATATGATTTGTTTTAACCATATAATTAGATTTGATCTTATCTAATTATTCCAAAGAGATCTCAACTAACTCCACTAGAAGATATAGTTTGTTTTTTAAATCTTCAAGAGTTAGTTATGATCTCCAATCATATCTATCGCATAGGATTAATAACAAACTTTGTTGTCAATCCTTATCACAGTTGGTACTTGAAGATTCGCGCCTTTATGCATATTTGAAAGATACGCGCGCTAATGGATAAACATTATCTTCAAATCTGTAACTGGGCCAAGATGTCCTACCCACATGTCTCAGGACATTTTGTTCGACATGTTGCTTCAACATGCTCCAAACCCAGTGACAAGATGTCTAGGACATCTTGTTCAACATGTTGCATCTGCACATCTTCAATATGCACAAGTGGTTTAGACTCAATTGCTTTAGCATTGGTGCTTTAGCTAAGTCATTCTGACCAAATTGTTTTAGCCTTATGATGGATCAAATCTCAAGAGAACTATATATATATATATATATATATAATGCTGGATCATTAATGAAGATGATAAATTCGTAAAAACAAAACATAATCCATAAAATATGATGAGGGAATAATGGAAGGTCATCAAGAAATAAATCTAATTCAGTAGTTAATAAAAATATAACTTGAAAAGTTAAGATATGAAAGAAGAGATTATATTGCGAAAACATTTTATTTATATTGGAAATACTTACAAAAGATCTCGAGAATTCTTCAGATGTTTTCTTAGAGAATTTTTCGATGATCTGCTAATGAAACTACACATCCTTTTATAGTAGAGAAGGATGATATTAAACTAGTAATGTACTGACAGCTGTCAGTTACAATGAAATAATTACATAGCAATAATGCTTAATACAAACAAAAGACTTTGCCAAATAATCAAAAGTATAATAATGCTGTCTGCCACGAATCTTATCTGATGAAAAGCAAAAGATTCTTTAATTATTTTGTCGGCCATAATTCCAATAATGTGGTTTCACTTGATTGATTAATCTTGAAGATCTAATATTCCATAACAGTCATCTTCATTATTTTGAGTTAAACTTTGAGAAGAGCCTACAGAATCATCGTCATTATTAACGTCCGACTCCGAAATGGCTGCTTGAAGTTTCTTTAGTAATTCTTTTCTGTTGGAAGAGGATGATAGATCAACCAAAAATTTGGATTTTTCGGCTAAAAATTCGCTTTCTTTATTGATATCCAAAGGTTTAATGATCCATCGTGGATGTTTAATAAACCAATCTTGTAATACTTGAGAATTAATTAATTCTGGGTTAAACTTGTTCCACCACTTAACCCTAATGCATCTGACAATCCAAAAGACCTGGCTGTTTGGGACTGATAATTCTTTTTTAAAAGTCCAAGAAGTAATCCATGATATTCCAAAAGTAGCATGAAAGGCTAATATTTTTAAATGATCAGATATATTAATCTTTTCACTAAAAACCTCAAAGGCTTTAGCTGCATAATCTGGATAGATGTTAGTTTCTGGTCCCCATTCATGGAACCATTTGACAAACCATAATGGAAATTTTAGAGGGAAATCTTTTCGAAACCAAATAAACCAAGAATGGTCAAAAGGATGATAATACAACATGTTAGACCATGCTTCCATGTAATCATAATAAGAGTAATGTTGAGGCGAGAAGCGCCTAGTAAAGCTTCTGGTGTGGGAAGGATGAGTCTTCCAATCAGAGGGAGATAATACCTTTAAAATTTTGAATTTTGAGAAGATAATTTTAGTTTTATCATTTTTATCATAAGTGTGAGTTATATCAATGGATTCGGTATCCACTAAGATAAACTCATAAAATAATCTGGTCTTTTCAGGATTTGAGGGAAGATAATGAAAACCTTGAGGGAAGAATTTAGAGGTAATCTGTAATAATGATCCTTCCGAATTGAATTCTGGTTCTAAGAGGAAAAGGATCTTCTTGTAATCTTTTTCCATCAAAAGACAAGATAATGAATCTGGTGGGGTGTAGAAAGGTAGTTTATCTGGGACTTTTGAGGGGGTATTTAATGAGGATGGAGTATGTAAAGCAAAAGTTAATGGCGAAACTAATTTTGAATTTAATGATGGCCTAATACCTCTAGGTGATGAGGAGGGATAAAAAGCTGGTAAGGCCAAAGGGGTTAATGGGGTAAATTTATTTTGAGTTGATAATGAAGCAGAAGTAGATGAGTTCTGTAATACTTGCTTGGCTGTAATAACATTTTTGGACTCCTCAAGAGGAGGGCCATAACTGTCTTTTTTACTCATTTTCCCTGTAAAAATTCTCTGGTAAGAAAATCTGGTAATGAATTCTTTTCTCCTTTAATATGTTCTATATCAAAATCAAAACATGATAATAAAGCTTGCCATCTGGCAAAAATGTGTTTGGAAACTAAATTTTTAACATCTTTTTGTAAAACTTCTTTCGCAGCCTTACAATCAGATCTTAATAAAAATTTCTTTGAAAATAAATCATCTTGAAATTTAGTAATACACAAAACAATAGCTAAAACTTCTTTTTTAATAGTACTGTAATTTAGTTGTGCCGGATTCCAGGTTCCAGAATAATATCTAACAATTTGTTCTATAGATGACTCTGGTAATCTTTGTTTTAATATTCCTCCAAACCCTACATCAGAGGAATCAGTTTCTACTATAAGAAAAGCTTGGGGATCTGGGATTCCCAAGCAGGGTAGTCTTTTAATTAGTTGCTTAATTTGTCTAATGCTTTGACTCATGGTTTCATCCCATGGGGGAGGATTCTTCTTAAGTCTTTTGAACAAGGGTAAACAAATGACCCTAATGTTAGGAATAAAGTCAGCTACATAATTTACACATCCTAAGAATCTTTGTAATTGAGTTTTATCTCTTAATTCATCAGGGAATTTATCTCCAAATTCTATAGCTCTACTAATGGGAGTAATGGTTCCTTGATATATATTAAATCCTAAAAATCTTACATTAACTTGGAATAATTTCATTTTTCTGGCTGATAAAACTAATCCATTATTTTTAATGATTTCAAAGAATTTCTCTAAGTGGTCAAAATGTTCATTTAGAGATTTGGAAAATACTAATATGTCATCTAGATAGACAATAGAAAATTCTTGGTAATCATTTAATATATCATTCATAATGTGCTGGAATTCACTAGGAGCATTTTTTAATCCTAGGGGCATTACATTCCATTCATAATGACCGAAAGGAACTACAAAAGCAGTTTTATATTTATCCTTTTCTTCTAATTGAATTTGATAATATCCTGACTTTAAATCAAATTTAGAAAATATAATTGAATTAGATAATCGTCCTATTAAATCTTTTTTATTAGGGATAGGGTATCTAATCCATTGAAGTACTTTATTTAAGGGTTTATAATTAATAACTAATCTGGGAGCACCTCTCTCTAATTCTCCTGGATTATTAACATAAAATCCTGTACAACTCCAGGGAGATTTACTTGGTCTGATTAATTTTTTATCTAAATAATCTTTAATTTCTTTTTTACAATATTCTAAATATTGTTGATTCATTTGAATTGGTCTTGCCTTTGTAG
Organism: Trifolium fragiferum; assembly: GCA_954870985.1. Taxonomy (NCBI): domain Eukaryota; kingdom Viridiplantae; phylum Streptophyta; class Magnoliopsida; order Fabales; family Fabaceae; genus Trifolium; species Trifolium fragiferum. The sequence goes on from OX940789.1 coordinate 50,641,194, forward strand.
GTATAGACCTTTCATTAAAATTAGGTTCATATGGTAACGATACAATATGCTTCTTTCTATCCCAAAAGGCATTGGGATGTTCTGAGCATATTTCTTTTTCAAACCGTTGTTGTAACAGAATAATTTTATCTTTTATATTTTTAGATTCTAATTGGCTTTCTATCCTTTTATATTGAATTTCTTTATTCAGCATATTAATATGTTTTTTCTTTTGAGAAATTAAATTAATTGTAGATGTAGAAAGGTTTTGAACAGTGTTTAAATCTTTAGTTCTGGGTGCTTCGAAAAATCTAAATATAACTTCCCTTCCCAGGGCGTTTGATGTTATAGCCTCATGAGAAACTGTAAAAGGGTATAATAATGAAAGAAAAGGTGTACCTAAGATAATATGTTGATGTATATTTTTTACTAGTAAAAAATGAGTTTTATAACAAACATGATCTTTACAGATTTTAGCATCTGTTAATTTATATTGAACTTGTAATTTATGGCCTCCTGCACCACTTAATCCTTGTAAAGTTTTTTCATAAAATTTTGTAGGTATTAATCCTTCTTGAATACAGTTCATGTCCGCACCAGAATCTATTAACGCTACTAGGTCAAATCGTTGATCTTTAACAAGCAAAGTAATTGGACAAAGCCATTTATGTGTAATCATTCTATTTAGAGTAGCAATATATGGGGGATCAACTATATCTTGCCTAATATTTGACGTTCCAACTTCACTATTTATAATTTGTTTTCCTTTTAATTCTAAATATTTAACTTCTAGTTCTAAATCTTTTGCTTTTAATGAATCTATTTCTTGTTTCATGAGCGAGATTTCATTTTGTAAATCTTTAATAGTTATTGGGGGAGTAATAATAGGTTTAAATCTATTCATGATTTCTTTAAATTCTATTTTTTGAACTGTATTTTTGTTCTTTTCTTCACGATCTATCATGTTTTTAATCTGCAACATGAATTCTTCCTTTTGTGAAGATTCAGGCATATCTTTTAATATAGCAATTAAGGTAGTAGCTTGATCACTAGTGATTACATTTATACCTTTAATACATTTATTGCAAGTACATAATTCAGCTCCTAAACAACAATCTTCTTCAGAACTAATTTCTGATTCGGAACTAGTTAATATTTGATTAAGGTCATCTTCTTCAAAAGAAGATTCTTCAGAACTAATGGATGAAGTATCATTTAACATAATATCTTTTAATACATTAATAAGATTTTCTTTTAATTGATCACTGATGTCTAATTTATGAATTTCGTTAATTTTTTGTTTAACACGGCAAGTTTTTGCATAATGACCAAAACGTCCACACTTAAAACATTTAATATCAGATTTATCATTCTGAAATTTTTTCTTCTTACCTTTAGATTTTTTATAATTTTTGTCTTCAGAGAGTTCTTTATTTTTTCTGTAATGATTTTTTCGTTTTTTGTAAGGTTTATAACTACTAGAAGTTTTTGTATAACTCTTCCTAGTCTTTTTACTAGGGGCTCTAATTGGTTCTATTCCAAATTGTTCACAAAATGAGCCTAATTCTTTCTTACTTTGAGTTACCTCAGATTTAATTTTATTTTGTATTTTAAAATCTGTGCAAATTCCTATTCCCGTTTCTATAATTTGGCTAGATATTTGTCCAAAAGTTAATATAGAGTAAGGAATTACTCCATTACTTTTAGCTTTAATAGCCATCCTAACCTTTTCTGCTAATAATCTAGGTAATCCTGCTATAAACCGTTCTTTCCAATAATCAGCTCCACCATCAGGTCTATTACATAATTTTGATAGAAACATATCTTTATACCAACGATAATCACTCATTGTAGGACAATAAAGGTTTGCTAATTGATCTGCAGCCCTATCCTGTATTTGAGCTGGATCTCCCACAAAGTGTTTGGTAATTGTATATAATAAAGTATTTACAGCATCTTCATCTCCTAAGACGCCTGTTGTTGGATCTAATTTTTTAGCTTCTAAGATAGCATGTTTTTCTTCAGGACTAATTATATTATCCCACCATCCTTTTAATTGCCCAGTAAAACCAGTAATTATTATTATAGCAGCCTTTTTATCTGTATTTTCACCCATTGTTTTAAAAGCTGTAGCTGCCATGGTCATTTCTTGAATGGTATTTAATATATTTTGTTCACTATGTCCGTCTATGTTCCATTCTATAATTGAATTACCATTGTAAGAGCTGGCCACCATATCCCTAGCTTCTTCAAATTGAAGATCCGGAAAACTAGGTCTAGGATAATAGTTTCTAGTTCTTCCTTGGTAACCCATGTGCTTTCTAATTCTATTTATCTCAGAATTATCTTCATTCTTTTCTAGTATATTTACTTGTGCTTTTGCTTTCCCATTAATAGAAAGATCAGCTAATTTTTTCATTAGATTATCTACTAATTCATCTTTTCTAGGCCCTAATTTGACTTCACTTAAATCCTTCTCAGGGACATTAATTAATTTGTATATAGGTCTTTGTGGATCTAAAGGAAAATCCTTGTAAGACTCTATTTTATTATGTGTAGGAGGAGCATGAGACATTTGAGTCTCTACTCTATCTAATTGATCTGCTATGGTGCTTAATATGGTATTTGAAAAATTCAGCTGAGACTGAACTTTTCCTATATCAGCATTTTCTGGTGATTTAAAGGGATATGCCTCTAATGATACATTATGACTTTCTATCTTAATGGCTTCTAATGGAGGATGAACAGATTCAATAGTTTTATTGGTTAATGTTGTCCATTTTTTAGCAGTTTTTGTGGTAACATTTAAATAATTTGTCTGTATGAAAGGGTTAATTATTTTTTGTTCTATGCAGTATTCTTCAAACCAAGTGAAGAAATAGACATTAATTCTTTTGTTTCTAATATAGTCATAAATTTTTTTAAGATAATAAGCAGTTTGTATCTTTTCAAAAGTACCAAAGTACCAATTTCTTTTTTCTTTATTATAATCTGCTTCAAAGTCTTCTCTAATCCAAGCCTTATCTATCTCAAACTCTTCTTCTAATTCTATGACATTAAGAATTTGTGAGGCAGTAGGAGACATAGGAGGGGATTCATTTCTTCTTTCTGTCTCATAGATAGGTTGGGGAATATTGGGAGTAAAATCAACTCCTGCTAAATTAATATTAATGGTAGAATCTATAGATCGTCTAGAGCTTGTACTAGCTCTACTACTAATAGGTTCTTCAATCCTCATGGATTGACTTCTATTCATTCTGATTCTAATACTACCCCTGCTTTCTAATATAAATTGTCTAGGTTGTCTAGATTCTATTTTTGGGGGAGGCATTATATCTTGTAATATCCATTCCTCTGGTAATTTTTGTCGTAAGTCAGAAGCTTTTAATCTTTTAGGTGTAGTAATATTTGATCGCCTTAAGTTAACTTCAACAATAATGGTTTCATTCTTTGGCGAACTTCTAAGTGCCTTAAAATTGTAATTAATATTTGAAACTTTATATTTAATTCTATGACAAACATCTAAATTAGCAACTCCTTCATTAAATAAGTCGTCCATACATTGAATATTAATTACTAATGATGTAGGTGTGAAACTGTCTGTTAAATTCATAGAGTAATTAGGATAACAGTTAAAATAAATTGGTCCATCATTTAGATTTGATTCTAGAATAGCTATTATGGATTCAGGAAATGTTTTAATCCTACTATCTCTTAGTACTAGTAATATTGGAGTATTTAATCCTAGTTTATGTAGAGGTTTTACCGCTACTTGAATTAATCCTAAATGAATATAACGAAAGCCTTGTTTTATATGTTCTTCTATTAATTTTTCGTTTAATAAATTAATAGTTTCTCTTTGATGAGTTATAGATTTTGATGATTCTATAGTTTGGGTAATACTATGTGCTCTAAAGTTGTCAAACATACTTGATTTATAAATTTCTCTGTAACTAATTTCAGGTAATTTCCAATTCTGTAATTTGTTTTCAATTTCAGCTATTTCTAACTCATGGTTTTGATATCTATCTTGGTCACTTCTAGCTTCTAATTCTTGGGGTGATATTCCAGAAGTAACTATGGCACGATTTCTCCTAGAAGATCCTAGTTCACTTAAAGTTCTAAGTATTCTAGACATACTTCTTGTTTTCTATATTTTTAGTTTCTTTTCTTAACAGGAACACCAACGGACTCAAAAGGTTGCAGGAACACCACTTAACTCCTCTCCTGGGATTTTAACGGGCTTACCAACACAACTATCCGGGCTTACCAACGCTGGGAAATAGAAAAAACAAATAAGAAAATAAGGAGTAAACCTTAGTTTACGTAAAACTTTAAGTAAACCTTTATTGTCCTACAATGAGTGATTATCGTTGGTATAAAGATATGTTTCTATCAAAATTATGTAATAGACCTGATGGTGGAGCTGATTATTGGAAAGAACGGTTTATAGCAGGATTACCTAGATTATTAGCAGAAAAGGTTAGGATGGCTATTAAAGCTAAAAGTAATGGAGTAATTCCTTACTCTATATTAACTTTTGGACAAATATCTAGCCAAATTATAGAAACGGGAATAGGAATTTGCACAGATTTTAAAATACAAAATAAAATTAAATCTGAGGTAACTCAAAGTAAGAAAGAATTAGGCTCATTTTGTGAACAATTTGGAATAGAACCAATTAGAGCCCCTAGTAAAAAGACTAGGAAGAATTATACAAAAACTTCTAGTAGTTATAAACCTTACAAAAAACGAAAAAATCATTACAGAAAAAATAAAGAACTCTCTGAAGACAAAAATTATAAAAAATCTAAAGGTAAGAAGAAAAAATTTCAGAATGATAAATCTGATATTAAATGTTTTAAGTGTGGACGTTTTGGTCATTATGCAAAAACTTGCCGTGTTAAACAAAAAATTAACGAAATTCATAAATTAGACATCAGTGATCAATTAAAAGAAAATCTTATTAATGTATTAAAAGATATTATGTTAAATGATACTTCATCCATTAGTTCTGAAGAATCTTCTTTTGAAGAAGATGACCTTAATCAAATATTAACTAGTTCCGAATCAGAAATTAGTTCTAAAGAAGATTGTTGTTTAGGAGCTGAATTATGTACTTGCGATAAATGTATTAAAGGTATAAATGTAATCACTAGTGATCAAGCTACTACCTTAATTGCTATATTAAAAGATATGCCTGAATCTTCACAAAAGGAAGAATTCATGTTGCAGATTAAAAACATGATAGATCGTGAAGAAAAGAACAAAAATACAGTTCAAAAAATAGAATTTAAAGAAATCATGAATAGATTTAAACCTATCATTACTCCCCCAATAACTATTAAAGATTTACAAAATGAAATCTCGCTCATGAAACAAGAAATAGATTCATTAAAAGCAAAAGATTTAGAACTAGAAGTTAAATATTTAGAATTAAAAGGAAAACAAATTATAAATAGTGAAGTTGGAACGTCAAATATTAGGCAAGATATAGTTGATCCCCCATATATTGCTACTCTAAATAGAATGATTACACATAAATGGCTTTGTCCAATTACTTTGCTTGTTAAAGATCAACGATTTGACCTAGTAGCGTTAATAGATTCTGGTGCGGACATGAACTGTATTCAAGAAGGATTAATACCTACAAAATTTTATGAAAAAACTTTACAAGGATTAAGTGGTGCAGGAGGCCATAAATTACAAGTTCAATATAAATTAACAGATGCTAAAATCTGTAAAGATCATGTTTGTTATAAAACTCATTTTTTACTAGTAAAAAATATACATCAACATATTATCTTAGGTACACCTTTTCTTTCATTATTATACCCTTTTACAGTTTCTCATGAGGCTATAACATCAAACGCCCTGGGAAGGGAAGTTATATTTAGATTTTTCGAAGCACCCAGAACTAAAGATTTAAACACTGTTCAAAACCTTTCTACATCTACAATTAATTTAATTTCTCAAAAGAAAAAACATATTAATATGCTGAATAAAGAAATTCAATATAAAAGGATAGAAAGCCAATTAGAATCTAAAAATATAAAAGATAAAATTATTCTGTTACAACAACGGTTTGAAAAAGAAATATGCTCAGAACATCCCAATGCCTTTTGGGATAGAAAGAAGCATATTGTATCGTTACCATATGAACCTAATTTTAATGAAAGGTCTATACCTACAAAGGCAAGACCAATTCAAATGAATCAACAATATTTAGAATATTGTAAAAAAGAAATTAAAGATTATTTAGATAAAAAATTAATCAGACCAAGTAAATCTCCCTGGAGTTGTACAGGATTTTATGTTAATAATCCAGGAGAATTAGAGAGAGGTGCTCCCAGATTAGTTATTAATTATAAACCCTTAAATAAAGTACTTCAATGGATTAGATATCTTATCCCTAATAAAAAAGATTTAATAGGACGATTATCTAATTCAATTATATTTTCTAAATTTGATTTAAAGTCAGGATATTATCAAATTCAATTAGAAGAAAAGGATAAATATAAAACTGCTTTTGTAGTTCCTTTCGGTCATTATGAATGGAATGTAATGCCCCTAGGATTAAAAAATGCTCCTAGTGAATTCCAGCACATTATGAATGATATATTAAATGATTACCAAGAATTTTCTATTGTCTATCTAGATGACATATTAGTATTTTCCAAATCTCTAAATGAACATTTTGACCACTTAGAGAAATTCTTTGAAATCATTAAAAATAATGGATTAGTTTTATCAGCCAGAAAAATGAAATTATTCCAAGTTAATGTAAGATTTTTAGGATTTAATATATATCAAGGAACCATTAGTAGAGCTATAGAATTTGGAGATAAATTCCCTGATGAATTAAGAGATAAAACTCAATTACAAAGATTCTTAGGATGTGTAAATTATGTAGCTGACTTTATTCCTAACATTAGGGTCATTTGTTTACCCTTGTTCAAAAGACTTAAGAAGAATCCTCCCCCATGGGATGAAACCATGAGTCAAAGCATTAGACAAATTAAGCAACTAATTAAAAGACTACCCTGCTTGGGAATCCCAGATCCCCAAGCTTTTCTTATAGTAGAAACTGATTCCTCTGATGTAGGGTTTGGAGGAATATTAAAACAAAGATTACCAGAGTCATCTATAGAACAAATTGTTAGATATTATTCTGGAACCTGGAATCCGGCACAACTAAATTACAGTACTATTAAAAAAGAAGTTTTAGCTATTGTTTTGTGTATTACTAAATTTCAAGATGATTTATTTTCAAAGAAATTTTTATTAAGATCTGATTGTAATGCTGCGAAAGAAGTTTTACAAAAAGATGTTAAAAATTTAGTTTCCAAACACATTTTTTCCAGATGGCAAGCTTTATTATTATGTTTTGATTTTGATATAGAACATATTAAAGGAGAAAAGAATTCATTACCAGATTTTCTTACCAGAGAATTTTTACAGGGAAAATGAGTAAAAAAGACAGTTATGGCCCTCCTCTTGAGGAGTCCAAAAAAGTTATTACAGCCAAGCAAGTATTACAGAACTCATCTACTTCTGCTTCATTATCAACTCAAAATAAATTTACCCCATTAACCCCTTTGGCCTTACCAGCTTTTTATCCCTTCTCATCACCTAGAGGTATTAGGCCATCATTAAATTCAAAATTAGTTTCGCCATTAACTTTTGCTTTACATACTCCATCCTCATTAAATACCCCCTCAAAAGTCCTAGATAAACTACCTTTCTACACCCCACCAGATTCATTATCTTGTCCTTTCATGGAAAAATATTACAAGAAGATCCTTTTCCTCTTAGAACCAGAATTCAATTCGGAAGGATCATTATTACAGATTACCTCTAAATTCTTCCCTCAAGGTTTTCATTATCTTCCCTCAAATCCTGAAAAGACCAGATTATTTTATGAGTTTATCTTAGTGGATACCGAATCCATTGATATAACTCACACTTATGATAAAAATGATAAAACTAAAATTATCTTCTCAAAATTCAAAATTTTAAAGGTATTATCTCCCTCTGATTGGAAGACTCATCCTTCCCACACCAGAAGCTTTACTAGGCGCTTCTCGCCTCAACATTACTCTTATTATGATTACATGGAAGCATGGTCTAACATGCTGTATTATCATCCTTTTGACCATTCTTGGTTTATTTGGTTTCGAAAAGATTTCCCTCTAAAATTTCCATTATGGTTTGTCAAATGGTTCCATGAATGGGGACCAGAAACTAACATCTATCCAGATTATGCAGCTAAAGCCTTTGAGGTTTTTAGTGAAAAGATTAATATATCTGATCATTTAAAAATATTAGCCTTTCATGCTACTTTTGGAATATCATGGATTACTTCTTGGACTTTTAAAAAAGAATTATCAGTCCCAAACAACCAGGTCTTTTGGATTGTCAGATGCATTAGGGTTAAGTGGTGGAACAAGTTTAACCCAGAATTAATTAATTCTCAAGTATTACAAGATTGGTTTATTAAACATCCACGATGGATCATTAAACCTTTGGATATCAATAAAGAAAGCGAATTTTTAGCCGAAAAATCCAAATTTTTGGCTGATCTATCATCCTCTTCCAACAGAAAAGAATTACTAAAGAAACTTCAAGCAGCCATTTCGGAGTCGGACGTTAATAATGACGATGATTCTGTAGGCTCTTCTCAAAGTTTAACTCAAAATAATGAAGATGACTGTTATGGAATATTAGATCTTCAAGATTAATCAATCAAGTGAAACCACATTATTGGAATTATGGCCGACAAAATAATTAAAGAATCTTTTGCTTTTCATCAGATAAGATTCGTGGCAGACAGCATTATTATACTTTTGATTATTTGGCAAAGTCTTTTGTTTGTATTAAGCATTATTGCTATGTAATTATTTCATTGTAACTGACAGCTGTCAGTACATTACTAGTTTAATATCATCCTTCTCTACTATAAAAGGATGTGTAGTTTCATTAGCAGATCATCGAAAAATTCTCTAAGAAAACATCTGAAGAATTCTCGAGATCTTTTGTAAGTATTTCCAATATAAATAAAATGTTTTCGCAATATAATCTCTTCTTTCATATCTTAACTTTTAAAGTTATATTTTTATTAACTACTGAATTAGATTTATTTCTTGATGACCTTCCATTATTCCCTCATCATATTTTATGGATTATGTTTTGTTTTTACGAATTTATCATCTTCATTAATGATCCAGCATTTATGGTATCAGAGCCTCGAAAGAGGTCTCGTAGAAATTAAAGTTTACTTAAAGTTTTACGTAAACTAAGGTTTACTCCTTATTTTCTTATTTGTTTTTTCTATTTCCTAGCGTTGGTAAGCCCGGATAGTTGTGTTGGTAAGCCCGTTAAAATCCCAGGAGAGGAGTTAAGTGGTGTTCCTGCAACCTTTTGAGTCCGTTGGTGTTCCCGTTAAGAAAAGAAACTAAAAATATAGAAAACAAGAAGTATGTCTAGAATACTTAGAACTTTAAGTGAACTAGGATCTTCTAGGAGAAATCGTGCCATAGTTACTTCTGGAATATCACCCCAAGAATTAGAAGCTAGAAGTGACCAAGATAGATATCAAAACCATGAGTTAGAAATAGCTGAAATTGAAAACAAATTACAGAATTGGAAATTACCTGAAATTAGTTACAGAGAAATTTATAAATCAAGTATGTTTGACAACTTTAGAGCACATAGTATTACCCAAACTATAGAATCATCAAAATCTATAACTCATAAAAGAGAAACTATTAATTTATTAAACGAAAAATTAATAGAAGAACATATAAAACAAGGCTTTCGTTATATTCATTTAGGATTAATTCAAGTAGCGGTAAAACCTCTACATAAACTAGGATTAAATACTCCAATATTACTAGTACTAAGAGATAGTAGGATTAAAACATTTCCTGAATCCATAATAGCTATTCTAGAATCAAATCTAAATGATGGACCAATTTATTTTAACTGTTATCCTAATTACTCTATGAATTTAACAGACAGTTTCACACCTACATCATTAGTAATTAATATTCAATGTATGGACGACTTATTTAATGAAGGAGTTGCTAATTTAGATGTTTGTCATAGAATTAAATATAAAGTTTCAAATATTAATTACAATTTTAAGGCACATAGAAGTTCGCCAAAGAATGAAACCATTATTGTTGAAGCTAACTTAAGGCGATCAAATATTACTACACCTAAAAGATTAAAAGCTTCTGACTTACGACAAAAATTACCAGTGGAATGGATATTACAAGATATAATGCCTCCCCCAAAAATAGAATCTAGACAACCTAGACAATTTATATTAGAAAGCGGGGGTAGTATTAGAATCAGAATGAATAGAAGTCAATCCATGAGGATTGAAGAACCTATTAGTAGTAGAGCTAGTACAAGCTCTAGACGATCTATAGATTCTACCATTAATATTAATTTAGCAGGAGTTGATTTTACTCCCAATATTCCCCAACCTATCTATGAGACAGAAAGAAGAAATGAATCTCCTCCTATGTCTCCTACTGCCTCACAAATTTTTAATGTCATAGAATTAGAAGAAGAGTTTGAGATAGATAAGGCTTGGATTAGAGAAGACTTTAAAGCAGATTATAATAAAGAAAAAAGAAATTGGTACTTTGGTACTTTTGAAAAGATACAAACTGCTTATTATCTTAAAAAAATTTATGACTATATTAGAAACAAAAGAATTAATGTCTATTTCTTCACTTGGTTTGAAGAATACTGCATAGAACAAAAAATAATTAACCCTTTCATACAGACAAATTATTTAAATGTTACCACAAAAACTGCTAAAAAATGGACAACATTAACCAATAAAACTATTGAATCTGTTCATCCTCCATTAGAAGCCATTAAGATAGAAAGTCATAATGTATCATTAGAGGCATATCCCTTTAAATCACCAGAAAATGCTGATATAGGAAAAGTTCAGTCTCAGCTGAATTTTTCAAATACCATATTAAGCACCATAGCAGATCAATTAGATAGAGTAGAGACTCAAATGTCTCATGCTCCTCCTACACATAATAAAATAGAGTCTTACAAGGATTTTCCTTTAGATCCACAAAGACCTATATACAAATTAATTAATGTCCCTGAGAAGGATTTAAGTGAAGTCAAATTAGGGCCTAGAAAAGATGAATTAGTAGATAATCTAATGAAAAAATTAGCTGATCTTTCTATTAATGGGAAAGCAAAAGCACAAGTAAATATACTAGAAAAGAATGAAGATAATTCTGAGATAAATAGAATTAGAAAGCACATGGGTTACCAAGGAAGAACTAGAAACTATTATCCTAGACCTAGTTTTCCGGATCTTCAATTTGAAGAAGCTAGGGATATGGTGGCCAGCTCTTACAATGGTAATTCAATTATAGAATGGAACATAGACGGACATAGTGAACAAAATATATTAAATACCATTCAAGAAATGACCATGGCAGCTACAGCTTTTAAAACAATGGGTGAAAATACAGATAAAAAGGCTGCTATAATAATAATTACTGGTTTTACTGGGCAATTAAAAGGATGGTGGGATAATATAATTAGTCCTGAAGAAAAACATGCTATCTTAGAAGCTAAAAAATTAGATCCAACAACAGGCGTCTTAGGAGATGAAGATGCTGTAAATACTTTATTATATACAATTACCAAACACTTTGTGGGAGATCCAGCTCAAATACAGGATAGGGCTGCAGATCAATTAGCAAACCTTTATTGTCCTACAATGAGTGATTATCGTTGGTATAAAGATATGTTTCTATCAAAATTATGTAATAGACCTGATGGTGGAGCTGATTATTGGAAAGAACGGTTTACAGCAGGATTACCTAGATTATTAGCAGAAAAGGTTAGGATGGCTATTAAAGCTAAAAGTAATGGAGTAATTCCTTACTCTATATTAACTTTTGGACAAATATCTAGCCAAATTATAGAAACGGGAATAGGAATTTGCACAGATTTTAAAATACAAAATAAAATTAAATCTGAGGTAACTCAAAGTAAGAAAGAATTAGGCTCATTTTGTGAACAATTTGGAATAGAACCAATTAGAGCCCCTAGTAAAAAGACTAGGAAGAATTATACAAAAACTTCTAGTAGTTATAAACCTTACAAAAAACGAAAAAATCATTACAGAAAAAATAAAGAACTCTCTGAAGACAAAAATTATAAAAAATCTAAAGGTAAGAAGAAAAAATTTCAGAATGATAAATCTGATATTAAATGTTTTAAGTGTGGACGTTTTGGTCATTATGCAAAAACTTGCCGTGTTAAACAAAAAATTAACGAAATTCATAAATTAGACATCAGTGATCAATTAAAAGAAAATCTTATTAATGTATTAAAAGATATTATGTTAAATGATACTTCATCCATTAGTTCTGAAGAATCTTCTTTTGAAGAAGATGACCTTAATCAAATATTAACTAGTTCCGAATCAGAAATTAGTTCTAAACAAGATTGTTGTTTAGGAGCTGAATTATGTACTTGCGATAAATGTATTAAAGGTATAAATGTAATCACTAGTGATCAAGCTACTACCTTAATTGCTATATTAAAAGATATGCCTGAATCTTCACAAAAGGAAGAATTCATGTTGCAGATTAAAAACATGATAGATCGTGAAGAAAAGAACAAAAATACAGTTCAAAAAATAGAATTTAAAGAAATCATGAATAGATTTAAACCTATTATTACTCCCCCAATAACTATTAAAGATTTACAAAATGAAATCTCGCTCATGAAACAAGAAATAGATTCATTAAAAGCAAAAGATTTAGAACTAGAAGTTAAATATTTAGAATTAAAAGGAAAACAAATTATAAATAGTGAAGTTGGAACGTCAAATATTAGGCAAGATATAGTTGATCCCCCATATATTGCTACTCTAAATAGAATGATTACACATAAATGGCTTTGTCCAATTACTTTGCTTGTTAAAGATCAACGATTTGACCTAGTAGCGTTAATAGATTCTGGTGCGGACATGAACTGTATTCAAGAAGGATTAATACCTACAAAATTTTATGAAAAAACTTTACAAGGATTAAGTGGTGCAGGAGGCCATAAATTACAAGTTCAATATAAATTAACAGATGCTAAAATCTGTAAAGATCATGTTTGTTATAAAACTCATTTTTTACTAGTAAAAAATATACATCAACATATTATCTTAGGTACACCTTTTCTTTCATTATTATACCCTTTTACAGTTTCTCATGAGGCTATAACATCAAACGCCCTGGGAAGGGAAGTTATATTTAGATTTTTCGAAGCACCCAGAACTAAAGATTTAAACACTGTTCAAAACCTTTCTACATCTACAATTAATTTAATTTCTCAAAAGAAAAAACATATTAATATGCTGAATAAAGAAATTCAATATAAAAGGATAGAAAGCCAATTAGAATCTAAAAATATAAAAGATAAAATTATTCTGTTACAACAACGGTTTGAAAAAGAAATATGCTCAGAACATCCCAATGCCTTTTGGGATAGAAAGAAGCATATTGTATCGTTACCATATGAACCTAATTTTAATGAAAGGTCTATACCTACAAAGGCAAGACCAATTCAAATGAATCAACAATATTTAGAATATTGTAAAAAAGAAATTAAAGATTATTTAGATAAAAAATTAATCACACCAAGTAAATCTCCCTGGAGTTGTACAGGATTTTATGTTAATAATCCAGGAGAATTAGAGAGAGGTGCTCCCAGATTAGTTATTAATTATAAACCCTTAAATAAAGTACTTCAATGGATTAGATATCCTATCCCTAATAAAAAAGATTTAATAGGACGATTATCTAATTCAATTATATTTTCTAAATTTGATTTAAAGTCAGGATATTATCAAATTCAATTAGAAGAAAAGGATAAATATAAAACTGCTTTTGTAGTTCCTTTCGGTCATTATGAATGGAATGTAATGCCCCTAGGATTAAAAAATGCTCCTAGTGAATTCCAGCACATTATGAATGATATATTAAATGATTACCAAGAATTTTCTATTGTCTATCTAGATGACATATTAGTATTTTCCAAATCTCTAAATGAACATTTTGACCACTTAGAGAAATTCTTTGAAATCATTAAAAATAATGGATTAGTTTTATCAGCCAGAAAAATGAAATTATTCCAAGTTAATGTAAGATTTTTAGGATTTAATATATATCAAGGAACCATTACTCCCATTAGTAGAGCTATAGAATTTGGAGATAAATTCCCTGATGAATTAAGAGATAAAACTCAATTATAAAGATTCTTAGGATGTGTAAATTATGTAGCTGACTTTATTCCTAACATTAGGGTCATTTGTTTACCCTTGTTCAAAAGACTTAAGAAGAATCCTCCCCCATGGGATGAAACCATGAGTCAAAGCATTAGACAAATTAAGCAACTAATTAAAAGACTACCCTGCTTAGGAATCCCTGATCCCCAAGCTTTTCTTATAGTAGAAACTGATTCCTCTGATGTAGGGTTTGGAGGAATATTAAAACAAAGATTACCAGAGTCATCTATAGAACAAGTTGTTAGATATTATTCTGGAACCTGGAATCCGGCACAACTAAATTACAGTACTATTAAAAAAGAAGTTTTAGCTATTGTTTTGTGTATTACTAAATTTCAAGATAATTTATTTTCAAAGAAATTTTTATTAAGATCTGATTGTAAGGCTGCGAAAGAAGTTTTACAAAAAGATGTTAAAAATTTAGTTTCCAAACACATTTTTGCCAGATGGCAAGCTTTATTATCATGTTTTGATTTTGATATAGAACATATTAAAGGAGAAAAGAATTCATTACCAGATTTTCTTACCAGAGAATTTTTACAGGGAAAATGAGTAAAAAAGACAGTTATGGCCCTCCTCTTGAGGAGTCCAAAAAAGTTATTACAGCCAAGCAAGTATTACAGAACTCATCTACTTCTGCTTCATTATCAACTCAAAATAAATTTACCCCATTAACCCCTTTGGCCTTACCAGCTTTTTATCCCTCCTCATCACCTAGAGGTATTAGGCCATCATTAAATTCAAAATTAGTTTCGCCATTAACTTTTGCTTTACATACTCCATCCTCATTAAATACCCCCTCAAAAGTCCCAGATAAACTACCTTTCTACACCTCACCAGATTCATTATCTTGTCCTTTCATGGAAAAAGATTACAAGAAGATCATTTTCCTCTTAGAACCAGAATTCAATTCGGAAGGATCATTATTACAGATTACCTCTAAATTCTTCCCTCAAGGTTTTCATTACCTTCCCTCAAATCCTGAAAAGACCAGATTATTTTATGAGTTTATCTTAGTGGATACCGAATCCATTGATATAACTCACACTTATGATAAAAATGATAAAACTAAAATTATCTTCTCAAAATTCAAAATTTTAAAGGTATTATCTCCCTCTGATTGGAAGACTCATCCTTCCCACACCAGAAGCTTTACTAGGCGCTTCTCGCCTCAACATTACTCTTATTATGATTACATGGAAGCATGGTCTAACATGCTGTATTATCATCCTTTTGACCATTCTTGGTTTATTTGGTTTCGAAAAGATTTCCCTCTAAAATTTCCATTATGGTTTGTCAAATGGTTCCATGAATGGGGACCAGAAACTAACATCTATCCAGATTATGCAGCTAAAGCCTTTGAGGTTTTTAGTGAAAAGATTAATATATCTGATCATTTAAAAATATTAGCCTTTCATGCTACTTTTGGAATATCATGGATTACTTCTTGGACTTTTAAAAAAGAATTATCAGTCCCAAACAGCCAGGTCTTTTGGATTGTCAGATGCATTAGGGTTAAGTGGTGGAACAAGTTTAACCCAGAATTAATTAATTCTCAAGTATTACAAGATTGGTTTATTAAACATCCACGATGGATCATTAAACCTTTGGATATCAATAAAGAAAGCGAATTTTTAGCCGAAAAATCCAAATTTTTGGCTGATCTATCATCCTCTTCCAACAGAAAAGAATTACTAAAGAAACTTCAAGCAGCCATTTCGAAGTCGGACGTTAATAATGACGATGATTCTGTAGGCTCTTCTCAAAGTTTAACTCAAAATAATGAAGATGACTGTTATGGAATATTAGATCTTCAAGATTAATCAATCAAGTGAAACCACATTATTGGAATTATGGCCGACAAAATAATTAAAGAATCTTTTGCTTTTCATCAGATAAGATTCGTGGCAGACAGCATTATTATACTTTTGATTATTTGGCAAAGTCTTTTGTTTGTATTAAGCATTATTGCTATGTAATTATTTCATTGTAACTGACAGCTGTCAGTACATTACTAGTTTAATATCATCTTTCTCTACTATAAAAGGATGTGTAGTTTCATTAGCAGATCATCGAAAAATTCTCTAAGAAAACATCTGAAGAATTCTCGAGATCTTTTGTAAGTATTTCCAATATAAATAAAATGTTTTCGCAATATAATCTCTTCTTTCATATCTTAACTTTTAAAGTTATATTTTTATTAACTACTGAATTAGATTTATTTCTTGATGACCTTCCATTATTCCCTCATCATATTTTATGGATTATGTTTTGTTTTTACGAATTTATCATCTTCATTATATATATATATATAGGGGATGTATCAAGTGAGAAAGAGGTGTCTTATATGAGAGTGAGAGGATCAATTATTAACCTTTGGATTAAAATACATGGATGAGATTAAATCATTCTAAAATAATAATCATGTGCCTTATTTCATGGTATCTCTCAGACTCTCACAACTGTTTGGCTCGCGATTCATCTTCGACCCTAATCCCTTTTTTACTCTCAGTTCCTGTTCGTCTTCCTCTTTCTCCCGTTTTCACTATATTTTATTATTATTATTGTTGTTGTAATCATAGTTTAATTCAAGGCGGTGCAAGAAGCAGACATGAACTAAGGTGGGTATGGAGAATTCAGACTTTCAATCTATTTTAGAAACTAAATTCATAATAAATAAAATATATTTGTATTGTTCCAATAATTGAATTTAAGCTTTGTAGATTCAAAATTTTAACAGATCGTGGTCTCATGGATGTTTTCAACTAAATACAACAGGCCCCTTCTAGGGTGGGAGAGTAACATAGGTCTCCCACCATGGATAAGTAAAAAAAAAACTGTATTTGTAGGTTACCTAGATAATAATAATATAAAATTAAGATTCAATATTTATACATTTGGCACATGAGTCATATTTACATATATTGCCTATAAGAAGTTCAAATCGATTTTTATGCACAATGCATTTTATTTTGTTTTAGTTTTTCATTTTACTAAGTGGGGAAAGCAAGAAAGATCTCATCTCCATCATTATTAAGCTGGCTGTTACAGGTTTGATCTTTGAATTTGGCCTCTTGGGTCATCACCACAACAACTACAATCACAATGGTGGAATTGTGTTGTTGCAATTTTGAAAGGTAATTTGTATTGTTGCAATTTTGTGTTGTTGAGGGTCTCTATGTTGATGAAATCGACGGTAAAGGACAATGGAACAGCAAGACTCGGTGGAAGGTGGAGCAGTGAGTTTCAATTTGAAACGGCAAGGAGGTCCGACGAAGGTGGAAGAAGAAGACTAAAATTAGACTTTTTAATTTCTGATTTTGAAAAAAATAAATAAATAAATAATATTTTTTTCAACAAGCAATTTTTTTTTAAGTGAAGTGACCACTTCATTTAAAAAATAAATAAATTCTTGTTTAAAAAAAAAGCAGGAAAATTGAGATATATTATAACCAAACAAATAGCCCTCTCAAAAACTAAAATCAAAACAAAAAATTAAACTGATGGTGATAGTAAAAGAAAAAATCAAAGTAATGTTGGAAACTTAAACCAAAACAAAACAAAAAAATTATTATGATAAAAACATGTGCTTTTTTTTGTGTAGAGATGAAAACTAAAATTCGTTAATTTTATAATGGACGAAAAACATGTATATTTAACCTTTAACTTAAAAAGTCTAAACTAATAGATGCATTGGTCTAAAAAATCTTAACGAGATTCAATTTAGTATCATAAATCTTAATTAGAAAAATAATTGACCTAAAAATTTCAGCCAAGTTAAATTTGGTATAATATTCTTAATTAATTAAAACATGATGATAATAATTCACCTAAAAAGTAATTTTTAAATATTTTAGATTTAATTCTTGAAGGGTTTGGTTTGGCCCCCCCTTCTTTTGATCTCCCATTTTTGTTCTATCAATACATTGGTGCTGCCTAGTGCACACCTTTACTTTAAAAAAAAAAAAAAAGTTTGTCTAATCTTTTTTTTTTCCACGTATCTTCTTTTTATTAGATTTGTTTTTTTAAGTTGTTATACCTTCTTTTTAACATATATAATTTGGTAATATGTTTGATGATTTATTAATTTTAATAATATGGTTTATGTTCCTATTTTTAAATTAATGTTTCAGGATAAAAAAACTCAAATCCAATCAACTCAATTTTTTCCCCATCAAATTGGGACGAATTCGGACGAATATGTATGTGATGAATTTAATTTTATTGTAATCAATTAAAATTATATAAATTATTTTGACTTTTTTTTAAGCAAAATCATTTTAATAAATAACTTAGAATAATCAAATTACGGAATTCAGTAATAAATTATACTTGAGTCCAAGCTGTTAGGGTAATGAAGCATATCGTAGCGGTAAGGTCAAACAACATACAGCGCAGGTTGGACGGTTTGAAAGTCAAAACTGTCTAGCGGCAGATTTCTGTTTTTGGTTTTTTTTTTATTAAAGGTCTTCTTCAACCTCTAGACGGGTTATGAATGACCCGGTTGTAAACCCACGAAATTCAATACTTGTTTTTTACTAACCACGAGATTTAATGCTAGAAAACACAATTTTGAACTATTTTAACATAAAAAAAATTCAAGTTTTAAGCACAAAATCATGAATCTAACAACATATAAAATTGAGATGGGAAATATGAGAACAACCAGTGGCGGAACCAAGAAAATTATAGTGGGTGGGCCAAAAAAAAATAGTCAATTTATTTTTAAATTGAATTTTTTGGTCCCTCTATTTTCATATGTTACAATTTTTTACTCTTAAAATTATAATTTTTGGCGATTAAGGTGATTTATTGTCTCCAATATTGAATATAAAGATGAAATATCAAATTTGACCCAAAATTCAAAATTTTTTGACACTAAAATTCGCTATTTTTACGGCAAAAAAGAAAAAAAAAAAAAAAACATTGAGATAGAACTAAAATTGCAACAAATATCAAAATACGAGACTTAAAAATTAAATATTAATTAAACATATTTTTTTTATGTCATTTCATATTTATATATGTTAGTTCAGTTATTAGTTTTAACTAATATTTACACTAATACTTGAACTAATATGTGTACCGAGTTACTTATAATGATCAATAATAAACTCTAAATTAATATTTAGATTAATATTTGTACAAATATGTATACTGATTGACTTAAAATAATTAATAATACATTTTAATTAATACTTCACATATAAAAAAATTATTTTTTTTAAGTGGGGGCCCACCTCAGCCCACCCTTAGGTCCGCCACCGAGAACAACAACCCACACCATTTCTCTAAAAAAAAAAAAAAACCCACACCATTTCTCTAAAAAACAACAACCCACATCATTTCTTATACAAGGCCCAAGCAGACCATAGGACAAGACCACCAGCTATGATAGTTAGAAGTTAAAGTAACACTCGCGCCTTCAACCATTTAAAAGAAACGTGCTTGATCTTGTCCAACATCTGAGAAGTAGTACTAGCTGAGCCGCGAAACAACCTGCGATTTCTCTCCGTCCACACAACTCATGCACACGCAAGCCAAACCAGCTGCATTTGAGTCCAAAATTTTAAAAGAAAGCAAGACCTATGAAACACCGACGCCTCTATGATTAGACGTGTCGCGGTATCCGACACGTGTCGGTATTCGACACTCGTATGACACTTGTACGACACTCGTACAAACATGTCGGTGAGGTGTCAAAAAAAACATTTTTTTCCTTTATTCCGACATTCTTTAAATCGATGTCCGACACCTATAAGATACTCGTACAAACGTGTCGAGATAAGTGTCCAAAAATTTTTTTTTTTTTATTTGCTTCTACTTTTCTCAGACATATATACAACGGTTAAAGATGTGCCGAAATAATAATAATGATCAATGAGGGATTAAATATATTACATTTCAATTACATTAATTTTAGTTTTTCGATAGTAGCGGGATGAATAAATGTCAAATTTACTATCATATATTCTTTTAAAATTTTTTTTAATAAAAAATTTGTTCAACTTAAATATATATGTATGTATTTTAATTTTAAATTTATATTTTTTATAAATATATAGCGATATAACTGTTGTATATTTTTTACTTTATTAGTATCGAAGTGTCCGTATCATGTCGTGTCGCGATTTCCGTACTTCATAGAGCAAGACTATCCCAGCGGTAAGAGACACAGATAATATGCAAAGGTTGCTGGTTCGGTTCTTTTTTTAAAAAATTATGAAAAAGGTCTTCTTCAACCTCTAGACGGGTTAGAACAACCCGGTTCATAAACCCACAAAATTCAGAACTGGAAAACGCGGTTTTAGGCTATTTTAACATCAACAATTCAAGTTCTAAGCATAGAATCATAATCAAACAACAAATAAAATTGAGATCAGAAATATGAACATAAGAGAACAATAACAACCCACACCAAGTTAAATTTTTTAAGATAATTTTAGATTTATTTTAGCACAAAAATAAAACATTGGTACCATCTATAGGAAGACGCCGTAGTCCACTCGCAGGAGTCCTAGTTATGGTAGAAGGTGAGATTTGTTTTTTTAATTTTCTTTTTCAATCTGTTACTGGAAAATTCAAGTAGGTTAATATACAACAACTCTGAATGCATATTTCATAGAAAATTCAAGATCTAAATATTCTACAACAACAGAATTTGTTTTTTGTTTTATTTTAAAATTTATTGGGATGAAACTCCAATGACAGAAAAAATATAAGGGTTATATTGGTTATGGACAAATTTTAATTACTCAACAAAATTGGGCATTACTATAAATTTTAATTTCACCTGAAGAACACTACACCCTTAGGTGGCCAGTCATTCATCTTGTCCATTCATTATTTTATTAATATATCCAATGGTAAAAACTCACTCTCCCATGATGGGAGATCTAAAGCACTCACCCATGCTAGACTTGCCCAATACAACATGCCCTTCTCCTGGCATGACGGCAGAGAGGAAATAAGATTTTGAGAAGAAGGAGACTACGTGATAAGGTAGTGAGTTGGGAAAATCGATGATAATAACAGCATGAGTAGCTAAACATACGTGAGAGATACCATGAAATAAGGCATATGATTATTATTTTAGAATGATTTAATCTCATCCATGTATTTTAATCCAAAGGTTAATAATTGATCCTCTCACTCTCATATAAAATACCTCTTTCTCACTTGGTACATCCCCTATATATATATATATATATATATATATACTTAAAAGTTACTAGTATTATTATTTTCTAAAAAATCTTATAACAAATGACCTCTAATAGGATAAATATAAATTGATTTTGAATAATATATATACAAATTGAAACTTTAGCACCCCAATTTTGTCCCGACATTTAATTTTTTTATTTTAATTTATTTATGCTTCACATTTATTTGCATTTATTCACAAGGTCAACAATCTCACAATCATGCAAATAAGGTGTGAAATCACATCTTTACTTATGATTTGATTTTTTCTAAGTACCAAGAATTCATGTTCATGGTGGTGACTTCTCATGGTTGTAACTTCCTCCCCAAGTCATTAAAGTGTACAAAAAAGGACTTTATCTCATGATCTCATGGCAAATTTCAAGATGGTTAAAAGATTTGAGGTCATAAGGATCATTAAAGTGCTTAAATTTATATCCAAAGTTGATGTTCCAAGTTGTTAAGAATTCTGACACTTAGAATTTTTTCTAAGAGTTTTTGACCTTACCAAGTGCATGACTTTATGGACAACTTGTGATCCATCCAAGCAATCCTTTTTCATACTAGATGGATGTACTTAAAGATGACACTGCATACTTCATTATCATGGAAAGATTTAACCAAAATCTCATGGAAATTGGAAGTTGTGAAGTTCCAAAGTTGATGTTTCAAGTTGTTGAAAAATCTGGAAACTTATAAATATTTTCTTAGTGTTTTTCAGTGATAATTTTGAATTTTGATGGTCAGTTTTATATATGATCCAAGTTGATTCAGGTCACGTGTGCAACATCAAAGTTGTAGCATGCTATGGCCTCTTCCCATTGGTATCAAGATCATGAATTTCTTTTATTTGAGCACAAAGTTTCGAAGAGATGAAGTGAGCATACTAGAAGACCAATTGTTTTTCTGAATGTTGTCTGTGACAAATTTCAATATTGATGGCCATTTTTCTATATATATGATAAAAATTGATTCAGCTCAAGTGTTCAACATCCAAGTTGTAGAATGTCATGCCTTCTTTCCATTGATACGAAGATTAAGAATTTTCATGGCACAAGCAACAAGTTTCGAAGAGGAGAAGGTGGCATGATGCAGCAGATTTATGGGTCAAAACTCATGTCAAGATCTTGCTCAAACCAAATCCAACATTGTGATCCTCTTTTGCAGACCTATTGTACCACTAAATCTCAGTAAATGAACATGAATTATAGGCCTAGAGGTGTATTAAACAAGTGTATTAAAGTAAAAGAATAGAGAGAAAAAGAAAGAATGTAAATGATTCATTATTATTGAATGAATGAAAAATGTAGCTTACAATTACTATATATACATGAAACTAAGATTGCTAGAAAAGAAAACTAAGCCTAGTTACTAACTGTCAACTAGTTTAGTTACAAAGCTTGCTACACAAGCAACTGAAGCCTACTCAATGTAAGCTAAGCCAAACACTAAACTTAATACCCTCTCTCAAGCTTAGGATCATATATATCAATTAATCCTAGCTTGGACACAAAGTCATTAAATTTTGCTGAACATAATGCCTTTGTTAAGAAATCTGCTATTTGATCTTTTGTGGATATTGGAAGAAGCTTCAAAATTCCTTGCTGCAGCTTTTCCCTTACCAAATGGCAATCTATATCCAAGTGCTTAGTTCTCTCATGGAACACTGGATTAGAAGCAATATGAACTGCACTTTGACTGTCACAGTAAAGTGCTGGTGTTTTGCAATTTTTGATATGAAGATCTTTCAACAGATGTAGGAGCCATATTAATTCACAAGTTGCAGTTGACAAAGCCCTATACTCAGCTTCAGAAGATGATCTTGATACAGTTACTTGTTTCTTTGCCTTCCATGAGATTAAAGATGTGCCTAAGAAGAAGCAATAGCCACTGATAGATTTCCTTGTATCTAGGCAACTTGCCCAGTCAGCATCTGAATAGCCTAGTAGTTGAATATCTGAACTTCTAGAGAAAAATAAGCCTCTGCCAGGATTATGTTTTAAGTACCTCACAACTCTACATGCAGCCTTATAATGAACAACAGTTGGCTTTTGTAAAAATTGGCTTAACTGTTGAGTGGCAAAACTTATGTCTGGTCTTGTATTGGTTAGATACAATAACTTGCCTATCAACCTTCTGTAGGAAGAAACATCATTGTAGAGCTTACTATCATCCTGGTGAAGTTTTACTGATGGATCAAGAGGTGTGATAGCTGGCTTTGAGCCTAGTAATCCTGAATCCTTCAATAAATCCAAACAATACTTCCTTTGTGATACACTAATTCCTTGTTTGGAGTGAGCAACTTCTAGGCCTAGGAAATATTTCAAAACACCAAGATCTTTGATTTTGAAGGTTGTATCAAGAATGCTTTTAATTCTAGAGAATTCATTCAAATCATCACCAGCTAAAATAATATCATCAACATATACAAGCAAAGCAGTAAAATGATTATCATTGTTGTATGTGAATAAAGAATAATCAGCAGTTGATTGTGTATATCCCTCTCTCAACAACAATGATGTAAGCCTTTCATACCATTTCCTACTAGCCTGCTTGAGACCATACAAGCTTTTATTCAATTTGCAGACTTGATTAGGCTTGGTACAAGGAACACCTTCAGGAATACTCATATACACATCTTCCTCTAGTTCACCATGGAGGAAAGCATTGTTTACATCCAATTGATGTAGATGCCAATGCTTGAGAGCTGATAAAGCTAAAAGTAATCTCACAGTAGTAAGTTTGGCCACAGGAGAAAATGTGTCAAAAAAATCTAGGCCTTCTATTTGACTGTAACCTTTAGCAACTAGTCTAGCTTTATATCTTTCAATTGAGCCATCAGAGTTATACTTAACTCTATACACCCATCTGCTCCCAATTGGTCTGACATGAGAGGGTTGATCCACAATTGACCAAGTACCTGTCTTAGCTAAAGCATCTAATTCAAGTTTCATAGCCTTAATCCAATTTTCATCTTTACATGCTTCTGAATAAGAATTAGGTTCTATGTTGTGTGTGATAGATAATGTGTATGCATGCTGAGAAGGAGACAAATGACTGAAAGTATGGAAATTGGATATAGGATAGGGAATACCTTTAGATGTTGATTCTGAAGAAGTCAATGATTGATTGCACACATAATCCTTCAGATAAACAGGTAATTGCTTACTTCTAGTTGGCCTAGCAGGAACAGGTATAGGAGTATTAGAACTAGAAGACTCAGGAATGATAAGGGAAGGAGAAGGTTCAAGAGTGGAAGTGGGATGATCAGGGATGATAGAATCACTGACAAGACCAGGTAAAATATCTGTGTCATTTGGCAAAATGTTTGTGCCAGTGGTAGAAGAACAAGACTCAAAATCAACATGATAATGCCAGGGAGATGTATTGGTTGTAGGCTTGTAAGGTAGGATATTATCATGATGAACAACATGTCTTGATAGAAAGAATGATTTAGAGTTGAGATCAAATAGGACTTTGCCCTTTACACTTGACTTGTAACCCAAGAAAACACATTTCCTTCCTCTAGGATCTAGTTTAGTTCTATGATTTTCAAGAGTTGAAGCAAAGGCTAAGGAACCAAACACTTTCAGGTCTTTCAGATCAAGGGATGTGTGAAACATTAATTCATAAGGGGCTTTATTTTGTAAGAGAGGTGTAGGAATTCTGTTGATAAGATAAGTTGCATGAGTAACAGCATAACACCAAAAAAATTTGGGAAGGTGAGAATGAAACAAGAGGGCTCTGGCAACATTTAATAAATGTTGATGTTTTCTCTCCACTCTCCCATTTTGTTGGGGAGTTTCAACACAAGTGGTTTGATGGATAATTCCTTTGGAAGAATAAAAGGTTGGCATAAGGAATTCAACACCATTGTCTGACCTGATTATTTTGATTTTTGCTTCATATTGTGTTTCAACTAATTTGATGAAATCTAAAAGCTTTTGTTTAGTCTCAGCTTTGGTTTTCATAAGGCAAAGCCAAGTGAAACGGCTATAGTCATCAACAATGGTAAGAAAATAGGAATAACCATGAACAGATTTAGTGGATAAGGGTCCCCAAATATCAATATGAAGAATTTCAAAATTACAATTGGCTTTATTTGAACTAACTTGAAAAGGTAACTTCTTGAGTTTGGCAAGATAACAAACATCACAAACTCCTTTATTATTGACAGAAATGTAAGGGAACTTAGAATGCAAAAAGGATAATCTATTTACACTAAGGTGACCTAGTCTAAAATGCCAAATTGCACAATCAGGAATGATGGAGGTTGTGACAGTAGGATCCACACTAGTTGCATTCACATGTTTATCTTCAAGTTTTAAGTGATACAATCCTTCAATGATTTCAGCAGAACCAATCATCCTCTGGTTGGTAGGGTCCTGTATAACACATTTTGAAGCATTGAAGGTGATCAGAAATTTATTTACAATACTTAACTGAGAAACAGAAATAAGGTTGATTGAAAAATTTGGAATGCACAATACATTGTGAATGACAAAATGTGCAGAGAAATGTATTGAGCCAGCATATTTAGCTAAAACACTCGTTCCATTTGGTAATTTCACAGGCACAGGAGTGATTTCATTGAAAGAATGAAACCACTGAGTAGAGTTACAAATATGGTGACTTGCACCTGAATCTAATATCCAATTTCCTAGACTACATGCATGATGGAAAGAGTGACACATACCTTGGTTCACTGATGGATGATCAGGGAAGTGTGTAGAACCAACCTGATTAGAAGTAATAGAAGATGAAATTGGATTAGGGAATGAATTTTGAAGTAGAGTTATTAACTGTTGAGCTTGTTCTTGAGTAATTGGAGAAGCAGGAACAATGTCAGGGCTTGAAACACCATTATCATCTTCATTGGTCCCCTCAAGAGCTGCATTGGAAGAAGAATTTTTTCTAAGATGTGGAGGAAGGCCATGCTTCTTGAAGCAATTGTCAACTGTGTGATTGTCTCTTCCACAGAATGAACACTTTCTTGCATTAGAATTGGAAGTAGAGCCTCGAGACTTGGCAGCATTCAAGGAAATAGTAGTATCAACAGAAGGTGAAAGATTATTTTGCCTTTCGTGTTGAAGCACCATAGAAAACACTTTGTTTAGAGGAGGAAGAGGATCAAGAAGCAAGATTTGAGACTTCACTGTAGCAAAACTATCATTCAAGCCTGTGAGAAAACGAATCGTGTGCAGCAAAACATGGTTGAGACGCGCCGCACGCATAGCAGCACAAACACAACGATTGTGACAAGTACAAGTTGGTATAGGAAGGTAAAGCTCAAGTTCTTCCCATAGAAGCTTGAGATCAGAGTAAAACTCTGTAACTGAACGAGAATCTTGCTTAAGAGCATAGATTTCTTGTTGTAATTCAGCAATGCGAATCAAATCGCCTTGAGAAAATCTTTCACGAAGCTCATTCCATATATCAACAGCATTTTCAAGGAAGATAACGGATTGAGCAATTGAATCGGAAACAGAATTCAAGATCCATGAAGAAACTAGTTGATTACAGCGGTTCCAAGCACGAAAAGAAGGATCAAAAGCATCAATAGGAGTAGGAATGGTACCGTCAATGAATTCGAGCTTCATTTTGGCTCCAAGCGCGCGCTTCATCGAACGCGACCAAGAATGAAAGTTAGCACCGGTAAGAAGAGGTTGAACTTTCACAGAAGAAGGTCCATCAGAGGGATGAACATAGAAAGGAGAGGTTTGATCCAGAGAAGGATCTTGCGGCGGAGCTGGTGCAACACGAGGAGGCATGACTTCGCCAGAGAAGAAACGGTTATGGCAGCGGAAAAACAGTTACGGTGGTTGGATCTAAGACGATGATACCATATTAAAGTAAAAGAATAGAGAGAAAAAGAAAGAATGTAAATGATTCATTATTATTGAATGAATGAAAAATGTAGCTTACAATTACTATATATACATGAAACTAAGATTGCTAGAAAAGAAAACTAAGCCTAGTTACTAACTGTCAACTAGTTTAGTTACAAAGCTTGCTACACAAGCAACTGAAGCCTACTCAATGTAAGCTAAGCCAAACACTAAACTTAATAAAGTGTCATAAGCATTGTCCAATTAAATATCCTTTATAGAGCACTTTTGCATAAAGTCTCTTACACATTTGTTTTTTTCTCAACCACTTTGCTTTGAGCCTTGTGAATTGATTTTGCTGAGATTTCACTCCATCTAAACACCAGAGGCAATGCATGCAAACTCTGAAAAGCTTCCCTTTCCCCAAAATCACTTCACCTTTGTTGTCTTGAAACCATGAAGCTTTTAAAGGAAAAGATCACTTTTGCAACTTTCGAGACAACCAACATTGAGATACAACCAAAGTCCATTTCATTCACTTCTGAGACCACATTGAGACCTCTATAAAAGGCCTTCATGAGCTCAGAACCGGACATCCACAAAATCTCTCAAAAATCTCCATTAAAGAAACTTGAAATCAAAACTTTTGAAATCTTCAAACCCTTCAATTTATTCTAGTTTTATCAATCAAAACATCATCAATACATCACAAATAAACTTCTGTATGCATCAAATACCAACTGAAACACCTGCATCACCATTTCTTAACTCTCACTTTTCGTCACTTTCAACTTGAATTGGTTAGAACATTTCAGCAAGTTTCAAGCCAAAATAACTATACCATTACATTCTTGGGGAGTCCGCCTTTTTTCAATCAATGCAAATTTTTCCGCCCAAGCGCGACCAAACAATTTTCATAAATAAAATCAACCAACAAACAAATATTTTCTACAAATAACTACGTAGCTTTGAATTTCCCATTGCACTTGGGAATACGTAGGAGCAGGATCCAACAACCGTCAAGCACAATAATAAAAAACTATTTTTTCCCCTCTTGTAAATATTTTAATAATTAATAAAAAAGCATGCAAACAAATCAAATTACATTTTTTAAACCCTAAGCTAATAAGAAGGTTCCCGTTGAGTACAATGGATGTGAGGGATGCTAATACCTTCCCCTCACATAACCGACTCCCGAACCCGAAATTTGGTCGCGACGACCGTCTTTCCATTTCTCTCAAGGTTTTATCGATATTTTCCTTTTCCTTTGGGAATAAATAAAATCCGGTGGCGACTTTACTGTCTAGCGAGCGTTTTCCGCCCACGCATTTTTCCAGCCGCTTTAGAAACATCCCAATCCAATGATGATCAACCAATATTCTTCGTTTGGTCGTTCAACATTAACATCGGTGTCATATTCATCATCATTCGGGACGCCGACGTCATTTGGCACATAAATCGGCACATTAATATCAAGGGCATTCGTTATCATGATATTCATCTCATTGAACGGATCATAATGCTGATAATTTTGTGGAACAACTACGGGCTGAATAACACTCCTTGAAGCACGTCCTTGATTCACGGGAACACTTGTGGAATGTCCCTCGTCATGACTTGACCAAACCCCAATAATTAGGTTGAAAACCTTTTTTATATAAATGAGCCCTAATTTCATCCTCGCTGCCCATACATATACATTGATAAGCTACACACGGACATCTAATTCCCCTTTCACGTATCACAACAGGATTATATTTTACGGTATTGATAAATAGTTCAACCCCTATTTTAAATTCCTCTTTAACTTATCCTCTCTTTCCAAGATTATTCCTATCGTACATCCAATTAGAATCGGTAAAATCCATATCGATCTACGCAAGTTTAATTAATAATTAGCTTGGTAAAATTTAATTATATAACAAAAATACTAACTTTTACTAAAAATACTAACATTTTATATTTTACTAAAAATACTTACTTTTTTATTATTTTGACTAAAAAACTAACCTTTTTTATTTGACTATATACTACCTTTTTTTATTTTGACTAAAAAAATAACCTTTTTTTATTTGACTATATACTAACTTTTTTTATTTTAACTAAAAATACAAAAAAAAAAAAAATTATTTTGACTAAAAAACTAACCTTTTTTTATTTGACTATATACTAACTTCTTTTTTTATTTTGACTAAAAATACTAACATTTTTTTATTTGACTATACTAATTTTTTTTATTTTGACTAAAATTACTAAATTTTTTTTTTTATTTTGACTGCAAAATAATTTTCGTTTTATACTTTATTATCTCCAAAAGAATACTAACTTTTTTAAATTGTTTGACAAAAATACAAACTTTAAATATTTTTCTATTTTTAAATATAATATTTTTCGTTTTATTGTTGTAGTTCTTCTGAGATTGGCTGCATCATAAGGTTAAAACAACTTGGTCAGAGTGACTTAACTGAAGCACCACTGCTGAAGTAATTAAGTCTAAACCACTTGTGCATATTGAAGATGTGCAGATGCAATGCAACATCTTGAACAAGATGTCCTAGACATCTTGTCACTGGGTTCAAATCATGCTTAGGCAGCATGTCGAACAAGATGTCCCAAGACATGTGGGTAGGACATCTTGACCCAGTTCAGCTTAAAAGATAATGCTTATCCATTAAGCACGCGTGTTTGTTTTAATTTGAATAAAACGCGAATCTTTTAGTAACAAGCTGTGATTAGGATTAATGATAAAGTTTGTTATTAATCCTATGTGTTAGATACGATTGGATTCGTATTTAATTAGTGGATAGAGATTAATTCTTTATCTTTGTGGAGTTTGTTTTAAATTTGTTTTAAAACTAATTCTTATTGGAGTGCATCTGAAAGACTAAAGATTATCTGAAGACTTGCACGCCTATATAAAGGACTCAACATAGAGCTTAAACCTCAACCCACAATAACTGAAGATTGTGAGTCCAAAGCTTTGTGCCCACTGTGCAAAGCATTAGTAGCTCTCAGTATCGTTGGTACTTTGAAGCTTTGAGTCGTTGAATGTTGCCATTCAACTTTGTCTTTTAAACTGTGAAGTTTAAAGTAGTTTCGTCACTTGGGATTAGTGATTAGAGAGAGTTAGGTAGGTTCTCATATTCAGGGGGAATTAGCCCTTGAGTAGAAGATTACTAGGATTAAGAAAAGGCATACATGCCAAAAGGTGTTTGGTAGTGTTGTAAGACTAAGTATTGATTCGGAGTAGTAGTGTTCACTTCCTGGATTGGTATCCTCCAGAGTAGGGTTGTTTAGCGCCGAACTGGGTTAACAAATTATTGGTGTTTTTATTGCTTTTATTTACTTCAGTACTACAATAAATCGTGATCCTCATAACCAGCTGTCTAACCAGTTGTCTAGGACATCTGGACTGCAGACACATTGTCCTAGACATTGTGTAAGACATCTGTCCTGCAAGAGAACATAATTTCAATTGGCATCAGAGCAGGCACCCTAACCTGCTGGGTGAGCTCCAGGGAGATATATTTTGTTCAAGATGGACAAGAGAGTATCAAACAACAGACCACTAGTCTTGCATGGATCAAATTATGATTATTGGAAAGCAAGAATGGTTGCCTTTCTCAAATCCATGGATCAAAAAGCATGGAGGGCAATTATCACTGGGTGGAATCATCCAATAATCACAGCAGAAGATGGCTCCACAAGTCTAAAAGGAATGGGAGATTGGAGTCCATAAGAAGAAACTGAGGCAAGTGGCAACTTTAAAGCACTCAATGCCATATTCAATGGTGTTGATGAAAACATGTTCAAGTTAATCAACACATTTACTGAAGCCAAGCAAGCCTGGGAAATTCATCAAACTGCACATGAAGGAACCTCCAAAGTTCGAATGTCAAAGCTGCAACTTCTCACCACAAAATTTGAGAACTTGAGGATGGAAGATGAAGAAATTGTATCTGAGTTCAACACTAGAATACGAGATATAGCAAATTCAACCTTTGCCCTAGGTGAGAAGATACCTGAAGAGAAGTTAGCCAAAAAAATCCTTAGATCACTGCCTAAGCGATTTAATATGAAGGTGACTGCAATCGAAGAATCTCAAGACTTGAGCACAATGAAAGTTGATGATGAGTTATCACAGGCTTTAGCTTACCTTACAAAGGATTTCAACAGAGCCTTAAGTAAGCTACAAGCCAAGTATAGGACAAATGTCCCAGACAAGAGGTCCAACATCAAGTCACAGGGCAAGACCAAGGAGGAGAATACTTCTGAGCAAAACAAAGAAGTAAGATGTTTTGAATGTGAAGGATTTGGACACATCAGACCAGAATGTCCAAACTTTCTCAGGAAACAGAAAAAGGGAATGACAGCTACTTTATCTGATTCTGAGGAAGAGAAAGAAGAAGAACCAACAAATAAAGCCTTCACTGGAACATTTGATACCAGCAGCAACACGAGCAATGAAGATCTCCTACAAGAAGAATTGGATAAGAAATACACAATATCACCATTAAATGGGAACAATCTTGTGAACTTATAAGAAAACAAGATGAGAAGATGGAG
Source organism: Trifolium fragiferum (assembly GCA_954870985.1). NCBI lineage: Eukaryota > Viridiplantae > Streptophyta > Magnoliopsida > Fabales > Fabaceae > Trifolium > Trifolium fragiferum. The sequence goes on from OX940789.1 coordinate 50,673,108, forward strand.
AAACTAGCTCAAGAGAAGGAAGCACTAGAGATCTCTACAACTAGCTTGAGAGAACAAGTCACATTACTTGCTCAAGAAAAGGAGGCACTAGAAGCATCAACAGCTGCTTTGAAAGAACAAGTTACCTTGTCAAACTCAAAACTCACTGAGATGACAAAATCTGTGAGAATGTTAAACAAGGGAACTGACATGCTTGAAGAAGTTCTTGAACTTGGTAGAAGTCCAAGTGACAAGAAGGGGTTAGGGTATGACAACTATAGCAAGGCTCCTGAGAAGAAAATTTTCCCAAAGAATAGATCTCAGGACCAGATGTCAAACCACAAATCACAACATCCTACTCAGCACAAGCATAAGAAGACAGGATCCAAACCTCAACAACTTGCTAGACAAAAGAAACAGGTGACAAAGACAAATCATCTGACTCAACACAAGCAGAAAAGGTTTGAACAAAGGTCTCAGCCTCCAGCTCAACAGAGTAAGCACATGCCAGACCACATGTCCCAACATCATGTTCAACATGCGTCCCCCCAATACAAAGAGTACAAGGGACCACTGAAAAGATGTAAACATTGTGGAAAACTGGGCATCTAATCCCAGAATGCTTCTACCTCCAAAGCTACCCTCAGAAGCCTAAGTCACCAAGTCAGAACAAAAAGAAGATCCTACCTCCAAGGGTGAAACACAAGGAAGTTCTGACTAAAGTATGTAAGCCAACACCACCTCAAAAGGCACATACTCCTGTAAGAATATCTCCACATAAAAATTGATATTTTGATAGTGGATGTTCTAAACACATGATTGGAGATGAGAGATACCTTAGAGAATTAAGGTCTCATTCAAAATGAAGTGTTACTTTTGGTGATCGAGTTAAAGGTAGAGTCATAGGCATTGGAAAACTATCTGGTCCACACACTCCATGCCTAGATGATGTTCTACTAGTAGAAGGTCTCACTGCAAACTTGATTAGCATTAGTCAGCTATGTGAACAAGGACTAAAAGTGCACTTCAACAATCATGAATGCACCATTGCTAATGATCAAGAGGTAGTGATGAAAGGGATAAAGTCAAGTGATAAGTGCTATAGTTGGACACCTCACAACAATGGTCCTGAAATAGCTTGCTTGTCTGCCAAGGAAGAAGTTGACAAGATGTCCTACCAGATGTCCCAACATCTATACAATGGACAAGAAGCTGAAGAGATTTTGGTTGGGAGCGTTAGTGTGCCTCTGGGTATTCACACGCTCAAAAACGTGTCATAGACATTATAGAGGTAACGTGCAGAGAAAAGAAACATTAAACATCTGCACGTAAAAAGAAGTAGCCTTAAGTTCTCCATCAATCTATAAAAGGCTACTAAGACCTCATATGTGACACTACCAAACGTCTCAACATCTTGTCAGACATCTTTCTCCAAACTCAGAAATTCACTCTTTTCAAAGAACTCTCTGCAACTAGGGGTGTGCAAAATATCCGGTTAGAAGGTCCAAACCCATAACTAGATCCAAATCTATTTTAAAAAATCCGAATTTTGGTATATGGTTATTAACCAAACCATTTTCATTTGGTCGGTTATCCATCCAAATTAAATTTTTGGATTTGGTTTAAATTGGTTATTATATCCTTTTCAAATTTGTTTTTGTCAAAAAAAAAAAACAAACAAATATCCTTTTCAAATTTGTTTTTGTCAAAAAAAAAAAAAACAAACAAATATTCTTTTATTAAAATTAATTTCCGCATAAACCATCACCACTTGTGATCTCTACACTTGTGATTTGCGATGAACCCTAAATCCCAAATCTACAATAATCTTTCAAATTGAACTCTAATCAACGATATTCTCTTTCATTCGAACCACACTCATTCTCTCCAATTGTTTCCAACCGCTCTAATAGGTATTATCATTGAATTTTTTTTTTAAGATTTGATTTGTAGTTACATAAAAATACACTTAATTTGTTTTTTTAAAGGATATGTGCAATGTGTGTCAAAAGATGACTATATAGTCACCTAGTTAAATTGAAGTTTCAAAGTAGTTTCACCATTAAAAGATTAATCATATATATTAAACTACATGCAATATAAATTTATTAAACTACAATATAAATTTGTAATTAGGTAAGATTCTTCTTAGTTATGCTTTGAACTTCGAGAGAATTTTTGTTTGCTAGTTTAAAGTTTGCCGTTGAAAAAAATCCACTCCCCCGTTGTCTCTATATTCCTCATATATAATTCTCTGTCTCCCTTAGAATGACTTTGATTTTTCTATTACAAAAAGTTTATTGTCTAGAACTTAGATGAAACCCACTTAATCAAAATGATATTTCAAATTTGACAATTTATTTGCTAGTATATTAATCTATCTGAATTTCACTTAGTCAGTTAATATACCTACCCCCTCAATTTTTGGAGAGAAATATTTGTAAGTAGATTATTATTAATAATAAATAGAAATATATTAACTGATTTTCGAATCAGATTAAATTGATGACGAAATCAAAAAGAAAAAAGAAATACATTAAAATTAAGGAAATTTTAAAAAATATTTTGGCTCAAATATCATTTTTCTTTACTCAATTCAGTATATCATATAAAATTTACGCTCTTATGATTGCTCTTCTGATTATTATTTTATGTGTTATTTTTCTCCAATCAATTGGCTCTTTGGATGATTTAAGGTGCCAAACTGCTGGTGAGTGGACAATATACCCTTGGATTCACAGCAATTGCAATTCACTTTCAGACAGTGACCAACTTCGTCCTATTTCAATACCAGATATTCATCCTGCCAGAGTGCCAGGTACATTCATGGATATTGGATTATTTTTATCTTTTTATAAAATATAACTAATTAGAAGGAAAGAATGAATAAAATGAAAGGTACCTTAATATGGGTTCCTTCTTTGGCATAAAACAATACCACTGAGCGATTGATACAGAAGGGCATCTGCCTTGAAGAATCTACCATGGATATTCCATAAAACTTTCGAGCAACAAATTGAGACAAATAAAATCAACCACTTTTTTACCATTAAGGGGATAAATTGTCCTCTTACCATTAACTAATTATTAGTTAACATATATTTAAGTAGTTTCAATTGAAATATGATGTGTTTTGGTTCAATGATATTGCCGATTCTAGACTTGTAGTCATAATATTTGAATTAAAATATAATGATGTGTTATGCTTCAATTGAATAAAAAATATAAAGGAGTATAATCAAAATATAACGTGTGTTTGTTGATTGTTTTGCAGTTTATTTACAAATGGGTGATATATCTGAGGCAACAAATGTGTTTTCTTCTCCAACACCAAAAACTCGTAAAAACAGATCTGCTGTTTGGAATGACTTCACGTTAGATCCAGAATCGGAAAAAATAGTTATATGACCATTGCGGTAAGAAGCTTAAGTATAATGGGACGAGTTCGATGGCAACACATCTTAAGGGTTGCAAGAATAATCCGAATAGTGAATCCAACAAGAGGCAGAGAAATAATCCATCCTCGATAAATGTTGAAGGGCATGTGATTTGTTCCCATTTAGTGCCTAGTTTTGATCAAGAGAAATTGCGGTATTTACTTGTGAAGATGTTTGTAGGCATGGAACTTCCTTTCAATAAAGTAGAGCATCCCGATTTCGAAGAATTTGTAAATGGCTTGAATCCAAAATTCAATCTTATATCACGTACTACACTTGCACGTGATATTTTGTTATTATGGGATGTAGAAAAGGCAAAAATGAAAAATTTTCTAGCCCAACACTGCCACAGAGTTTCCCTCACTGCTGATACATGGACATCTATCCAAAATCTCTATTATATGTGTATCACTGCTCACTTTATTGACAATAATTGGACCTAGCAGAGTAGGGTTTTAAGTTTTTGCCAAGTCACAAGCCACTCAAGAGATGTAATTGCAAACACTATTGACAATTGTTTGACTGATTGGGGATTTAATCGTGTCTTGACTATCACACTTGATAATGCATCGTCAAATGATCTTGGAATTAAACATTTGAAGAAGAAGCTACTCTCTTGTGACAACTTAATTTTGAAAGGAAAATACTTACATTTGCGTTGTTGTGCGCATGTGTTAAACCTCATTGTGAAGGAGGGGTTGAAAGATGTTGACGACTCTGTTTTGAGAATTCGAGGTTCAGTAAAATATGCTAGGTCTTCTGCTCACAGGTTTTCAAAATTCAAAACATCTGTAGAACGTTCCAACACCGAGTACAAAGGTCTTGTGTGCCTTGATGTAGAAACAAGGTGGAATTCGACTTATTTAATGTTAGACTCAGCTTTGAAGTATCGAAAGGCTTTTGAAGTGCTTGAAATCCAGGATCCCAAATATAGTGAGGAACTAGCTGAAAAGGGGAAGGGTGTGCCCACATGTATGGATTGGGAGGAAGCACAAGCGATTCTGCCGTTTCTAAAAATATTTTATGATGCTACACTTCGGATTTCAGGTTCCTCTTATGTGGCCTCTAATATGTATATGTTAGAGGTTTTTGATATTGGGTCTCAGATAAATATGATGAGTAATTCAGATGATGTATTCTTAAAGAGTATGGCTCTAAAGATGAGAAAGAAATATGACAGGTATTGGGGAAAAATTGAAGACTTGAACATGTTATTGATGATTTCTACAGTCTTAGACCCTAGGTACAAATTAAAGTATGTCAATTGGTCGATCGATGATAATTTTAATCCACAGGAGGCAAAGGAATTAAAAGAATTGTTGGAAACTAATTTGTATCAACTCTTCACGGAGTATAGTGGTGTGGGCCAAGGTTTCCAAAGTGGTTCACATTTGAGTTTAGGTGGTATGGAAGATCGTTATAGTTACAATCGTTTTTTACAGTCCATTGGTTCGTCCTCTGCTCAAACTGATTTGCAAAAGTACCTTGATGAATCTCTAGAAAGTCAGTTTTCTAATGACTTTGATATTTTAAGATGGTGGAAGGAAAACTCCAGCCGTCTTCCAATCCTTGCAAAGATGGCAAAAGACTTGTTTGCCATACCAATCTCCACGGTACCATCTGAGTCTACTTTTAGTCTTGGAGGACGAGTGATTGATGAGCATCGCAGTTGCCTCACACCTAAAATGGTAGAAGCTCTTATTTGTAGTTATAGCTGCATTAAAGGATCACGTAAATCCTCAGTAATTGAGTCACTTATAATTGAGGATTACAAGGAACTTGAGAAATTAGAGCAAGGTATGATGATATCACTTATAGCTGCATTAAAGTTATGATTTATGGATTATAAGTCGGTTATTAATAGGTTTTATTTATGTTTTTTTCTATAGAAATAGCTGCTATGAAAGTTGGTGATGCTTGTTCAGTCTCGGTTTCTCTTGATGAAGATTGACGAGTTGATGCTTGTTCTGCCTCGGTTGCTCTTGATGAAGATTGACGAGTTTTTATTTACTTCGTATTAGTCTTTTAGTTATTATGCAAACATTTATCTAAGATAACATTAGAAGACAATAAGGGTGTAGGTTACTCTTATATGATACCGGTACTCTTATTTATAAATATATATATATATATATATATATATATATATATATATATATATATATATATATTGACAATGGTTAACCAAAAGAGTAAATTACCTAGATTATCTTTATGTTAATGAAATCAATATATTACTTATTAGTTAAAGAACCAGTTTACAATTACCATGATGTTTCTCTATTAGCAAGTTAAAATGAAAATGTAGTTTAAAAAGAAAAAAAAATAGAATTTTTTTAAAAAAAATAAACAAGCCCTTATCTTTACACTAATAATTTGTATATCCTTATCTCGTTGGAATTGAAAAAAAAAAAGAAATTTAGAAGAAGGAATGAGAATGGTCTTCTTCACATGTTTTTTTTTCATCTCTTCCAAACACATAACACATATCTGAAGCAATTTGGCTTGAAGTTTTTTTTTTTTTTTATGTTGGCTTGTAGTTGATTATTGCCGCAAAGAATTAAAAAAAAAAAAAAAAAAAAAAAAAAAAAAAAAAAGAGGTGTATTTTTTACAGTTTTTAATATGTTTTTCGTCCGCGTAAAAAAAATAAAAAAAAAAAAGACCGAATTAACCGTTTATTAATCCAGTTTTAAAAATAACCAGTTTAAAACTTGATTTAAAAATTAACCGGTTTTATAAAAATATCTGGTTATGTATCCATATCCAAATTTATAACCGGTTTATAAAAAATAATGGTTATGGTCATGTATCCAAATCCATATTTATGGTTTTGGTTTGGATATAATTTGGTTTGGCAAAATAACCGACCATGCACACCCCTATATGCAACAATGTCTCAACAATCATCCAAGAACAACAGCTCAAATCGCGATGATTCAAAGACGCAAACAGAAGAGGCATCCTCTCAAATGCCCAGGGTTTCTGAAATTGAAATTGATCAAGAAGGGATCGTCACCAACGCTATACCACTCAGCGTGATTCCCCCAACTGAAGGTCCAGCTAAGAAGAAGAAGACCAAAAGATCAACCTCAAGGAAGAGTACAAAGAAGGGCAGGTCCTCGGGCAAATTTTTGGAGAAGAATGATCAAAAAGAACAAAAAGAAATTGATCAAGAAAACAAAGATTCTGAACCAAAGCCCACTAAGGAACTTGAGCAAGGTGTCAAGACATCCGGTGAAGCACTCACAACAACGTCACCTGACGGACATCAAGACAAGACTGCTGAGCAGATCTCTCCACCAACCAACGAAGTTTCTCCAACAGAAAACCTCTTCAACATTCCATCAGAACCTCAGGAAGAAGGAGCTGATCCTAACTTGGATCAAACTATGTCCTCAGGAGAGGTTCCAGCACATGATGTCGAACCCAATGCTTCGACATCTGGTCTCGCTCCAACCCCTGAACAAGAAAAGGTGCAAGATCAAGAAGAGGAAGATGAAGATGAGGTCCCCCTGGCCAAGATTCTTCAAGGCATGAAGAAAGATAGTCAGCCTCAACAAAGCTTTGAAGAGGAAAGTTCTGACGAAGGTGAAGGAATACGCATTAGTATTCCAGTCAAAGGAAAAGCTAAGACGTATATGTCTAAGCAAGTGGAGACACCTATCACTGAGAAGAAAGGGAAGAAGAAAGCTACGAAGAAAGCGTCTGGATACAAAATCTCAAAGAAGAAGAAACAAGCTGTAGCAATCAGTGACACTGAATCTGATGTCGAACCAGATGTCCTAGACATCACGACCTCAGGGAAGAAGAGAATTGGAGGAAGAAGAATTCCTGCAAACATCCCTCCAGCTCCAATGGACATGGTTTCTTTCCACTCTGAGGAAAGCGCTCAAAAGTGGAGGTATGTCTATCAACGGAGGATTGCTCAAGAAAGAGAGCTTCATCAAGATGTTTTAGAGTGCAAAGAAATTATCGAGCTCCTAGAAGCGGCTGAGCTGATGAGAACAGTCAAAGACCTGGGCAACTGCTATGAGATGCTGGTAAAGGAGTTCATAGTCAACATTACTAGTGCTTGTAGTGAAGGAAGTGAGGAGTTTAGGACGGTTCGAGTCAGAAGAAGAGATGTGAAGTTTTCCCCCACCACCATCAATGAGTACCTTGGGAGAAACACTTCAACTGAGACTGATGAAGCTGATCTCTTGGAAGAGATTACAAAGGAGATTATAGGAGGACAGGTAAAAGAATGGCCCAAGAAATGACTACTCTCAACAGGGACTCTTAGTGTGTAGTATGCAATTCTCAACATAATTGGTGCAGCAAATTGGGCACCAACCAATCATGGCTCTGGGATCACTCCTATGCTGGCTAAGATGATATATCTCATAGGAATAAAGAAGAAAATCAATTTTGGTGATCACGTTTTCAACCAAACCATGAAGTATGCTGACACATATGCTGTAAAGCTGCCTATTGCCTTTCCCATCCTGATAACTGGAATGATTCTCAGACAATTTCCAACAATCTTACACTCTGATGAAGTTCCAACAAAGAAACCACAAGTTCTTAGTTTTGACTACAAACTCTTTGCTGGTACACATGTCCCGGACATTGTGTTTCCAAAGATGAAGGAAGCTGCTGAAGCATCAGGCTCTATGCCTAGAGCAAACAAAGAAGATGTTCTTACTGAACTGATACAATTTTCAAAAACTCTGGAAGAAACCATTAGGGTCAGCACAACAAGGAAGACTCATGTGGACAATTTAATCAAGTCCATCATGGAAAAGGGTGAAGGTGAAGAAGAAGGTCGAGATGGTGAAGAAGCAGAAGAAGCTTGAAGAACAGACCTTGGGTAATAGGAAAATAAGTATTTTGTGTATTTTTCCTTTTTCTATTCATCTTCATGTAAGTTTTGTGGTCTGCCAAATGTCCTAGACATTGGAGACTTTGACATCCGGCACTTGAAGTGCACTTTTGTATGCTTTTCTTTATATCAATGAATATTTTCCTTACCTTTGTCAAATTATGGTAAAAAGGGGGAGTAATAATTGATGATAAGATAAGCTATTTGGCAAGTAGAATCAATCTCTTGCTTTACGGATGAAAATAGCAAGCTTTAAAAAATTAAAAAGCTATGCTAAAACAAGTGTGTCCAGAGCATAATTAATATGCTAAAATTGAACCTCTAAGAAGTCTAGTGAGTCTTGATCACTCTGATTAAGTACTTTCCGCTGCAACTCAAGACTTTGGTTCACTAAGTCACTAGGTAACTCATCCCTGGACTTAGAAAATTCATTGTAATGGATCATATGAAGACAAGACTAAGACTATCTCATACTAGAAAAGGTTCATCACACATTCAAGATTAAAGAAGTCTTGAATATTGAAGACACACAAGATTCTGAAGATCAAAGACATTGAAGACCTGAAGATTTCAGAATTGAAGATTGCATCAACAGAGATCAATTTGAAGATTGAAGAATTTGAAGATTGAAGACTGAAGAGTGCACATTCAACAAAGTGGTTTGTGGTTGTTTTAGCCATAATTTGCCAAAGGGGGAGATTGTAGTTCTTCTGAGATTGGTTGCATCATAAGGCTAAAACAACTTGGTCAGAGTGACTTAACTGAAGCACCAATGCTGAAGTAATTAAGTCTAAACTTAAAAGTTACTAGTATTATTATTTTCTAAAAAATCTTATAACAAATGAAATCTAATAGGATACTTAAAAATTGATTTTGAATAATATATATACAAATTGAAACATCCCAATCCAATCATTATCAACCAATATTCTTCGTTTGGTCGTTCAACATTAACATCGGTGTCATATTCATCATCATTCGGGACGCCGACGTCATTTGGCACATAAATCGGCACATTAAAATCAAGGGCATTCGTTATCATGATATTCATCTCATTGAACGGATCATAATGCTGATAATTTTGTGGAACTACTACAGGCTGAATACCACTGCTTGAAGCACGTCCTTGATTCACGGGAACACTTGTGGAACGTCCCTCGTCATGACTTGACCAAACCCCAATAATTAGGTTGAAAACCTTTTTTATATAAATGAGCCCTAATTTCATCCTCGCTGCCCATACATATACATTGACAAGCTACACACGGACATCTAATTCCCCCTTCACGTATCACAACAGGATTATATTTTACGGTATTGATAAATAGTTCAACCCCTATTTTAAATTCCTCTTTAATTTGTCCTCTCTTTCCAGGATTATTCCTATCGTACATCCAATTAGGATCGGTAAAATCCATATCGATCTACGCAAGTTTAATTAATAATTAGCTTGGTAAAATTTAATTATATAACAAAAATAATTAACAAAAATACTAACTTTTACTAAAAATACTAACTTTTTTTATTTTACTAAAAATACTTACTTTTTTATTATTTTGACTAAAAAACTAACCTTTTTTTATTTGACTATATACTACCTTTTTTTTATTTTGACTAAAAATACAAACTTTTTTTTATTTTGACAAAAAAAATAACCTTTTTTTATTTGACTATATACTAACTTTTTTTATTTTAACTAAAAATACAAATTTTTTTTTATTTTGACTAAAAAACTAACCTTTTTTTATTTGACTATATACTAACTTCTTTTTTTATTTTGACTAAAAATACTAACATTTTTTTATTTGACTATACTAATTTTTTTTATTTTGACTAAAATTACTAACTTTTTTTTTTTATTTTGACTGCAAAATAATTTCCATTTTATACTTTATTATCTCCAAAAGAATACTAACTTTTTAAATTGTTTGACAAAAATACAAACTTTAAATATTTTTCTATTTTTAAATATAATATTTTTCGTTTTATTGTTGTAGTTCTTCTGAGATTGGCTGCATCATAAGGCTAAAACAACTTGGTCAGAGTGACTTAACTGAAGCACCACTGCTGAAGTAATTAAGTCTAAATCACTTGTGCATATTGAAGATGTGCAGATGCAACATGTTGAACAAGATGTCCTAGACATCTTGTCACTGGGTTCAGAGCTTGCTTAGGCAGCATGTCGAACAAGATGTCCCAAGACATGTGGGTAGGACATCTTGACTCAGTTCAACTTAAAAGATAATGTTTATCCATTAAGCACGCGTGTTTGTTTTAATTTGAATAATACGTGAATCTTTTAGTAACAAGCTGAGATTAGGATTAATGATAAAGTTTGTTATTAATCCTATGTGTTAGATACGATTTGATTCGTATTTAATTAGTGGTTAGAGATTAATTCTTTATCTTTGTGGAGTTTGTTTTAAAACTAATTCTTATTGGAGTGCATCTGAAAGACTGAAGATTATCTGAAGACTTGCACGCCTATATAAAGGACTCAACATAGAGCTTAAAACTCAACCCACAATAACTGAAGATTGTGAGTCCAAAGCTTTGTGCCCACTGTGCAAAGCATTAGTAGCTCTCAGTATCGTTCTTGGTACTTTGAAGCTTTGAGTCGTTGAATGTTGACATTCAATTTTGTCTTTTAAACTGTGAAGTTTAAAGTAGTTTCGTCACTTGGGATTAGTGATTAGAGGGAGTTGGGTAGGTTCTCATATTCAGGGGGAGTTAGCCCTTGAGTAGAAGATTACTAGGATTAAGAAAAGGCATACATGCCAAAAGGTGTTTGGTAGTGTTGTAAGACTAAATATTGATTCGGAGTAGTAGTGTTCACTTCCTGGATTGGTATCCTCCAGAGTAGGGTTGTTTAGCGCTGAACTGGGTTAGCAAATTACTGGTGTTTTTATTGCTTTTATTTACTTCAGTACTGCAATAAATCGTGATCCTCATAACCAGCTGTCTAACCAGTTGTCTAGGACATCTGGACTGCAGACACATTGTCCTAAACATTGTGTAAGACATCTGTCCTGCCAGAGAACAGAATTTCAATTGTTTATTATTTCACAAAAAAACTAACTTTTTGTTTTGACAAAAATACCTTTTAACCCTTTTTTATTTAAATATATACTATTTTTCCTTTGTTTTTTCAATTTGGTTTTTGTATGTACATATCTTAAATGGAAGTATCATTGAATGTGACAAGGATTTTCCTAGTAATTGATCTCAAATTGTGTTCTTTAATCAAATTGTCTAGCTTCCATATATTCTGTTTCTTCACTTTTCTTATTTACTATATATACTATTTTTAAGTATTATTCTTTTAAAAAAAATACTAAGTATTATAAATTAAAATTATATTACTTACTTGAGTGCTGAGTAGATTCTGACTTGATGCGCTCCTAACCGACGGACTTCGACAACCACGAGAAATTTATATCGATACTTGCTAAATAAAAATTGTAACAAAAAAGTATTAGAAAATATGCATTTAATTCAACTAATTAATAAAGACATAAAACAAAATTTTTCAAAATTAATTAGAAATGGAAAAAATGTGAAAGATAAACACTTACAATTTTTTCATTGAGGAATGAAAAAAAATTGAGAAGTGATAATAATGTGAAAGATAGAAAAATGAAATTTTAAGTGTAGAAGTTAAATGAAGTGATATATTTTCATTGAAAGATAGAAAAATGAAGTGATATATATAAAGTTTAAAGATAGAGGGAAGAGTTTACCGTTGAAATTTTTTAATTCTGGTGCGTTATTGACAGCCCCAAGCCCTCTGAAAATGGGGAATGGTCATAAAGCGTTATTGATGGCATTGGGCTGTCTGTAATTAACACATTTTTGGGGGCCCTGAGCCTTCAATAATGTTTCATGCAGCTTTTCATAAGTTTTCGCAGACATTGCAAGTGCACATCTCCCGGTATACATTATTGACGGCTCGGAGCCTTCAATAATGGTTATTTTATTTCTTTTTTTTTATTAAACCAGTTTTGTGCATTATTGAGGGCTTTTATCCCTCAATAAACCTCCAAAACATTATTGAGGACTTTTCACCCTCAAAAACCTTGGTCAATAATTCAAGGTTTTCTTGTAGTAACTTTCCCTTCCTACAACAAATTAACTATAGTTTTTTTGTATTCTATGAGAGTTGAACAATTCACCAACTCCCAAGCTCAATAGGTATAGTAAGTGTTGATAAAGTTTTAAATGATACACGAAATACGTATAAACCTTGTTTGTGTAAAAATATCGAAACTCGATAAGAAAATTGGATTTTCTTTTAATTTTTTGGTAGAAACTTTTCATCAATGTATAGAGTTTGTGGAGCGTATGATGAACTCTTTTTGGTGGGGCGGTGGTGCTAATAACAAAGGCATAAAGTGGCTAGCTTGGGATCGAATGATTCAACCGAAAAGTCAAGGAGGTTTGGGATTTCGTGACCTACATACTTTTAATTTGACAATGATTGCTAAACAAGGTTGGAATATCATAACCAATCCACATTCCCTTGTATCTAAAATTTACAAAGCAAGGTACTTTCCGAATTCTTCTCTCTTTGAATCTAAACTTGGTCATAATCCTAGCTATGCTTGGAGAGGTATTTGGAAAGGAAGACAATTACTAATGAATGGTTATAGGTGGAGTATTAGAAATGGTACTTGCATCAATTCATGAGTGAACCGTGGTTGAGAGGAAAAGATGATGCATGGGTCCCTTCACCCCAAACCCAAGGTGTGTATAATTTACATGTTAGTGATCTTATGATTCCAAATATGAAGTTGTGGGATAAGGAAAAAATTGAGTCTTTATTTCCTATGCATATAGCTAACCGTATTGTGGAGACTCCATTGTTTAATGTGATTGAGGATGATAAGCTTATTTGGAATGATAGCAACGATGACAAATATAGTGTGAAAAGTGGTTACAAAGTGTTGTTACAAGGCAAAGTGAAGGATACTAGTACGGTTCAACATGAGGATTGGCTAAAGCTTTGGAAAATTCAAGCTCCTCCAAAAGCTAAGTATCTACTTTGGCGGATATGTAAAGGATGTTTACCAACTCGTGTTAGGCTTCAAGAGAAGCATGTGCCATGTCAATTACAATGCCCATTATGTGACCAAGCCTTGGAGGATGATTGGCATGTTTTTTTAACATGTGATTCTAGTGTGCAAGTGCGACAAGCTCTTGGCTTTGACCATGGCCTGGTGCATCGAATTCAGCATGCTACGAGCTTAAAAGATTTGATTCTTGACATATGTGCCTTTGAATCTACACAAACAGCCGGTTTGTTTGCAATGATGGTATGGGTTTTATGGCAAAATAGGAACAACAAGATATGGAATGGTGTGCAAGAAACGGGACGTAATTTGGGCTTGAAAACACGCGTTTTATGGGACGAATGGCATGATGTGCAGCTGCTACAGCATGGTTTACGCCCAACACAGCAGCAACAACAAGTTCAAAGGTGGGAGAGGCCTACTCAAGGGTGGTTTAAGTGCAATATAGATGCCGGTTTTCATAAAGAAATGAATAAAACTAGTACTGGTTGGTGTTTAAGAGATCATATGGGGAGATTTGTGATGGCGGGGACTACATGGGTGGATGGTAACTTCTCCATTATAGAAGGCGAGGCTATAGCACTACTTGAAGCCATGAAAGCAATGGAGAGGCGTGGCATATCAAACGTGATTTTTGATATGGATAGTGATTTTTGAGATGGATTCCAAAAGTGTGGTTGATGCTATTCATTATTTTCATGGTGGTTATTCTGAATTTTGTTCACTTGTTTCTCATATTAATAATTTGTTATCTTTTGGTCAAAACTTTATGGTTAAGTTTGTTAGACGGCAAGCGAATATGGTTGCTCACGTTCTTGCAAGGGCGGCCATTTCTTGGCCTAGTCGCCGTACTTTTGAGATAATGCCTATTTGTATTTCCTCTTTATTGATTAATGAAATGTTATAAGTTTATGTTTGTCAAAAAAAAAAACATGTTAATTAATGGGGAGATTAATTATGACCTAAGGATGATGTGATAGTGATACCGATGTTATATTAATACGCTTTTGTTTTTTCTTTCAAACATTGAACTTAATAATGATGGACCTAAAAATGAAGTCAAACAAACTTTATGCCATTTCAATTGTTTATCAATGACGCAATAAATAATTGCATAGATATTGTTGTTTCAAGTTAAGCTTAAAGCTTGTGTCCACACTTTGGAATGTGCATGAACAAATTTGATTACGCTGTGCTATGAAAACTTGTACGTTAACCTTCAAGGGAACTTTTTTTGCTGTAGCAAAAGCTAACTATAAATGGGGACCATGGTCTTAGGCTCTTTATTAGACTTGGGCCCTTCCATAGAAAAAAAAATCCTTAAGCCCATCTTTTAATTTTTTATAATAAAATAAGAAAAATAAGAAATTGAGATGCATGTTGGTAATGTAAACTTAATTATCCATCAATGCTATAGGGCAGGATAACAAATTTTTTTATAGTATTTGTTCTCGCGATTTAATTTATGATATCACTTCATGCATTTTTTAAGAACAAAATCATTGTTCTTATTATCATTAGAATTGCATTCAACAACTTTTAATAACAAGTTGTCTCATAACACATAATAGAAAAATACTCAAGTGAACATTCAACAGAAAGAAAAATAAAGATGACAAGAAATGCATAATGGCAAAAGAAAAAGAAAAAGAAAGCAAGATCAAAACAATATTAAATTGTAGAGAATAAGATCCAACTCATAATACATAAAAATTAGAATTATTTATAGAGAAAAGAAAATAACTTCTCACATCTAAAATTTTGACAAGTATCTTATTTAATAACTTTCAATAACTTCCTTGTAGGAGTTGTTTGCTTGATGTGTTGTTTCCACTTTGTCTTACACTCTTACACGTTCCTTCACAACTGCAGTTGAAAATTTTACTTCATTATCCCATGCTTCATTGACCTGATATATGTTAGTTGAATGACATAATATTTGAGTTTAAAGATTGTAAGCAGTCGGTCTAATGGAAGATTACACAGACAACCAATCAGATTTTGTCCCTTTGCCACGTCAGATTAAAATATGTAATTAACTAAATTAATAATTAAGAAAATACATATCTGCCTCACCCCACGTATTTTTCTTCAGTTCCCACTACCGCTCCACGATCCAGATTAGTTCATCACCGTCGCCGATCAAAACTCCTCGAGACTTCCGATAAAAGCCACAAGGTATAATTGTAATCCTCTGTGATCTTAAATGCTATCACAATTCCTGATTTAATTTTCGTTTTCAACTTTGTGGAATCCTGTAAGTGAAACTGGCCGGTGGTTAGAAGAGGTATATTCGCTTTTCTTAATTCACGAATAATTGTTCTGGGAACATGTTTCTACTCCATTTAACACCTTCAGCAACATTTAGGTCATACACAATATCTCAATATTTAGCACTAACTGTTGTTGTTATTTAGTTTTTCTAGTTTAGAATTTTTGGGTTATTTGTCAAATTTAGAGTATGGTTGAGTTTTGTTTGATTAAAATAAAGGATAACAAAAAGTTGTAGGCATGCATAAATCCATCACAGGCACAAAACGGATACAATAAACTTATGGGTGAGTTTTGTTCAAATTAAAACAGATTAATTTCTTTAGTTTGCATATTGGTATCAATTTTAACTTATGTTTTTTTTTAATCTCTTATTTATCTTGTTAATTTCTTATTTTCTGATATACGAGGGTCCTAGCGTGTTTGAGTGAAAGGTAATGAAATACAATAGGTAAGGAATATATTATAATATTGTTCTTATCTTTTATTTGTTTAGATTATTGTATAGACAACTGAAGTGTGTTTTTGACAATCAAATAGAATTGTGGGGAGAATGAAAGCTCTAGCATGTAAGCTTTAGAAATACAAGAACAATGCCTCATTGTTTTCTTTATACTTGTCATTGTTCAGTTTTCTTTTTTCTTTAATTATTTTCTGATTTTAGTTCAAAGAGGCGATTTTTTAATTATGTGGTAAAGTCTTAAACAATCTTGCTAGTTTTTGGCTATTGAATTGACGATAAAAACAAGTTTCTTTTCTTGTCATTGAAGTTTTTTTATTTTGTGGTTAAAA
Organism: Trifolium fragiferum; assembly: GCA_954870985.1. Classification (NCBI taxonomy): domain Eukaryota; kingdom Viridiplantae; phylum Streptophyta; class Magnoliopsida; order Fabales; family Fabaceae; genus Trifolium; species Trifolium fragiferum. Next base: position 50,689,518 of record OX940789.1, read on the forward strand.
GTATAAGATGAGGTCCAAAAGGAGTGTGTTATAGCTGGGAACATATCACCAATTGATGTCATCACTCATGTTCCTATTCTATGTGAAGAAGCTGACCTTCCATATGTATTGTTCCTATTCTATATCTGCAGAAGCAACAAAGAGGCCTACATGTTGTGTTTTAGTGATGACCAAGCCTTCAAAGGGTGAACTAGCTCAAGAGGTACAAGAAAAACTAGAGTCAGAGTACGATCAAGTTGCATCTGATATCACTGAGCTTACAGCGTCACTTTTTTGAAACAAACACAATGCATCTGTACTGTTGTTGGCTACAATCAGTGGCGGAGCCACTCATGTTTGAGGGGGTTCATGTGCACCCCCTGAACCTTATACTTTTGCACCTATAATCCTATTTTTTTTCCATTTGAACCCCCTCACTTTTTTACTTTGCACCACCCTGTTAGAACACCTGTCCCATTTTGCTTGCTTTTTCACTTTGCACTGTTACAATACTTGCAATTGCACCGTTACAATACTTGGACTAGCACATGAATAAGGTTTAATAAAGGGAGTATATTATATTGTATATGCTATGATAAATGCTAATATGTGCTCTAAGAACACATAATAAATAATTCAATATTGAAATATATTTATCCAAAATAATTACATATGAGTAAAAAAATAAAATATTGTATTTTTTAATACAATTTTTTTATTTTAGGATACTTAATATATGTTTTTAGGTCATACGTTAACAAGACCCTGTATTTATCCATAATCTTATGGGCCGTTTGTCCTATCTTATTTTTGAGTTTATGCAAACGGCTTATGTAATATAAATTAGATTTTATGCTATTTTATAAGTTCAAACTAGTGAAAATTGAATTTTTATAAGCTATTATTTTATCATAAACTGCCTTGAAAAACTTATAACAATACATAAAAATTGCATAAGCTGTTTACATAAGCTTGAAAATAAGCTAGGCCAAACGGGCCCTTAATAATGTATAATTTATTAGTTTGCTATACAATTTGAATAATACTTTGTTATTTATTTATCAGTTATGTTATACCTTAATTAAAACCACTTTCAATTATTTTAGTAAAAAAAAATTATTTATTTGATATATTATTATTAATTAAAATTTAATTGCCTGCACCCCCTGAACCAGGGTCCTGGCTCCGCCACTGGCTACAATGGATTAACATATTGGCAATGTACCTTACAATCATTTTGATCTATGGATAATGTGATCTTTATATTTCCTTAAAAAGAAAAAGAATGTGTTCCTTATGCATTGCTTGGTGGTAGTAAATGGAAGATATGTAACAGCCTAACAAGATTTCCTAAGTAGCTCACAACGCCCAGCCGTAAGATAACATTATCCAAACCGACAATATGTCCAAGTGTTCTTATGGTAAACATGAAGCTCAACCTATGGTCCAATATGAAAGAATATTTCAACATTTAGTTCCTCATTCTTGTTAAAAAAAAACATTTAGTTCCTCATTGATGATCAAAGTGATTTGATGTTGTTAGCTTTGTAATAGTAACAGTTGAGATTGAATGTATTTAGTTTTACCTTTTAACTTTTCATTTTCCAAGTTTCATGTACCAGTTAACTTTTTGCTTTTCATATTCCAAGTTTCATGTAATATTGATATTCTTAAAAAAAAGTACTTTTAATATTGAATGAATTTATCAATTGCAAGATTGAATTTGACCATTTTAAAGAATCATGGAGGTTGGGATGAGGTGAAGTGGCAATCAGTTTTACTGTGCCGGATATGTAACAATATTCTTGATACAACTGCACATAATAATAATAATAATAATATTGTGAATGATGAGGTGTAGAGACATAGTGCTTCTCAAGTCTCATATTTGTATGCATAACAGAATCCCCTCTATCATATGGAGTTCCGAAAATTTTAAAAAGGCTTCAATGTTTGTGGGGAACAATTCTCACAATTTTTTAAAGGTATAGGAGGCATCTTACTAACAGCCAAACTGTCCAATCTAATATAATTTAGAGACTGTTATTCATGCTTTGTGGGGCTGCAATGTTCCGCATCAGGTCTGGAACCACATTCTGATACACCTTGAAACAGTTTCTTTACGGATGATTTGATCACTTGGCTCAACACAAATTTAATAGGTAGCATATTGTCGCAGCAGAGAAGAATTGTAACATTTGTGATTGATGATCTACGATTGCAATTGGAGAACTAGAAATAAATAAATATATATATATATATTTGAAAATTGTATTCCTAATCTTGAACCAATTTGTCAAGATATTAACTATAGAAGACAAGAAATGTTGGAGGTTTATAGCTGAAAACTTGAGTATCTATTTTCAAGCACAAGATGCATTAAATATAGGCAAAAAAAGTCAGTGTTATAATCAATACACAACCTCTGCTAGTAAGCAGAAGACAAATACAAAATGTAACCTAAAACACCAAAATAAAAATATTAATCTCCAAATATTTCAAGTTTTGTACTTAATGCCTCTGCTAGTATTTTTTTTTAGGAGAACATTTAACACATGTCGACACAAAATGCCCAAAAATATGTGACAACTACAATTTGCTTCATTGGAAATTATATGAAATGTCACATAGTAGTTAGGTTTCTCTTTGTAAATCTCATGAACCTTGTATTTGGAAACATCACTAGAAAATTCAACTTTCTCTGCAATAAACTTTTGAGAACCAACCAACTCCTCTTGAAAAATCCTAAATAATTTTCTTGTATAGATTTTTGAAGCTTCTTCTTCCATGGGATATAAGGTTCGCAAAAAAGGTTTTGAATTGATTGACTTGAAAGTCTTCTCTCTTTTTTTGTTATAACGTGCATCAAGAGCCTTATCATATTGTGTCACAAACTTGCTTAATGGAGTACTTGAATTCACAAAATCCTTAAAGAATTTGTTCATACTTTCACTTCTTTGAGTAGTGGACATTCCAACACAAGAATTGTTACGTACATAAGCAGGAATCCATTTTGCTCTGATAGAGTATATCTTCTGAAGCCACCGATGGTCTTGCAATCCATATTTATCTATCATTGCTTCCCAATCAGATTCAAAATCTTCGATAGTGATTGATTGGTGAATACACTTATAAAAATGATTTTTTAAATCACTATATTCATGACAGATATTGTTCAAGTACTCTGGAACTTTTTTTTCAATGTGCCACATGCAATAATGATGATTAACATTCGGAAATACTCTTGCAACTGCATTAGTAATAGCAGCGTCTTGGTCTGTGATAATAGTTTTAGGACATACTCCAGATATTGCTTCTAACCAAGTACTTAACAACCAAACAAAACTCTCTTCAGTTTCATCCCACAATAGAGCACAACCAAAAAGAATAGATTGTTGATGATGGTTAACTCCAGTGAATGGAACAAAAGGCATTTTGTATCTATTTGTTAAATATGTTGGATCAAAAGTTACCACATCACCAAAATACTTATAACTCATTCTGGACCTTGAATCAACCCAAAAGCAATTAGCCAACTGTCCCTCCACATCCATTTGAAAAGCATAAAAAAATCCAGGATTCTTTAATTGGCAATTCTTAAAATATGATAACATTAATTGAGCATCTCCTTTTTCTATTTGCTTTTGTCTCTTTTGGCTTAAGTAATCGATGACGTCTTGTTGACTAAATCCAATATTATCAATACCACCACTTTGAGTAGACAACACAGATGTTATTTTGCTAGGACGCAAACCCGACTCATCAAGCACATCAATAAGTTTTTTTTGCACTCTAGTTTTCTTTCTATGCACTCGAAGAAATTGTGAACTTCCTGGAGAGAAAAGGGCATGATTATGGTCTCTTATAAATCTAGAGATAATCCATCTATCTTCATTTTTCTTTACATATAGCATTGCCTTGCATCCTACCCTTGTTTCATCATGTGTTGTAGGGTTGTCTCCTTTTGCACACTTTTTAGCTCGAAACCCCTCCTTTGAACACAGGATCTCCTGACCAATTTTCAATCCATTTGTTCTTGATTTAGTAATGCGGCCCAAGCGGAAGCTAAAACCTTTCTTCTTTGCGTATCTTGTATAATAATTTTTTACATCTTCAAATGACGCAAAATTCATTCCTTCATACGGCTCAAATGGTAGTTCACCATTAGAATTATCAGCATCATGAGTGACTTCAACTGTATTATCAGACCTGATCATGGTAGAATCTACATCCATATTTGTCATCTCTACATTTGAGATAGTAACAGAAACAATTTTAAAAAAAAAAAAATTATGAGAAGAAACAATTTTAATATTTCAACGTGACTAAATCAAGCTAACAGTATATAACAAATAATAAGGCAAACAAGATTCCCTATATGCAATGGATATGCACTCACCTCACATTCACAGACTGACAGATAAGAAACAAACAAGTATAATTAAATGGAAGAACACCTAATAAATTTTTTTAAGCATAAGAACCTAATAGTTTATGAAATGCGGTGCATAATATTGAATTAGGAAAACATAACTTTATGTCAATTAAATGTCACAAGTCTTATTAAATTAAAAAAACTCACTTCCATTTCTTTCATTATAGAGCAAAAACAGAGTATCTAAATTTCCATAAAACTAGTAACTACATAGTTTGTTAATGATGTATGTGTGTGTAGAAACAGAGAAAAACTATGTTGCTAGATAATTAAATAGATTTATATGGAAATTGACAAAATTATTACCCGAAGCCATTTCAAAAGTATATTCAAACTTGAATTAACTGTGTAGGTCCAGCCGTCCAACTTTCACAATATACTCGATGAATTTTTTCTTCCTTACACAAGTGATGGTAAGCATGTGAAGAAGCAAGCATGAGACTAGGTTCTATGAAGAGAGGAAGGAAGTAGAGACCGAAAAGTATATGGTAAAGGAAGCACACGATGAAGAAAGTGGTTACTAAGTGAACGTGTTCATTTTTTTATTTTTGGAAAATATTATTAATTTTAAAATAGTAATATGATGTGTCAAAATTGTGGGTTTTGATTGGTTGTCTGTGTAATCTTCCATTACACCGACTGCTTACCATCTTTAAACTCATAATATTTTTAGTCTGGGTCCGTATAAAATGAACCAGTAAAAAGATTGGTCCATCATGGACCAATTTTGTTTTTACCCTTGGATTAAATCACCCATCAAAATTTATCATGGTCCATCCACACACTAAATTAACTCTTCAACTCTTTCTCCTTCATTACACTTTTTCTCTGCATTCTCCAAACCCCCCAAAGTCCAACCAACTACAATCTCATCCTTGTTAAATTTCATTCATATAATCATATTGCAGAAGACAAAGGGGTAGAACCAAAATTATTTATTTAAAGAAGAAAAAAATAGTGAGAAAGAGGGGAACAAGCAAGTTGAGATTTGAGAGCCATGATTAACACATGCATAGAACAATATATGTTTAAAAAAAGAGCATAGAACAATTGAAATGGGTTCTCATTCATAGAAAATAAATCATGACCGATGAACTAATTTGATTATAAATATTTTATTGTTATTCTACTCTCTTTTTTTCTAGTGTTTTTTTGTAAATATTTTATTGTGATTCTACTCTTTTTTTTTCTAGTGTTTTTTTTGTAGATTGAATATTCATAAACTTGTCTTGTGAAAGTTCATTTTTGACAAAATAAAATCTTTTTAAAAATCCTTATACTATTATTTTGTTGAATGATGGTTGGTTTTCCATAGCCACACAAGGAATTAATTGATGTTGCTGGAAACTGAAACTGGAAAGGGACGAAGACAGTAAGGATGAGAGAGAAAAATAAAAGAGGGCATTATCTAGTGTAGAGAGTATATCACAAAATCAATGAATCTATTTAATCTAATGGTTCTAACCATTTGTCCATTATGGACCAAAACATGTTTTTGTCCATTCTAAACCGACCCTTTTAGTCTAAATACTCACATGACTAATCGATTTTTATTTTTTCAAATTCTAACACCAAAACTTTTCCAATACCTTAAATTTTATAATTTTCGTATCAACAATGTGATAAAAAGATATGCATCTTTTTTTTTTTATCAACTTCTATTTACACAAATTATGTATGGTGCGTTGCAAATGTGAAATTTTCAAATTCATAGATTGTTGAAATTTCCCAAAAAGTAATGCAATAAATTGAGTTAAATAGGTAGGTGGCCCAACATAAGTTGCAAAATTGGTATGTGTAAAATTTCAGCATATTTTTGTCAATTGAGCAAAAAAGATTCATAGCTCAATTGATAAAAAAAACTCCTAGCTTATCACACAAGTTCGAACTCAACTGACAAATATATGTTGAAATTGATTGGCCGAACTCCATGATTATGGTTCGAATTCCGACTCCTTCACTTATGTGTCTGAGTTTATGATGACCTTATCATTTCGTTTATGATAAAAAAAAATAGTAGATGGCCAAACATAAGTGGTAGTAAATACTAAACTTGCCACGCACTAAAATGATTGGTTAAATGGGTTGAGCCAACTCGTCATGTCATTGTCTTTTTTCTAAGAGTGAATTAAGTGGAATGAGATAATTAGGTGGTGAGCTAAATCAAATTTTAACCTAAAAAGGTATACGTCGAAACAAGACACGCTAATAGGAAAACCGACCCAAAATAGGGTTTACGTCAAAACCACCGGCATCAAAATGGCCGAAGTTTAGACACACGGTGGTACATAAAGCGAGCGCCATGATCATGTATATTTATTGAGGTGGATTAATGATTTAAATTTCATTAATTAAACTATAAAAATGAATAATTGTTGAAATTAAAACCGAAATTTTTTAATGAGTTTCTTTGTAATTTCATGATTTTTATCATTCAATATCATCAAGTTGTATGACACATCCTTTAAAATGTGTTAAATCACCATTATAAAAATATAATTTGATAAAAAAAATGTATAAAGTATAATGAAAATGAAGGATCAAAACTAAATAATTTTAAAATAGGACCAATTTTGTAAGTAAATGAAAATAAAGGACCAAAACTATGTCATGTGAATTTAACTCAGTTGGTAGAACATTTTAGGCTTAAATATGCTTTTGGTCCCTGCAATTATGCCTTGTTTTGAAAAGAGCCCCTGTAAAAAAAAAATTTTGATTTTAGTCCCTGCAATATCTCAAAACTTTCAAAAGAGCCCCTGACTGGTTTTAGTGCTGACGTGGCCAATTTTTAAATATGTTTTTGGTCCCTGCAATTATGTCTTGATTTGAAAATAGCCCCTGTAAAAAAATAAAAAATTGATTTTAGTCCCTGTAAAATCATAAAATTTTGATTTTAGTCCCTGCAATATTATGAAGAAATCCAGTCAGGGGCTCTTTTGAAAGCTTTGAGATATTGCAGGGACTAAAATCAAAATTTTTTTTTTACAGGGGCTCTTTTCAAAACAAGGCATAATTGCAGGGACCAAAAGCATATTTAAGCCAACATTTTATATATATAGGGAGCTGGATTCGAACCCCGATCATTCCATTTATCTGCCTTATCAGAGTGAACTTTTTAACCATTGAATTATTTGACAAAAAAAGGGACCAAAACTGTAGTTCTTCTGAGATTGGCTGCATCATAAGGCTAAAATGATTTGGGCAGAATGACTTGGCTAAAGAATCAGTGCTAAAGCAAATAAGTCTAAACAACTTGTGCATATTGAAGATGTGCAGATGCAACATGTTGAACAAAATGTGTAAGACGTCTTGTCAATGGGTTCAGATTATGTTGAAGCAACATGTTGGAACAAGATGTCCTAAGACATGTGGGTAAGTGGGTAAGTGTTAGCCTTTATTTTTAATTAAAATAAAAGGCATTTAAAATAAATATGCAAATGTTTAAGATTCAAAACATGACAAAATATTCTAAGTATTTGTGCCTTTCGATTGTTGAAGGCATCAATTCGATTCAATGTAAAAGTTTACAATCTGTGGACTTAGCCAAATTTCAGAAGTGTCAAAGCTTTCAATTTCGATTGTCAAAAGCAGTTAGAAGCGAAGCGAAGTTCAAGGAACGTGCAAACGTGCAAGGACACGCGTTCAAGACTTAGTAGCTAGTGCTGAGAGCAGTTTTTAGTAGTTATTTACTTTGTCTATAAATATTAGTTTGTTATTTCAAATCAGGGGTCGCATTTTACTTACACATTCCTGAAAACTCAAAGTACCAGCGCAGAGAGAAACGAGTGCAAAGGAAATGTATGAAATTGCGTACCATTTTTAAACTTTTTGTAATCTTTACAAATTTTATGCAATTTACCATTTAAAAACTTTTGTTCTTTACTTAATCCTCGTGTGAATTTACTTATGAAATTGAGTATATTTGCATGATCTTTTGTGATTTAACTCATTGCTCGTATTAATGAACATTGCATCTCTTTCTAAGCCAATTAAAAACACAAAACATGTCTTAGCATTTACTAGTTGATCCTGCAAGTATTTTAAACTAGCGGTTGTTTACCAAAAATCACAGTAAACAGTAAGACATTTTGACCAAGTTACAGTTTTGAAGATAATACTTATCCATTAGCGCACATATCCTTTCAAATATGCATAAGGCGCGAATCTTCAAAATAATATATATTATGGTACGGATAAAGTATTACCAAATCAACAAAATAATCCCTCCGTCCCAAAAAGATTGAGCTATTTGATCAAAACACACATATTAAGGAAAAGATATAAAGGAATGACAGATAATATTTATTTTACCAAATTACCCTAATTAAATGTGGTGTACTACATAATTCCTATGCACTTTTTAAGTTCAATAATGATTAAAAAAGTAAATTCTGCAAAAGTAGTACTATAAGGGTCGAAGTGGAAATACAACATAAAAAATTACAAATGACTCAAATATTTTGGGACAAATTTATTTTTGTAAAAGGCTCAATCTTTTTAGATTGGAAGGAGTATACAAAAATTTGGTCATTGGTAATATATCTATCTAATTAATTTCAGCGCCAAATCACACAATTTAGATATTAATATTTTCAACAAGTTGGGGAGGTTATGAAGTTAGTTAAACCTCCAACTAACGGACACAAATCCAAACATATATATAATAATAGAGGGTAGTATTTGATAAAGCTTTGACCAGAGATTTGTACATAAGAAACCCGCCAAAACAATGTTCACACATAGATTTGTACTCACAGCCGACATACATACACATGTAATTAAATTAATATTAACTAATTTCTCCTACAAAAATTAATAACTAATTTACAATAAAAAAATGCTATCTTGAATTTCTAAAGCACCTGTTAAAGAAACAAATATAGTAAATATATTTTAGAATTTGTATAACCAAACCCCTTTTTTTTTAACCAATATAACCAAACTCTTAAGTCTAAAAAGCATTGTTGTTGTTGTTGATATAAAATTAATTGAATTAATTTGAAGTCCATTAAAAACATTTCGGAGGATAACTTTATTACATAAACAAAAAGAAAAGATCGACCACTTGCTATAATTCTCCATCTTTATCCATTTTGCTAGCAACCTAGTAAAAAAGCATAGAATCTGAATTGAACGTGTCAGTATGATCCACTTGATTTTTTTCCCATACCCGAAGCATCAATCTCGAATCATTCACAAAATAATTCATTGGTATATCGAAAAGATAATACTATATGATACTCCATCTGAATTTATTTATAAATAAAAATTATTTTTTAAATTTATTAAATAAATGATGTATCAAGTCTATGAATAAGGTTAAATGCATTACTTGTTCAATAAATCTAAAAAGTAATTTTTACTTATAAATAAGATCGGAAAGAGTATAATCTTTTTCTTTGACAAGAAAAACTCAAAATGAATAGGTATATTTTTTTGTCCATTAATGAAGTAACAACTATCACATTAAATTTAAATATTCACATTTTAAATTAAAGTGATAAAGTCGAGTGAAAATGTCTAATATATTAATATTGATTTTTTTTTTTTTTGAAAAAATATTAATATCGATATTGACAATTAAATAAAATTTTATGAAAAATAGATATTTTTCAATGTATATTAGATAATCATAACAACATAAGCAGCATAAATAAAAGGTCCAAGTTGTTGCTAGAAAGTACAAGATCAAAGTTGTACAAAAAGACCATTTTTCTTTCTTTTTTTTTAGTGCTAAAAAAGACCATTTTTCTATTCTTTCAAAAAAATTATATAAAGTGCTAAAAAATGTGTGCCATACAAAAAATTATAATAATAATAATAATAATAAAAAAAAAAAAAAAAAGTAACAACTTGGCATAAGAATCACAATTACAAATCAGAATAACAGAATGTTCTATTTAAAGTAAATAATTATTCAATCAAATTGTTTTTGAATATGACTAACCATACATGATCATTGACCTAATACCAAAATCCAACGGTTGAAAAAACATGGTCAATAAAATGAGTTATAAAAATAATATAGAACCTTCTCTCTCTGTCAACGACATGGTCCAATTTAGTCATCTTCAAACTGATCCCATAAAATTAGAGATTTCCTACCAAACTTCTCCAATCTCTTATCTCTTACGTTTCATAATTGTATTCCCTATTTGTCACACACATATATAAATACACATAAGTTATATCTCTAGGTATGTGTTATATTATATGAAAGGTTAATTGTGTGAAGAAAAATATTGAGATATTTTCTTTGAATAAGAACATGAAGAGCATGAAGATTAACAACAAAGTTGAAAGCTTTGGACAAAAGGGTATCCCAATTCATAGTCAAGTTATGAAGATCAAGCAAGAATCAGAGAAAATCTTTGATTGGTCATCTGATCAACCTGAGATAAGACCTGTTCTAAGGGGAATTTACCGGCGAATTTCGCGGTCACCGTTGGGAATTTCCGGCCAACCAATTTCAGTTGGTGATTCATAGAGTCTGAATATGATGTAAGGTTTTAGATTAGTTTTTTGATGATGTATGGACTATGGAGATTGATGAGGGAGGATATGTATGTTTCCCCTGTTTCTGTCTCTCTGTTTTTTAATCAGAGATATTTAGATATATAGTTATAATCTTTTTTTTTTTTTTTTAATCTTTTTGTAAATATTAATAATACTTTTATTGAATATGTGTATTTTCATAGGTTTTTTTGTTTTTGTGTTTTAATATGTTTCATATCAAGATTATTTGATGGAGCTTGGGAACTGGTTTTACAAGTTTCTCAATTTTAAATGGTTTAGTGATAAAATACAAGGGAATGACTAGTTCATTTAATTGTATGACCAAGTTAGGATCCATGATTTTGAGGAATTCCATTATCCTAATTTGGATGATTTGGTCTTCAATCTTCATGGAATTTTGATTTATGCTTCTCTGTTTGTAGGGTTATTTAGGTAAATTAAATTAATTTTTGAAGTTTTTAAACATACTATTATTCAATTTTTAAAAAATGATTATAAGTGTTTTATTAGTTTCTTTGAACAATAGAGCATAGTAGTGTTAAGCTATGAAAATTTTATCATCTCTAACCATAATGAAAACATTTTAATCATATCATATTGAGATTTCATTTAAGTTATATGAAAAATATCACTTTTAAAATTTAAAAGATATGTCCGCAAAGTCTTAAGAATGCAATATCGGTAAAAAAAATTAGGAAAGTTTTTTTATCCATTGTTATCGAATTTAATTCAAAAAATTTATTTTTGTAGTTATGCATTGATTATACTCAATTTAAAAAAATAAAGAAATCAATGAATTGAAACGTTTAATAGTGAAATATTCCACAAATATCCAAAATGTGGAAATTTTAAAGGATCCAAATTAAATCTCTACAATATATAAATATATAATCCATGTCATTTGAATTTATGCAAGTATTTTAATAATGGAATCTAAGAAGATTTGTTTGTTATGTTGGTGTCACGCCAACCATGATTTGTTTGGAGAGAGTGGTAGGTGAGTGTTTGGTTGAGAAGTGCAACAACGGGAAATAAGGAGTGGGAGGAGGCTATGTCTAATTGGTCTAAGCATTCATGGCTCCTTAATTATATTATACTCCAACTCAATTATCATTTTATTTTTTTGACAAACTCCAACTCAATTAGTCAATTATAAATAAAAAGACTCTTTGTAAGTTCAAATGACGATGTTTGAATTTTGGGACATCCGATAAAAAGTATTTTAAAATCATTATTAATGTCATTTTGTTATGAATAATTAAGTCTTAATGAATGTTCATTTTATCTTTTTTATTTTCTTTAGCTCTCACTAGTAAGTGGATTTTAATTAACATTGTTTATTCATTTCTTTATTTGTGTCCGATAAATTGAATTTTTGTTATGGTGTAAAGATACATGTGATGCGTTGAATACAAAAATTCTTATCTTCTCTATTTCTATTCTCTAGCTTTAGATGTTTATTTTTAACATGTTATCAACACGAGACTCTACCATATCGATGAAGCATTGAGTACAATTTTTGTTCATGATTATTGTTACTTCAACAAGTAAATTTTGTTCTAACTGTTAGAATCAGAGATACAAAATAACAGAAAGATAAAGACGATTCCAATAATATTAAAATAGCATTGCTTAGTAAAATAAGAATTACAAGAGAATTTATAATAATACATGATGGACTACTTGACTACTAACATATAAAGCCCAATCCTTAAAACCCTATATATCTAACACTTCTCCTCAAACTCATGATGCATTAACGAATAATCATCGAGAGTTTGTCAAACAAAATACGAAAAAATATAATAATACTTAATAATATAAACTCAACATTTTATTTTTAATATTGCCCCTCAAGCTAAAGCTTACCAAGCTTTACACTTGTTACAAATTAACCCTGAAAATAAGTCAACCCAACTAATATTGTAACCAACTAAGAGAAGTGTTGCGAATTCGACGATAAACTCACACCAATAAAAACTTGATGTGTGGAGCAATTGAATCAAGCAGCCAAAATCAAAGAATATATAGAGGCGATGATGACTAATCTGTAAGCAAGTAGACAAATCAAAATCAAAAGCAAGAGAGAGAGACACAATCTTTGTTTACCCAGTTCGGAATTACCTACTTTGGGGAGAGAGCAGCCCCTCTGTTCTACTAGAATCAATGAGTATCACTTTACAAGAAATTCCCACAATTGGGCACAAGGAATTAGCAACCCTAATTCTACTCAAATCCCGAATCTCTTCCCGTGACCAACAGACTCACTTGACCTAGTCTACCCAAGGAGAAACAACAATATTTGGCCCTTGACGACAAACCCTTGTTCCCTCAATCTCTCTCTCAATTTTTCTATGAATAAAGTAATCCTTATTTATAGAAAAGTACATGCCAGAAAACTAGTAACAAATCTATTTTAAAATAAAACAAATACAAGACAGAGTGTCCTCCAAGAAAAGATATTTTCCACAAAAATCTCCAAATCAACACGTGCTCGCGCCCGGCGCCATCGACAGAGGAGAACTCACTTTCCAGCATCCTTCTGGCGCGCGGCGCCGTTGACATATAAATAGGATTTTCTGACTTCTTGTTACCGACATTTTAAAACACATTCAACAATTCTCCACCTTGCCTTCAAATCGATGGTGATCCACTCAACCATCGTGCTGCTCTCTCCATCTTGATTCTTCTATTCAAGATCACCGGCCAAGTTCAAGTCCCACTTGAACCTTGACCTAGGCATTAGCCTCCACTTGGTTCCCACAAGCATTACCTCATTTCCTTCATCCCTTAGAATGTCTTCCACTCTCATGAAGATCTTGCCTCCCACTACCATAGGATTTTTTGTAGCCACAAGATTCACAGCCTCCTCTTCAGACTCCGGAGTAGCTAATTTCGTACCCTCCTGAAGAAACGCTTGTGCCCCGCTATCACCGGCCTTTTTGGATAGCTCAACAAGCTTCACCACCCTTTGACCCCCAGAGTGCCCTCCGTCCTCTAGAAGTATTGCTTGACTCCGAACCAACCTTGGAATTTTAGGCGGTCCCACAAGTTGCAACATCAAACTCCCCTTGCACCCGACTTCCTCCAGCAGTCCTACAAGTTCCCAAGTTTGATCAAGGTTGCTTTCAATTGCCTCCCTGAAGATCCTCTCAAGGTCTTGCACTTCTTCATCCACAATTGAAACGTATCCCACAAGGTCTCCATGGTTTCCCTTTGGCTCAACACTACCACTCTCCTCCCTATCTCCGATTAGATACCCGAGAGTCAATGTTGACTGTCTACCACCATTGGAAGACTCCACCTCAAATTGAGTTTCCACCAAAGTACACAAATCATCCCATTGTGATAAGCAAGACCTCTCCACCAACCCCTCTGAAACACCTAACCTGAAATCCCCTGACTCTCCACCGTCACAAGCATCACCAGCTGACACCACTAGTGCCTCTACATGCTCATAACCCTCATACTCCGATGAGCTTTCAACAACATGTGCAAAATTACCATTGCCCTTCAACTCCGGACGATCCCGTTTGTAGTGACCCCTCTTTTGACAGTGGTAACAAGCCCACGTATCACTGATCTTTGACTTAGCCTTCCCACCTCTACCTCCACCTCTTCCACTTGAAACGTTTAAGGCATCTGCACCATCTCCCACCTTCAAGTGTTTAAACTTAGTTAGCTCTTTCGTCCGTAAGGCCGATTGAACTTCCTCCAAGATAATAGGGCTTTCCCTACAGTAGAGCATAGTATCATTGAAACTTTCATAGGACTTAGGTAGCGTACACAGGAGGTGTAAAACTTTGTCTCCGTGTTTTAGGTTCACATCAACGTTGGTTAAATCACCAATGATCTTGTTAAATTCCGCCACTTGTTCCGTCATGGACTTCGACTCCACCATTTGATAAAAGTAGAGCTTCTGTTTTAGAAACTGCTGATGTGCCGCCGACTTGGTCATATACAATGATTCAAGTTTAGCCCACATCGCCGTAGCGTTGGTCTCCTTTGCGACTTCTCTCAACACATTGTCTCTGAGACACAAGGTAATAGCACTAACCGCTCTTTCATTCAAATCAACCTTATCCTCATTGGAAAGACTCTTCGGCATCCGTGCACCCTTCAAGGCCTTAACACACTTGTTATGGACTAGAATAACCCTTATCTTCACCTTCTACAACCTGAAGTCGTTAGTCCCGGTGAACTTCTCAATTGTTGCGAATTCGACGATAAACTCACACCAATAAAAACTTGATATGTGGAGCAATTGAATCAAGCAACCAAAATCAAAGAATATATAGAGACGATGATATCTAATCTATAAGCAAGTAGACAAATCAAAAGAAAGAGAGAGAGAGAGAGAGAGAGAGAGAGAGAGAGAGAGAGAGAGAGACACAATCTTTGTTTACCCAGTTCGGAATTACCTACTCTGGAAGAGAGCGGCCTCTCTGTTCTACTAGAATCAATGAGTATCACTTTACAAGAAATTCCCACAATTGAGTACAAGGAATTAGCAACCCTAATTCTACCCAAATCCCGAATCTCTTCCTGTGACCAAGAGACTCACTTGACCTAGTCTACCCAAGGAGAAACAATAGCCTTTTGCCCTTGACGACAAACCCTTGTTCCCTCGATCTCTCTCTCAATTTTTCAATGAATAAAGTAATCCCTATTTATAGAAAAATACATGTCAAAAAACTAGTAACAAATCGAAGTTAGAGTGTCCTCCAAGAAAATATATTTTCCACAAAAATCTCCAAATCAACACGTGCTCGCGCCCGACGCCACCACGTCCGTGCCCGGCGCCATCGACAGAAGAGAACTTACTTTCCAGCATCCTCCTGGCGCGCGGCGCTGTTGACAGATTAATAGGATTTTCTGACTTCTTGTTACCGAGATTTTGAGGCACATTCAACAAGAAGCAACCAAAGTGAGTAACCATCCGAAAGAGAAGTAGCAACTAAAGAGAGAAACCGTCATATAGAAGCATTCAATAGAAGGAGAAACCAATAGGGAGAAGTGCAATGCAATCAATCAGAAGAATCAATAAAGAGAAGTGCAATCAATTAGAATAATCAACAGAAAGAAGTTCAATGCAATCAAAAGAAGTCAATAGGGAGAAAAGTAATGCAATCAGAAGAGTCAATAGAGAGAAGTGCAATCAATTAGAAGAAGTCAATAGGAGAAATGCAACCAATCAGAAGAAGTCAATAGGGAAAAGTGCAATTCAATCAAAAGAAATCAATAGTGAGAAGTGTGTTATGAAGCCAATAAACTCATTATTATTATTAACACACCACAAGCCTTTATAGGCTATACGAGAATTGGATCTAATGGGCCTAAAATGCAAACAAGCCTAATACAAGCTGAGTCTAAAAACTAAACATAACACTACTAACAAACCCTCCCTTAAACTGAATAATATTACAAAACATCATTTTCAATTTAAACAGTCAAGTGCTGCATTCCAATTCCTGCATTCGTAACTCACTCCTGATATAGCTGAAAGCTTCAATTTTCAACGGCTTAGTCATAATATCTGCAACCTGCTCCTATGATTTGCAGTGAACCAATTCAATAATCCCATCCTTAGTGAGGTCACTAAGAAAGTGGAATCTCACCATCTATGTGCTTGCATCGACCATGCATGATTGGATTCTTTGAGAGCTTGATGGAGGAACTGTTGTCACTGTTGGGTTTTTAGCACATCAGGTTCCACACTTGGGCGCCCTAAACACGCGCTTTTCTGTTATTATTTTGCGTGTAATCTTTTAAAGATTTGTTTTGAAAAATAAACTCACGCTTACCTGCGCGCCAAGGAACGAGATAATCATTCATATATTCTGTTTTATTTTAAGATGGCCGGCTTGATCAAAAGATTTAAAACTAATATATTTTGATAAGGATCAAATTTATCTCAAGGAAAATTTACAATGGCAAGCTGTGATTTTGAAGATCCAAACCCGTGAAGCTCGTTCTATATAAAGGAAGACAGAAGACTTAGTTTTTTATCGACTGAAAGCTTGTGTTCACTAAATTGAGTCATTAGGGTTTTTATCTTTCTTTATATTTTCATTATTCATTGTTATTTGTGAGCATTCTCTTGGACCGTGTTTGATACAAGTGCAAGGACTGTTTAGTTGAGTTGTAAACTCTTGTGATCTTCTCCAATGCTTTGAAGCAAGGAGTAAGATTGTCTAAACACTCAAAACCTTTCGGTACAAATGTGTAGCTTTATCTAGGAGTGTGTCTCCAATATTGAGTTTGTTATCAAATCCTTACTGTTGTAAGGTTGAGGGGGAGTGAGCAGAGGTTCTCATATCTAGGAGTTCCTAGGTAGAATTAGCACGGGTAGTGTTTAAGTGAAAACTCGCAAATGGGGCGTTTGATGAGGGCTTTGAATTAAAACTATCATAGTGGATTCCTTCTTGGATTGGTATCCCCCAGAGTAGGTTGCTGTTTGCGTCAAACTGGGTTAACAAACTCATTGTGTTTTTATTGCTTTCTGCACTTTTACCTTGTTCATCAAGTTTCAGTATGTCCATGAGGTTAGCACATTAGGTTGCACATCATATGATTCCTACAGTGCTACACATTATGCTGCACATCTGACACTTGCTACAAGAATTTCGGTCATAATAGATTAATTCCTTGTTATGCTGATCAATTCTCATATGCTTCAAAATATTTCATAGCCCAATGCTTTGACAAGCACATGAAGCTACTGCAACAAACTCAGCTTCAGCTGTTAATAATGTCATAATTGGCTGTTTCTTAGATGACCAAGAGATTGCTCCACTTCCTAACTTCAAAACATAACCTGAAGTGTTCTTTCTATCATCTAAGTACCCAACATAATCTGAATCAATCCACCCAATCAACAGCAAGGCTTCACTAGACTGCTTCTTATACAATATACCATGATTGATTGTTCCCTTCAAGTATCTCATTATTCTCTTCACAGCTGCAACATGCATTTCTGTTGGCCACTCCATAAATCAGGTCTTGTTGCTAGCATATACATTAAGCTACCAACAATTTGTTTGTAAACATTAGCATCACATGCCTTGCCATTTTCATTCTTGACTAGTTTGCATCCTGTTACTATGGGACGACAAACCTTGTTACAATTCTCCATTCCATATCTAACTAGAATCTATGTGGCATACTTCATTTGAGGAATGAATATTCCATCACTGGTTTGGTTCACCTCTATTCCAAGAAAGAATTTCATCTTGCCCAAATCACTCATAGCAAACTGCTTCATCATAGATTCTTTGAACTTTATAATCATTTGTTTGCAGTTACTGGTAAAGATAAGATCATCTACATAGAGACTAACAATAAGAATATCAGAGTTGTTACCATACTTAACAAAGAGTGTATGTTCTGAAGGGGCACTTCTCAAACTTCTCTAAAATGAAATATGATTCTATCTTGCTATACCAAGCTCTTGTAGCTTGTTTAACCCCCATAGAGAGCCTTTCTCAACTTGTAAACCTTCTTATGATCTTCTTTTTGGTATCCTAGAGGTTGCTTAATATATATATATTAAGCACTCTTCACATCAAGTTAAAGACATTACAACCCTTACTTGCAGCTAAAGCAAACACAGTTCTGATGGTATCCCATCTTGCCACAGGTGCAAAAACTTCATTATATTCAATCCCATACTTCTGTGTGTACCCCTTTGCATCTAATCTAGCTTTGTATTTTTCAATTTTGGCCCATTTCATTAAGCTTGGTCTTATACACCCACCTTACACCTCAAGCCTTTGATCCATTTGGAAGATTAGTTAACTCTTAAGTGTTATTTCTCTCAATTGCTTCTATCTCCATATCCATAGTTTTCTTCCACACCTTTGACTTACAAGCCTCTTCATAGCTAGTAGGATCATCATTATTGATGTAGACTGCAAAGTTGTTCAATTCTTGATCTTCCTCAGCTTCTCTACCAACAACAAAATCTCTCAAATGACCTGGTGTTTTTCTGACTCTAGGTGGTATTTACACAATATCATCTTTAATATCATCATCTTCACTAACTTGATCCTGGTCATCAATGTATGTGCTTTCATTTCCATCATTCACTTCTGCATTGTCATTATTTGGTGCAGGATTTGTCATTTCATCTTCACTGATTTCACCACTGACTTCAGCATCTACAACCTTCTTCTTGTCAATATTGTTCCAATCTCAACCTATTGACTCATCAAATACAATATCTCTACTTACCACAATCTTTTTCTCAAGTGGATTGTAGAGTTTGTATGCTTTAGATTCCTCACTTAAGCCCATATTCACACACTTGATGCTTTTACTATCCAACTTCTTTATCTGACTGTCTGGTATATGAACATAGGCTAAGCAACCAAATATCCTAAAATGATGCACATAAGGTTTAATACCCCCTCAAGCTTTTTCAAGAGTAACATCTTTTACTGAGACAGTGGGACTTCTATTCATGATGTATGTAGCCCATCTAAGAGCTTCAGGCCAAAATTTCTTAGTAATATTTCTACAACTTAGCATGCTTCTAACTATGTTTAGTAATGTCCTATTTTTCCTTTCAGATACTCCATTTTGTTGTGGAGTATATCCAGCAGTGAGTTGCCTCTTAATCCCTTGACTGCCACAAAAATCATTGATTTCACTTGAAGTAAATTCATCACCTCTATCAGTTCTAAGACAAAGTAAGCTACAACCAGATTCATTCTCAATTAATGCCTTAAAACTTTTGAACAATTCAAACTCCATCATTGTCCATTTTTCTTCCAAGATCTCATTGCCATGATCAGTCTTGGCCATTACTAAAGTCTCTTCTTCATTATTAAATTCGGCATAGTTGGCACTATCTTCCCAACTTGGGCACTCATTCTGGTAATGTCCCAACTTGTGAAACTTGAAGAATTTTATATTTTATTTTCTTTGTCTTCCTCTACCTCTTCCATCATTAGAGGTTCTTCCTATACCCCAATCAGAACCTCTACCAGCACTAGAGATCTCGAGGGCTTGTCTTCAAGACTATCTTTCCGACCCTTCATTCTTTGCTCATGCAAGAGCAAACTACTCTGAAGTTCATCCACAGACATTGTAGTAACATTATTAGATTCTTCAATGGAGCAAACCACATAATTGAACCTTGTCGTTATTGATCTCAGAATCTTTTCAATAATCTGAACCTCATCCATTCTTTCTCCATGAGCAGTCATCTTATTCGCAATTGATAGTTGTCGCAGTGATTTTTGGATATCGAGCTATTAATTAGCATCGACTCATAATTTAAAGGTTCACCACCAATCTTTTATTTTTCCGAGG
Source organism: Trifolium fragiferum (assembly GCA_954870985.1). Classification (NCBI taxonomy): domain Eukaryota; kingdom Viridiplantae; phylum Streptophyta; class Magnoliopsida; order Fabales; family Fabaceae; genus Trifolium; species Trifolium fragiferum. Next base: position 50,709,763 of record OX940789.1, read on the forward strand.
GGAAGGGGAAAAGTTCATAAAATACCCTAATTATTCAAGATTATAGGTTCGGGGGTTGGTTATACGAAGGGAATGTATTAGCACCCTAAGTATCTATAGTATCCTATAGGAACCTCTTGTTTTTATTTTAACTTTGTGCTATAAAAAATTTGCTTGTAGAAAGAATGCCTAGGAATTAAGCTAGAGTGATGATTGAGAGAAAAAAGTTTTTGATTGTTCCTATAAGTTAAGAAAAGAGAAAAGGAAAAATGTTTTTGTTAATTTTATTGATTTGAAAAGAGAAAAGATATTTTTGTTGATTTTATTGATTTGAAAAGACAAGTCTTTTGCCTACGTACCCGAAAGGGATCAAAATCACCGTAGTTCGGGTTAGAAATTACGAGTAAATTGGTTTGTTTGATTTTAAGGTTTTGAAAATGGTTTTAAAGATAAAAGCCAAAATGACATAAAATGTGAGGTTGATTGATTTTTAAATTATAAAAGAAAGCCTAAATGATTAAAGTTGATTGAAATTTGATTAGGAAAAGAGGTGCGAGAAAAAGAGTTTAAGCGAGAAAAATCACTTGGTTTGAAGTCAAAGGTTTTCGACTAAAGAAAAAAAATGTTTGAGTGATGAAAAAAACACTCGGTTTGAAATCCAAGGTTTTCGATAGAAAAAAAGTGTTTGATTTGATTGAATTTTAGAAAATGCGACTTGATTTGAAGTCCAAGCGTTTGTTTTGAAAATGTTTGATGAAAATATTTTTATGTTTGATGATTTTTGAAAAGAAATTATTTTTGTGTTTTGAAGAGGTGTTGATCTCATTTTTTGAGAAAAAAAAATTTAGAAAAGGTTATGAGCGTAGACGAGACTACACTAAAACGTCCTAAAAGGTAAAGTTAAGCGCAAAGACAATTCACAATGATATTGGATCAAAGTGACATCTTTTCCCTCGGAATTTAGCGTTTTTTGCGTTTTGCCGAAAGCGATAAAAAAAATAAAGATGCATGAGATGCGCATTCTCATTTATAGGTACATTGGGTCCTAAATACATTCTAAGTCCGATTGCGATAAAAATAAATATGATATGCTATGCAAGAGACGGGGATGCTATGCACTTTTCATTTATAGTTTACAATTGGTCCTTATTACATATTAATCTCAATAAGCAAAAATAAATAAAATAAATACAAAAACAATAAATAAATATACAAAATAATAAGGTACAAGATAATGAATAAACATACAACAATAGGTAAAGAGGCAAAGAATAAACATGATAAGATGAAATGAGTATGACATAAAAAATAAACATAAATAAATATTCAGCTAGAGAGAATTAAAGAGTTAAAGGCATTAATCACAATTAATAATAACTAAATGAATATATATATAACTGGAAAAAAAAAGTCTCAACCTCATGTTTAACAGGCTAAAATAGCTTAAAATAAGCTCATGCCAAAAGCACTTATCTCATAAGCTTAAGAACAAAATTAAAGGAACAATTAATTAATGACATTGAATTATATAATAATAACTAAGTAATATAAAAAAGGAAACATAGGATAAGCCTCAACCTCATGCTTAATAGGCTCAAATAGCTAAAAATAGCTTATACCAAAAGCACTTATCTCATAAGCTTAAGGGTCCGTTTGGCCTAGCTTATTTTTGACTTTATGCAAACAACTTGTGCAACAATTTTTGACTTTAGGCTATTTTATAAATTCAAACTGGTAAAAAATGAAGTTTTATAAGATATTTTATCATAAACTACCTTCACAAACTTATAATAATACATAAAAATTGCATAAGCCGTTTACATAAACTCAAAAATAAGCCAGGCCAAACGGGCCCTAAGAACAAAATTAAAGAAACAATTAATTAATATCATTAAATACATTAATGATAATTAAATAAAATAATAAAAATAACAGAAAAATAAAATAGGCCTCAACATTGTGCTTGATAGGCTAAAATAGCTAAAAATAGCTTGTGCCAAAAACACTTATCTCATAAGCTTAAGAACAAAATTAAAGGAACAATTAATTAATAACATTAAATACATTAATGATAATTAAATAAAATACTAAAAATAACAAAAATAAAATAGGCCTCAACATTGTGCTTGGTAGGATAAAATAGCTAAAAAATAGCTTATGCCAAAAGCACTTATCTCATAAGCTCAAAACAAAAATTAGAACAAAACAATTAAATAATATTGAATATTAATGACAAAAATTAATAAAAAAATGGAAAACAGTAAAATAAGCCTCAACTTCGTGCTTGATAGGCTAAAATAGCTTAAAAACACTTATCTAATAAGCTAAAAATAAAAATTAAAACAGAGGGGCTGCATAAATTAAAACGAATCAGAGAGGTGGTGCAGATAGAAATGGTCTACCAACCTGACTGGGCCCAAACCGGCCCAGTCACACGCTCCAGTCTCATGATTCAGTGTGACGCGCACACGCAAGCCTACGTTTTACCACCGTCCGATCTTCATTTAATGAGATCTGACGGGTACGATCACTGGCTTACACGCGTTGTTGGATTGATCCAACGCACGCGATTTAAACTGGAAATTAAAGAGGTAACACGTAATATTCATCTTCTCCGGCGAGGAAACCCATATTCCAGTGACGGTAACCTCGCCGGAGTTTTAAAAAGTCCTTCAACCAGTATATGAATCGACTCAAAATTTCACGTAGATTACGAATATGGCTTCAGTTTTCTCAAACAGTGCTTTAATTTTAAAAAAACGAAGAGATAAAGTTTAAAATAAAAAATGAGAAATCTCAATTCAGTCCAAATTAACACAAATCAATGAATGGAAAAGCTTCCTGAGGTGAATATTAAATGGAACGACGTGAATATAGGAACCAAATCCTACCAGAAATGTGTGTTAGAAACTCAAGTTTCCTTCAAACTTCTTCTTCGAAATTGGCTCGTTTCAGACACTGTAACTTTGATTTAAAGGTGGGTTAGTGTTTCTGGAAGTATATATGGAGGTGTTTGATGGTTTAGATTTGAAATTGAAGCTTTGTTTTATGATTTTGAAATTTTGACAAAGAGATGATCGTGTTATGTGTGATATTTCTGAGTTTTTGAACCTTTGAACAAGGAAAATATGTCCTCTATTTATAGAGAAACATTAGGGTTCAGTGGCTAGAAGCATTGGTGATCAAGAAAGGGTAATTTGGAATTTTTGGTTAATGAGATATTTGTGATTTTTGAAAATTGGATGCACATGCTTTGTGAGAGGGCGATGTGTAAAAACAAAGAACATTCTAGTCTTAATTCATGAGGGAAAATGGTTAATGAATTTTTGGATTTTTGTTTGTGATAAAAATGAGGAGAAAAATGATAAAATGAAATATGGTAAATAAATAAATAAATGTGAAAAATGAAATATTTGGGGCTAGGGGTAATAAGCTCATTTTTTGGGTTTTATGAGGTATTGAAATTGGTTTGTATAAAATGTGAAAAATTTGAAAGAAAAAAATGTTACTTGTTCTTGAAGAAAACTAATTTAAATGATATATAAAAAATAAAATGTTTTTTTAATATTTTATTTAAAAAAGAATCATCAGAGAAAAAGAACAAAAACTCATAGACAAAGATAAAAATTAAAAAAGGTTAAATTTTAATGTTTCTTGCAAATGAAGAAATATTTTTTTGTATTTTTTTGAAAAAGGGTAAAAATGGAAATAAAAAGTATATTAGATAAAACACTAGAAAAAAGAATGTGTTGGGTACAAAGGGAATTTTAAAAAAAAATAATTGGTGACTTATTAAAATGCAAAAGATCAGAAAATCAATAATCTAAAATTAAATGAAATAAGCAGCGTAAAAGAAATTAAATACTATTTTTTGGCTTTTTTGATTTAAAGAATAAAATAAAAATAATAAAAAAAACAAATATGATATTTATGAGAAAAAGAAAATAAAATTGATGAGAGTCAAAAAATGGAGTATGACACTAGCGTACGTGCAAAGTACTCATCAACACCTTCAACATCTTTCATACCCAGAATTTCAACACCTTCGTAAAGCTTGTAATTGTGCACGTTTCACCTTTGTAGAACCTTGATACTTTCTCTTCATGTTACGGTGGTTATTAGCTGAAAAACCATTATAATAGTCAAAACGGCGATTTTGATCAAGGCCTAGGTATTGGCGCGATTGATACCAATACAAGAGTTATGAAGCGAATCAACTCATTATTATTCACACACCACAAGCCTTTATAGGCAATACAAGAGTTTGATTTAATGGGCCTAAAATGCAAACAAGCCCAATACAAGCTAAGTCCAAAAACTAAACATAACACTACTAACAAAGTGCAATGCAATAAAAAAAAAGTCAATAAGAGAGGGAAACAAACCAATAGAAGAACTAATAGAGAGACATTCAATAAGAAGAGAAACCAACATACCATTAAAAAGAGAATCAAACAAAGAAGCAACCGATTAAAGAAAAACCAAACCAAATCAAACATAATAACCAACGTAAAGAAGAACAATCAAAGAATACTGTATGTTGCCTTCATAATTCAATGCAAATTCAATCCATAAAGACAAGAAATAGTGAAACGAATTTAAACCAATAACAACAATCAAACAAAACAATGTTACCTTCTTAATTTAATTGCAAATCTATAAACAAAACCACAACCTTCATATCCAAATTACATTCCAAAGTAAAAAAAATTCTACGCGGAAGCCACAAAGACCACACACAGGTTCAAGAGGATCAAATCATGCTTTGGCACTATGTTAGAATAAGAGATACAAAATAAAATAAAAAAGATAAAAACGATTAGGATTCCAATAATATTAGAATAGTATTGTTTAATAAAATAAAGATTATAAAAGAATTTATGATAATATTTAATGGACTACCAGATTACTAACATAAAGCTCAATACTCAAAGTCCTATAATATCTAACACTAATTTCATACAGTATAATATATTAATCTTTAATTTTATCTTATGTGTGGTATGAAAGCTTAGTATTATATGATTTAGAACCTTGATTTTATTGTACTATATTTTAGCAAAATCAAATTAAATTAACTAATTTACATATACCGTCAAAGGATACCACATATAAATAATTACCTATACATGAGTATGATCTTGTTCGAGGCAGTTTTGTGAATCATAAACAAACAATAATATCTAACTAATTTTGTTTAATTTGTTGGGTCAAAAATTTATCTATTTTTTATGAAAATAGTTTTTCAATAATTAAAAGTAAATCTTATTGTTTTTTACATTATGGGACGTTATAGGATGAGAACAATAGTGTGAATTTAATTAAACTGATATTGTGGGGAATTTATTTTATTTTGATATAATGGCTTATGAATGGTTTAAGATAACACTGTAAAATAATTTATAATATTCTCAAATCATCAAAACGCATTGACTCCATTTACAAGGATAAATGTGACACTCTTAGAGGTTAGTTGTATAATTATTTATTCTTGGCTTAAATATCATTTTCGTCCTTGTATGTTTGCAAATTTTTGGTTTTAGTCTCTGTATCTTTTTTTTTTGCAAATAAGTCCCTGAATGTACAAAATTTGTTGGTTTTAGTCCATGACGTCTGCTACCGTTACAAAAAATGTTAATTTGTCAGGTGTTTGCACAGGTGTCCACTATGATGTTTCAAGTTAAGCTAATCTGGTCATAAATGAAGGATTGAAATCAAACTTTGGTGAAAATTGAAACAAAATTATGGTGTAAACATGCATTTTCTTTCTATCCTAAGTGTGATTTTGATCCTTCATTTATGATCGGATCAACTTGACTTGACACATCATAGTGGCCACGTGTGCAAACGTTTGATAAATCCATATTTTTGTAATGGTACCAGACAGCAGGGACTAAAACCAAATTTTTTTGTATATATATTCAGGTACTTATTTGCAACAAAAAAAGATACAGGGATTAAAATAAAAAATTCGCGAACATATAGGGACAAAAATAATATTTAAGCCTTTTTCCTTTTGTGACTTATTATTATATAATTTCATGAGAAAATTGTTGTCAATATTATTTACTCCTTTTGACTGCATAATGTTATGTAAGCGAGTCATTTCCGTAACAAGTGAGAATTGTTCAGTTTCTTTGTTTTCAGTATTTTTAGATACCATTGACGCATCTCTTAAATTTCTTAGTATACATAGAGTTTTAATATGATTGATTTGTAAATACTATCTGCATGAATTTTTTGAATTATTTTTGGTACGACAAAAATTATTGAAAGCTTCAGAAAAACTAATATATTGTTATACAAAGAACAAAATTTACTTTGAGAATATATTATATTCTTTTAAGTCTCGGGGAAATTTAATAGATATAATAACAAAACGAGAAATAAAATAAATATTGAATATATATCTATGTATTCTGAGACATAATTTGGAAAAAGAAATGTAGTGAAAAAATTATCCTCTTGAAGTGACTCAAATGAATTGTATTATTACTCATATTTATAGAGAGGGTAATCAGGCTGCATATATATATATATATTGGCCAACCACGGTTTATCTATCCCTTCCTTGGTTTTTTGGAATGATGCCCCTATGTTTATTAGTAAATGCTTGGTTAAAAACAAGTTTGGCACACCTAATTTTAGATATTGTTTTACTTAGTTGGAGTTTTGGCCTAGTCTCCTCCTTCATGTATTCATTCCCTCTTCATTTTAATAAATTTTATGGTGATTAGCTCTTTGATCTTTAAAAAAAAGCACAAATTATTGTAAACCGGAAGTTTACAAATCATATTAAGTATGTCTTTGGCAAGAGCGGTGGGTTATGGGAAAATTTATTATTATATTATTGGATATGTATTGAAGAGCCAAAAGATTTTTCAATCCAATAATTTGTGTTATTAGTTCCCAATTGAAGTTGAAAATTTAAAAAATTGGGCTTGTTTGAATGAGTTTTGCTTTTTAGTTTTTAAAATCTATTTTATAAACCAATTTTGGAAAACTGTTTTGAAGAAAAAAGTAATGAAAAATTTGTTTGGTAATTTTGTTTTCGAAAACTGTTTGAGTTTAGAAAATGAAAAAACTTGTTTTGTGATTTATTTTTATTATTATTATTAGTTTGAAATCTTAAACAAGGATAAGAATTATTAAGTGATTGAATTCAATTGGTTAACGTGTTACATTAAAATAAAACTTATTTAAGAAAATCTGAATTCAATTTTTAGGTTAAATAATTTTCAATTAGATTTTATTTATTTCTTAGCCGAACTTTGAGTTATCATGAGCGAGCTACTTCGAAAAAAGATTTTAAAAAAAGTCACATATTTTCTCTAAAAAAGTCACATAAAATAAATACCATATTTTTTTGTGATAATTTACTTTTGATAATTTTTTGTGATCATAAATTCATAATTATTAGCTTTATTATAATATAAAAAAATAAAATAAAAATACTGAAAGATAGGAAGAAGAAGTTCAAGCCTTAATGAAAGAGAATTAATTCATAATTATTGAACTTCAAGGACTACCACAGAAGAAAGAGAAAAAGCAGTTCAAACTTTAAAGACGTGTCATAGTATTTCAACCTCCACGAGCACAATTTTTCATTGGTAAATCTATACTATTACTGGGTATTAAACTCGTTGCACGACTTGATTAAATTTTTTATTTTATAATTTGTTTATTTAAGAAAATAATATGATATTTAATTTTTTAAAAATTTAATATTCATATTGATAAATGATTTTATTTTGGTTCTTAAATTTTGAAATTTAATTTAAAGTTGTGTTTAACTCTACTTTTTTAAGACTTAAAAGCTACCTGAATAACATATGAAATCAATAGAATTGCAATAGAAATCATTAGAAGCTACCTTAAAAGCTACTTTTTAAAACTATCATTCATAGTGTATAGAAATCAATAGAAGTGCAGCGGAATAGCGTATTATATTAAAAATTTGTTTTATTAATATATTTTTTCTTTTTTTGGGTTTGATTTATATATCTCTTCAAATTAATTAGTGTAATTTTTTATTTTAATATATTTTTAGTTTTTGTAAAAAATAGTGGACGATTTTAATATATTATCTACATTATCATTTTCAGTATCTCTTAATTCTCAATCTATCTTTATCTTAATTATAGTCCAATCTCTTTATTATTATTTTATATGAAAAAATGGAAGATACTTGTTTTGAGCTTTATAAGAATAAGATGACATGTTAATTAATTGTATATTCTTCTAAGTGAATAAATTTTCTATATCAAAGAGCCTTTTTTTAATAGAACTAAATACATTAGACTAAATATTCAAAGACCTTTCAAAACAACTTTGTCATGCATGTCTAAGTAGTATTTTAGACAGTTAAATATATTTAATTTGATTTTGTCAAAAAAAAAAATATTTAATTTGAATCTCTCTAAATATATTTCAAATTAAAATTACATCATTATTAAAACGATGCGTAGCAAAAATCAATATATATGTTAAACAAAGATTAAATCTTCATTCCAAAGTCACAATATTATATCAAAAAAGTCATTTTCACTGTGCCCGAATAAAATTGTCATATTGCTAGAACAAAACAATGAGATTATGAGTTTACTAAGCATGTGAAAGGAGGCTTAAATAAAATGCACTAAAAATGAAAATTTTGTTAGCTTGTGGTTTAGATCATGAGTTCACTAAACATGTGGAAAGAAGCTTATCATAAAGATCAATTGGATGAAGATTTTTTTATCCAAACTTGAAAACATAAATTGGATGAGAATATTCACAAGATAATAAGCATTCATTGACTAATTTGTGGTTTAAATTTAATAATATTAATTGGACTAAGTAGAAAGCAATTAAGCCACATTTTGTCTATTTTATATGCAATTTTTGCTCTATATTATGGATTTATTTTTAAGTAAATTGGTCTAAAATATTTATCGATTAAAGAAAACATAATATACAATATATATAAAGGGTCATTTTATCGATTAAAATTTAATATACACATTGATAAATAATTATTTTTTGCTTCGTAAATCTTGAAGTATGGTTTAAAGTTGTGTTTAGCCCTACTTTTTTAAGACTTAAACCTGAATTGCATATGAAATTAATAGAATTGTAATATAAATTAGTCAGGTGTATAAAAATCATTAGAAGTTACCCTAAAAACTATGTTTTTTAAACTATCATTCATAGTGTATAGAAATCAATAGAAATGCAGCAAAATAGCATATTATGTTAAAAATTTGGTTTATTAAACTTTTTTTTCTTCTGGGTTTGATTTTCTTCAAATTAATTAGTCTAATTTTTTATTTTAATATTAATATATTTTTAGTTTTTGTGTAAAAAAATAGTGGATTCTTTTAATATATTCTCTACATCTATCATTTTCAGTATCTCTCAATTCTCAATTTTCAATTTTTGACCTCTATTTTTATCTTAATTATAGTGCAATCTCATTATTATTATTTTATATGAAAAAATGGTAGATACTTATTATTTGCATGGGTTTTATTAAAATATACTTATATAATTTTGTTTTTTGTACAATACATTTCTGTTAATTGATTTTATCAAATTTAGAGACTGATAAAAACCATTTATAAATTTGATATAACAACCTTTGTAAATTTTTATTTAATACACATAATTTTATTTGAAATATAAGTAAAAACATATAAAAATTATCTAAAACATAATATAATTAATTATTAAATTAAATTTGTGTGCAAAATTTTCAAAAAAAAAACATTACGTTCTCTATGTGAAAAGACAAAAGACAATACTCCAAAATTCTCAAATAATCTGGTGTATAAAATATATTTTCTTTTAACAAATCAATTAAGAATGAGCGAGGAAAGAGTCAAAGTTTTTAATTTAATAATCAAAAATCATTGTATAAATATTAGCGTTAAAGATATATATTCACACAAACTATATACACCATTTTTCATAGACTTCTTGAATAGCAAGAATGCATGAAAAGTGAAAATAGAAGCCTCATAATTTATCCTCTTTTCCTAATTGACACGAAAATGATCATATCAATATTAAAGATTAAAGAAAATAAGGAAGTTAGAAAAGTATGATAACAAAGGTCTTGTTATACCATACGAAATTGAAAATGTATCACTCAAGAGTTGTTTGAAGAAAGTGACAAAGATCAAAATCTAAAATGTATACTATAGACATGCAGTAGTTGTAAATAAAATTATATATTTATACATACAACAGTTAGAGATAGAGAAAGAAAAAAAAAGTTCAAAGATTGGTATGATAAAGTTATTTTTAAATAAAATATAATAATTATTGTAAAAAAAATATATTAATTGAACAATTGAAATTAATTAAAATTGTAACTATCCAACTTGCAAATTAAAACTTTGCATCAATATACAATGAGTGAGTGAATAATCATAATTAAAGAATAAGAGTTAAGGAATAGTAAAAAAATAGTATTGCAAAGGTTTGTGAGTTATTTTTTAAATATCCATCTTTTATAATAATTTAATATCAAAATCATAAGGTATACCATGTAATTATGATTCATATTGCCTCTGGATTTTCTTCTTTTAGTATTCTCTTCTAATTATATTTTATGACTAAATTTGAAATATTATCATTACATAATATTTTATTTATCATTTTATTTTTCCATTTAATATTTTTATACTAATTTTTTAGTTTTACTTCAATAATTAAAAATTTAACAACTTTTATACAATTGATTATTAAAATGCAACCTTAATACAAACCACGCTATTGTAATTTTTTATTTAACTACACCCAATTTAGGTTTAAAACTAAAAGTATTAAAATGTGTCAAACTTTATCCTTCCTTCTAAACAAAAAAAAAATAAAAAAAATCTTATTATTTGGAAATACAGGTAAATAACACTATACACGAAAGACAATTCTCAAAATAAAATATATATCATAAAATATTATTAAGGTACCTTATAGTTAATCTTTTCGTTCTTGATTTATTCTCTTTATATATAATGAATTATTTTTTCTTTTATATTTAATTATTTATTAGAAGTTATGATGACAATGTTTTAGTAGAGTTTGCAAATCCTTTTGTAAATTTTATAAAAAAATTATTTATAGTAAGATGAAGTAGAACACAACTTTTTATTTTCTATATAATTATTATTTTTGTACTATGTAACCGACCAATTTATTACTTAAAATTTGTTTTATCATTTTCATTTTCATGAATGATAGTAAAGATGAAGGAGTACACATCTTATTATTTTATACATGATTATTCACATTTTCTCTTTATTATCACCTATTAATTTTGATTAAAACAAACACGTATAATTGCTTGATTCCAACCTTTCAATATTGTAGCATTCTTGTTTTTAAAAATAATTATTTATGAATTTGGTGACCATAATTTCTAAGAAGTTATACCACCAAATAAAATAGATTAATTTGACATAGTGCAAGATAACTTCTTAAAATGATTTAATTAAAAGAGATGATTGAAAACTTTTTTTAGTGTCACATCATCACAATAAAGGTATAGAAGCAGAGGAACACTTTCATAGGCAGAAACACAAACTATTCAAACTTAGGCACACATACAAAACCTAATAAAATTTAAAGTTAAAAGAATTAATTGATGTGACAAAATTATTTATGATTTAATTTTAATTAATTATGAGTGTGTGCCTATATGTAATAGATTTAGGGTTGTACCCATAGTAGAATTTCTCATAAAAGCAACTCAAGCTTTCTTTAAAGAAGTGAATAATGTTTTGTGTCATCGGTGATAGTTATAATTTACATCATAAACATCAAAACCATCCCAAAATGTATGTATACCTACATAATATATAATCCCTATGATTCCAGGTTTCAATAAGAAGTGTGGAATTAATTACTACAATCTTGCTTCCATACACAACATTCTACCATTACTCCTCCATTGTTGCTTAAGAGCATTGCAAAGAAACTCTTGTTGGATAGAAAATATTAGTAGATAAAGAAAAATAATAGAACAAATAATTTTATAAGTGCAAACAATAAGTGAGAAGTTTTAGCATGTTGATATTTTACCACAAACATAATTCAATTCTATAAGACATAATTTACGGTTAGTAAAAGACATAATCCATAATTATTATGAATGAAAAATTTAGAACACGAAGTCAGAAGTTTTAGCATATATACAATGTACGAAGTGACATATATACCTTTTGTTTTACGCGAGTGATACCTATCATAGACATTAAACAGAAAGAAAAAGAATGTGCGAAAAATATAATATAAATATAATTTTAGTGTAGCAATTCTAAATATAACAAAATATTAGACGATAAATATATAACATTCCATCAAATGACTAAATCAATGAAAATAATTGACTTTAAAATCAAAACAATAGAGAGACATAGGTAAAAAAAAGAACACCCATTAGAGATTACAAAATAAGAATGAGATGAAAAATAATAGAAGTCTTCTTTATCCTCTTTACCTCATTCACATGATAGTAATATCCACAATATTATGAAATAAAATAAGAAAGAAATCTTAAAATTCTAACAAACAATAAATAAATAAAAGAGATTTGGTTAATTTAAATATATAGAGTGACTTGAGCTTCAATGTTATTAGGAAAGCAAATACAACATTTTAAGAGCACCATTCAGATAGTTGTTTGAGTAAAACGATGATGATCCAAAATCAAGTTCCAAATAGAAATTTCACATGCTCATGTATGAGGAGAGATTATACATAATGACATATATATAATAGTTAATTCACAACAGTTTTTTTTATAGTGGGATTGAAAGGTTAAGAAGAATAAAGAGTTTAAACAAAAAATAAGTACACAAAAAAAAAACATTAAAATGAGTGATTTAGGGCTGAGCAAATATGTTTCATCTGCCTGAAACCCGGACAATCCGACAAATATAAAAAGAAAACGGGCGGTTCGAAATGGTCCACGGGTCAATAAATTGTAATTTTCAGTTTCATACAGTTATTAATGGGCGGGTGCGGTTGTGCAGAATTTAATCTATCGGTACCCAGCCCGACCGAATAGATGACATTTTATTACTTGCTACTAATGTAACTAGTACTTACTTGCATTGGCTTTTGTCCAATCACACAACTTTTTAGAAAAGCAGACCTGCTACCTATCCATAGCTTTAGCTGTTTGTGCTTTCAATCAATAGCACTACCACCGTCTGACTCACTTATTTTCTTTTTTTCACTTATTTTCATTTTCAAGACACGTTGAAAATAAACCTCCCACATATATAAAAATAAATAAATAAATAAACATCCCACAAATTTCGGAAGTCCCTAATATGGACCAAAAAATAAGAGTCCATTGGTGGACCTGTCCAAATAACCTACTATATCAAGTCATCCTAAATTTAATCAGTAGTCTAATATAGTAATACTTTTGAGGTTTATTGTGTAGATACCAATCTTGAACTGATTTGTTTTCATGTTGCTTGCACAATACTGTGTTAATTTTTCACTAGATCTGTAAAGTCAATGTGTCCTCTCCGGTCGTTTTGGTTGAATAAAACAGAAGAAGTAATTATCTAAGATTTCTGCAATTTTTTTTTAAATAAAACTATGTATAAGTCTATTAAAATTGGATTTGAACAATCATATCATTCATCACTGTTGTATTTTATATATAACATTCACCATGAAAATTGAGAAGTTTGGTCATTATGTTAGTTTCCATGATTGTTTCGGAACCATAGCAAGAGAAATGCTAACATAGACACAAACCTAAATATTTTTTCTTAGGCACTCTCACAAAAAGTTACAAAAATTAAAAAAAAAAATATAAAAGTAATATTGATTGATGTGACAAATTTATTTTTATTTTATTTTATTTGATTTATGTGTGTGCCTAAGCTTTATGTTCAAAAAGCTTGTGTCTAGGTAAGAGTTTCCCCCATAGCAAACTGAGATCCAATAGAAAGAAAGACTGTGTGCTAACATAAATCTAACCATTGAACACTTTTATGACTTTAGCAACTTAAGAAACCCAGAAACATCGATTTCCATTTTTTTTCCATCAAATTTACCAGCCACAATGACCTTTTGTTGTTTGGGATCTTGTCAGATTGCAGAGAGAATCGGTGAGAGGAATGAATAAGGGTGTTTTAGAGGAATTAATAGAAAGACAATCTTTTTTTGTTTTTTGATTATTTCCTGAAGATAGTCTAATAAAACCACTAAAATTATAGTAACCGGTTGTAGCAGGTGGCTTGGATTGGTTCACCGGTGGACCCTTATTTTTGGGTCCATATTAGGGACTTCCCACAAATTACTAATAGTAATAAATACTACTAATAATTACATTCACCTACTACCAATTAATTTTCTTTCAGTTTTACTAAGATTACAACTTCAAAGACTTCTTTGAGAGAAAGCAACACCATGGCAACACTTTACTTGTGAGAGACTTACACTACATTCTTCAACTAACTCTAAGAAGCCCAGATCAAAATTTGAAAGGCATGTATGATCCATCATTCTCTTCACTCTCGTCTGTTTAGAAAGAACAAACAACAAACCTTCTTCAATCCAACTCATCACTCTATCTTCACTTCAATTTTTTGATTCACTGTGTTTTTTTCTTTTCTATTTTCGTTACTATCGAAGGCTCTTCTCTTCTGTTTTTGATTTTTCCCCTTTTTTTTGTTTTTGTAAAACTAGTTTTTTATACCCGAATCAACCGATCCGTGTTACCCGTGACCCTTGTAACCCGAGACCCGGTAAAACCGATGTAAAGTTTGGCGGAATTGGGCCAATATCATGTGTCATCGGTTTCATATGATTGGACAAAATTGGAACCGAAACCGACCGCACCCGACCCGTTGCTCAGCCCTAGAGTGATTTTTCACCTTTCATAACATTTTTTTTTTTATAATAATGTTAGTTAATTAATCAATTCAATTAATTAATAGGTGAAGGAAACCAAAAGAATGCAAAAAACTCAAAATAAGTACACATAAAAACATTAAAATGGACGATCCTTCACTTTTCATAACATTTTTTTTTATAATAGTGCTAGTTAATTATAAATGACACATAAGCAATGAAGTTTTCTAGTGATGACATATAAGCAATTAAAAGATTTTGTTATTTTAAAGATAAAAATGACACATAAGCACCAACTATTGCTTAGAAAAAGGAAAAATGGGAGAAGCTTTATTAGGCTGACACATAAGCAAATCAAAGTTTGATTTACATATAGTATATATATAGATAGATAGATAGATAGATAGATAGATAGATAGATAGATAGATAGATTATATGTCTTCCTCAAAGTAAAAATTACATTTGACGTCCTCACGTTACTTCTCAATGAACAAATTCATATGTGGCACTATTTTAATAATGTGGCGTCTATGTGGCACCTACGTGTCTTCTCTTTACGACTTAAAGGGACACGGTTCAATCCCTCCTGACAACAAAATATTAATTTTATGATTTTTTTTTTTTTGTCTTTCTTATTTTGCCTTGCTTTTTATTTATTTTTACCGATTATTAAATCTATTGTGAAACAAAAAAATAATATAGATACTATGATTGAGATGAATTATATAGGATAAGTATAAAAAAGAATCTATTGTCAAACAAAAAAATAGAATTGCCTTGATTTGTTTTTTTTTTATACCTATTATTCAATGTATTGTCCAAAAAACTAATAACGAACCTTACAAAACAAAAAACAAACAAAAATTAATTAAAAGATAATATATATTATAGTAAATTACATTACCCTCTCTTGAGAGGTGTTTCAATTATATTACTCTCCACTCTTATGTTAAAATATATACTTTCTTTTCCTCTTATACAAAATATATTAGAGAAAATTACTCTCATCTCCCTCAAAAGAAATTTGAATTCCATCCCCCTTCCCTCTAATATTAAAACATACACTTTCCTCTTTTAATGAAACTTCATTTTAACTTTTTACACGAGCTTTATTAATTCTTTACGCAATTAGAAATAATTCTCTTCCGTTAGTTCATATGTCTTTCAATATTATAATGGAACGTTTTATAAAAATAATTAAGATGTGAGACCTAAAGTTATGTTCATGTTGCTTTGTATATTACACGAGTTTGATTTAGTTCTTCATACTATAAGAAATTACTCTCTCCTATTAGATCAAATATCTCTTGAAATTTTAACCAAATATTTTACATATATAATTAAGACGCGAGACAAAAGATTATAGTCTGAATTGTCTTTACTTTTTACATATGTTTGATTTAATTCTTCACACTGTAATAGATTATCCTTTTATGTTAGATTAAATCCTTTTTGATATTTTAATTGAAAATTTTGTAAAAAATTTAAGATGTAAGGCCTAAGGTTATAGTTTCAATTGTTTTTCTTTTTTTACACGGGATTGATTTTGTTTTTCACACCGCAAGAAATTACTCTCTTCTATTTGATCAAATTCATCTTAAAATTTTAATTGAACTATTTGATCAAGAAATGCCTAAGAATGTTGTCTCAAATATTTTACTTTTGACGGCTTCATTTATTTCATTACGCCGTAAGATATTATCATCTTCCGTTAGAATAAATTTCTCTGAATATTTTAATTGAAGTTTTTACAAAAATAATTAATAATTGAGACATTAGGTTATGATATCAATTGCTTTACTTTTTACTTGGGCTTCATTTAGTTCTTCAAGTCGTAAGAGCGACTACCCTCTTTCATTGGATCATATCTCTTTGAATAATTTACTGGAACATTTTATATAAATAAATAAGTAGTAAGGTCTAAGGTTATGGTCCAGTTGTTTTACTTAATAAATAAGTAGATTGATTAGTTTTTTACACCGTAATAAATTACTCTTTTCTGTTTTTTTTTTTAAGCAAAGGAAGAGAAAGCAAGGTAGAGAATAGGAAACATCCCAACTAGGTTGGCACCTTTCCTTAAACCCTACCAAGATGCTATCTCCCAAGTATTATTAAAGTAAAAATAAGAGTACAAAATACAAGCAAACTTGGGGGGACTAGGCCAATACCCAAGTGTGGAGCTAACAAAATACAACTGCCTCGTTAAAAACCTTATCTGTAAAACCCAAAGGGAAAAACCAGGTGAAAGAAAAAAGAGTGCAGTGCTCCCAAAAAAGTTACAGTGAAAATCACCAACCCTAGTAAGAGAGGTAATAACGAAAATTAGGATAACCATCAATATCTCTAGATAAATACTCATTTATAATGTCTGGAGCAACCGTCCAATGGAGATACGAAGCTAAAGAAAGACCATGATTAGCTAATGCATCCGCCACTTTATTCCCTTCACGATAAATATGAGAAATCACAAAAGACCGTCCATGGAGCATAGCTTGAGTGTTCTTCCAACGAACACGTAAAGACCAAGGAATAGAGGAAGCCTTCTTTTTAAAAGCATCAACCACAAGAGTAGAGTCAGACTCCAACCAAAGGTTGACCCAGTTATTATGATAGGCTATTTCAATCGCACGCATCGCCCCACAAAGCTCAGCATGAATTGAGGTAGCTTGCCCTAACAGTTCAGCAAAAGCAAGGAGAAAGTTTGCATGGTGATCCCTAAAAACCCCTCCACAAGAAGAGGAGCCTGGGTTACCTTGAGAGGCTCCATCAATATTACATTTGATCCAAGATTGCAAGGGAGGGTGCCAAATAACCTCTTTAACCATAGAAGTCTTGGGAGAGTGTAAGCCAATATCAAACTTCTTCAAAAAAATGAGATCCTTGATTGAGTTGGATGAAAGTTTAGTCGTGTGAGTGCCAAGTGCCTGCTTGAACCAATATAATAGCCGATCTCCAAGTGATGATAGTGTTAGCAAATTGAGCCTGGTTACGCGTGTGCCAGATGGTATTTAGCAAGTTAACAATGGCAGCATTGATAGATACTTTGCATTGAGGGGACCAGTTAGAGGAACTTAACTTCCAAATATCTTCCATGGAATTGAGTTGAATCGTAATACCAAGACAACCTGCAAACCATGACCAAAGGCACACAACAAAATCACATTCAAAAAATAGATGAAAGGAAGACTCCTCATACATGTGGCAAAGGTTACAAATAGAGGGAAGATGACAGCCCCTGCTACGTAGGTTATCATCAGTTGGTAGCTTGTCTAACATGAGTCTCCAAACTAAAAGAGACTTAGCTGGAGGAATGTCAGCACTCCATATGCAGCGCGTCCAGGGAAGCTCATGCCAGGCCTGGGAAGTGAACTTGTAAGCATCTTTCAAAGTAAGGCAACCATGCTCTGTGTGCTTCCACATGAGCTCATCTTGACACGATTCAAGGGGAAGAGCAACCTGATTCACAATGTTAGGAAGAGTAGGGGAAGAGATGGATAAAAGCAGCAGGGATACTCCAAGTACCATTGAGAATAAAGTCACTAACTCTGGAGGTTAACCTAGCACTAACAGCAGGAGGAATATTGAGTTGAGTAATCAAAGGCGCGCCACACGAAGGGTCCTTCCAAAAATTAATGCTGTCACCATCCCCAACTAACCAAGTGGAATGGTTCATAATATCAACAACCTCATTTTTCACACTGCTCCACAGGGAAGAGAATATATGATGCTTGATACATTGATTGTTCTTAAAAACCCTATCCTTTAAAAGTTTAGCCCAAGAACACTGAGAGTTGAAAATCCTCCAACAAAGGAAAAGGTTAGAGGCCTTGTTCAAACTAGTCAAAGAACGAATATTCAATCCCCCTTGAGAGTAAGGTCTACAGACTTTCTTCCAAGAGACAATCACAAGCTTCTTTTGATTCACATCCCCACTCCAAAGAAAATTACGAATTGTTTTTTCAAGTTGCTTAAGAAGAGCTGCAGGCCAAGAGTAGAGAGAAATGCTATAAATAAGCATGCTTTGGATCACAGATCTGATCAATTGAGCTCTACCTGCCATAGTCAAGAGAGAAGCCTTCCAGGAAGAGAGTTTAAGTTTAATCTTGTCAGCAATGGGTTGAAGGTGGTAAGTCTTAGGTTTACCCTTGAAAATAGGAACACCCAAGTAATTAAAAGGAAGAGAGCCAACTTTAAAGTTAAGGAGCTGCACAATCAAGGCTAACCTACCAGAAGTTATAGAGCCAGAGAAAATAGTGGATTTGGATTGACTCACCACTTGACCTGATTCTAGGGCATAATCAGTGAAAAGGCTTTGGAGAGCTTTTAGGCCAGATAGGTTACCTTTACAAAAAATAATGATGTCATCTACATAGAAAGCATGTGAAGGAACCTTGATATTCCTAGTGCCATGAATCTGAGAAAGTTTACCATCAACCACCAGTTTAGAAATGTTTCTACTTAAAACTTCCTCTGCAAGGCAAAAGAGAAGAGGAGATAGGGGGTCTCCTTGTCTCACCCCTCTAGAACATTTGAAGAAACCATGAGATTTACCATTGATAGAAATAGAGAGATGAGCTGAATGAAGAATCACATTAATCCAGTTGGTGAAGACCTCATTGAAACCAAAGCATCTCAGCACATTAATAAGAAAATCCCAATTTAAGGTGTCAAAAGCCTTAGAGATATCAATCTTAAGAGCAAGGTTACCTCCATAGGATTTATTGTGAAGGAGATTGGTAGCTTCAGAGGCAATACAAAGACAGTCCTTGATATTTCTGTCTTGAATAAAGCCATGTTGCTCCTCAGACAAAATAGAGGGAAGAACAAGAGCTAATCTATCAGCAATGATCTTAGAGATTATTTTGAACTTGAAATTAGCCATGGCAATTGGCCTATACTGATCAATAGAGGAGGCTTCAGGAGTTTTAGGAATCAAGGCTATGATGTTGGAGTTGAAGCCAGAGAGAATCCAACTAGAGGTGAAAAATTCAAGGACAGCAGCAATGACCTCTTGTTTTACTATGTCCCAATAGTGTTGGAAGAAGAAAGCTCCAAAGCCATCAGGGCCTGGAGCACTATCTTTGTTGAGAGCAAACACAGCATTTTTAATTTCATCCTGAGAGGGCAAGATAGTAAGAAGATAGTTGATATCATCAGTGATGGCATGAGGGATAACTTCTTCTGCAAGGAAAGAGCTCTGAGCAACAATGTTAGTATTAAATAAAGAATGATAATAATCAACAACATGCGCAGCAATGAGGTCCTGATTAACAAGGACATTATCTCCATCTTGCAGTGAAGAGATGTAGTTAGTTGACTGCCTAACTTTAGTCACTTTATGGAAGTATTTAGTGTTTCTATCCCCATGTAAGTGCCAGTTAAGTCTTGATTTCTCTTGCTAGAATAATTCCTCTTTACTAAGGGCTTCTTCATAATCTCTGCTGGCAAGTTTCTCCTGATTAAGAAGAGTTTCAGAGTTGCCATGCTGATGGATTTGAGCCTGAATTTGATTGAGATTAGACTCTGCAGTTTTCACTAACATGTGAACATTACCAAAATTGTTGGTATTCCAAGCCTTTAAATTATGCTTCAAGGTTTTTAACTTGTGACTAAGAATAAACATAGGAGAGCCTATGACCTCAGTGTTCCAGCTATCTTGAATCACTTCCTTACAACCTGGGTGAAGGCTCCACATTCTAAGAAATTTGAAATGAGAAGCAAAAGACACTTCAGAGATTTGAAAGTCTAACAATAAAGGATAATGATCAGACTTATGTTTGATGAGGGTAGAAACATTATTGATGTTGCAAAGGTCCATCCAAACTTGATTACAAATAGCTCTATCTAATCTCTTAGCAGTATTTCTAGAACCACTTCTGCCATTAAACCAGGTGAATTAAGTCCCCCCTTGTGGGAAGGTGAATGAGATTGTGAGTATCACTCCAAACTTGAAAGTCTTCCATAGGCAATCTAGCAGGAGAAGATCTACCTTGTTGCTCATGAGCCCCAATAATAACATTGAAATCCCCTAGGAAACACCAAGGCAAAGGATGTTGGGATTGAAGGTTGGAAAGAGCTCTCCAAAGCTGCCTTCTAGTAATATAACTAGTAGAGGCATAAATAGCAGCTAAGGCAAAAATTTGATTATTATAAGAAATAGTGAAAGCAACATATTGAGTATCAGAGTAGAGAACAGTAGGGGAGAGAGTAGTCCTACAAAGGCACAAAATATTAGGGGCCTGGTTTGAACGATTATTAACTGCAAAACACTTTAAGCCAAGGCCATGTAACCATCTTCTAGGAAGCTTGTCAATATCCATCCAGGGCTCAGATATCAAAACTAAGTCAGGATTATGCTGAATAATAAGTTTCTTCAAGGCTATTCTTGTTGGGGAGTTAGCCATACCCCTTATATTCCAATATAAACACTTCATTTGGAAGGCTTGGAAGAAGCCACCTTTGATCTGGTTGTGTATGTGTCTCTGTTGGCCTGATTCAATCTCTTTTGGGCTCTCTTCTGGCCTCTATTCATGACAACTTGGAATCCATCAGAAGGACCTTGACTTTCAGAGCTATTGTTAGCTTCCTCTTCCTCTGCATCTACCATATTAGCCCAAGATTGTTGAAGGAAAGTCATATCTCGTGCCACTCTCTCAGGAGTAATATTCACTCCTTCTTGGAATAAAGGGTGTTGTGTAGCATCAATGAAAGGGCCCTGGGAACTAGAGTCAGAGGTTTCTTCATTGATTTCTTCATCTATCTGCAGGTCCTGTGCTCTAGGAGAATTAACAGGACTTAATATGGTACCTTCAAATATAGCAGCTTCATTATTATCCTCTTGAAGATTCAAGTTATTAGAAGGCTCAGGGCTAACCAAATTAACTTGGTTAGGAGTTTGTGCATCTTCATTTGTGTCAGCAACAACAGCTATACCGGCTCCAACATGGTCACCTTGAGGCATGACCTGCTGAGTAGCCAAGGGAGGATTCTTGGCAATCTCTTGTTCTTTCTTATGATTGTCTTTGGCCTGTCTTTTATCAAATTCCTTATGTTTCCTTTTGCAATTACTAATGTGATGTCCAATATTCCTGCAGCGTGAACAAAAGTCAGGCACATGTTCATAATCTAATTCCACATAGAAGGTATAACCTTTCCATTCCACCATAACTTTGTATCTCAGAGGTTGGCTAAGGTCAACATTAACCAAAACCCTAGCATATTGCCCAAAGGTGTGCTCATGCATGGGCTTAGCAGTTATGGAATCCATACAAATAGGTGTACCTAAACTCCCTGCTATTGTGAAAAGGATTGTCTTGTGCCAATATTCCTGTGCTAAACCATAAATTCTCACCCACACCTGAGCAGAGGTATTTTGCTGCAGTTTAGGGTTAAAATCGCGCGTCCAAGCAAAGAGCTTGAGTAACCCTGGATTGATATTCCATGAAGGAACAGATCTAACACGCTTCACATCTTCTAAAGAGGAAAAAGTGAATTCATAATACCCTTTCCCCAATGAGATAACACCCCATCGTGATAAGTTTTTCCAGATCATTGATAACTTTTCTTTCAAGGCAGCTACTGTAAGCAGCGTCGCGCCCTTGGGCCAAATGACGCGTCCATGCAAATTATGCTTACAGGCCTTCAAACCCGCGTTGTAGGCCTCATCAGGGATCTCTATCGCAAGACCATCACCTTTCACCACTGGCTGCTGCAGCTGTGACGAAGGGATATCACACAAATTTGTTAGGGCTTGAGCAAAAGTCTTGTTTTGTTTAACTGGCACATTATGGTTATGTTGAGGTTCGTTAGACAGATCCAAGAACTTCCAAGGGATGTTAAAAGTGGACGATGACATGATGAGAAAGAGAAATCAACGTGAAAAAACAAGGATCAAGAAATTAGGGTTCGTTGTTCATCGTTGCTCTGCTAGGGTTTTAGTCCATACATCATTACTTTTTCCGAGAGGTAGTATTTTTTTCAATTACTCTTTTCTGTTAGAGCAAATCTCTCTTCAAATTTTAATTGAACTTTTTACAAGTATTATAAAAAAGCGTGACCTAAGATTATAGTGTCAATTGATTTACTTTTTACACGAGCTTGAATATGTTCTTCACACCTGTAAGAGATTATTCTCTTATGTTATATGAAATTCATTTTGATATCTTAATAAAACAATTTACAAAAATAATTAAAATGTGAAACCTAGAGTTATGGTCTCAATTGTTTTACTTTTTACACATGTTTGATTTAGTTTTTCATAATGTAAGAGATTATCATCTTCCTTTAGAACAAATTTCTCTGGATATTTTAATTGAAGATTTTACATAAATAATTAATAATTGAGACCTTAGGTTATGATATCAATTGCTTTACTTTTTTCTCGGGCTTCATTTAGTTCTTCAAGTCGTAAGAGCGATTATCCTCTTTCATTGGATCAAATCTCTTTGAATAATTTACTTGAACATTTTATATAAATAAATAAGTTATGAGGCATAAGGTTATGGTGCAGTTAGTTTACTTATTACACGAGATTGTCACACCGTAATAAAATACTCTTTTCTGTTAGATCAAATCTCTCTTGAAATTTTAATTGAACTTTTACAAGTATTATAAAAAAGCGATACCTAAGATTATAGTGTCAATTGATTTACTTTTTACACGACCTTGAATTCTTCACACCTGTAAGATATTATCCTCTTATGTTATATGAACTTCATTTTGATATCTTAATCAAAAAATTTACAAGAATAATTAAAATGTGAAACCTAGGGTTATGGTCTCGATTGTTTTACTTTTTTACACATGTTTGATTTAGTTCTTCACAATGTAAGAGATTACCATCTTCCGTTAGATCAAATTTCTCTGAATATTTTAATTGAAGTTTTTACAAAAATAATTAATAATTGAGACCTTAGGTTATGCTATCAATTGCTTTACTTTTTACTCGGACTTCATTTAGTTCTTCAAGTCGTAAGAGCGATTATCCTCTTCCATTGGATCATATCTCTTTGAATAATTTACTTGAACATTTTATATAAATAAGTTATGAGGCATAAGGTTATGGTCCAGTTGTTTTACTTATTACATGAGATTGATTAGTTTTTCACACCGTAATAAATTACTCTTTTATGTTAAAGCAAATCTCTCTTGAAATTTTAATTGAAGTTTTTACAAGTATTATAAAAAAAAAGCGAGACCTTATATTATAGTGTCAATTGATTTACCTTTTACACGAACTTGAATAAGTTATTCACACCTGTAAGAGATTATTTTCTTATGTTATATGAAATTCATTTTGATATCTTAATAAAAAAAAATTAAAAAAAAAATTAAAATGTGAGACTTAGGGTTATGGTCTCAATTGTTTTACTTTTTACACATGTTTGTCTTCACACCGTAAAAAATTACTCCCTTCTATTACAACAAATTCCTCTTGAAATTTCACTTGAACTTTAAAAAAATAAAATTTAAGACACAAGACTTAAGAATACAGTCTCAATTGCTTTACTTTTTACACGATCTTTATTTATTTCTTCACAACTTAAGAGATTACAATTTTCTGTTAGAATAAATTTTTCTTGATATTTTAATTGAACTTTTAAAAAAAAACAATTAAGATGCGGGACATAAGGTTAATATCTCAATTACTTTACTTTTTACGCGGACATATTTAGTTTTTCACGCTGTAAGATATTACACTTTTCCGTTAGTTCATATCTCTCTTGAAAATTTAATTTAACATTTTACAAGAATAACTGAGATGTAAAAGATTACGAGTCTTATTTTTTACATAAGCTTAATTTAGTTCTTCACACTGTAAGAAATTACTTTCTTATGTTAGCTAGATGTGATCCCTCTTAAAATTTTAATTGAACTCTTTACAAAAACAATTAAGAAGACCTAAGATTATGATCTCAATTGCTTTATTTTTAAACACGGGCCTGATTTTAGTTCTTTCTACCGTAAGATATTAACCCTCATTTGTTAGATCAAACTCCTTTTAATATTTTAATTGAACATTTTATTAAAATAACTAAGATTCGAGGTCTAATGATATCGTCTCTATTTCTTAATTTTTTACGTGAGTTTAATTTAGTTCTTCACACTTTAAGAGACTACGCCTCTTCCGTTTGACCGGATATCTCTTTGAATATTTTAATTGAACATTTTTACAAAAATTAATAAAGATGCGAGGTTTAAAATTTTGGTTTCAATTATGTTTTACTTTTTACACAGGCTTGATTTAGTTTTTTCCGTTAGATCAAATACATTTTGATATTTAATAGAAATTTTTTACCTAATAGTCAAGATACAAGGCTTAAAGTTAGATGCTCTTGAATGAATTCTTCATCCCCTAAAAGATTATCCTCTTCCATTAGAACAAAACTCTCTTGATAGATTAATTGAATTTTCTACCAAAACAAGAATAAAAGAAATATATGTGCATATTAAAGTCTAAAATCATTAATTCTAACAATAAAAAAGTCCAAAATCAATATATTTTTATGAGTGAAAGCTAACTCATATATAACGTGGACAATTTTTCACTTCTAAAATATTAATTAATTTCAAAATAATATATATATATATATATATATATATATATATATATATATATATATATATATAACATATCCTATTAGAATGATATCTTTATATGAGAATGTGAGAATAAATCTTAACCATTAGATTAAAATAGATAAGATGGATTAAAACATTGAATTAAATGAATTTTTTTTTCTCTTTCCCCACTCATCCTTCTCACTGGCACTGCATCTTTGAGTCCCTCTTGCTACGAATCTCACACTTCCGCCCTCTCATCTTCACGTTGCAAAACACCCTTTCTGCCTTGCACTTCCAACAACAATTTCTAAGTTCACTAAGAAAGAAAAATGTCAAACTTTGTTGTAATTTTATATAGAACATGTTTTTTGCTTTAAACACATTAAAACAAAAACATTTGCAAGATGTTTCAAGAACTGAGATGCTTTAAACACCACTACCAGCATGCAAATTCCACCGCCCTTATTTTCAAACCAAACCTCCAACTCAATTTTCACAATAACCATTTAAACAATTCCATTTTGGGATTGGGAGTGAAAGGGTTTCATTGCCAATTGCTTGTGGGGTGAAAGAAAGGTTTTTTTTTTTTTCCTAAATGAATTTTGAGGTTTCACCTTAAAAAATCCCAATTTATTGGTTGTTGAAACCCCACATGGATTGAGAAGGATGAGATGATTGAAATAAAAACATATAAAAAAGAGGGAGAATATGAACAAATAACGCAGAGAAAGAGAGGGTACGGCCACCGGAGGTGAGGTCGCTGCCGGAAGCGAGATGGTCGCCGGGAGAGAGGGAGAAAATAAACAACGCTCCTATGTTTTTTGCTGGGGAAGAGAGAAAGTTAGAATTGGAATGAAAATAACGTATGACAATGGTACATGGTTATCTTTTAATCTCAACCATTACTTTTAATCTTATGGCTCATAATCATTCTCATTTTCTCACATAAAAATGTCATTATCATATGATATATATATATATATATATATATATATATACAACAAGCATTTTTAAAATTTATAAAAAAAATTAATTTCTAGCCCGTGCTTGACACGGATATCCATACTAGTTTAAGGTAACCAAAGATAGTAATATTATCTTGGAATTTGTGAAATCAACATTTTAAAAATTTAAATTTTTGATTTTTCAATGCATACTTTTTCTTTTCTTTCCCTTTTTAGTTTCTTAACTAGTACCCCGGGGGCACTAGTACCTCGGGGACACTAGTTACCAAGACCTTTTTCATTTCCAGATTGCACAATATTACGAAACTGCCATTACTGAAAGGCCAATGCTATGGTGGACCACCTCATCAAGTGGTCCACCGTGGACAAGTGGTCAATACTACTATAACGAATACGAATTTTACAAAATCGACCGTTGGATTGAAAATTTATATCATATAGATCATCCATAAAAAAAATTAGAAAAATTGAAAATCATTTGATATGTTATTGAGATCCATAAAGATTAACGGTTTATTAAATACTGTAAATCTTAATGAGTCCCAAAAACATATCAAATGATTTTCAATTTTTCTAATTTTTTCTGTGGATGATCTATATGATATAAACTTTCAATCCAACGATCGATTTTGTAAAATTCGTATTCGTTATAGCGTTGGTCCACCATGGACCACTTGAATAAGTGGTCCATATTAGAATTGGCCTTAATGAAAATTGTACATGTTCTCTGTGTTTTCCTTTTCTCAGTTCAGATCCAAAACTACAAGCCAAAATGAAAATTGAAAATCAAAACATCTAAAATCTGTTATAGTTTTTTAGTTCTCAAAACTGATAAATAGAAAATTGTCTGTAAAAATAGTTTCTCAAAACTAAGATTACCAAACAAGTGTTTTAATTTTCAAATTTTAAAAACTAAAAAACTGTTTTTGAGAACCAAATCAAACAGGCCCTTAGTCTCTCACAATTTGAGAATGTATATATAAGGTAATATTTGTAAATCAATTCACCAATTATCATTTAGATATTTCGTGACTTTAATTGATGCATCTACTAAATGGTCAGTCAAATCACAACCAGAAGTTTCTGAAATTGTTTTCTCAACAAATTTGACAAAAAGCTCATTTTCTAAATATTTCAGAAAGCATTAGATAAATATCGTATGTTAATTTGTTCCTGTGTGGAACGTAGGGGGTATATATTGTCTGGTAGTTGGTAAAAATATATGTACGATAAGTCTAGTTTTCTGTGTGTTTGTGTGAGTTTTAAAATGCTTTTGGGGGGTTGTATTTATAGGACTATAAAGAAGCTCAGTTAGCTGAGTAACTTCCCATAATCCCATGATTCCAATATTGAGGGAAGTGGAGGGTTTACGTTCCCGTCATTCCATTACAATCATGGGTTTAGGTATATTATTCACGTGTGGCCTTTGGTAAGCAAGGTTTCTGGGCGTGGATTGAGAAGCGTGGATTTAGAGCTCCCTATGCCAGGTCGGGGCTAACCGTTTTCGTGGATGATGGGTCTAGGCGGACTTGCCCGGTACACAGCACCCCAAGCGCAAAGTCTTCGAAGAAGGCACAATGCTGATAGAAGCATTTTGTTTAAATTATCCTTGTTTGTGGGTATTTTTGGTAAGTGCTCGTAATAGTTTATGTTTATCTAATCATGCTATGTGTTCCTTCTTTCCTACTTTAGCCCCCTGAATGTGTTGGGCGGTTCCCTTTTTTAGGCATAATTTTCTATATTTATAGCTTCCTTGCTTGTATCCATAATTGCAATATTTCCTTGACGCCATGACACAATGAATTCTCATGTAGATCCCTTAATTGGAGTGTTGAAGTCTATGCTTCTTCAAGAACCTGAAGATCTAATGAACAACAATGAAGATTTCGCATCGGTTGTTACGGATCTTCGTGACTAGTCAACTGCCGCTAGAATTATGGGATCAAATGATTAGGGACTTCCCTTTCATTCTGTTAGTGGAGGAGTCGCGTTGTGACAGTCAGAGATCAACTGCCGCTATGTTTGACGAGATGTGGTTGGTGAAAGAGGGTATGCGGATGTACGAGGGAACCCTTGATGCTTCCTTTGATGAGGAATATTGATTGGCCAACAGGTTGCTAAACTGCAGGCAGAGGTTAAACAATTGAATAAGAGGAAGCGTCGGCTACAAAGGGATATTCGTGACAATATCGCCAAGTTATTGGAGAAACGTCGTACCTTACTAGAGTTGAAGGATCGCCAAAGGGTGTATGGCGAGATCGCTGCCAATATTGCTCATGATTTGGACGCTGCTCGAGAATACAAACGAAAGATCGATGATTTGTGGGCGGATGCACAGGATACCGCTGGCCTCCTCTGATAATCTTAGCCTTGTGTTGTTCTTTAAGAGTTCATGAATCTGGCTACTATTCTGGAACAAAAAATACTAGTGCTAGCAACTAGAGACGGTAACATCAGACACTCCTGGCACCTTAGCTTGTTAGAGACAATCAGACACTCCTGGCACCTTAGCTTGGCAGAAACTGAATAGTCTGATACTAGGAACTAATGGCAATAGTGTTAATTGAACGTAATGACTGCATGTATGTTAACCGGAACTTTAACTAGGGTACGTGATAACTCAGGGTAGGCTCCTGTAGGATGCACTAGCTAGGGTATTCTTGGTAACTTACAATGTATTAGGGTGAGGCCATTGTATCACCATAAAAGATATAAATTAATCTGTCGAACAATAAACTGAGTAGTTGTATTGTACGCCAATTATACCAAGCATGAATATGGGAGGGAATCCATCTACTTAACCTTTCCTTATCTTTCCGAATCACTTTACTTTTCTGTATAGCATATTGCTACTTTTTAACTAAAACCTTTTCAAAAGCCAAAGCGAATGCAAAACTAACAAACTTAAATAACGCTAGTAGTGCTTGGCACGATCCCTGTCAATTGGAACTCATTCTAAACACCTAGAGTGTGAATTATTACTCGACGACTTATTGGTCTACTTGCTAGGAAGGTAGTCAGGTCCACGGTTTTTTCCACATCCTGTTTTAGGTGTTACGGTTTTTTCCATAGCTTAATGAGGTTATATCCAGACTTGACAGAGTAAACTCTATCCTCAACGTGAGGTTATATCCAGACTTGACAGAGTAAACTCTGTCCTCAATGTGAGGCCACATAAGTTGGAGATGTTGTTTTGTCCATGATGAAGGGCCACCCAGTTATCTTCCCAAAGGTTAATAGACTGACTATTACCAACTTTCCAACAACTCCCTTTTTTTATAATTTCAACAACCTGGTAAATGCTTTGCCAATCATAGCTTGCATTCTTCCCTGCTGAGAGTGGAGAATGTCAGAGGTAGGAAAGTATTTTTCTTTGAGGCATTGGCCCAAGAGCGAGTTAGGGTTAGTTTGGAGTCTCCATACTTATTTAGCAAGCATAGCCTTGTTAAAGAGGTGCGTGTCTCGAACCCCAAGCCTCCCTCAAACTTTGGTTTAAAGAGCTCTTTTCTAGCCTTCCAGTGAAGTTTATGCTGCCACCTTTATTTCCACACCATAAGCTACAAATGGCTTTTTCAATTTGATCACACATACTCTTGGGTAGCATAAAACTGCTCATCATGTAAGTAGGTAGAGCTTAAACCACTGCACTTATTAGCACACCTCTCCCCGCAAAGGAAAGATTCTTTTCCTTCCAACCTTTGAGTTTACTTCCGACTCATGTATTTTGGAATATTTGTTAATGGCTTAATTATGCTTTTGGTTCCTGCAATTATGCCTCGTTTTGAAAAGAGTCCCTATAAAAAAAAATTGATTTTAGTCTCTGCAATATCTCAAAACTTTTAAAATAGTCCTTGACTTGATTTAGAGCTGACGTGACCAATTTTTAAATATGTTTTTGGTCCCTGCAATTATGTCTTATTTTGAAAAGAGCCACTATAAAAAAATAAAAAATTGATTTTAGTCCCTGCAATATCATCAAGAAATTCAGTCAATGACTATTTAAAAGTTTTGAGATATTGCAGTGATTAAAATCTTTTTTTTTAACAGGGTTTTTTTCAAAACAATGCATAATATCAAGGACCAAAAGCATATTTAAGCCTTTTTTAATTAATAAAAAATATTTAAGACTTAAATATGCTTTTGGTCCCTGCAATTATGTCTTGTTTTGAAAAGAGCCCTGTAAAAAAATTGATTTTAGTCGTTGCAATATCTCAAAACTTTTAAAATAGCCCCTGACTGGATTTAGAGCTGACGTGGTCAATTTGTAAATATGTTTTTGGTCCCTGCAATTATGCCTTGTTTTGAAAAGATCCCTTGTAAAAAAATTAAAAAATTGATTTTAATCACTGTAAAAAAATAAAAAAATTGATTTTAGTCCATACAATATCATCATGAAATCCAGACAGAGGCTATTTTAAAAGTTTTGAGATATTGCAGGGACTTAATTCAATTTTTTTTTACAGGGGCTCTTTTCAAAGCAAGACATAATTGCAAAGACCAAAAGCATACTTAAGCCTATATTTAATAATAGTTATAAATTGACTCACTTGATCATATATTGCAAACTTTCTATACCGTGTAGATTACTATTCATCCAACGCTCCTCTTTCTCTTTTGTTTATTGCTCAAAATTTAATCAATTGAGCTCTCTGAAATGTAACCGGTCCACTTTTCGATCATGTCATCATTTTTCATCAACTTATATCATTTCCCTTTTCAAAATTACTTCTCTCACTTTGTTCCACACCCACACATAACCTCGTTAAAAGTTGAGTAGAATTTCAATAAAAAACATTTGAAGAATATTAACGCAATTCAAGAAAATTGTGAAGACTATGAAAGAAGATAGTGAATAATGGAGAAAAAAAAGTGGGACAAGCGATCAAGTCATCAGTGTCTTAGTAATTTTTGTAGTGTTCTTATAATATTAAGTGATAGACATTCAAAGTAGTTCTGCTCTTTGTGTTTTATAGCTTCTAGGCCTAGTTGCTAGATTAGTGTGTTTTTTTTTTTATTGACTATTTGGTTTTGTTACTGTTTAAAGATTTTTGGTTCTTTGTATTTGTATTTGAATTTGTTTTTCTAAATAAAATTCGTTGATTAAAAAAAAATTGAACGAGAAACACTTATAAATAAAGTTTAGTAATGATATTGAACATTAATTCCTAATATATTATTTCATGGGAGATTAAATTAATATTTGAATTTTTGTCAAAAAAAATCAATATTTGAATTAATGTCAAACACTAGTTATGTCAGCGACATTAATTGTTCTTGTAAACCTCTTCGCAATGACATTTATGGCAACGGTATGCAACAACAATTTTTTCGCTTGGAAAAACACATTTTTTTCTAGCGACAATAATTGTTATTATAAAAAATACTAGTTATGCCAGCGACATTAATTGTTGTTGAAAAGCATTAGTTATACTAGTGACATTAATTTTTACTGCAAAACACTAGTTATGCCAGCGACATTAATTGTCCCTGCAAAACTTTTCGCAACGACATTTATACCAACGGTATACAACAACAATGGTGTCGCTTTGAAAATACCATTTTTCAGCAACTTCATATTTTCCTCGGCGACATATATCGCTGCCAAAAATATTATTTCTTGTAGTGCGTCAACCATTTTCGGCCGAAAATCAATACTTTGTCTTAATGTCTGCAATAAAATAATCAAACCAAATTCATAAGCATAGTAAGAAAAATCTTTAATTAAACCAAATTACACAACAATAAGCACAACAAGTGCCTAAGTTGAAAGAAAAGTAATAGCTACAGAGAAACAAACAAGCAATTATCTTACCCCTCAAAACTATGACATCCAAACCCACCAAAAACTAAACAATAACATTGCAAAACAATATATCAGTACCAAAACGCTGCATAGGACCTAATCCAAATGACCACTTTGCTTGACACTAGATCATCAAAGCTAATAGGAGAGCAACATTCAAACCAAAGCAAAGGGAACAACGAATCCGCAGCGTCAGCATACTAAAGGGCTTCAAATTATCTTATTTTCTTACATTATTAAGTAAAGGGCTTTGAAATTACGCATTTTGGAGATATATATTCTTAGTTATGCACTTTGTAAAATATGCAATTGAGATATATTTTAAGAGAATGTTTATAGTTTTATACTTTTGAATTCTTGACATATACTTTTAAGACACTTGTTAGCAAGATGCTAAACATAATTTACACACCAAATTGTTCGTATTTATGTATCTAAGTACTTTTGGATAGATATATCTAACTTGTTAATTTGTGAATAATTTCATTTGTGTTTTAGAGTTCATTTAATGTTCTTAAAACAATTATCCTATCTTATTGAGAAAAGCTTTAAAATAATTATGTTTTCTATTACCATTTAAAATAGGTCTATTTAAATTTTTTGAATTAATATTTATACTGAAAATCCATTTGGAATATGTCCATATATGTGATGATGACAAAATCATTAATTTCTTGTTTTTGTGGAAAATTGTTAAACCCCTCACAATAATTTATTAAATTTTTGCACTTGTGTGGAGTGTTTTATGAGACCATTGTTAATGTTATGTCGACCGAGCTTAATTTGGGAATTTTTCAAAGGTGTACAACTGATGCATGATCGTAGATTTGTATTTGTTTGATGGACCACTGATGCAAGTGCAAAGGGAATGCAATTGCAACAATCCAATTCGAGTTTGGATGGACTCCAGGAAGAAGAGATTAAGAAGCAAACAACAAAAATGGAGGACAAAGTCCAATTTTTTGATGATTTTTATGCAGTCATGGTTGCAGTATATAAACTACAAGTGCAGTAACTAACTTTGCCAAGTGGCAAAGGATCCATAATTCAAAGAAATAACAAACTCGGCAGAGAGAAATGAAATCTAACAAATCCTATCAAAAGGGAATAATCCAAAAGGAATAGAAGCTTCTACAATCATAAGCAAACGCATGACTTCATTTTACGTAGTCATTTTGCCAAGTTGGTTTCCTTGTCACACGTTTCATTCTGCATTTGATTTTCTTTGACTTGTATCATTACCCCACCCTTCAAAACTAACCTTGTCCTCAAGGTTAAACCGTGGAAAGCGTTGCATCAATGAATTGACTGCCTCCCAAGTAGCTTCATGTGGTGTAACTCCTGACCAGTGAATTAATGCCTCGCGTATAGGTCCAGAATTGGATGGCACTGTGCGGAAAGATAAGAGGGTCAAAGGTTGCACCTCTAACAATGGTCCAATGACTTCGTAGTCCAAGTCAGGAATAGTACCAGGTGGCTGCCCCTTGAATGGTTTGAGTTTGGAGACGTGAAATACCGGGTGAATGCGAGCAACAGGAGGCAACGCTAGCTCATATGCCACTAAATTGATAGCCTTGGTAATCTGAAAAGGCAGAAAAAAAAAAAAACGGGGAGATACCTTTGGGGAGCATCGAGGACGAACTGTGTTTTGTCGATAAGGAGTCAACTTCAACCACACCCAATCACCAACCTTAAACTGGCGATCCTGTCTGTGAGCATCAGCTAAGGAACACATACGTAACTGAGCCTTACCCAAGTTAACCTTCAAGAGTGCCAGCACTTGCTGTCGATGGCACAACAACTCAACTAGTGAAGCCACATTGGTAGCACTGTCAACATAGGTTCGAATGGAAGGGGTGTCCTCCCATTAAGGGCCTCAAAAGGTGTCATACGAATAGCGGATTGATAGGTAGTATTGTACCAATGTTCAACAAGTGCTAAAAAATTCACCTACAGCCGAGGCATGTCACTAACAAAACACCTAAGGTATGTCTCATGAATTCGATTGGTAACCTCAGGCTGCCCGTCTGTTTGAGGATTGTAGGAGTTACTGTAGGCTAACAGAAACATCTTTCTTCAAAACTGGTTGACAAATAGACGATCCTGATCGCTAACAATAGAAAGGGGCATGTCATGAAGCTTATAAACCTTTGATGAATAAAGAAGCGATGGTTGCTGTAGAGAACTTGGGGGGTAGTGCAAAAAAAATGAGAGTACTTAGTCAACCGATCAACAATCACCCAAATAGTTGTTTTACCATGCGATGCAGGCAAGTGAGTAATGAAATCCATACTAATATCCTTCCAAACTCTTTGTGGAATTGGTAAGGGCTACAAAAGTCTGCTCTTTTTTTGTGTGGAGTAATTACTTTGCTGACAGACAATACAATTACCAACAAACTCATGCACGTCGCGCGCCATGCGAGGCCAAGCAAAATATGCAGCTACTCGAGTAAGGGTCCCCTTTAGTACCCCGAGTGTCCTCCAGCAGGAGGGGCATGAAATTTTTGGAGCAATGAAGGACGCAGTTGTGTCTCCAAGGGCACAAAGAGACGATCCTTAGAGTATAACTAACCATTGCGCACGGTGAAGGTAGAATTACCCTCTAAGGCTTTGGCAAACAACATTTGACCAACCTGATGAGTCTGATAAAAAACTTGCAATTGCTCAAGCAAGTTAGGTTGGCACTGTAAGACCCGTAATTCCACGGTACCTTTTGTGTGAGGAAAATAAGTAATGGCTAAGAATATTAGGGCTTCTGTTAAGTTGTTTTGTGAGTATCGTCGCAATAACAACATTTTTGCTGAGTTGGAGTCTGTTTTGTGCTCGTGTGCAGGAAAAGCACAGACTTTCATTTCTTAGTCTTTATTTACCTATGAGAACGTTTCTGTGTTTTCAGAATTTCGAAATTCGACTTTCTCCGCTTTTTGGAAAAACGAGTAGAAAATCATACCCGCTGTTGGAAAATTTACGGTTTCTGTTTTCCGTCGAATTTTAATTGAAGACTTTATTTATCGAATGTAATGAGAATTTGATCTCATTATATTTTTCCGAGCTTAGGAGCGAAAATTTATTCGGAATAAAGTTTATTCAAAAATGTGTGAATTGTTTTAATTAAGTGGTTTACGGTAGAATTTTTCTGTTTACGTAAAGTTTATCGGTTTGCGAGATACGATTCGTTTAGGCACGAGCGCGGGAACTGAGCGAACACTAGATCTCAAAATATC
Organism: Trifolium fragiferum; assembly: GCA_954870985.1. NCBI lineage: Eukaryota > Viridiplantae > Streptophyta > Magnoliopsida > Fabales > Fabaceae > Trifolium > Trifolium fragiferum. The sequence continues at coordinate 50,745,159 of OX940789.1, forward strand.
TAGATATTTAGCTAGGATATTATTATTATATTGTTGTGAGTAAATGAATGGAGGGCTAGGATTTGCTCAATGAACTTTACACTATTCAATACAATGGCTAGTATTGAACCTTAGCAAAATCAACACTATACGATCAAAGGGCTAAGATTAGATTAAAACCTTCTATGTAAGATCAAGTGGCCATGATTGATACTTGGTGGCCAAGATTGGATGAGTGGATAGGGTTTAATCATGCAACCTTTACACTATTTGATCTAGAGGCTATCATTAATCAAGATCACCATAGATAGGATATTATGTCACATTGAATCAAAGATCAAAATTTGATATATACTCCCTCATTTCTCTCCCTCGGCCGAACCCCCTCACTCACCATAACAACTTCAAAAAATTTCATCTTCTTTCACAAAGCTTTGAGTTTTGCTTGGATTGGATCATAGAGCTTGCTAGGAATCATGTCCTCTTAAGGTAACTAGCCTAATCTTCTTGTTGTTAGTTGATTTTCTTCTAGAGTAAGTTTATGATTTTCATGTTCTTGAGAAGAAAATCTTTAGATTATGCTTTTAATTAATTTTGTTTGCATATAAGTTGTAAAGAGAGTTTTAACTAGTGAATTTAAGTTAAGTAGGTGTTGATTTTCATAGTAATTTAAGTTCTAACAAAATCTTGAGTTAGGGTTTGATGAGAAGATTTTAAATTGATCATAATCATGAGTGTTTGCTTTGTGATTTTAATTTTGAAGTTAGATATCAGCTTTGTGGCAAAATGGATGTTAGAATAATGAATTTGTTTTGTGAAACAAGAAAATTTATATCTTTGGTGTTCTTGAGAAATGGTGAAAAACTATTTTGATTGTGGATTGTGTTATGAAAATGTTTCGTTTGTCCAAATCAATGGGTTTGGGAACTAGTAGATTATTACTAGGGTTTTGTAATGAAAAATTTTGGGAGTTGGCCTTGTTTCCTTGTTTGGCCGTGGCTTTTGGTGGGGTATGATCAAGGGTTTTCAATTTTATTTTAAGTTCTAATTGGGAGGGCACAATCATGGTTTCAAAGAAATGATTAAATATGGTTTTGTTTGGAAATGAAAATTAGTAACTCGTGTTTGAGTAAACAAGTTAAATTGTAAGGTTTTGAAAAGTTTCATGCTTGTTTTGAAAAGGATTTGGATTGATAGGATAAGTTATTTTGGGGGGATTAAATGAATAATACTATGCTTTTGAAAATGGAAAATTTTGAGTGTTAGTATGTTTTGTTGTTTTTGGTCGTGGCATATATATGTATATGGTCATGAGATTTCAAAATTTTCTAAGTCCACAATGATAAGAAAATGATCATGACATTGGTGAATGATCATAGGTTTTTAAAAGAATGATTATAGGGTTTGTAGTTGAAAAGAAAACTTGTAACTTGCGACGCAAGAAAACTCTGATTTTCTTTGAATTATTTTTGAAGAGTTTTGATTTGTTTTCAAATGATTTTGTTGTGTGAAAATGATTTATTTAGGGTTGAAAACAATAGTGGTTCTTAGTATGCTTTGAAAACAAAATGAATTTCATATAGCGAAAATAGTGTATTTAACTTCGTGAATTTTTAATCACTATGGGGAGAACTCGAAATCACTATCCGAGAGTTTTAGAAAGTACCTTAAACTCTTCTAGAGTTTTGAGAACAAGTTTCGTTTCGATAGAATATACGAGGAATATTTTATTGATTGTACGCCGCTTAATTTTAGGTAGCACGAATTGTAGAGTTACACGAGAAAAGTTAGTGGAAGCTTGCCGAGGTAAGGGCACCTTTATTTCCGTCTTATATCGTTAATGATATGTGTGTATGCTTGGTGCTGTGATGTGATTGTGTGCTTGGAATGTATGTGTTATGTATTCTCGTGATGAGATTTTGTTACCTACATGCTTACGTTACATATGATTTGCGAATATATGTATTAACATATGGTTATGATTACATATGCTTATATATGTTAATTGTTGCATGAGCATATATGAAACGTGTACGTCGGTTGGAGACTACACGGGGTTTGTCGGTTGGAGACTTCCATATATATATATATATATGTTACATTAGAAAATATATGCTCATGCATTTCATAGTCGTGTATGTCGGATGGAGACTGCACGGGGTGTGTCAGATGGAGACCACCTAATCCTGCGGGATTTTATTGAGTCGGTGATTGTCGGATGGAGACTTCACTATTGTGTACGTCAGATGGAGACTACACATTTAGTACGGGATGGACCTACGACTCTCTGCGGAGAGGTTAAATTCCGGAATTCATGCATGTGAAACAGTCCCGGTTAGGGTGATCACGATCATGTAGAGTCTGCATTGATAGTCTGTGTGTGCATTTAATTATATTATGCATGTGATGTGAATTTGCTATGTGTTTTATTCGCTTTTTCCCATACTTGTTATTTGTATTATGTGTTACATGTGGTGACCCTTGCTATGAATATCGCGGGCTCCTCCCATCCAGACGATGGACCCTTACACGCTGTCGTGGGTCGTGACGACGACGGCGAGTTTGTGGGATTTCAGTGATCGAGGAGTTGTACTTCTTAAGTTAGGTTGTGCGCCAGTGTGTTTTGTACACCGTGCTATTCTGGATTAGGCATTTGATCTGACTCTTTTGGATGAATGTATTCTGAATATTTACTTTTGTGGTTGTTAGACCCTTTGTCTTTAGGGCTGTAAATATTCAGGTACCACACTTTGCTTCTCTGAAGCACTAAATGTTTAATTAGCCCTGTTGTATGATTAATGTCGGCTCATCAGGAAAATTTATGCACGCTCTGTTTGTTTTAAAAAAAAAAAAATTAATGCCCCTTTTTGGACTTTGAAAAACGGGGTGTTACAGGCAGGACTGTCGCGGTGATTTTCGGACGTCAAACTATTGATTAACTTTGACTCGCAAAAATATGATTCACCACCGAACTTTAATTTATCCAAGGGAAGGGAAAAATATCGAATAAACCCAATTAAATTATTATAGATCTAAGGTTCGGGGTTAGTTATAAACGAAGGGAAGGTATTAGCACCCTAAGTATCCGTAGTACTCTACGGGATCCTTTTGTAAATATGCGTTTCGTGCTAAAATATTTTTTTGCTTGCTCGTAAATTGTTTGCTTATAAAATTGATTGATGAGGTGAAAAAAGAAATATTTTTGTTATTTTTTTAATATGTTTAATAAAGGAAAAAAAAAGTTAAGTTTTATTAATTTTGACATAAAACAGAAAGGGAAAATATTATTTTATTAATTTTGATTTGAGAAGATACATGGTCTTTTGCCTATGTACCTGTGAGGGATCAAAACCTCGTAGCTCGAGGTAAAAATTGAAAAGTGGTTTGTTGATTGGTTTTAGGAAAAAAGACAAGTCATCATCTCAAGTTTTAAACTCCTTTTTAATCTGCCACGAACATACTTTCCTAGAGAGTTTATAACTTTTTCTTTGTTTTTTGGGTTTGCCCCTTTATTTTCCAAAAAGAAATATTCATCGATTTTCAAATTTATATCATCCTTTCGTATAAAAGATAGGCAAATGCTAAGCCCCTTGAATAGTAAGTTTGCATAGAATTTTGATAAAAATATATAAAGTCAACGCATTGGAAATTGTGCTGTTTAACTTTTTGATTAAAAAATTTCTTTAAATAGTATGTTTAAAGAGTGCACCTGATGCACTGGTTAGCAAGACCCTAAAAGATATAGTGGTAATTTTTTATCTGAACCCCACTTTATCATTATTTCTCACTATCTATTTAATTTTAAATAAGTGTTATTTATATTATTGAGTTATTACTTTTTGATTTTTATTGTTTAAGTGCGGCGTTGTTTGACTTTATTCGTTGTCTTGTGCGATGTTTTTTGGTTGTCCTGGTGTGGTGTTTTGATTGATCAGAATGGCAGACCAGCTATTTTTTATTATAGGTTCTAACAATGAAATTGAGAGGCATGGATAGTAAGGGGCTTTTGATAGTTATCTCTAAGGTCAATTTTCTTTCAAGTAAGGGCCAAATTTCTTGTTAATGTGGCAAAATCGATTATTTCAACGGCGACATATAGTCGATTTTTTGTTCGAACACATGCAATTATCTTTTTTTCATAGTTGGATGTCATGAAAGACTATGAATCTCAAATTATTTTTGACCTTTTTTCATATGTGGAAGAATTTAAGTTGTTACTATATAGATTTTGGTTTCTTAATGTTATATTGTTGGCTGACAGTTTTATATATATTTTTATCGAGTATTTGGTTATTTTAGCATTTGGATGAATGAAATTTATTTTATTGTAAAAGAAATGTAGCGGTCATTATAAGTTTTAAAACAACCTTAAATGAAATAAAATTTGATGGAAAAAAGCTAAAAATTGCATCAAGATTAAAACTTTCATATCAAATAAAAACAGTAAAATTATAGTATAAAAAAAAATAGATTATTAATTTATCTATGAATATGTGTTAGTAGTATTCCACACGTTAAATTTGATACATATACCTATCTATAAATTTAGAATCATGTAGAATCACCCCATCTCACATCTCCGGACCGCCTCTGTGGCTCTGTCAAAACATAAACAAACAAAAAGAGAAATAGGAATGTGTATATATATTTCAAAAAATAAAATAAAATAAAAAACAATGAGTTTTTTTCTGACAAAAAAAAAGGAATTTGTATATGTGCTTGTGCGTATACATTATCAAGCAAGTGATCATAATGCTTTAGTTTTTCTCCATCTCTTCTTTTTTCCCTTAAGAAGCTAGAAAACCTTTCAATTGGACAAAACATATATAAGTGTCTTTAGTTCATATATGACAAAATATATAAGTGTAGAAGTTTGTGTTAGTGGCAAAAAGATATACATTAAATTAAAACATCTCTTGAGAATTTGATATGTTCAGCCATATTTTGATATATAATTCAAAAAAATCTCACTATATGAATAACAATATTTATTGGTGGATATTACTGACCTCATGGGATTATGTCTTTGGTGGAAATATAAACAAGGACATATCTAATAGCCGGAAATGGATTGCAAATAGTCGATTGTCATGCAGTCAGGGTGCAATCAATGCATCAGAGCCGTCTGATTAAAATCAGACGGCTCAAATTTAAATGCAGTATTGATATTTTAAAATGTTTAAAATTTTGATATTAAATCTAAACTGTTCGATCTTAATCAAATGATTTAGATTCAACTGAATGCATGCAGTAAGTGGTGCTGACTGCACCCAATCCAGATCCCTCGTGACCACATGCACACTACATTTATAATATTTTTCTGACAATGATTTCATCAAATCAATACTACTTATCATCACATGACGGTTGCACCTCTTTCATTAATATTAATATTCAATTACTTAAGTTGTATACGGAATGTATTGTAGCACCCTTTTTCATCAATTTTCATTTTTCAAACAAATAGGAAAATAAAATATGTCTTTTTACAATTTTTTATGCAATCATCCATGTGAGACTTCAAATTCATATTGAATTTGCACTTCCCTTAAGGGTAAGGTTAGGTTAGTGGTTCATTCATTAATTAACCAATACAATACAACTCAAGGGCAAGTGAGATTCTTTTGTTTCTTTATGTTTTCTAGAACTAGACTTTGACCCGTGCATTGCACGGATTTAGTTGAACGATAGATATACGATTTAAATTTTTATAATAAAAATTGCAAATAAGAAAACAAAATGAAATCTAAACATAAATATATTGAAATTTAAAATAGAAAGTACAAATGAAACTAAATAATACTAGTAAAGTAATAAAAATAAAGGATACCATAAAATTGAAATCATATAGAATCAAAATAATTTGATTCAAAAATGGTAGTACAAAATTAATTGCAAAATTGGCTAAAAGCCAAACAACCGAAGCAAATGTTTTAGGTTTTAAAATTTTGGGTCAAAAATAGTAAAGAAATCGGTATACAAATTCGATGAAACATTCTTCTCATACATTGTAATTGTAAGAAAGAGTATAAAATATCTAGGAAAGTATTCCAATATAAAACAAAGGAAGAATTGGAACATGTACAATGAATTGAAACAAAACTTACACCTACAATGTATTTTTTTTTTTTTGTACAGGAACACCTACAATGCATTAAAACCATCAAACAATGATGTAGTGGGAACAATTACATGTATCTATCTAAAATCTTCAAGCCAAAGATATCAATGATTTCATCCAAATTTCCATTATAATTCAAGTTATAACCGCACCATCTAAATCTATGATTTGTTTCTTCTTTAGGTCATTGCTTCTTGTACCAAATTCAAAGTTGAAAGCTTTTACCTATAAATATATGCAAATAATTTTGTATATTTCAGTCAAGAGCCTTTGAAATCGACGTGTAAAGTAGCCATTGAATCTTTGGGAACAGTTCCTGATATGCCAGTTAAGAAGAAATTATAAGCCACATATGTCTATAATATGTTCAAATAAGGAAAAATATTTCTAATCATATCACCTATTTTAAGCAATTTTTAAGATATTCAAAACAATAAGAAAAAAAATAACTATTTTCAATTCAAGAACCCAATTTGAACCTAATGAGACTTTTTGGAAAGAAAAAAAAAGAAGGAAAAACAATGACCAATTAGGCCATTTATAAACTTCAAATTTACAATTAAATAACATAGCAAAGGGAGAAAATTGTATATACAACAACTTAGAGGAAAACTTATAAAATTATCAAATAAAAGAGTGACTACAATATAGATCATTGTATAACACTTTGAGAGGCTAACGTAGTACCTAACATACGAAGATAAATAGCTACACCAATCCAATGAGTCAAACCCCTTTACTAAAAGACAAATGTGTATAAAAAATTTAGTACCACTAAATATAATTAACATTTGGAAGACTCCTACAATTAAACATTCATATATATATATATATATATATATATATATATATATATATAAAGCAATTACATAGCTTATCAAAAAATTTCAAATTAAAACGCCATGACATGTAAAACAAAAACATAAGAGACTCCCATACATATGATCACTTGGTGTTTTCAAGCTTCACAAATAGCATCTTCACAACTTTATTTAGACATTCTCTTATGCTGCATAACCTGCTATATATAAACAATACATGCATTACATTTACAAAGAGAGCCTTAAAAAAAGGTTTAAAAAAATTAATTTCATTATCACCAACTATTGTGGCAAAGAAATCAAATCAAAAGATAACATTTTCAATGAGTTTAAAATAGTTATTATCACATATTTAAAATAGATTAGAACTTCACCAACAATACAAAATTAAATTTCATGAAAAGTTTGTCATGAGATTATTAGGTCTACTACATTTTGTGAATTATAACAAACAATTAAGTTTGTATCAAATAGTGTTACTTAAATTCACACACCTATATTGAGTCGTATAAATTTATACCTGTTGCAAATGAAAGATGCTACATGGAGATCTTGGGAAGCTTTGTATGAGAACTGCAAAATAGGGACATATAAAAAAAATAATAATACAAATTAGTTGAAAACAATGCAACACATGAATAATCAATGAAATAGCCAATAATATAAACACAATGAAATATATGAAAAATCAAAAAGAAATAGCCTTTGGTTACTATTAGTTTCATTAATTGAGTAAACAAACTAAGCATGTTGGTAGAGTGACGAATAAACAGAGACTACAACCCAACCACCATAAAAAATCATACTTTTAATGCAACTTTTTAAGATAAAGAGGAAAAAGAGATAAAGAGCAACAAAATAAAAAGAATCATTCAACAAATATTTAGAGATGTATAAAAATGTAAAATTTTGTGTGAAGAGTGAGAGAAGAATTGCAAGCAAAATATTAAGAAAGATGAGAAAAGAGAAACACGTGAAGAAATAAATATGGACGAAAAGGAAAGAAAAAAACTGAGAGAATGAAATGTGAGAGTGAGAGACCGAGAGAGAAAAGTGAGAGATAGGAGAGAGACCAAATTTTTAGGAAAATAAAAACAAATAAATACTATTAAATAGGAGTTTAATTTTAATCTTTATAATTATGGTTGTTTCAAGGTAGATAAATAGCTATTCTAGAATGTTGCAGATTGCAGTTATTTATTATATTGATATTATATGAGCATTTAATTTATTGCATTATCAATGTATATATTGAGTCAACCATGTTTTTTTTTCCTTATTAATACTTCATTTTTTTTTTCGTTTTATTTTTCTTCCATTAAATACTAAGTCCAATGCCTTTTGGAAATATCAAAGTTTCTTTTTCTTTTTTTTTTTTCGGTTTTTCACCACCAGTTGAATCTAGTTCGGGTGTCAGTTCTGGCATTAAGTGGTTTCAGCCCCCTCCCGATCGCAGTTGTGGGGGATCGAACCGTGGTCCTCCCTACCAAGTTCAGCGCCAATCACCACTGAACCAACTAACGATTGGTTTTTTTTCTTTTCAAAATAGGCTAATTACACTAATGAGAGGTGTATGTGTATTTGAAATTCAAATTTGAATGTGTAATCGAACCGTGGTCCTCTCTACCAAGTTCAGCGCCAATCACCACTGAACCAACTAACGATTGGTTTTTTTTTTTTTTCAAAATAGGCTAATTACACTAATGAGAGGTGTATGTGTATTTGAAATTCAAATTTGAATGTGTAATAAATGAGACAGTTGGAAGTGGTCATTAAAAGAGAGATTAAGAGGGAAAAAATTAAGGTTAAGTGTTGTATAATTAGGGTTTTAAGAAGTAGCAAACTTTACTTTTATTAAGATTAATATAAGATAAGATTAAAATAAGATTAAGATTAAAATTAAGATAAGATAAGATAAGATTAAGATTAAGAAAAAATAAGATAAGATTAAGATTAAGATAAGACTAGAAACAATTCTTGTTATTGTCCTTGCCCTTACATTACCACATTTATAGGTAGGGTATCTCAAATTTTATTCAAAGTTCAATATATGCAGACACTTACCATAGTTCTAGCAGCATTTAAATAACCGTTGTTGAAAAAAATGTTCTAGTATGATTGAGCAAGACTTTTTAGATGATATAAAAATGTTCTAGTATGATTGAGCATTATTATTTATTTTTTATTTAAAACGACAAATAAAATAGAACGGAGTGAATAATATAAAAATATAACAAGACTCTTTTTATGCATATATAACACGACATTGAATTTTTTATGCATATATAACACGACATTGAATATTTAGATGATAGTAATTTTAAAATAAAACTTAAAAATGTGAGTTTTGACCTCGTATAGATTCAACTAAATATTGAATTTTGATTTTCTAAATAATTTGTCTTTAATTGAAATTCATTAATTTATTTCCAAATACTAAGCTTTAATTATTTTTTAAAATGTTATAATTTATTTACAACAATTATTGAACATTTAAATGACCCAACTTTCCTCAAATAAGCAATACAATGAATATAAATAACAGCAATAAACAATGCATTATTTAGGGGTGGGCAATGGGCGGGTTCGGTTCATAAAATGCATGTCTAAAGTAAACCGAAGAAAGAGATTAAAGGCCCATTGCCGACCGTCATGAGCAGCGGTTTAAGCGGTGGCGGTTTGAGCGGTTGGCGGATTGGACGGTTCGGTTAGTTCGGTTAGCATCTTCTCTATTCACGAGTTTAGTAGGACAATTTACCAGGAAAATATCAGTTGCTGCTCGCGTGAAACAATGGGAAACATGAGAAAGAATGAAACAAACAAATAGAAAAGAAGGATATTTGATGAATCAGAATCACTAAAAATACTTTGTTGTGTTGTTTGGTTCTCGTATATGGACCGCTGAATTTTGATTTTAAATTTGAACATATTAGAGTGAATTTTGTTGAATTATAAGCAACCGGAAAAGAAGCTTTGCAAGAGGAGAAGATGATGTTTTTAAAACTTTTTTTTTTCTTCATATCTATCTATTAATAATGGAATTTTTAGAGACTAGGTGTAGTGTAGTGAAGACCGAAGACTTTCTAGGTGTAGTGTAGAGATTAGAAGTGAGAATGTTACCGAGTGAAATGAAAGGTTTTTTAAATTATTTATTATTATTACTAGTGAACTCCAATTTTTTATGTATAGGTGACTAGTGTACAAAGAGTCAGTAAAACACTTTTTGTGAGCAATATAACTAATGTCCTTTAATCGGTCGGTTGTGAGTACCAACGGATTATTATTTTGGGAACCGAGACCGACCACTGGAAACCATATTTATTCTATTCAATTCATTTTTTTAATCCGAAAATAGCTTGAATTATCAAAGTATGTGGCGGTTTAAGTGGGTTTCGGGCGGGTCGGACCTGTTTGCTCATCCCTAGCATTATTGATCATTAATTATCAAGAAGAAACCCTTGTTATTATTATTAATGATAAAATTATTGTCATCCAAAATACATGGACACAAATGCTTGTGCTTAAAGACCACATAACAATTACTACTAATGAAGCAACACTTTGCATAAATATTATAATAGATAATAGATATAAACTAAACTAATAATATTATTGAGTATATGATATGTAGTGGTCTAAATCCAAAGACAAGTGGCTGAAACTTCATGGTTTCCAAAGAAGGGTAGTCTCTGCAATCAAGGAGGTGACCACATAAGGATCCATGTTAGAAGAAGGCCTTCTATCCTCAAAGTAACCTTTGCCTTCCTTTTCAGTGTCTCTTCCAACCCTAATAGAGCTTCCACGGTTTGCCACACCCTATACAAAAAATATACAGCATAAATCTTCAAGTTAGATATTGCAAATCTAAATCTTAATGATAGGTTAAGATGAAGGGTTTTTAATGAGGTTTTTAGAAAATGAAATCTATGTTTTCGCATATATTTGAAATTTAAAAAGCGAAAGAAAATAAATGTTCGTGTAACATTTTAACCGCACAAAAAATGACGTATTCCTTCTAAACCTATCAATTCGAATCTACCAAAGGAAAATTACAATTAACATCCCTAATTGTTTGCTAATCAAATTTCATTGAGAAAAAGATGAGCCGTTTTCGTTCGTATACTTGAATACCTAGTTGAATGTCACAAATTAATCTTTTGAAATACATAATTGTATTTAAAGAACTTACCCAAGTAAAGGTATTGATGTCGGCGGTTTCATGCTTTCCGGTGAGACGCCTTTCATTTCCTTCTCCATAAGCAGCAATGTGCTCCTTATGCCTCAATCCAAGCTTTTCAATGGCTTTCTTGATGATCTCATAGCCTCCATCCTCTCTCATTGATTTAGTGCTGGAATAACCAATACAAGTATAAGAATACAACTATATTTCAATGAAACTATTGAATACTATTGTCAATCGCAAAATATAGTGATTTTTCCTTAAAAAAAATTATTATGGTATATCACAATTGCAATTATACAATAACATTTTGTGCTATTGTATAACGGCTATAGTGCTATTGTACATCACAATGGCACAATAGCATATCACAAAACAATTTCAAGCTCCAATTCATCTATACCATAATGGATAGCGTCATATTGAATGAAATATCTCTATAGACTATAATATTACCTATAGTTTGTGTGAGCACCAGCTCCATTCCAATCTCCCTATTAACAAACAAATAAAAAAGTCAAAATAAAGAGAAAACAAATTGAAAAATACTAAGATAATCAAATGTTCTTTCCTTTTCAACTCTTCAACCAACACAAAAGTTTCCAACAAATTGAAAAATAGTAAAAACAAAAAAAAAAGGCATTCTAACCGGAATAGGCTTAGGGTCAAATGAAACAACAACTCCAGCTATCTCTGTGATCCTCTGTAATATAAAATATAGAATTTACATCAATATCATGTTTATTCACTCTCATTAATTATCTTAATCAAATATAATAATATGATTATTAATTAACCCTTCAAAATAAAAAATTACCTCTAGAATGTAACGAGCAGCCCAAATCTCATCTCCAGCAGAAATACCAACCGAAGGGCCAACTTGGAATTCCCACTATAAAATAGGTATATAATTAAAAAAATTAATTTTAAATAAAAAAAATAGTAATAAAAAAATAACACATATATGAATATTAATGTTACCTCTCTAAAATAAATAATTCATTTTATTTAAAAAGGAAAATAATATTAATAAATAAATCATAGGTTAATATTATGTGCACATGCATAATAAATTGGTTTAAATAAAATCATGTTATATATGTTAAATACCTGGCCAGGCATAACTTCTCCATTGATGCCACTAATGTTAATGCCAGCATAAAGGCATGCTTTATAATGTGCATCAACAATATCACGTCCATAAGCTTTATCAGCACCAATCCCACAATAGTATGGTCCCTATTCAAAACAAAATATTACTAATTAATTACACAAAAGAATTTAGATATTATATGAGGGAAAAAATGGAAAATAAAATTTATGTAAGGAAAAAGTATATGCAATAAAAGGATGTACACATATTTGCAAATAAAAGTAGAATGTTCAGTGGTAGGTGCATGTGCAATAAAAGTAGAATTTATTGTCACTAAACAAAATTTCCAACAAAAAGAGTTATTGACATTGCATTGTCTACTTGTAATAGTCATATAAAACCACTTTTTTGGCAAAAAATAATAATAAATTTTTTTACACTCAAATTTAATGTTTAACATTATGTAAATGTACTATGAATATAAACTACTTCATATTCAATTCATTCTTAACTATAATAAATTCTATAAAATCAATTCATTCAAAATTAATTTTTATCGCTGAAAAACCAAAGATAAACTAACGTACAAATGTTGCAAGCAGAAGCAATTCCAATTATAATACAATCAAATTTGTGACAGATAGGTACTAGTATATTTCATACCTGTGGTCCAGGAAAGCCACCAATAGGCCATCCTAGAGGCCAATTAGTATCTTTCTGTAATAAAGTATACTCTTGCTCAATACCATACCTGGTAATACAATCAAGAAATATTGATTTTCATTAATAATAATAATAATAATAATAACTAATTGTCAATTGTGAACCAATAAAAATAGAAAATAGTTCAAATTCCGCAATACAATAATGCTATAGAATTTTTAATAAATTGTGTATTGTTGTAAAATTTTCACTAAATAGTGTATTACATAATAATAGCAATTTGTTCAAATTTCTATGGGACGCTATAGTGCTACTATAGCCGGTATGTAACCATGCCTGAGATTTACAACTTCATCTATATAAGATAATATCAAAAATTTATTTTTTGAATTTCAAAGCATAATATATAATTGGAAAAACAAAGAATCCAAATAGAAGATTAGGAAATACATACCATGGTACCTCAGCAACAACATCAGGGTGACTGAAAATCTTTGCAGCATTGTACCTCTTGTTTGTTGGGAGTGGTTCTCCAGCTGGGGTGTAAACATCACAAATCACCTATAGAATTTTTTTTGCATAAAGTGAACATTAAAATTAAAATATAATACATTTTGATGAACTAGGAAGCATTTTATTAATGAATTATAATACATAATAAAATTATTTATAAATAATTTATTAATTGAATAACTTACAAGAATATTGTTGCCTCTTCTAAATGGGTCCTTGAAAATTGCTTGTGGACTATTTTATTCAAATAAACACAAACAAACAAAAGATAAAAAATAAAGACTCATAAGTATAATTAGAAAAAAAATAAAAATAAAAACATAATAGTGAATGAATTGAATCATACTATAAGATAACTTCACTATCTTGTCCTGGAGCTTGATTTGTGCTAGACCCATCATAGTTCCACTTAGGAAGTTTTGCAGGGTCACTCACTGGTCCAGGAAGAGTCTGTTTATTCAAAAAAAAAAATAGTAATTAATTAATTAACATAAAAAATTATATAATGATTAATAATAGTGATCAAGAAATAACAATTACCCTGGCTTTGCTTCTAAGGTCCATACCAGATCCACCAACCCTGTTTATAAATACATAAAAAAAAAATTAATTTAATATTATAGATTGTTATAGAATATTCAATGAAATATATTAACTAAGGTAAAGGGTTTTAGGATTTAGCCATGAAATAGATCAACTATGAAAAAGGGTTTAAGCATTTAGCCATATGAAAACTAAATAACATAAAAAAATATAAAATAAATCATCTTTGCTTGTTAACTCTTTAATCCATTAATAACTATTTGATCCAACAAATAAACCATAGCACTAAAAGGATGAAGATATAAGGCAACATTTAAATTGAATAAAATTCTTAAAGAATCAATCCTTTTAAAATATACCATGAATCATAAAGAATAATATATCTATAAAGGTGTTACATTCTATTTTAATTTTTTTGAGTTAATCTTTAATTCATCATCAAAAAAATTTCATAAACCGAACACAAAACAGAGTCCTCTGTTTCAGAAAAAAAAAACAGAGTTTCCCCTGTTTTCTTAACAAGAGAAGATCCTTAAAAACTCACCATATGTATTCAGCAATAATCTTTTCAGAGGAATCTGAGAGATTGAAGTTGATGAGATCGGTAAGCAAAGACATGATGATGAATAGTTGTGAAGAACAAGAACACAAACACAGTGTGTGAAAAGCAAGTTGCTACAGAAGAAACTCTAGCTTTTTTGTTTGTTAGGTTCAAAAGAAAGTGTATAATATGATCTATTTATAATTGAGTGATATGAAGAAACCTAGTGGTAGTGTGAAGATAAATTGACTTGGACGTGCTTTTAGGAGCTAAAAAGATATTTATTTTATCTTCTAGATTAGTTAAATTTTGAAATTTGGAATAAAATGAATTATTATCTTTTAATTTTTTTCTAAGGGAATATGAATAAAATGGGTTGTTTTTATCTTTTTCTAAAAGAAAAGGAAAAAACATGATAACTTTGAATTTTTTAATGAATCAAATGAGCATAATTGGCGGTGTAGATATGATTCTTGTTACACAAAAATAATATGAATTTTAGGTGAGGAGCAATGTACGATAGTCCATAGGGTTAGTGAAAAGCACTGTCTTTTAATTTAATTTAATTTAATAAATTTAAAGATGTGGTTGGTGCGATTGTTCATTTAACTGTTTTTTTTATACGCATTGTTCAATTAACTTATATTTACTTTTTTTGGGAAAAAATTATGTTTTTTTATGTTTATTATTAGAAAATTTAGGTTTATTTTGTTTCTTTTAAAAGTTTGTTTCAAAATAAATTTATTTCTTTCCATAAAAAAAAAACAGTTTATCCCTTTTTTTTTAAGAAAAAGTTTTTTTTTTCTCAAATTAAAAAAGAAAGAGTTTATTCCCAAAAAAAATGCTTATCTTACTAGTTTATAAAGTTATGGGAGAGTTTGTCTCAAGTTTACTAAACTTTTTTTTTTCCTGGAATCATGTTGATGGGACTTCGAATTTTTTTGACATGTTCAGATGTTGTATAACTTTTATTCATAACTTGAAGAATAGATACAAGAGTTTGAAACCTAGCAAACATGGTTTAAATATCTTCATCTTCATTCATCTTGAAGAGCTCATACTATTAGACCAAAATATTGGCCTTTGCCTCTTTTACATGTTGATACCATTCATATGTAGAACAAAGAGAATCAAAGATAGATTTGACAGAGGAATTATTCACGGTCACTAAATACTCAACATAGTCAAGGAATGTACAAAATACCCTTGACATTATGATATTTTTGTACTACTTTCTTTGTTCATGAGTGAATAGCTTTTTGTTGGCATTGTTAGTTGAGAATTCTAAGATTAAAGTGTTAAAACCTTCATTGATCATAAGTCACCTAAGAGATTAGGGGTGTATGATCAAGGGAGAGGGTTATATATGTTACTAAGAGATTGGGCATAACTATCTTTTTTAATCGAATAATGAAACTAGACTTGTAATTTGTTAACATGTGTGAACTACCAAGAATAATAGTAATTAGATGAACCGAATGATCCAATTGCCTTCTCCTCATGAAACAAATCCTATTTTCTTTCCGTTTTATTCTTTAAAACCCAAATTCTAAAAAATTTCTTTTTATTTAATGTCAATTTACACTGCTATGATTTCAAGAACCGCGTTTGATTCACTACAATCCCTATGGAAACGATCTTAATTTTTACTACTTAACGGCTATTTAGTACACTTGCTAAATTTTCATCAGTTAATAATTGTTCCATTGGTTTTGACCTTGAAGATATTATCTACACTTTTTAGAAAGACGAGCAAGTGTGTTGTCTTGACAAGACAACAACCTTTTTGCTTTTCCTTTTCTATAAGTCAAACCTCATTAGAGCCTTCTTGCCTTTTCGGCGTATGGTCTTCTAGAGTCTAACGCTCTCAAAGTTTGATGCCTCCAGAGTCTGATCTTCATCTTATGCTCTCAGAATTTGATGTTTCTAGAGTCTGATCTTCAAGATTTTATGCTCTTAGAGTTTTATGCAATCTTCAAAGTTCATTTTAAAATTCCAACTTCTCCTTGATGTGGTTTCTGTTCTTTTATACATTCAATGCAAATGTGAATTTTATCTTTTAATTATGCATACTTGAACATATATTAACAAATTCAATTGTAGTTTTAATACTTTGTTATCATCAAAACTCTTAAAGAGATTATTAAAACATATTTTGTTCCAACAATAAATTTTTTTTGTTTGAGAATATTTCCAAAAGTGTTTTCGTCCCTGATGACAGGAATTTCTGCGGTATTTTTAGATAGTATATTAGTAAATAAAGGACTCAACAGAAGCCCCGATATGAAGAAAACCCAAGGATTCGAAGCAAATAGCCAGAAGGATCAAGAATACAAGAAAATACCAAGAAAGAAGTAAAAATCACATTTGCGCCAGCCATCGCAGTACGACGATGGGAGTTACTTGGTGGCTGATGACAGCAATTTCTGCGGTATTTTTAGGTAGTATATTAGTAAATAAATGACTCAATACAAGTCCATATACGAAGAAAACCCAAGGATTCGAAGAAAAGAGCCAGAAGAAACAAGAATATAAGAAAATGCCAAGAAAGAAGCAAAAACATGGATTTGCGTTGCCATCGCAGTATGATGACACCCATCGTACTACTACGATGGGAGTTACTTGGTGGCCAAGTTGATGAAAACGCACAAAATCCAGTTTTATTTTTGCAGAGAATCAATGTATCGTAGTACGATGGACCCATCGTGATATGATGGCTTGCTGAGGCCAGTTTAGAAAACTATAAATAGAGTTCCTCTCCCTCATTATTTTTCATTTAGAAATTTGAGAACTTTTTCTATACTTAGAGTAGTTCTAGCGGAGCTCTACGGGATAAACTTTCCCCCTTATGCGAAAGCCATCCTCAGCAAGGTAATCGATGCCGCTTGCTAGACTAATTTACTATGTTATACACCGATCATGTTGAATAGTAGTAGGGGAGAAAATTCAAACCACCATACATATCATCTATGTTTCTGTTTCAACTTTTACTTTTCTACAAGCACTTTGCTATTTTTATTAAAACCATTTTTCAAAACCCAAAGCGAATGCACAACTACAAGCTTAGATAACGCTAGCCATGTGATTGGCACGATCCCTATGGATACGAACTCATTCTAGACATCTAGAGTGTGAATTATTACTCGACGACAGACTGGTGCGCTTGTCAGGTCGTAGTCAGTGGCCAAGTTGATTACGCGCAAATTTAGTTTTATTTTTGCAGAAAATCTACACATCGCAGTACGATGGACTTATCGTACCATGATGGCTTGCTGAGGCCCGTTTATAAAACTATAAATAGAGCTCATCTCCCTCATTGTTATTCATTCTGAAATTTGAAAAATTTCTCTATACTTAGAGTAGTTCTAGAGGAGCTCTACGAGAGAAACTTTCCCCCTTTACGGGAACTAAACTCGCATCCAATAGAATGCACTTGCATCCGCCCATGGAACTAAACTCGTCGTTGATGATGTTTGAAGTAGTTTTCAAGTTGATTCCGAGCAAAATGATGAAGAAATTGGTGGATTTGAAGTTGGTTTTTCGATTTGGGATTTTGAAACGGTTTTGGAGTGAGTTTTGCTATTTCTGAAACAGACAGAATAAGGGGAAAGGTGGTGAGTTCCTTTTATATGTTATGATCGTCTGCTACTTAAATAGCATATGGTTTTAAATTGTTCGTAACTTAAATTGCGGATGAAGAAAGTCATTAAAATTCCTGATTGGCTGTCTATGGGGGGTTGGGTTTAGTTTTAGACGCCGTTGGAGAATCCGAACTTTTTATCATTTCGTTACATAAGTAATAAATTATACCTGCTACCTAAATAGTAGATATGAGTATTATTTTTTTTGGTCAGGTAGCTTAGTGGCTAGAATTTCACCCTTAAAGATGAATAAGTAGACGTACCAGGTTCGAACCCCGATCCTTGCACTTTACATGCAAATATCCTACCAACTAAGTTAGACTCACGGGACGTAGATATGAGTATTTTAATAAATTTGTAGAGCACACGAGAAAATAAATAATGTGTAAAGGAAATTCTCATAATTTTTAGTAGCATACAAAAGTTGTGATTATGTGTGATTTTTCTCACATATGAGCTTAGTTTAAAGGGTGAATAGTGCAAAAGATTTCCTATATTCAATCCTAGCCATTTATTTATTTATATAAATATATTAAAGGCCACAACATAATTGGTCCAAAATTAGAGAGGATCCAAAGTATTTGTGGCGCCATATTTAATGAGGAAGAGAAACCCAAAGCTTAAGAGTAATTTTTAAGATAAATGTTATATATACAACTTTTCTTTACAAAAAATACAACTATGGACATTTTTGTCATTCCAACATAAAATTAAGGATAAATTAGTAAAAACTCAATTCCTTTCTTCTTCCTTCCTTTTCTCTCTCTTTTTTGCAAGTCACCTTTTAGGCAGATCACCACCAGCCATCATCGGTTCTCATCACCACTGAATCTGTCTACAACACTGCCAGCTGTCGCCAGCTTGATTTGGAACCCTAATACGCGCCTTGTAGCGCGCCGTTTCTTTGAACCCTAATTTTTCCTTTGTTTCAGGTTTAGCTTGCGCACCAAGACAAGAGGAAATCAACCAGCTTGCTGAAGACTTCATAGAAAGATTTGATTTTAAAATATGTGACAATATATTTTTAAAACAAATCTTTTGGTTCGAGGAATATTATGTGAAGAGATCTTACACGCCTTTTTCAACAAGGAATCAGAAGCCCTCTTATTTCTTATAGTCCAAGCAGCTCAAGACTATAAATATATGAAGACCAAGACTTAGTTTTCTACGACAGTCAAGCCATAATTAGTTATTATGGTTTAGCGTGTCTAATCGAGTCTCTTTGTGAGCCTTTCATGCATTGCTTTAATGCATGTTTAGGACTGTGTTTTATTGAGTTGTATGTTACCTTCTCCGAAGCTTTGAAGCAAGGAGTTTGGTTGTTTAAGCATTTGAAGCCTTTAGGTAAAAGTGCATAGGTTGTTTAGGAGAGTGTCTCCATCATTGTTTTTGAATTGTGTTTTATATCCCAGTAGTTTACGACGGTGTGAAGAAGCATCGTTATTAAGAAAGTGACCTGGGCTGGTCATATCTAGGTTAGGCCTAGGTAGAGTTTGCACAGATAGGGATTGTGTGAGGAGTGTTGACAGTTGTTAGCCTCTGAATCAGTACTATTATAGTGGATTCATTCCTGGATTGGTATCCCCCAGAGTAGGAGCAGTTGCGTCCGAACTGGGTTAACAAACACCTTGTGCAAGTTACTTTTCCTGCTTTTACTTGTTTTATTACTTGTTCTGTTATCGCTCGTGGAGACAAACGCTGTCTCACAGTCCAACGTTGTTGGGACAGGTGTTAGCACATCTGCTATCACATCTATCTATTGTTAGTGCCAGAATTTCAAATTGTATGAATATCATTTCTGATTTTTAAATGAGTGCCATATTTAACCAATTAAAAAACACATTCATTTTTTTCCTTGAAAAGTGTGAGAGAATAGAACGATGAGAATTTTTAAGAATCTGGCGCTAACAATTACATAAAGATAAAAAATGAAATTATGTTCTCTTGCAGGACAGATGTCGTACACAATGTCTAGGACAATGTGTCTAACAGTCCAGATGTCTTAGACAACTGGTTATAGGATCAAACGTTATTGCAGTACTGAAGTAAATAAAAACAATAAACAACACAAATGTTTGTTAACCCAGTTCGATGCAAACCACACTTACATTGGGGGATACCAATCCAGGAAGTGAAAACTACTACTCCGAATTAATACTTAGTCTTACAATGCATACCAAACACCTTTTGATATGTATGTCTCTTCTTAATCCTAGCAATCTTCTACCCAAGGGCTAACTCCCCTGAATATGATAACCTACCCAACTCTCTCTAATCACTAATCACAAGTGATCAAAACTAAACTTTGCAGTTTAAGACTTTGTTGAACGA
Organism: Trifolium fragiferum; assembly: GCA_954870985.1. Taxonomy (NCBI): domain Eukaryota; kingdom Viridiplantae; phylum Streptophyta; class Magnoliopsida; order Fabales; family Fabaceae; genus Trifolium; species Trifolium fragiferum. The sequence goes on from OX940789.1 coordinate 50,765,585, forward strand.
CAACATTCAACGACGACAAGCAACTAAATATCAAAAACAATACTTAGAAGCTACTAATGCTTTGCACAATGGGCACAAAGCTTTGGACTCACAATCTTCAGTTATTGTAGGTTCAGTTTCAAGCTCTATGTTGAATCCTTTATATAGGCGTGCAAGTCTTCAAATAATCTTCAATCTTTTAGATGCACTACAATAAGAATTAGTTTTAAAACAAACTTGTTTTAAAACAAACTCCATAAGTTAAAAGATTTAATCTTTAACCACAAATTAAATACGAATCCGATCGTATCTAACACTTAGAATTAATAACAAACTTTATCATTAATAATAATCTCAGCTTGTTACTTAAAGATTCACGCCTTATTCAAATTTGAAAGATACGCGTGCTTAATAGATAAGCATTATCTTTTAAGCTGAACTGGGTCAAGATGTCCTACCCACATGTCTTAGGACATCTTGTTCGACATGTTGCATTAACATGTTCTGAACCCAGTGACAAGATGTCTAGAACATCTTGTTCAACATGTTTCATCTGCACATCTTCAATATGCACAAGTGGTTTAGACTCAATTGCTTTAGTATTGGTGCTTTAGCTAAGTCATTATGACTAAGCTGTTTTAGCCTTATGATGCAGTCAATCTCAAAAGAACTACAATAAATAGTGTCATCTTCAAAAAATGAGATTAATAGATTTCTTTTCAATTCACTGATTCATTGAACCGCCTAATCTTATTCGAAAATTGATTCTAACAGCGAATGACTACAATCCTTGTCCATTGCAGTTGCGTGCAGTAGATCGAGTTGTAATCCTCCTACTAAATTTAACGTTAATTTAAATTCAAATTTAAAATAATAGTTCGATAGCTTGAATCCCAATCAATTCATCAAACTTGCTGAGGATATATAGCATTTATGCTCCGTCAAATCTAATTGAATGTGGAAACACCCTAAACCGACCAATACATACTACAAGGGGATTCTGGATTCGTGGATATATATGAGATATAATGATGGCATTGTAATTCCAAAAATAAAAAGGAAAGCATTAAAATAAATAATCTAGTATATTTCATATAATCTAGTCTAGTATAATTCATTTTCGTAGTGTACAAACGCAAAGGAGAAAATGACAATTACTATAAGAGTAATGGTGACAATATACATATGGACAACTTTATCAAGGAAAAAAAAACATGAACAAAACTTGTGTGGATACTTTTAGAGGTTCTTTTAAGTGATGCCCTTCATTTAAAGGGGTATTCATGATCATGATTTCTTTAAATTTACAATTTTCTCAAACTTTTTATAACTAAAAAATATAATCTTTTAAATGAACAACAATACTCCCTCCAGACTCTTTTATAAACAAAAATGCCTATTTGCACATTTATTAAGAAAGTTGTTATTTTTACTAAATTACCTCTTATAATATATTAAATTTGCATTGAAACTATGCAATCATGTCAAAAAGTAGAATAATTAATAGGGGTATTTTTGTAAGATTAACAATAAATAAAGTTGCTTTTAGTAACTTTTGCTTATATTTGAGGCCAACTTTTTTTTGTTGACTTTTGCTTATAAATAAGGCCGGAGGGAGAATACGAAAGGATAATTCAACTAAATTTTGTGAGTTACATGTTTGCATGTGATAAGTGACTCACTGACACTGTGTTGCGTGAGGAGGTGGAGGCAACTAACTAGAAACAAAACAAGAAATTGCGTGGTTGTGTAGTATAATCATGGATGGCACACATGCTAACCAATGATGCTCAATTCTCTACGAATCTGATGTTCAAGAATAATTCTTGTCGACAATCATTTCACATCATTTGGACACTATTGCCTCGTTTTGAAATAATGTCATTTTAATAATAAAAAAATTAAAAAATATATATTTTATTTTTAACTGTATTAAATATGAATTAAGTCCATATAAAATCATACTTCTTCCGATTTTATATATAAGCAAATTTTATCTTTTTAAATTCATTGCAAAATAATGTTTCCAGATAATATTATTATCTAGATACATTACTTTTGCAATGAATTTAGAAAGGCAAAATTTACTTATATATAGAACCGAAGGGAGTATTCTTTTAATTTTAGACTTTTTTAAATTTTAATGATAACATCTTTTTTAACAAATTTTAATCTTCTATATTATTACAATTTGTAAGAATAATTCATAAAACTCTCTATAAAAATTAGCTCACAAATTAGTCCTTATAAAATGACAATATAAACTAAAATGAGTAATATTCTTTTTAATTTTCTTTTTTTGGTAACAAAGCAAAAGGAAATAAGAAAAAAAAAATAGGCTCTAAGGAATAAAGTTTCTAAGGCATTATTCTTGAGCATATCGCGAATGCCTTCTGGAGGAGAGTCATGGCTATAGAAATTGACATCTGAGGAGGCTCCAAGCTTAGCAAAAAAATCTGCACATTGATTATCTTCTCTAAAGGTGTGACAGAGAGAAATATTATTCAGAGAAATCAACTCCTTAATGTCCTCAATCAGAACTGCATAGATATGGAACTTAACTTTGGGCCATTTTATGAGATTGATACAATGAAGAGAATCTGAATAGCAGACTAGCTCGTCAATGCCAATGTTTTTGGCCAACAAGAGGCCCTTGTAGATAGCAAACAACTCAGCATACAAAACATCAAAAGACCCTTGTATGTAACCTGAAAACCCTGCCAGATAGTAACCAAAGGTGTTTCTAATTATTCCACCAAAACCTGTTCGGGTTGGGGATCCGAGACAACTTCCGTCAACATTAAGAATGACACAAGAGTAGTTGTTGTTATTCCATTTAATAAATTTATCAATTGAATCTTCATTAGAAGCGGGAGTGAAACAATTTTTGAAAATTTCAACCATAAACCTGATGTTAAAGGAGAGACGATCACTACAAGAAAACTCTTATTTACAAACGGAATTTAAAATCACTTATTGGCAGAAAAATCTTCCACAAAATTATTGGTAGAAAAATTTGTCACAAAGTAATAAAAACTGCCAAAAACTTTATCTAAAAAAAAAAAAAATAATATATATATATATATATTGGCGGATTTATCTGCCAAAAAGTATAAAATAAAATAAATAAATAATAGAAAGAGTTATTGGCGGATTTATCTGCAAGGAAATTTTAACCAGATAGATATCACTTTGTGGGGAATTATTCCGCCAATACAGCTGGCCATCTAAAAAAGAGCCGGTTGATTTTTCTCTTTCTTATTTGCCACAATTCTCTTTTTCATTCATTATTTATCAAGACCTCTCTCTTTCTCACGCCCTCAGATCTCTTTCATGGCCAATTCTAGCATGGGTAACGGTGATAAGCCTCCACTACAACATTTTTAAGCTTAGGCAACAGTTTTTTAGGCTACGTTTCAAAACCGCGCCCATAAAGTGCAAAAGGCAACGATTTTGTCTGTGTTGCATAGTTTCCATATCAACAGTCATTAAACCGTTCCTAAAGTCAGCATAAGCAACGGTTTAGCTATCGTCCGTATTTCTCATTGCAACAGTATAAAAACCACGCTTAAATCATATTATAGGCAAAACTTAAAATATTTTTACTACCAACAATCAATAAACCGTCCCTAAACATTGTTTAAGCAACGGTGTTGTCACCTTCACGCACCAACCCTTAAAAAACCGCGCCTGTAATTTTCAAAAACATAAAAAGGCCACATTGAAAAACCGTTCCTATATATACATATTAAAAGACAACAAGAAAAAATAGCAGGGAACATGTCCTGCTCCAAAATATTTGGGATTCCAGCTCAATTGAAGAAAGGGTTGACAATTAAAAAAATAAGAGAAACAAAGGGTTTCAGGCAACAAGAAGGGTCACGTTTGTTCTTCGATCGTCTACCCAGAGAAAAGGGTTTCATCGTTTGTTCTTTGTCTACCCAAAAAAGGATCTTGAGCTTGTTCCGTTTGTTTATGAAGCTTCGTCGATCTACTCTCTCGTGCCTTTGTTCTCGAATATAGCAAAAGGGTTCTTCCTCTTGTTCCGAAATTGACATTGTCCACTCTTTCAGGTAATTCCTCTATGATTCCCTTTTGTTACCTTGTTTCACGTTTGGGTTCATCTTTGTTCTACATCAATTTCTGTTTCTTTGTTCTGCTTTTGTGGTTAAGTTGATTTTGGTGGTTCTCCTTTGTGCTACTATCTGATTTTTGTTTGTTTCTAATTCAATAACATATATTAGCTGTTATATTAATTGTTTCATTTATTTGAAATTTTAGTTTTCAATCCCTTGATTGTCTTTCTTAAGACTTAGAAACACTTTAGAAGTTTAACAAGATAAAATTGGTAGTTTCATATATAAAATTGTCTTTTAGATTTGGAGTATATGTACTTGATATTTGATAACATTTGATGTAGCACAAATAATTATAGGCCCTGTTATTTGTCAATGATTTGAGAAACTGTTTTTTCTCTCTTGACAAGAATGTAAGTATAAGTTACATTGAAATAAAAAATTAAGTGAGAGGATAAAAGAAATTTATTTACTTGATGAAACAGTATAATATATAATTACATCCATTATTGCTTACCTTACATTACATCAACGAGAAGAAAAGAAGCAAGGACTATTTAGCCATAAGGTTTTTACTGCTTCTCTAATAGCATCTTAAATTGGTGTGAAGACTAAGCCCAAGTCAATTAGCCTCGTTGCTGCATCTTTACATGGTATCAAACCAGGTTGAGTTTCATCTGGAAAACTGCATGCATGTAATTCTTGTTCAGAGAAAAACTAACATACTATGTTGGAGAAACTAGCAAAACAAAGGTATAGAAATAAAAATTCAAATATAGGTTGCAATTTGCTTAATTAGAAACTCTATCTAGATTAATATAAATTATTGGTGTCCAAGTTCTCCTGTTTTCCTACATGACATGGTAGCTAACTGATCTTAATTGCATAAAACAAATTAAAATTTATAATACATAATTCCACAACATCAGGTGGAACTATTTGGGATATCCCTTTAGATTGGCTGGCCCAGTTCAATTTCGACAGATGTATCCCATAGAAAGATATTTATGTAAGCTTAAGGGATATGTTCGTAATAGAATTCGCCCATAAGGTTCTATTGCTGAGTGTTATTTGGCTGAAGAGGCCATAACTCTTTGTTCAAGTGTGGATACAAGGTTGAATAGAAGGAGTCAGAACTGTGATAATAGTGATTTGATAGATGTAGATAAAATTGATTACTTTACAAAGCGCCAGTGGGATAAGGCCAAGGCTCAAAGCCAAACTTTTAGTGAGTGGTTCAAAACTCGAGCGAAGAGAGATGATGTGCCGCCTCAGCTTAGAGAATTATCTAAAGGACCAAATGATGTTGCAAAGAGGTTTTCAGGATATCTTGTAAATGGTAATAGATTCCATACTATGGAACGAGATGCAAGACGCAAGTCGAAAAGAAAAAAAAGTGGATCAAGATACTCAAAATGTTATTGTAAGTACAACAATAAATACAAGCATATTTCAAAGGTTATTTATGTTATGTTCAGTTAATGAATTGGTTTAGTTTTAGTATTATGTTCAGTTCAATGGTTATTTATTTAACCGGTTAATGAATACACGCATATTTCTGTTCTGTTCAGTTTCATTGTTTCTATTTTGTTCAGTTTCGATTATTTATGTTCTGTTTTAGTTTCAGTTTCAGCGGTTGAGTAGTGTATTCTGTTCAGTTTCTTTTTCCTTGAACTTATGTTTCAGTGGCTGAGTAGTCTATTCTGTTTAGCAGTTACTGTTCAGTTTCAGTGGCTGAGTAGTCTATTATGTTCAATTTCAGTTTCTATTCTCTTCAGTTTCTTTTTCCTTGAACTTCTGTTTAACCTTGCTTTTCTTATTAGACTAAACTTCATGATTCCATTCAAGACTCAAATGAATGTGCCAGGGAAACTTTTAAATCAATATTTGGCAAAGAAAAGGCTGGTAGAATGCGTGGCTTGGGAAGAATGGTAATACCAATTGTGTTTAAAAGAAATGAAGAAATTGCCGATATTAAGAGACATTACGAGACAATTTGCATGGCTAAGAAACTTGATGGCTTACAAGGGTTAGTCAGATATTTGTTAAAGGAAGCCAAACCTGATTTGGATGATGAAGCTTTGGATAGTATTATGGAAAATGCTATGGATGTTGATAATGGTGCTTCCACATCAACACAGATGCATGATCTTGATAAGGTAATATTTCTAATGTGCCATGTGTTACTTTTGTTTTCTATAAATTGAATTACTATAGAAACTGGTATGAAATAGCTTTTTTATACTTTGATTATCTCAAATTGAATTACTAAGTAACTCTAGGCATGTATAACTTTGGAGGCAGTTCAATTGGTTGAGGGAGGGGTGTTGTGTAACTCTAGGCCTGTGATTTGTTTGTTGTACTGATATGGCTTTGTGTAAGGGGACTATGGTCTATGGGGTTTATATCAATAAAGCCTTGTAAATTTTAAAAGTTATTAAAACTCTGATGTAGGCCTACCTATGTGGAACGTTATCTGCTAAATAGCCTACCTCTGAGGTAGTTAATTAGTTATTTAGGGGTATTGGGAGAATAACTTAGTATGTTGGAGTTGTGTAATCTTTGATTTAGCAGATAACTTGTGAATAAGCAGGGTAGTTGTGTTGTTTTAGACTTACTTTAAGTTACATCTCATGCCTATTTTAATAAAATTTTCACGGCCTTTTAAAAAAAACATGCATTAACAAAAACTCTTGAGGAAGAATTCACAAGGTCTTGATATTATTTTTTATAGGGTAAAATAACTGATACCCCCTGTAATGTGGGCGTGTTTTATTTTTCCCCCCTATAAAAAGTTTCCTTGCAACTCGCCCCTTACCAAATATTGACTCTTTGCATTTGCCCCCATTACCAAAATCTGGCAGCTGACTGTGCACTTTTGCCACGTGGCAAATCCATGTGTAATTATTTTATTTTTTATTTAAATTTAATTACACGTGTCACTGACACGTGTCAAACCTATTATTAATTTTTTGTTTTTAAATAAACTGAATTTAAAAGAACAGAAAAATGGTGGAATTGTTTCCACAGCAGCTCGAACCCGCGCCATCTCCCCTCCAAGGTTCGCCTCTCAGCCAAATGAGCTGCACGCGCGCTTGTGATATGGAGACACCTTAAAATATATTTGAATCAATCAAACAGCTTAAAATAAATATTGTGTTAACTAAAACAATTTAATTACTGGAGTATAATTTATTAATCATAAAATAATAATATAACATTATTTCCTTATTAAAAAATGTATTCTTTCATTATCTAAAAAAAATGTATTCTTTTGTTATTTTTTTGCTACACTATTTTATTTTTGACTACTAATATTCAATGTATTTAATTTTGACAAAATAATAAAAATCATTTTTAAATATTAGAGAAAAAAAAAGAAGTGAAGATGAAATTTGTGTCTTGTGAATTTGTTAAGCAGTGAACGAATGAACCTTTAGCGAATGCGAAGATCTAATTTTAATTGTAATTTTTAATCTAAATTAATTTAATTTTAAATTGTATATTTGAAATTAAAAATTACTTTTGATAATTAAGATATTCAAAAGTAATTTTTGATAATTACTTTTGATGATTAAGATATTCAGATTAAAAATTAATTTAAAAAATTAATTAAGATATTCAAAAGTAATTTTTTATTAAAAGTAATTTAATTTTTAATTTCAAATATACAATTCAAAATTAAATTAATTTAGATTAAAAATTACAATTAAAATTAGATCTTCGCATTCGCTAAAGGTTCATTCATTTACTGCTTAACAAATTCACAAGACACAAATTTCATTTTCACTTCTTTTTTTCTCTAATATTTAAAAATGATTTTTATTATTTTGTCAAAATTAAATACATTGAATATTAGTCCAAAATAAAATAGTGTAGCAAAAAAATAACAAAAGAATACATTTTTTTTAGATAATGAAAGAATACATTTTTTAATAAGGAAATAATTTTATATTATTATTTTATGATTAATAAATTATACTCCAGTAATTAAATAGTTTTAGTTAACACAATATTTATTTTAAGCTGTTTGATTGATTCAAATATATTTTAAGGTGTTTCCATATTACAAGTGCGCTTGCAGCTCATTTGGCTAAGAGGCGAACTCTGGAGGGAGGAGGGCGAGGGTTCGAGCTACTGTGGAGAAAATTTCATCATTTTTCTGTTCTTTTAAATTTAGTTTATTTAAAAAAATAATAATTAATAATTAGTCAGTGTGACACGTGTCAGTGTGTGCCAGTGTGACACGTGTCATTAAATTAAAATAAAAAAATACATGTGGATTTGCCACGTGGCCAAAACTCCCAGTCAGCTGCTAGATTTTGGTAATAGGGGGCAAATGCAAAGAGTCAATATTTGGTAAGGGGCGAGTTGCAAGGAAACTTTTTATAAGGGGAAAAGCAAAACACGCCCACATTACAGGGGAGTATCAATTATTTTACCCTTTTTTATAAATGCAGGAAATTCATCCAACATTTGAAGATGAGCTTGAAGTTGAAGTTGAAGATGATGAATGATAAACTAAAGCTTATGTAAAAACTAATACTTTGTGGTTATTTTTTTGAAACAAACTATCATGTGTTATTTTAATTTTGGATATCCAAACTTGGAATATTAAATGATACAATAATGTTATCTATCTAAGAGCAGTGCTAAGGACAAACGCACTGTCAAACGCAGTTGAACACACCCACATTGATTGTTACCGATTCTGTCGGTTTAGAAAACAACATATTTCCTTTAATGAAAGAAATAAAACGCATGTTCTCTGCAAGTTATTCCAACAAAAACAAACAAACTTGCTTCTTCAAAATCAAATTCTTGCAATGGGTGTAACCAAAAAAAATTCTTGCAATGGGTTTTTTGGGTTTCATTCTCTCTATGACTCTAACTATTTCTTCTCCTCCCATAACTCAACAATACAAAACCTTTACATTTTCTCAATGTTGGCTTTCTAAATCTGAGAATCCATGTTGAATCTTTTGTAAAAGAGATCAAAAAAGGAACAATTATTTGATTTCATCCCCATGGTATGTGGTGTTTTCCTCAAATTGTTGCGCATAAAAGGGTTACGACCATTTGTCTGCAACAAGATTCAACAATGTCTTCCAGATTATATTTTAAATAAGTTCGAATTGGGTTCTGATTTTTAAATCAGGTTTTTAATTTGGGACAATCTCTTTTGTGTTTTTTTAATCCCCTTCCATAATGTTCTGTTATCAATTTTTTTTGTTTACTGCAACTTTCTTTCCAATCTATCCAGGAACATGTATTGGATGATGATAGTAATTGTTTTTGAGGTTTGTTGTTAAATCGTTGAAGTTGAAGAGAGAGAGAGAGGTGGTGGTGGTAGGTTGAAGCTCAAAAGCATATGAAAAGTCAAAATCTCTAAATAAATAAATAAATCAATTACTTTTGGTGAAACCGGTAACAGGTAGTGGAATAAAAAAATTTAAATGAGGTGGTTGATTATTATTTGTGTGTGTTGAAAGAGTGTGTTAAATTGTGTGTTGCTAGCACTACTCATCTATCTAATGAGTAATAATAGCAACATATCTTTTAACACACTCTTTTTAACACACTAACTTCTATTGGTTCACATCACCATTTTTTTTAATCACTTACCTAATTACCGGTTCAGCCTGTTGTTAAAAAATTACACATCTACGGTAAGGGAAAAAAAAGAAAAGAGAAAGAGAAAACTGTTTTCCTTCTGAGATTCTCTCATCCCCATAAATCCCAAATTTGCAGAGATTTGCTTCTTCTCAAACGGCTCTCCCCCATAAACCCAAGATTTGTATTAGTACAAGGGAAAATCAAGAGGGTTGTTCTTCTAACCCAATGCTAATTTCATATTTTTCAATTTATTTTATTTACACTAATTCATTCATTTGCCAACGCACTTCCTGTTTATATTATACTCTCTAACTCAAACCCTTTTCATTTTGCAATTTGATTGCTTCTCAGGATGCTATGATAAAGAACTAACATGTAGATATGGGTAGCATGACTAGAGATCCAATGAGAGAATTTGAATCTGACCAACAAATTATAAACTTAAAAAAGAGAGTGAGATAAAAAATATTAACATAGGACTTCTCAAAAAGTAAATCTTGTAATTTAAGAATTAGGTGGAACAACGAAAGTGAGAGCAAGGTTAAGCATCTATGGTGGTCGGTGGAAAGGTATAAAAGAAGAAGATGGAACAGTTAACATCCAAATAATCAAAATAATGATTGAAAAAAGGAAAGGTTAAACCGGTTACCAGTATACCATTAAAAATAATAGATGAGGTGTCACCAATAAATGAGAGTGTGTTCAAATGAGTGTGTTAGAAGGTGTGACTCTAGCACTCCTCCTATCTAATTTAGGCCTTAAAATTGAGTACTTTTTTATTTTACATAAATGCATATTACGCTATTTATTTATTGATTTTTTTTTAAAAAAATTATTATAAAAAAATCATTTAAAAGTAACAAAAAGAAATTATTTAAAAAAGGAAGCATTGCTATAACAAATAAGCAACACGACATAACGGTTGTCTAAAATTAAACGATAAACCGTTGCTACCAAGATTATGCAACATTTCAATAACCATTCATGTTACTGTAACCGTTGTCATAAAATTATAGGCAAAACCGTTGCTAACAAAAGCAACAATCCAAAACCGTTCCTCAAAGTAAAACAACCGTTGCCACTCAATCATAACAAACCGCTGCCTTTTACAAGTATAAGCAGCGGTTTTGTATTACTGTGGGCAAAACTCAAAAAACCGTTGCCTATAGAAAAGGCAACGGCCGTATAGAATGCGCTACAAAAACCGTTGCTGAACCGTTGCCTTAGGCTATAGGTACGGTTTTTGGTCTTTACCCAACAGTTTTTGACCGCTGCCTAATCTTCAAAATGTTGTAGTGCTCCCATGGTGGGAGACTAATTTTCACCTTTAGATTACAAAGGTCTATAATAGACTATATTAAAGTGTTTACACCATATTTTTTCCTCTTTCACTAAAATCATTTTTTAATTTATACATTATTATTAAATTAATTATATATTATTATTAAATAAATTTTTATATGTCAAAATTTAACTTTAATATAATATATATTTCACGTTAAAGTGTATATATACAACAATAAAGGTGGAAAAAAATCTAAAAATCAAACTTAGAAATATAAAAGGTTGAGAAATGAAACACAAATAAGAGAAAGTCTCATTATACCAAATATTTCATTTTATTAATTTAATATCTCATTTTTATACTATTATTAAATTAATTTTTATTTATTGAAATTTTATTTTCAATTTATTTTCATTTTAGTTGTATAATTTTGCAATGGCACTAATGGTACTCTTGTGTGCATTTTTGGGCTCTTTTTTTTATTTATTTATTTTCTCTCATCTTTTACTCAGGGTCTGTTTTACAATACTAAAAATTTGATTTTAGGATATGTTTGAAAAGACCAATAAACTAGCTTTTAGCTAATAGCTTATAAGCTCATATAATTAAAAAAGACCACTGTGATAACGGTCATTTCATCAAGAGCTTATAGCTTATTTAACGAGTTTATAGCATATTTTTCTAATGTTATTTGAATTAGTTTTTTTTTTTTTGACACAATGTTATTTGAATTAGCTCATGAACTTATATCTTAACATTGTATTTTACCATATTTACTCTTAGAATTTATTATTATTTAAAACAATTTAAAATAAATAAATATATAAGTGCTATAGCTAACAAATTGATACCAATCAACATTTTCACCATGCCAGTATCCCCTCCCCCCCCTTTTGCGACCAATATTCAATTGTTTTACCCAAATTTATTTATAAAGATATAAAAAATGAGTGGTTATTACTTATTATTCTTTTTTTTATAAGGTTTTTTTTTTCACAAATTTATATGTGGGTTTTTTTATCATATATACAACGGGACAAAAAAAAAAAGATATCGTCTACTGTTTGTAATAAATAAACATACAAAAATTAGAAATAATGAAATACATCATTTGATGACATATTATACAACTAATATACTCCAACAAACAAAATTATATAACTAAAATGAAAATAAAATTCCAATAAATAAAAATTAATTTAATAATAGTACTATAAGAAAGATATATTAAATTAATAAAATGAGATATTTAATACAATGAGACTTTCTCTTATCTGTATTTCATCTCTCAACCTTTTATATTTCTAAGTTTGAGTTTTAAATTTATTTTTTTTCACCTTTATTATTGTACATATACACTTTAACATGAAATATATATTATATTAAAATTAAATTTTGACATATAAAAATTTATTTATAATAACATAAAATTAATTTAATAATAATGTATAATTAAAAAATGATTTTAGTGAAAGAGGAAAAAATTTGGTATGGACACTTTAATATAGTCTATTATAGACTTTTATAATCTAAAGGTGAAAATTGGTCTCCCATCATAAGAGACCTATCACCCTTACCCATGCTAGAATTGGCCCTCTTTCACCCATTCAATTTCTCTTTCTCACGCCCTCACATGTCTTTCTCTCTCTCTCTCTCTCTCTCTCTCTCTCTCTCTCTCTCTCTCTCTCTCTCTCTCTCTCTCTCTCTCTCTCTCAAAATCAATTCTCTCTCTTTTTTTTTTTCAAACTGTAAATCAATTTCTACTCCTTACCAGCACCATATCTCTATCTCTACACCTTTTAGAAAAACTAAGATTTGTCAATTTTTCAACTAGTAAAAGACTTTTGAACTTCAATCTCTAAAATGGGTGCTTCTAGAAAATGTGTAGTTCTTCTGAGATTGGTTGCATCATAAGGCTAAAACAACTTGGTCAGAGTGACTTAACTGAAGCACCAATGCTGAAGTATTTAAGTCTAAACCACTTGTGCATATTGAAGATGTGCAGATGCAACATGTTGAACAAGATGTCCTAGACATCTTGTCACTGGGTTCAGAGCATGCTTAGGCAGCATGTCGAACAACATGTCCCAAGACATGTGGGTAGGACATCTTGACCTAGTTTAGCTTAAAAGATAATGCTTATCCATTAAGCGCGCGTGTTTGTTTTAATTTGAATAAAACGTGAATCTTTTAGTAACAAGCTGAGATTAGGATTAATGATGAAGTTTGTTATTAATCATTTGTGTTAGATACGATTGGATTCATATTTAATTAGCGGATAGAGATTAATTCTTTATCTTTGTGGAGTTTGTTTTAAAACAAGTTTGTTTTAAAACTAATTCTTATTTGAGTGCATCTGAAAGACTGAAGACTATATCTGAAGAATTGCACGCCTATATAAAGGACTCGACATGGAGCTTAAAAACTCAACCCACAATAACTGAAGATTGTGAGTCCAAAGCTTTGTGCCCACTATGCAAAGCATTAGTAGCTCTCAGTATCGTTCTTGGTACTTTGAAGCTTTGAGTCGTTGAATGTTGCCATTCAACTTTGTCTTTTAAACTGTGAAGTTTAAAGTTGTTTCGTCATTTGGGATTAGTGATTAGAGGGAGTTGGGTAGGTTCTCATATTCAGGGGGAGTTAGCCTTTGAGTAGAAGATTACTAGGATTAAGAAAAGGCATGCCAAAAGGTGTTTGGTAGTGTTGTAAGACTAAGTAATAATTCGGAGTAGTAGTTCACTTCCTCGATTGGTATCCTCTAGAGTAGGGCTGTTTAGCGCCGAACTGGGTTAACAAATTACTGGTGTTGTTTATTACCTTTGTTTACTTCAGTATTGCAATAACGTGTGATCCTCATAACCAGTTGTCTAGGACATCTGGACTACTGACACATTGTCCTATACATTGTGTAAGACATCTGTCCTGCCAGAGAACAGAATTTCAATTGGCGTCAGAGCAGGCACCCTAACCTGCTGGGTGAGCTCCAGGGAGACAAAATCTTGTTCAATATGGACAGGAATGGAGGATCAATAAACAGACCACCAGTTCTGGATGGATCAAACTATGACTATTGGAAAGCAAGAATGATTGCGTTCATCAAGGTCATGGATCAAAAGGCATGGAGGACAATTATTACAGGTTGGAATCACCCAATAGTCTCTGCAGAAGATGGTTCTTCAATACTAAAAGGTGAAGGATATTGGACCCCAGAAGAGGAGATTTAGTCTAATAGCAACTCCAAGGCACTCAATGCCATCTTCAATGGTGTTGATGAAAACATATTCAAACTGATCAACACGTGTACAGAAGCCAAGCAAGCCTGAGAGATTCTACAAACGGCACATGAAGGAACTTCCAAGGTTAGAATGTCAAAGCTACAACTCCTCACTCCCAAATTCGAAAATCTAAAGATGGAGGATGATGAAATAATATCAGAATTCAACACTAGAGTTCGAGACATAGCAAACTCATGCTTTGCTCTAGGAGAGAAGATACATGAGGAGAAACTAGCCAGAAAAATTCTTAGATCACTTCCTAAGAGATTTTCTATGAAGGTAACTGCTATTGAGGAATCACAAGACTTGAGCACGATGAAGGTTGATGAACTCATTGGCTCATTACAAACTTTTGAGATGACCTTTGAAGATAGACCTGAAAAGAATGTGAAGAATTTGGCATTCAAATCTGAGGAAAGCTAAAGTGAAGATTGTCTATCAGAAGCAGTAGCTATGTTGACCAAGAAGTTCAACAATTCTGTGAACAGGGTTCGAGCTAATTGGAGGACAAATGTCCCAGACAAGATGTCCAACAACAAGACACAAGGCATCTCGAAAGAAGAGACAAACCCTGAAGAAGAAACAGAAATAAGGTGCTACGAATGTGAAGGCTTTGGCCATATCAGAATACAGTGTCCCAACTTTCTTAGAAAACAGAAGAAGGGGATGGCTGCAATTCTCTCTGACTCTGAGGATGAAAGTGAAGATGAAGACACAAACAATGCATTCTCAGGGATATGCGAAACAAGCAACAATGATTGCTTCAAAAGATTCACAGACACTGAAGGCAGTGATAACAATGAAGAACCTCTCCACCCTTCAAGATACACTGCTAAAATATTAGAGCAAGATGAAATTATTGAAAGGCTTATCAAGGAACATAAGGAACAAACAGCTCTGAGAAGAGAACACGACTTCTTACAAGCTAAACTCAAGAGCATGACTGGATCTTTGAGTTGTCTAGACTATGACTCTAACTCAGAAGATGAGCTCCCTGAAACAAAGAAAATAGCTGAAGACATGATTGGATTAGGATTCGATCTTCCTTTCAGAAAGGCTGGATCTGCTCCAGAAAAGGTAACTCCTCCTCTACAGAAACCTAAGGACCAGATGTCAAGTCAAATGTCTCAACATCCTGCTCAACACAACGACAGGGTCATAGACAACATATCTCAGCACTATGTTCAGACCAAGAAGGAGATGTCACACCAAATGTCTCAACATCCTGCTCAACATTCTGACAGGATCATAGACCACACATCTCAACATTGTGTTCAGACCAAGAAAGAGATGTCAAGCCAAATGTCTCAACATCCTGTTCACCACATAGACAAGATCATAGACCACACATCTCAGTACTATGTTCAGACCAAGAAGGAGATGTCAAGTCAAAAGTCTCAACATCTTGTTAAACACAAAAACAGGATCATAGACTACAAGTCTCAACAGTCTGTCCAAACAAAAAGGAAGATGTCAAGCCACATGTCTCAACATTCTGTTCAACACAAGATGAATGAGAACATAGGCCAGCTTCACAAGCAGCAGAAGAAGCACATACCAAGACCACATCTTAAAAAGCTATACTCCCAAAATAGAAGATCTTTCAATAGATGTGATCATTGTGGTAGGTCTAGACATGTTATGAAAGAATGCTTTAAAATTCATGGCTATCCTCAAAGATCAAGATCACCAAGGAAGGATGAAAGGAGGATTCTTGCTCAACAAGTAAAGTGCTAGGAGACTCAAGTCAAGAAAGTATGGAGGTCAAAAGAAGATTCAAAACTAAAGGCTCATACTTGTATCAGGCTATCCTCATATGAAGACTGTTACTTTGACAGTGGATGCTCCAAACACATGACTGGAGATAGGAAATATCTTAAGGAATTAAGACCTTACTCCAAAGGAAGTGTTACTTTTGGTGATGGTGCTAAAGGTAGAATCAAAGGTGTAGGCAAGCTAAGAGATCCCAGCTCACCATACCTAGATAAGGTTCTACTAGTTGAAGGACTCACTACAAACTTGATAAGCATTAGTCAACTATGTGAACAAGGACTAGATGTGTACTTCAACAACTCTGAGTGCATTATTGTTAACAATCAGAAGGTAGTGATGAAAGGTGTCAAGGCAAAGGACAAATGCTATAAGTGGACTCCTCCCAACAATAGTCCAAAAATAGCTTGCTTGACAGTCAAGGAAGAGAATGACCAGATGTTCTACCAGATGTCCCAACATCTGTACACTCGTCAGGAAGTTGAATCACTTCAACCTGAACATGGGAAAGGAACTCTAGAGTTCCACACATCCAAAAGCGTGTAGAACATTAAGTGACGGGGTGGCGTGCAGAAAATTATAACGTTAATCATCATTACTTCTGCACAATAAACGAGGTAACATACTACCTAGTTCCGTCTATAAAAAGCCACCTAGATCATCACTTGTGCTATCACACACACTTCAACATCTGGTACGACATCCTTCAAAAACCTCTTAAAAGAAATTTTCTTCAACGAAATTCTGAACAACATGAGTCAAGAAATCACAATGAGCACCAACAACCAAGAAATCAACAAAGACGAAGGACCTAGTGATCCAGCTAGGGTTTCAGGCTCAACTGTCAATCAACAAGAGGTTGATCTTGACAAGTTGGTTATTCCCATAGGAAGAAGAACGACAGCAAGGAAAAGGAGAAGCAACACATTGGTCGGGCCCTTCATTAATCCAACATTCACTGAAGAAACCAAAGAAGCGTCTCCGCTAAAATCTCAATCGTCACCAAAGAGGGCTGAAGAACAAAATCCTGAGGAATCATCTCTGAAAGAGGCTACTCAAAACCAGAACCTTGAGCCTCAAACAGAGAAAGAGAAGAATGGTGAAGAAGATGTCATGACAACCGACCCCAACATCAAGGATGTCGCAACAAATGTCTCAACATCAAGAGACACCACATCGGAGGAACATCCAATGGAAGAATATCCAAAGGATGCACAGGAGAAACTCGCCTTAGAATATGAAGAAGAAGAAGGTTCACAATCTCTTGAAGTCATAGAGATTGATGAAGAAACAGAGAGCGAAGAAGTTGCTCCAAGAAGAACTCAATCAGTGGTTGATAGAGTGAAAAGAAGCAGAGGGAAGAAGGTGGAGATTCCCAAATCATTCTTGAAAGAGAGCTCTCAGAAGAGGAAGCCAGAGTCCTCAAGTGAGTTTGAACCTGATGTCGAAGACGATGTCCCAGACATCATGTCAAAGAAGAGAAAAGTTGCACCCTCAACATCCTTCCACACTGAGGATAATGAACAGAGGTGGAAAATAGTAAGTCAGAGGAGAATGGCTACTGAGAGGGAACTAAGCACTGAAGCACTCTCTTACAAGGAAATCACTACACTCCTTGAAGAAGCCAAACTCATGAAGACTGTGCTAGGAGTTGGCAAGTGCCATGAAAGGCTGGTTAGGGAGTTTGTGGTTAATCTCACTGAAGAATGCGCTGAAGAGGGAAGTGATAGCTATCACAATGTTCAGCTAAGAGATAAGAACATTAAATTCTCTCCAACTGCAATCAACAAAATTCTGGGAAGGAGTGCTGAAGCTGAGAGCAAGAAAATCCTCTCAATGGACAAGGTTACTGAGGAAATTACTGCATGTCAAGTTGAAAGTTGGCCCAAGAAAGGACTGTTACCAACGTCAAAATTAACAGTCAAGTATACCATGCTCAACAAGATTGACACAGCTAATTGGGCCCCAACAAGCCACATCTCAGGTATATCTCCAAATCTGACAAGACTCATATATCTCATTGGTACAGGAAAGAAATTGGACTTTGGGAAACATGTTTTCGTAGGGGTGGACAGAAATTAACCATCCGGCCCAATCCGGAATAATCAGCCCAGTGAAATCCAAGTCGGGCGGATAAAACGGATGTGTCGGATGATTTGGGCTTATTATATGGACTAAAGTGGGCTCACATGGATCGGTTCGGTCCAAAAATATTGACCCAGCGGTATCCTATGGTAACCGATCCACTCATACTAATATTAATTTATATAAATATTTCTGTTGTTGCAGATTACTTTTAGTCTTTTGCTAGTGCTTTTTCTTCTTTCTTTACATTATAAACAGACAAAACACTGACAATTTGACATACAAGACAATAATGAGACATCCCACCCCACCACATG
The DNA here is from genome assembly GCA_954870985.1 of Trifolium fragiferum. Taxonomy (NCBI): domain Eukaryota; kingdom Viridiplantae; phylum Streptophyta; class Magnoliopsida; order Fabales; family Fabaceae; genus Trifolium; species Trifolium fragiferum. The sequence goes on from OX940789.1 coordinate 50,783,988, forward strand.
TCCCCACTCCCTACCCTTCATTTCACATCTATCTACTTACTTTTTAATATTTATTTTTTCTTGACTTTGTCAAAGGCATATCATCCCTAACCTCACGTTCTCAACATATCTCTCACTCTTTTCTCAGATTCATTTTCCTGTATAACCTCACCTCACCACTCCTTCATTTTTTTTATAGTCAAAAGAGCTTTCATTCATTTTTTAAAACCGAAACACCGATCCAATCAAACCGATATCCGAAACACCCGAAATCCGACTTAACCACTGCAGAAAATGGACGAGAATGGATTGCAGTTTGCCATCCGCGGTTGACTATCGGACTGCTGTTTTTGAACCGAATTCCGACCAGCCCGACCGATGTCCACCCCTATGTTTTCGAACAAGCAATGAAACATGTAGAAACCAGTGCAACAAAGCTACCAATTGTCTTTCCCTGCTTGATTACTGAGTTAATACTCAGCCAACACCCAAGCATCTTGCTTCCTGAGGAATATGAAAGCAAAAGACCTCCACCAATATCCTTCAACCGCAAGCTGTTCACTGAACCACATGTCCCAGACATTGTGCTCAAAGAAAATGAAGCAGCTGAGACCTCTGCTCCACTAGATAGAAGCTCACAAAATAAAGTACTAGCTGAGCTAATTCTAGTTTCTAAAGAGTTAGAGGACACAATCAAGACAAGCACAGTAAGGAAAATCTGTGTAGACCATCTGATCAAGCAGCTGACAAAGAAAATAGCTGAGAATGAAGGAGCTGCTCATGCTGAGGCAGAGCAAGAAGAAGAAGAAGGTTGAAGAACAGCAACTAGGTAATTTAGGAAAATAAGTACTTATGTATTTTTCCTTTTAGTTCTGTTCTACTTCTGTAAGTTGTGTGGTCTACCAAATGTCCTAGACATTGGAGACTTTGACATCCGGCACCAAGTGTGCACTTTTGTATGCTTTCTTTTAATCAATGAATATTTTCCTTCAACCTTTGACAAATTATGGTAAAAAGGGGGAGTAATAATTGATGATAAGATAAGCTCTTTGGCAAGTAGAATCACTCTCTTGCTTTACGGATGAAAATAGCAAGCTTTAAAAAAAAATTAAAAACTAAAAAGTTATGCTAAAACAAGTGTGTCCAGAGTATAATTAAATGCTCAATATGAACCTCTAAGAAGTCTAGTGAGTCTTGATCACTCTGATTAAGTAATTTCCGCTGCAACTCAAGACTTTGGTTCACTAAGTCGCTAGGTATCTCATCCCTGGACTTAGAAAATTCATTGTAATGGATCATATGAAGACAAGACTAAGACTGTCTCATACTAGAAAAGGTTCATCACACATTCAAGATTGAAGAAGTCCTGAATATTGAAGACACACAAGATTCTGAAGATCAAAGACATTGAAGACCTAAAGATTTCAGAATTGAAGATTGCATCAACAGAGATCAATTTGAAGATTGAAGAATTTGAAGATTGAAGACTGAAGAGTGCACATTCAACAAAGTGGTTTGTGGTTGTTTTAGCCATAATTTGCCAAAGGGGGAGATTGTAGTTCTTCTGAGATTGCCTGCATCATAAGGCTAAAACAACTTGGTCAGAGTGACTTAACTGAAGCACAAATGCTGAAGTATTTAAGTCTAAACCACTTGTGCATATTGAAGATGTGGAGATGTAACATGTTGAACAAGATGTCCTAGACATCTTGTCACTGTGTTCAGAGCGCGCGTGTTTGTTTTAATTTGAATAAAACGCGAATCTTTTAGTAACAAGCTGAGATTAGGATTAATGATGAAGTTTGTTATTAATCATTTGTGTTAGATACGATTGGATTCATATTTAATTAGCGGATAGAGATTAATTCTTTATCTTTGTGGAGTTTGTTTTAAAACAAGTTTGTTTTAAAACTAATTCTTATTTGAGTGCATCTGAAAGACTGAAGACTATCTGAAGAATTGCACGCCGATATAAAGGACTCAACATGGAGCTTAAAAACTCAACCCACAATAACTGAAGATTGTGAGTCCAAAGCTTTGTGCCCACTGTGCAAAGCATTAGTAGCTCTCAGTATCGTTCTTGATACTTTGAAGCTTTGAGTCGTTGAATGTTGCCATTCAACTTTGTCTTTTAAACTGTGAAGTTTAAAGTTGTTTCGTCACTTGGGATTAGTGATTAGAGGGAGTTGAGTAGGTTCTCATATTCAGGGTGAGTTAGCCCTTGAGTAGAAGATTACTAGGATTAAGAAAAGGCATACATGCCAAAAGGTGTTTGGTAGTGTTGTAAGACTAAGTAATAATTCGGAGTAGTAGTGTTCACTTCCTGAATTGGTATCCTCCAGAGTATGGCTGTTTAGCGCCGAACTGGGTTAACAAATTACTGGTGTTGTTTATTGCTTTTGTTTACTTCAGTATTGCAATAACGTGTGATCCTCATAACCAGTTGTCGAACCAGTTGTCTAGGACATCTGTACTACTGACACATTGTCCTATACATTGTGTAAGACATCTGTCCTGCCAGAGAACAGAATTTCAAAATGGTTTAAATTGCTTTGTTGTACGAATAAGTGTTGCTGTGTATGATTCTTCTAGCTAGTTTTAAAAAATCCAAACACAAACAATTCTTTGAAAAGGCATAATTTGTCATTGAACTTCTCTACTCCATCTAGTCTTAATTATAAGAAACAAAAAAAATGGCACACCCTTTAAGAAAGTGGTCAAAGTAGTAGAAAAATAATGTCATTTCCAATTTTACCCTTACAAGCAAACTATTAAAGTCTTGGAAACTACAAAGTAATGATTATAGGCTTGTACGAAAAATTATTGGAAAAGTAAAACCAAGGGTAAAATTGGAATATTCAAAATAAATATAATCATTGTAGTTGCTTTTACTTAGACTTTGTAAATTATTTTTTTGTTTCTTATATATGAGACCGGAGCGGGTATTTTTCTCTCCAACAATTTTCACTTGTTTTATTTTTGGACTGATATAGGTTAACCTGATGAAGAAACAAACGTTTGCACCTTAATAGACTTGACGTTTGGTGGACTGTGGACTGATATTGAGATCAAACAATAGGTACATTATTAAACTTTGACCATACATGTCACCATGAGCTCCCTCTCCAGCTCATCTCAGCTCGACCATAAGCTCCATCTTCAGCTCATCTCAGCTCGACCATAAACTCCATCTCTAGCTCATCTCAGCTCGACCATAAGCTCCATCTTCAGCTCATCTCAGCTCGACCATAAACTTCATCTCTAGCTCATCTCAACCCGACCATGAGCTTCATCTTCAGCTCAGCTCAACCTCCACTTGGTATTCCCCGTATCACGTACGAACATAGTGACGTAAGCTACATGTGCGTCAGCTTCACGTGATATGTACGGACGAGTGACGTGCACGTGTGTTAACTCCATGTGTCCTGTACGGACGAGCTGCCAACGGATCTCAGTGTTGTAGTTTATTGGGCTTTGCCCTTCAGTTTACAAGAAGGCCCATTAGGTTAAGGAATGTTAGACTATAAAAAGAGACACCTAGAAGGAAAATAGGCAGATCCAAGATATTATAAACAGTGTATTTCCAAGCTCACTGTTAGTAAGCCTCCTATCAAACATGTGTATGCCAGGCATAAACCCAAAGGTCCAAGTAATTAAGCTCATTATGTTAGTGGGTGTGGTGCTCATTAAATATAATATGGATATTATGTTAGTGGGGGTAGTGCTTATTAAATATTATCATTATGTTAGTGGGTTTGATTATTATAAATAGAATAAGGATGAGGAATAATAATCATTGAGTGGTTTTCTTATGTGGGTTGGGTTTGGGAGAGACTAGGCTCTCTAATTCCTAGAGGTTGGTTACTTTTCTATAATTCCTTTCTTGTATCAATAATAATACATCACTAGCATTCTCTTATTATCCAATAATATCCCAAATACCATAGAATTATCGTTGATACTTATTCATATATGAACCAATATCTAACACTGGTATCAGAGCAATTCTGATCCAGCGATATTCTGTGAAGATGGTTGTAGGATTGATTCCAAGATTTGATGGAAAGGAGGCCTATTGGTGGCTGATCCAGGCAGAACAATATTTTGGGTCAAGAAGAATGCCCGAAGAGATGAAATTTCGGTGGGCTGTTGCATTTGCATTGAGAGGAGATGCTCTTGATTGGTGGATTTCTTGGAAGGAGAGAAATCCAATTACTTCTTGGTTGGCTTTTTCAAAGGCCATCCTAAAGAGATTCCAACCTGAAGTTTGGGATTGTCTTCTGGATTCAGAAAATGAAGGCCAAGAAAACAGAGGCAACACTGAAATTAAAGAAGAGAAACAAGAGCCAATAACATCTCAAACTAAAGTTAAAATTTGTGCAGTTGATGACGAAGCGAAGAATACAAATTCATTGATAAGTGCCATTCCAGTAAAGGTCCAGAGAAGTGATGCAGAGATGGACAATCCATCACAGACAGAAGACTCACTATCAATGTCACCATTGCCATCACATTTAAGAAATTTGGCAACTGGGAAAATAAGAGAATTGGGATTTAGAGATGAACCAAATGAGCAGCCACCACCAGAATGGTTAGACCAACAGCCGCTGATGTCGAAACTGCCGTACATCGACTCTCACACGGTGGTTGCTGATATTCCTAAGTCTAGGAACAAGAAAGTTCCATTGTCGGTAACAATGTCGTCCCAAAAACCTGTCACAAGAAGATTGACAGCAGCGAGCAAATTTGATGCGGAAGGAAATTTTCCTATTTCATGTACAACACAATCTTTCTGTTTCAAGTTATGGGACCCTGGCGGACACTTATGTTATCCTTCACCTTGAGGACAAGGTGAATCTTTAGGGGGGAGTATTGTTAGTAAGCCTCCTATCAAACATGTGTATGCCAGACATAAGCCCAAAGGTCCAAGTAATTAAGCTCATTATGTTAGTGGGTGTGGTGCTCATTAAATATAATATGGATATTATGTTAGTGGGGGTAGTGCTTATTAAATATTATCATTATGTTAGGTGGGTTTGATTATTATAAATAGAATAAAGATGAGGAATAATAATCATTGAGTGGTTTTCTTATGTGGGTTGGGTTTGGGAGAGACTAGGCTCTCTAATTCTTAGAGGTTGGTTACTTTTCTATAATTCCTTTCTTGTATCAATAATAATACATCACTAGCATTCTCTTATTATCCAATAATATCCCAAATACCATAGAATTATCGTTGATACTTATTCATATATGAACCAATATCTAACACTCACCTGAAGTAACTCTTTAGTGTTTACATACGTGAACAATTTTTCTTTCTTTTTTTACTGAAAGTATATGAAGTATTTGATTTGGCAACTGGGTGGACTTAGTGCTTGTCTCTTTTGTATTGGGAAGCATATGGGGATGATGTAAATGCTGGTTTTTTTTTCTTTCTTTGTAGTGCTTTGTGTTTGCTCCTCATTTGGCTAGGGGATGCTTCCTGTTGGCTATAGTCGATTGGTTTCTGCAAGTCTTGTGATTTTTTAAGTGTAATAGGGAAAGTGTCTAGTGTTTGTATTGGTGGTTTTCCTTGTATTTCCTTGTATCAGACCTGGTGTTTGCTGTGATTGTAGCATATCTTGTGCTAAATCACTTCTTAATAAATATGCATTTTCTGGCGGAATTTAGCACTTTGTGAGGAAAAAATGCTGCCACTAAATCAGCATTTTCTTGTATTTAATGACCAAGTCTCATTATTCAGGCACATGATGTTGTGATGTCTCCAAAACCACCAAACATCTGCCGAAAAAATGTGACAATGGTTCCAAGTGACGCCCATTTTGAGCCAATCATAAATATCCATATTTGAGAAGAAATCTGAGTTAATACACCCAATGTAGGTTAATATTCATGTCTGATTTAGTAATCAGTATTTATTTTTGTGATATTACTTTTGTAGTACTACTAAAACATATTAAATAAAATAATTTTTTTATAGATATCATTAACATTGTTTACTGAAAATATTACCGTATATTGTACATTATACCCGTTATAATGGTAAGAAACACACTAATAATTAATCTAGTTACTTTAAAAATTTAAAGAACTCATTCTGAGTCCCACAACTTAAACTCATATATTAATATCATATTTATATTTAATTTCATTGCAACATAAAATATTAATTTAAGTATTTCTAATTAATATTATTATGAAAGAAGAATAATTTCTTTTAGTAAAAACTGAACATATTTAATTTATCAAAAACTTATTAATTTTATAAGGATAAAAAAGATTTAACTATTGTAAAAAAAACCATATTTAACTCAAATATAAATTTAAACATACAAGTTTTAAAATAAAAAAATTAATTTTTTTATTGGAGTTTAAAATATTTTGACTTTTAACTCAAATATAAGTTTAAAAATAAAATTGAAGTTGAAAAAAATGTTGCAAGTAAATGTGGCCTGTATGATAAATGGCATAATAATGCAAGTAATGCTAGTAATTAAAATTGCTCATCCACCGCGAGAGGTGACAAAACAGGCGGCCCGGCCCTAAACGGGCCGGCTTGAACGGGCTTTGAGCTTTATCGGGCCGGGCTAAAAAAATTCGGATAAAATATAGGCTCTAAAAATAAGGCCCGATCCCGGCCCGGATGAAATATGGGCCGGCCCGTTTTATTTTAAATTTTAAAATTTTTTTAGCTATTAGTGCTCGATTAAAATAGATGTTTCTAATATTATTTTTCTTTAATTCCATAAACTCAACATATTTAAGTTACAAAAAATAAACATAGAAAACTAAAGAAATAAAGTTACTTATATTTAAGTTCACATATAAATTCAACACAAGAGAACGTCGAAATATTAATTTACATACAAAAACAAATGAACAACATATTATATTTAAATTCACATATTAGATTGCTTAAAAAAAACATATTAGATTGAGTTGACCCAAATAAAAAAAAAAATTAACACTTAAAATGTAACAAAATAACTAATATTTATTTTTATATATATATTTTTTATTTTAATTAACACTTAAAACCTACGAGTTTTTCGCGCGCCCTATTTTTACTCATATTATAATTAACACTTAGAAGTTTCTCGCGCGCCCTAATTCTACTAAAATGCTACCTACGAGTTTCTCGCGCGCCCTATTTTTACTCATTCGATACGTATAAGTTTCTCGCGCGCCATAATTCTACTCATCCGCTACCTACGAGTTTCTCGCGCGCCCTATTTTTACTCATCCGCTACTTAAGTAGTAAAAATGATAAATTTGATAAAAAAAACACAGTCCGCTACTTAAGTAGCGGATTATATTTGAGAAACTCGTAGGGGGATAAAAAACTTTTATAATATAAATTAAGTTTAAATCATCCAAAATAAATTACTTATATTTATTTTTAATTTTTTATTATAATTTTGTCGGACTTTCGGGCGGCCCGTGGCCTATTCGGGCTAGCCCATATTTTATCGGACCGAACTAAAAAAGACCCGGATAAAATTTAGACTACAATTTAAAGGTCAAAACCCAAAAAAAATATGAGCTATTCGGGCTAGCCCATTTTGATGGCTCTATCCACCGCTATCTCAAAACTATAATATATTTTATATACCAATGTGTCAGAAATTTGCCTCAACAAACGTTGCTGCAGGAAGCAACCAAAGATACCAGCTGGCGGACTTCAGGGGAGTGAAATGAGAAAAAAGTAATATTTTAATGTTACACTCTGGCGGACGAACGAAAAAACATACGGTTGAAATTGCTTGTTTCAAGGATTGTATAATTTAAAAATAAAAAATAAAAGCATTAAGGTTGAGTGTTTGAAAAAAACGTGAGAGCATTGATTTATGACATTAATATGTTGTGAAATTTTAAGAGTGTGAATTTTTATATCGACTTTATTTTTTTACAAAATTTTATATTAACTTTATAACATTTTATATTTTTAATGTGTGAAACTAGGGAGTATTGAGTTATTATTTATTTATTTTTATTTATATATTAAATAAAATATATATTAAATTAAAAATGGTTGAACTCCGGTCTAACTCCGGTCCGATCAGTTAAACCTTAAACCAATAAATTTACTGGTTCGATGACCGGTTCGATTCTGAAAACCTTGTCTATTACCAACCCTCAAGTCAAGCCTCAAATAACTGTATAAAAAATAGAAAATAAATAAATATGCGAACATCATTATCTTAGTGACACTCAATTCTCAAGAATGATTCTACCCTCTCATCTTCACAAGGAGTAGAGAAGAGTCTCATCTTCACAACGAGTAGAGAGAGTGGCCCCTAATACTTATTACATCTAAAATTGTTAAGTATTGGTGCCCTGAAGAATGAATGAAACATTGAGCCCGTTTGGATTAATGGTTAAGCAGTGCCCTCGGGACAATGATTAAACATGTTAAAATAGAAATTTTATTTCAAAATGCGTGTATTAAATACTTCAAAAGTATAAAAAGTTATTTTTTCAATATTAATTTTATCTTTTATTTTCTTTTTTATTATGCTTAACAAGTATCCCGGGGACACTGTTTACTTTTTAGTTATCTTTTGTTAACAAACATCTTCCAAAAAATAAAGTGGGTGTATTATAGTAAATGCTTATAGGAGTTAGGGGTGATCGTATCCGAACCAATCCAAAAGTAATACCGCAAATCGAACCAATCCAAACCGAAAACTGCATTTGGTTCGGATGTATTTGGATGACTTTTTTATTGATACGCAAACCGCAAAATCGGCAACCGCTGAAATCGCAAAAGCCGCGGTTAACCGCTAGAACCGCATTAAGTTTATATTATATTCCAATACCTCTAAAACTCCTTTAAGTTTCTATTATAATCCAATATACATAGTCTAATTATCAAGTCAGTCCACCAAATTAATGAAACTTCAAGTCGTTCTTATTTTTTATATTGTAATATTACTATAGTATTGTAATATTATTTTATATCAACAACTTTTATTGATAATGTGATGTTATTTTGGAACTTCAAGCTCTTTTTTTGGATATTTAAAATTGTAAGGTACTATAATGTTATTTTAAATAAACAACTTTTATTGGTAATGTAATGTTATTTTGTAACAAGTTCATGTGTCTGTCAAATGATCATGATAGAAATTTTTTATGCCGTAAACCGCCGTCACCGAACCGATCCTAACCACATTGGTTTGGTTTGGTTTGGATGACTTTTTAAAATCCAACCGAACCAAACCAAACCGCATGCTTTTTTATCTCGCGGTTAGGATGACTTTTTCGCTCATAACCGAACCAAACCGCACCGCGAACAGCCCTAATAGGAGTTTCTAACTTCCATCAATGCACATCTTCTAAAAAATAAGTGGATGTGTTATAGCAAATGCTTATAGGAATTGCTAACTTACACCTACTTAATTTTTAGAAGGTGTGTTTTAGCAGCATCTATGAAGCACGGACTCTGACACGGACACTCCGACACTGCTACATATTTATAAAAAATATAAGTTTAGAATTAAAAATACATACATATGCATTTAAGTTGAACAAAGTTTTCAATAAAAAAAGTTTTAAAATAATATATGATAGTACATTTGACATTTATTCAACCAACTACTATCGAAAAATTAAAAATAATGTAATACCTTTAATTCTTCATTGATCAATATTATTATTTCGACACATATTTATTCGTTGTATATATGTATGAGAAAAGTAGAAGCAAATAAAAAAATAAAATTTGGACACTTACCCCGACACGTTTGTACGAGTGTCTTATAGGTGTCGGACACCGATTTAAGGAGTGTCGGAATAAAGGAAAAATTGTTTTTTTGAACACCTCTCCGACACGTTTGCAGGAGTGTCGTACGAGTGTCATACAAGTGTCGGACACCGCGACACGTCTAATCATAGAGGTGTCGGTGCTTCATAGTGCGCATGCACCTCAAGGTGTATTTAACTACTTTTTACTTATAACTTGCTAATACACATCTTCTAAATATATATATATATATATCTGTGTGTGTGTGTGTGTATATGATCCTTATCTATCTTTATTTATAAAGATCCTTCTCCGAACAATGTACTCCATCCATCCCAAAATAAAAGACCTAATTTTGACTTTTCATATGATCTACTTTGACCATATTTTTTTTTTACTAATATATACTCTCTCCGGTCTTTTATATAAGAAATTTTTTTTCTTTTTAGATTCATGAAATAATTAATATATCCAGTCCATATTTCGGTTTTCACCACCAATTGAATATTTTAATAATATATAACTAAATATATTAACGATCAAAATTGTGAATTGACAAACGTGAAGGTGGTCATCATATGTCATTTATTTTGAGGATGGAGTATATATCATCATCACATGTGTATTGAAAAAAAAAAATCAAGTTTACTTGAGCAAGCAATATCGCATCTCCAACTGATCATGTCATCTATCATGATTCTTATCTTATAAGCAATCCTCATCCTGAAAGCAAGCGTAAGGTCCATTTTAAAGCGTAAGGTCCATTTTAAAACTCTCATTGGAATTGGAAGATAACAAAAAAAATCTTTTCCCTTTCACATTCCTTTCTTTCTCCCAAAACCTCTCTATCCCATTCTTCTCCATCATGATTCTTCTCAAATAAGAAGAAAACACATTGCAAATTAAACATCACACAAAGATTTCGACTCTCACTCTCCACCATTATCTTTCCGAGAGAAAATAAGCTGGTAGATGCCTGCGGATCAGAATCTGATGGCCCCGAATACAAAACCACCAACGAGAAGTGCAAGGAACAAATCGGTGACGAAATAAAAATAATGGTTCGTTATTAAAAATATTTATTACAAATAATACTAAATATTAATATTTTGGCATGACAAAGGTTAATATCCAATTTCAAAATCAAAACCACACCTATTTATTTCTTTTTTTTTTTAAAGACTAACAACACCAAAATTGAGAAAGTTCAGATCATTCATCAGCAGATCAGTAAAAACACAAAGTGTGTCATAATAAAATTGGTTGTTGGATCATTCATGTAAAATTAATCATTTATGTAAAATTTAGGTGTCATTTGAGTTAATCATTTCAAATTCCTAATTAACTAGTATTCAGATCCGTGCCAAGCACGGATAGAAATACGTTTATAGATTTATTAACTTATAATATATTTTATATTAAACTGAAAAATTTAAATTTTAATTGCTTAAATTTAGTTTAGACATAATACTTAACAAATTTCTTTCATTTTTAAAATTCTTCAAATCAATTATCCAAACAAAATTTTTTAGCAAAAGTATTTGAATTCCTTTAAAAAATTACATTATCTCAAAACATTCTCTCATCCAAACAAACTCTTACCCAAACTTAAACTATTCACAAGCATATGCCAATACAATCACTTCTTCTCCTGAGAGTTTCCTCAGCCAACATTATCTCTCTCCGTCAAGAACAAAGAAATAGGAAAAGAAAATGTGAGTTCAAAGAGAGAGTGGAAGCTGCACGGTTCGTGGAATGGAAAGAAAATGGAACAAAATGTTTCTATTTTTCTTCATAAAGGGCTAAACTTGGTTCCCAAGTTTTTTTTTTGACGCACTTGGTCCCCAAGTTTAGAATAATATAATAGTTGACTTTTCTCTCATCCACTAATTGTTCCTAAACCTACTTGGTTCCCAAGTCTTCTTATAATCAATAATTACTGATAATAATAATAATAATTGAGAACGGATCCGTTGACTCCAGGAGTAAAATTTTCATTGACTTATTTCGCTGAATAACTCGATGTCGACATTATATTTCTTCAATTCAATTGTTGAATTCAAAGATCTCAATGAGTAGACCATCTCTACAAAATTTTATAAAAATTCAAAAAATATAAGTTATGTATTCAGACTATTGAAATTCAACTGTTTTTTGAAAAGTTTATTGTACGTTCAATTGAAGTTATCAGAAAAAGTATCAAACGATTTTGAATTTTAATAAAAATTTGTCGAGTTAATCTACTCAATGAGAACTTTAAATTCAACGGTTGAATTGAAAAAATATAATGTCGATATCGAGTTATTAAGCGGAGTAAATCAATGGAGACTTACTCCTGAAGTCAACGGATCACTCTGAAGGTTGAAAAACACACAAGAAGGGGGGGTTGAATTGTGTTAAGACTTTTTCAAAGTTAAAACAAATTGCAGCGGATAAAGTATAACACACACAATATATGAGGATAGGGATAGAGAGATGCTCAGAATTTTTATACTGGTTCCTCCCACTAACAGGAGTAGTCCAGTCCTCTTGTCTTTCACAAGAGATTTTACTATAATCACTCAGATTACAAATGCTCAAGCACTAAGCAAGAGACTTCCAATGCTCAAGCACAAAGCAAGAGACTTCTAATGCTCAAGCACAAAGCAAGAGACTTCCAATGCTCAAGCACAAAGCAAGAGACTTCCAATGCTCAAGCACAAAGCAAGAGACTTCTAACTGCTCAAGCACAAAGCAAGAGACTTCCAACCGGTTTTACTGTTAATAAAGATAACAGATTAACACTTGATATACAATCAGAGGTGTTTACAAAATACAACGCAGTTACAAGACTAACTTAGAAAATTATCACAAAGTTTCTAAGTGTTTGATAGCTTCAGAATTTAACAGAGTTTCAGCACGTTCAGAAGCTTCAGTCTTGATTCTAATTCTTCACAAATCTTCTTCCTTTTATAGATGATAAAATGAACGTTGAAGATTATAGCCGTTTGAAGAATTGAGACGCTCCTTTGTATTGATCAGTGAGCTTATTAGCTGTTCTGATTTGCAGTAGCTTAGGAGCTTAACGTTTACTACAAAATGAGAGATTCCTTTTGGCTTTTGATATTTGAACCTTGGTGAAAGCCAAATAAGGAAATAATCGTTTCTGAAGCCTGACTTGAAAAGGACCTTTCCATGGTCAAACCTTTTCATTCTTGATTTCTGCGTTTGGACTTAGTCAGGCACAGTCTTCAATAAAATTGTACTCTCAAATGTAGCTTGACACTTATCTCTGACGAGCCTTCAGATAATAGCTTCAGAGTTTCACAGGCTCAGAATTACTTGCTTCAGATCTGGTGAGCTCAGAAGTAATTCCTTCAGAAATTCTAAGGTTCAGATAATAACTTCAGAGTTTCATAGGCTCAGAATTACTTGCTTCAGATCTGGTGAGCTCAGAAGTAATTCCTTCAGAAATTCTAAGGTTCAGATAATACCTTCAGAGTTTCATAGGCTCAGAATTACTTGCTTCAGATCTGGTGAGCTCAGAAGTTCTTCAGATTTTGATAGGCTCAGAATTACATGTTTCAGATCTGGTGAGCTCAGATGTTCTTCAGATTTTGATAGGCTCAGAATTACTTGTTTCAGATCTGGTGAGCTCAGATGTTCTTCAGATTTTGATAGGCTCAGAATTACTTGTTTCAGATCTGGTGAGCTCAGATGTTGTTTGCTCAGAAGTAATTCCATCAGAAATTCTAATGTGCTTTTGTACGCAAATTTTAACTTTTAATCCTGCACACTGAATTAAATTATTAGTACTCCAATTTAACTTTAAATACATTGTTATCATCAAAATCAATTAAGGAGATACAAAATCATAATTTTGTTCCAACAATCTCCCCCTTTTTGATGATGACAACTATATGTATTTAAAATCAATTGTTGTTGTTTTTATTTAACATCTTGACTTCAGGTTCTGAGGTTTGCAAGCTCCCCCTGAGTCTGATAAGCTTCAGAAGTTTATCAATGATAAATATAAAACAGTCTAAGAGTAATATTTAATGTCAAATATAATTTCATATATTCTACCTTCAGAAATAGAGGTTTGCAAGCTCTATTTCTTCAGATTGACAAATATAAGATATGGTTTGCAAGCGTATCTTATATTATATGAATTTATGTTGGACAAAATTTATTACTCCCCCTCATTAAAAGTTTAAAAGACTTTAATATAACTTAACAAGAGTAGAGTTCAGAAAATGTGATCTTTAGAGCTTCAGAAATAATTTCACTGCCATAGGAAATGAAATAATATTTTCTCCCCCTTTGTCATTATCAAAAACGGGTCAGTCAAAGCACACGTTACAGGGTAGTAGATGCACACAGCAAACAACCACCAGCAGTAAATGCATTCAACGGTAAAAGGGAATTGTTAAGTACCATGGTGAAACAGGGAATTGTTTCAGAATGAAGACGAGTTTCTTCAAGATCTGAATCAGTTCCAGGAAAAGGTGGAGTGGTTTGAATGGATGAGGGGTTTGGTTCAGAAGTGGTTGGCTTAGGAGATGAAGTCTGAAGGGGTTCAGTTTGGGATTCAGCAGGGACTTCAGAATTTTGAACATTTGAGGGTTCAGATTGGTCTACGTCCATTGCTATTGGGGTAGACTCAGAATCTTTAATAGGAGATTTCTGAGGGGATTTAGGGGTGTCAGAAATGGTTATAGTGGAAGTTTCAAAATATTGAAAACGTAAGAAGTGATAGTGACTAGTGTGTGATTAAGTGATTATAGTGGAAGTTTCAAAATATTGGGGAAACAAGATAGTGACGTAATGGGGGCTTGGCAGTTACTTTTAATAAAATCATCATTAGCTCTCCTCCATTACCCAGCGTTTACTAGACATGATGGAAAGTTACACAGATAAGTAGTGTTTTCAGAAGCCAGCTGTCAGTTAGAGAAACTGAGCAGTCAACTAACACTTAGAGTAGGTATCTGAGTCACAAGAGATCATATTTAATAATAAATAATTCTGATTGCTTCAGATGAGAGAGTGCTTCAGAACCTATGTAATAGTTTCTGAGCCATCCAAACTTCTGAGGCCCTTCAGAACCAGTTTATTCATTCAGAGTTAACAGCATTCAGATATCATTCAGAAATAAAAACCATGTTCAGATTTTTCTTGATAAAATTGAAACGATCAATAGCAAGAGGTTTGGTAAAGATATCAGCCCATTGATGCTCAGTATCAATGAATTGAATCTCAATTACTCCCTTCTGAACATAATCTCTAATGAAGTGATGCTTGATCTCAATGTGTTTAGCTCGTGAATGCAAAATAGGATTCTTAGACAAACAGATAGCAGCAGTATTATCACAGAGAAGTGGTATACTACTTATCCTTATCTGATAATCCTCCAGCTGATGTTTCATCCAGAGCAATTGAGTGCAACACTTAGCAGCTGAGATGTACTCTGCTTCTGCTGTAGATAGAGCAATAGTTGCTTGTCTCTTACTAGCCCATGATATAAGGTTTTCACCTAGAAATTGACAGTTTCCACTAGTGGACTTCCGTTCAATTTTATCACCAGCATAGTCAGCATCACAGAATCCAATAAGCTGATAATCTAAGGATTTCTTATAAAGTAATCCAAGATTAGTGGTTCCTTTCAAATATCTAAAGATTCTCTTAACAGCAGTTAAATGAGACTCTCTAGGATCTGATTGAAATCTAGCACACAAGCATACACTGAACAAGATATCTGGTCTAGATGCAGTGAGATAAAGGAGGGAACCAATCATACCTCTGTATAATTTCTGATCTACTTTGCCTTCAGATTCTTCCTTCAGAAGACTGCTAGAGGGATGCATAGGAGTTGACATTGGTTTACAATCTTCAAGACCAAATTTCTTCAGTAAATCCTTTGTGTATTTGGTTTGATGCACATATACTCCTTCTTTTCTTTGATTGATTTGAATTCCCAAAAAGAATGTTAGTTCTCCCATCATACTCATTTCAAATTCATCCTGCATAAGCTTAGAGAAATTCTTGCAAAGAGAAGCATTAGTTGAACCAAAGATAATATCATCAACATAAATCTGAACAATCAAAATATCAGTTTTTAAGGTTTTTCTAAAGAGAGTGTTATCAACATGTCCTTTTTCAAAACCATTTTCTAGAAGAAATATACTTAACCTTTCATACCAAGCTCTTGGAGCTTGTTTCAAACCATACAGAGATTTCTTCAATTTGTAAACATGATCAGGACACTTTATATCTTCAAAGCCAGGAGGTTGTTTGACATAGACCTCTTCAGAAATTACTCCATTCAGAAATGCACTTTTTACATCCATTTGAAATAGAGTGATGTCATGATTAACTGCATAGGACAAGAGAAGTCTAATTGCCTCAAGTCTTGCTACTGGTGCAAAGGTTTCAGTGAAATCTATGCCTTCTTGCTGACTATAACCTTGTGCAACCAGTCTAGCTTTGTTTCTAACAACTTCTCCCTTTTCATTTGACTTGTTTCTGAATACCCATTTTGTTCCAATAATGTTCTTGTGTTTGGGTTTTGGTACCAGATCCCAAACATCATTTCTTTCAAATTGATTGAGTTCTTCTTGCATTGCAACAATCCACCCATCATCTGAGAGTGCTTCTTCTATGTTTGTGGGTTCAATTAATGAAATTAACCCAACTAGGGATTCATCCTCTTTGAAAGCAGATCTGGTCTTTCTTGGGCTATCCTTGTTACCAACAATTAGCTCTTCAGGATGAGATGATCTATACTTGAATTTACTTTTAGGTGGAGCAGGTATCTGAGAGGGTTCAGGTTCTGAAGGGTCTTCAGATTCAAGACCTTCAGAAACATCTTCATTCTGAGTCTCAGATTGATATACAACAATGGAGAGATCCTCACATTCAGAATTTGAGGATACTTGAAATTCTGCAAAATTCTCAGCTTGCTCTGACATATTATAGTCAGGCTCTTTATCATCAAATCTAACATGTATAGATTCTTCAACTGTGTGAGTTTCAGAATTATACAATCTGTATGCTTTTGAGCGTTCAGAGTAACCTATAAAGGTACCCTTATAAGCTCTAGCATCAAATTTCTTTCGATAGACCTTGTTGTCTAGAGTATAACATGTACATCCAAACTGATGAAAATAAGAAATATTGGGTTTTCTTCCTTTGAACAGTTCATAAGCAGTTTTGTTCAGAATAGGTCTGATGTAGATTCTATTCTGAACATAGCAAGCAGTACTCACGGCTTCTGCCCACAAGAACTTAGCTAGGTTAGACTCAAGCATCATGCTACGAGCCATTTCTTGCAAAGATCTATTCTTTCTTTCTACAACACCATTCTACTGTGGTGTTCTAGGAGAAGAGAATTCATGGATTACTCCATGCTCTGAGCAGAAAGATTCGAAAGAATCATTTTCGAACTCTCCCCCATGGTCGCTTCTAACCTTCAGAATCCGAAGATCCTTTTCACTTTGTATTTGTGTGCAGAAGTTACTGAACACCACAAGTGCTTCACTCTTAGAACGTAGGAATTTCACCCAAGTCCATCTACTGAAATCATCAACAATAACTAATCCATATTTCTTACCATTGATAGAGGCTGTCGAAACAGGACCAAACAGATCAATGTGAAGCAATTCTAAGGGTCTGGAAGTAGAGACAATGTTTTTAGACTTGAATGAAGTCTTAGCAAATTTTCCTTTTTGACATGAGCCACAAAGTGCATCTGAGTGATAATCAATGTCAGGCAAACCACTAACAAGCTTTTGTTTGCTAAGCTTAGAGATCAACCTCCAGTTAGCATGACCAAGACGCTTGTGCCATAGCCATTTCTCATCACTCAGAGACAAAAGACATATAATCTTTTGGTCAACCAAATCAGAAAAGTTTACTTTATAAACATTGCCAACTCTCATTCCCTTGAATACTACAGATTTGTCAGAGTCTTTTGATACAGTACATGATTCCTTATTAAACGTAACAACACACCCATTGTCACAAAATTGACTAATGCTCAATAGATTGTGTTTAAGTCCATCAACTAACCAAACATCTTTAATGGAAAGAGAAGAATTACCAACTGTACCTGCACCAATGATCTTCCCTTTTTGTTTTCCTCCAAATCCCACAGAGCCTCCCTCTTTCAGAGTTAGGGTTTGGAACATATGCTTTTCTCCCGTCATATGTCGTGAGCAACCACTGTCCAGGTACCAGGGCTGCTGTTTTACCTTTCCTTGCATGAGCATCTGAAGCAAACATTATTTCAGATTTTGGTACCCATATTCTGATGGGTCCTTTAGAGTTAGTCTTCTGAATAGTATTCCTTCTTTGTTTTCTATGATCAACACAAGATCTAGAATTAATTAAGCTTTGACAAGAATGTTTAGGCTTAATTTGATTCTTGGATTTTGATCTGGAGTATATCACAGTTCCAAAGGTCAAGCAAGGATCTGAAGAAACTTTACCTTGATTTCTCAGAGGTTCAGATGACTTCTGAGCCTTAACTTGAGAACTTTTGGACTCAGAAATTTTAGGTTCAGAAGAACTTGGAACTTCTGAGTCTTTGGGTTCAGGTTCAGAACCTCCTTCAGAGTTGGATGCCTTCAGATCAAGTGTACCACTTTTAACAAAGGTAGAGAATAATTCAGGTGGAGTATCATCCTCACTATATGATTTCAGAGGTTTATCCCAGTTCTTAAACCGAGAATAACCAATGCCTTCACCATAGTTACGAGTCATATGATAAATCATGGAAGCCATTTTACTCCTATTGAAGGTACAACGAATAAATTCGTGAAGAGCATCTTCATGATCATCATTGAGCTTGTCTGCCAAGACATAGTTAGATTCAACATGACAAATACGAATGTTTAACGATTCATTTTCATCATAAAGAATCTTGGCATCCTTTTTCAATGATTCATGAACATTCTTCAGAATTTTGTGTTGACTTACCATACGAGAGTAATGTTTCACAGCAATCTTAAGAGAATCAATTAATTCAGATTTAGTCATGTTAGAGTATACCTCATTTTCATCATCTGAGTCATCTTCAGAATCTCTATCAGAGTTGTTACCTTCAGAAGTTCTTGCCATTAAAGCCAGATTGCCTTCTTCATCATCTTCTCCTTCAGAGTCATTCTCAATGGTCTCCCAAGTGGCTAACAAACTCTTCCTTACCTTTTCTTTGTACTTTTCTTTCCCAAAGCTCTTATTCTTTCCTTTGTCCTTGGATGACATTTCTGGACAGTCCGCAATGAAGTGTCCAGATTTCTTGCAGTTATAGCAGTTGTTCAGTTCTTCCTTTTTGTCCTTTGAAAAGGAACTTCTTGAGTTGTTTCCTTTGTTTGGAAACCTTTTGTATTTCTTGTTCCATTTCTGAAACCTTCTAACCATTAGTGCCATTTCTTCATTCTTAGAATTTTCATCCATCATATCATCAGAAGTTTCTTCCTCTTGTTCAGACACTTTGATCTTTGCAGCTTTTGAGGAAGTCTGAACAGAGCTTAGAGCCAAGGACTTCATCTTCTTGACAGGTTCATCTGACATAAGTTCTAGCTCATGACTTCTGAGTGAGCTTATTAAATCTTCAAGAGTCACATTGTCCAAATCCTTGGATTCCTGAAAAGCTGTAACTTTTGGTCTCCACTTGGAAGGTAGACTCCTCAGGATTTTCTTGACATGATCAGAGGAAGTGTAGCTTTTCTTCAGAACTTGAAGACCAGAGACAAGGGTTTGAAACCTTGAATACATGGTTTCAATATCTTCATCTTCCTTCATTCTGAACAACTCATATTGATGAACTAATAAGTTTGCCTTAGCTTCTTTGACTTGCTTATTTCCTTCATAGGTGGAACATAGAGAGTCCCAGATAGTTTTGGCACATGACTTGTTGGATATTTTTAAATACTCAGCATGAGATATTGCACCAATAAGCATATTCTTAACAGTATGATGCTTCTTATACTGTTTCTTCTTTTCAGCATCAAAGAACTTTCTGTAGGTATTTCTTACAACACCTTCATCATCCATGTGTTCAAAATGTATACCATCTTCAATGATATCCCATAACTCATCATCGGTCCCAATGATGTAACTATACATCTTGGTTTTCCAGAAAGGAAAAGTAGTAGGATCACTGTTGAAGTAAGGTGGTTTGTCTCTGTGATTATCACTGTTCCTTTCCCTATCATAGTTGTGAGGAGGTGGAACAGCAGAGTGATCAGGTCCAGAGGAAGCAGAAGGAGAGGTAACACCAGACATGTTTTTCAACTAAGTACCCCTAGATCTTTTACTGTTTCACTGTTAAGTGAAGAGCAACAGACCGGAGCTCTGATGCCAATTGAAGGTTGAAAAACACACAAGAAGGGGGGGGTTGAATTGTGTTAAGACTTTTTCAAAGTTAAAACAAATTGCAGCGGATAAAGTATAACACACACAATATATGAGGATAGGGATAGAGAGATGCTCAGAATTTTTATACTGGTTCCTCCCACTAACAGGAGTAGTCCAGTCCTCTTGTCTTTCACAAGAGATTTTACTATAATCACTCAGATTACAAATGCTCAAGCACTAAGCAAGAGACTTCCAATGCTCAAGCACAAAGCAAGAGACTTCTAATGCTCAAGCACAAAGCAAGAGACTTCCAATGCTCAAGCACAAAGCAAGAGACTTCCAATGCTCAAGCACAAAGCAAGAGACTTCTAACTGCTCAAGCACAAAGCAAGAGACTTCCAACCGGTTTTACTGTTAATAAAGATAACAGATTAACACTTGATATACAATCAGAGGTGTTTACAAAATACAACGCAGTTACAAGACTAACTTAGAAAATTATCACAAAGTTTCTAAGTGTTTGATAGCTTCAGAATTTAACAGAGTTTCAGCACGTTCAGAAGCTTCAGTCTTGATTCTAATTCTTCACAAATCTTCTTCCTTTTATAGATGATAAAATGAACGTTGAAGATTATAGCCGTTTGAAGAATTGAGACGCTCCTTTGTATTGATCAGTGAGCTTATTAGCTGTTCTGATTTGCAGTAGCTTAGGAGCTTAACGTTTACTACAAAATGAGAGATTCCTTTTGGCTTTTGATATTTGAACCTTGGTGAAAGCCAAATAAGGAAATAATCGTTTCTGAAGCCTGACTTGAAAAGGACCTTTCCATGGTCAAACCTTTTCATTCTTGATTTCTGCGTTTGGACTTAGTCAGGCACAGTCTTCAATAAAATTGTACTCTCAAATGTAGCTTGACACTTATCTCTGACGAGCCTTCAGATAATAGCTTCAGAGTTTCACAGGCTCAGAATTACTTGCTTCAGATCTGGTGAGCTCAGAAGTAATTCCTTCAGAAATTCTAAGGTTCAGATAATAACTTCAGAGTTTCATAGGCTCAGAATTACTTGCTTCAGATCTGGTGAGCTCAGAAGTAATTCCTTCAGAAATTCTAAGGTTCAGATAATACCTTCAGAGTTTCATAGGCTCAGAATTACTTGCTTCAGATCTGGTGAGCTCAGAAGTTCTTCAGATTTTGATAGGCTCAGAATTACATGTTTCAGATCTGGTGAGCTCAGATGTTCTTCAGATTTTGATAGGCTCAGAATTACTTGTTTCAGATCTGGTGAGCTCAGATGTTCTTCAGATTTTGATAGGCTCAGAATTACTTGTTTCAGATCTGGTGAGCTCAGATGTTGTTTGCTCAGAAGTAATTCCATCAGAAATTCTAATGTGCTTTTGTACGCAAATTTTAACTTTTAATCCTGCACACTGAATTAAATTATTAGTACTCCAATTTAACTTTAAATACATTGTTATCATCAAAATCAATTAAGGAGATACAAAATCATAATTTTGTTCCAACACACTCATAATAATAATAATAATAATAATAATAATAATAATAATAATAATACATTAATTAACAGTAATCAAAGATAGTTTGTATGAACAATGAACAAATGATAATTTAGAAATCGATATGAACCTCTTACTAATATTATTTTTATATATGTTGTTCTACTTGATTGTTTGATTAATTTGATAGATGCAAGTTTAGTAATGTGATTTTTTTTTTATTTTTTTTTATTTTTTACTTTTGATCTCTTAAATTTTATTTATGTCATCTGAAATTGATGTGAATTTTTAATCAAAACTCAAAATTGTATGCAATGTTAAAGTGCTCTGTTAATTAATAGTGAATTTCATCTCAAATTGCATTTTAAGTGTTATTTGTTAAAAAAAAAAGTGTTTTTTTTTTGAAGCAAAAAAAAGTGTTATTTGTTAAAAGCCTTATTTGTTTGCTCTTGTTAAAACTTTATTTAATGTTTTATAACTACATGTTTAGTGTTATATTTAAAATGCTCTTACCAAGTAATTTACAGTTTTGTATGGATTAAGTACAACTTGTAAATTGTTTGAATAATAATAGAGTTTGAAATAGATGAAATAAATTATATGAAATATATTTTTAGTATTATAAATTGAATACTGTATATATATATATATATATATATATATATATATATATATATAGATGTGGTTATCCAGTTTCAATAAAAATATGTTTGTTAATTTTTTTTATAAAAATATGTTGATTAATTTATAATTACTAAACCTCTTTTTTACTTGTGCTTAATTATTAAGAAAGAAAAGAAAACTGAAAATAAACTTTTGTGTAGAAGTTATTTTTCAACAAATACAAATATTATTTGAATAAAGTGAAGGATAATAGTAACAATAAAAAAAATCTACACAAAAATGGGTATTCTCTTTACAGATTAGTAAAATAATTTAAGTAATTTATAGAATAGTAAGTATTAATATTAGTAAGATAGATTAATATAGAAATATAGATATAGATTAGTATAGATGATGCATGATATATTGATGATGATAACTACTTAACATTCTTTTTTGTCGTGGTTAGTAATTAAGAAGAAAAAAGTAATATTTTTTATTTACTAAAAAAACTGAAAACAAACTTTTGTGTGAAAGTTAGTTTTTTTTTTTTTTTAACATATACAAATATTTCCTTTAAAAAAATATAAATATTTGAATAGAGTGAATGACAAAAGTGACAATAGAAAATGTTACACGGAAAGATGTTATTATCTTTATATATTGGTATATAGATATATATTGGTATAGATTAAGTTAATGATGCTTTTGCGGGTGTCCATTTTCGATCTTCCACTTTCCTATAACTTCTGTTAAGTGAGTGATCTTTTAACGTCTATGATCATTCACTTTCCTTATTCGTATCATATAAATAGAACTCATATTATTGTGTAAAGATATACATGTGAAGAAAATAATACAAAGCTTTCATTCTCTTGAGAATTCTATCCATTTTTTCAATCAATTTTTCTCAATTTTTACATCTCAACCCGTAATCAACTTCTCTCCTTCATTTTTTTTTTCAAATTCCAACTTTATCCTCTTTTAAAATGATCTAGATTACAAATTAATTCTTCAATTGTTTTTACAATTGAGAAAATCCACTCTCCATTCTCTCTATCTCTATTCTCTAGCTCTCCAAATTTATTCCTAACAACTACAGAAAATAATACGAGAATATATCCGAAACATGATAGCATAGAATACATATATGAGTATAATATTTAAGAAAAAAATGCTATAAAATGTCAATTGATCAATCAAATCGTTCTGTTTTCCAAAAACACAAAAAATGAAACCAAACCAATACAATTGCGTATTCATTCAATTTTTAAGTTTAATAATATTAAATATTATTATAAAAATATTTTTTTTTTATCAGAGAGCAAGCATGTTAAAACTATTTTACCCCGTATAATATTATTATAAGTTTTATTTATTTTTATTGAATGCATTTTCATTAAACTCATAAAAAATAATCCCTTTTAAAAAAATAAAAAAAATCCATACACCTTGCACACCAAGTATTTAATTATGTATTATTGTTTTAAAGTATTTTTTTATCACCTTTTTTGAAAGTTTAATTTTGATGTTACTAAATTTTTTCGAGTGAAATGTCAAATACCTCCTTGCAATTTCAAAGTTTGTTAAATATCTCTCTGTAATTTCGAAATAGACAAATACTCCCCTGCAATTCAAATACCCCCTCCAAATGGCGTTATCCTTACCGTTCCTGTCTTCTCATGTTTCAACCACTCCACTGGAGTCACCATCCCTGCCGATATCTTCGATGGCTCAGTCGCTAAGTAAATCTCTCGGCTCGAGTTCGATCAACGAGATGACGACTTCTTTATGTAATCTGCAGCTCGGAAAATTGAAATATATACTTTCTATGCCAGTTAATAGAAACATTTAACTGTGATCAACGAAATGATTGCTTCTTTACGTAATCTGCAGCTCGGAAAATTGAAATCTCTCGACTCGAGTTCGATCAATAATAATTTATTGTTACTGAGAGGGTATTTGATTGACATTTTATAATTACATGTGGTATTTGCGTATTTCAAAATTACAAAAGATAATTGATGAAGTTTGAAATTGCACAGGGTAATTAACATTTTATTCAAATTTTTTCATTTGATGAATATCAAAAATATAATTTTTTTTTTTAATCTTTTTCCCTGGTTTTATTGAACCAACCCATAAAACTCTCGTGAGACACAAATATAAATACAGGAACAAACGAAAAATAATCAAAAACTCATTCACAAAACAAAAACAAATCTCAGAAAAATTCAGACACAGCTTCAACAACAATCTAAGCATTTCTCGTAGTGCTGTTTCTGAATTTATTACTCTTCTTCTCAGGTATTTCACTTTTTTTTCTTTTTCTCAATATTGCTTTCGGCGTTTGTTATTATCAAATAAAATAAAAATGAATTTTTTTGATCAATAAATGATTGAATAAACATGGTTAAGGTTGCAGTTGCGTTGCTGTTATTAGGGTTTTTATTTTTAATTTTTCATTTGAAAGTTGTAATCAAGTTATAATATGTAATCTGAAAATGAAAAAATTGATCCTTTTGTGTTTTTGTTTCTGGGTTTAATTTTTTGTATCTTACTTAGGGAGGAATTGAAGGGGGTAGTTGGATATTGTGGTTTTGTTGTTGTTGTTTTTGTTTCTTAGATTATTTGAGTGTTTGAATTGTTGATTGAACTTGTTGCTATAGTTTTGAGTTTTAGGTTTGGGAAGAATTGAGGGATAAGTTGAATGTTGTGGTTTTATTTTGTTATCTGTGTGTGTGTGTGTGTGTGTGAGATTCCTTGATTGTTTGAATTGTTGAGTAGAAGTTATTGTTATAGTTTTGATTTTGGGTTATGGAAGAATTGAGGGTCAGTTGAATATTATGGTTTTGTTGTATGTGTGTTTGAGATTTTGAGTGTTTGAATTGTGGATTGAACTTATTGTTATATTTTTGGATTTTAGGTTTTGGATGAATTGAAGGGTGGTTAAATGTTGTGGCTTTGTTGTTGATTTTATTGTTATGTGTATTTGTGACTGAGATTTTGAGTTTTCGATTTAGATTATTGTTAATTGTTTGAATTTTGGGTGCAGAAGGAACATTCGAAAGGAATGAGCTTGCAGTTACGAAAAGAGAGGAGGGAAGGGGGGTCGAGGTTCCCACCACAACGTGCACCTCGTCAAGAATGGGTTCCGAAAGGAACTGGAGCATCCACCACCACCGCTGCTACCACCTCCACCACTGATCCCACAACCACCGCCACCATAGCTGTTGCCGACCCTACAAGTTTGCACTCTCGTCAGAAGAACACTAATGGTGATAGTGGTTCATCCGATCAAGGATCTGTTGTTGCTCCTCCGTTGGCTAGGCATAGAAGTAATCATCATGTTACTCATCGTTTGGAAAGGGAACATGTCGCTCATCGTGTGGAAAGAGAACATGTTGGTCATCAGGCAGAAAGGGAACATGTTGTTCATCAAGTGGAAAGGGAAAATGTTGCTCATCGGGTGGAAAGGGAAAATGTTACTCATCGGGTGGAAAGGGATAAAGGGAGGAGTGGTAATATGGCCAGGAGGGAATACGGATCAAGGGACTCTAGTTTGCCTCAATTGGTGCAGGAGATTAAGGAGAAGCTCACAAAAGGTACAGTGGAGTGCATGATTTGCTATGATATGGTTCGTAGGTCTGCGCCTATTTGGTCTTGCTCCAGCTGCTACTCTATCTTTCACCTGAATTGTATCAAGAAGTGGGCTCGTGCTCCCACCTCGGTTGATTTATCGGCGGAGAAGAATCTAGGTTTTAATTGGCGGTGTCCTGGTTGTCAGTTCGTGCAGCATACGTCTTCAAGGGATATCAAGTATGTTTGCTTTTGTGGGAAGAGGATAGACCCTCCGCATGATTTGTATCTGACACCTCATTCATGTGGTGAGCCGTGTGGGAAGCCTCTTGAGAAGGAGGTGTTGTCTTCTGAAGGGAGAAAGGACCAGCTTTGCCCTCATGCTTGTGTCTTGCAATGCCATCCTGGTCCATGTCCTCCGTGTAAAGCATTTGCCCCTCCTCGTTTGTGTCCTTGTGGAAAGAAAAGAATTGCCACCCGTTGCTCTGATCGGCAGTCTGATCTTACCTGTGGTCAGCGCTGTGATAAGCTTCTGAATTGTGGACGACATCGCTGTGAAAATGCTTGCCATGTGGGTCCTTGTGATCCTTGTCAGGTGCTAATCAATGCCTCTTGCTTTTGCAGTAAAATGACGCAGGCTATTTTTTGTGGAGAGATGGCTATGAAAGGTGAATTTAAAGTAGAAGATGGAGTTTTTTCTTGTGGTTCTAATTGTGGAAAGGAACTTAGTTGCGGTAATCATATATGCCGTGATGTTTGTCATCCAGGCGACTGCGGTGAATGTGAATTTTTACCAAGCCGGGTTAAGACATGCTGTTGTGGAAAAACAAAGTTGGAGGACGAACGGAAGAGTTGTGTGGATCCGATACCTACATGCTCACAAGTATGTGGCAAGCTCCTTCCTTGTGGGATGCATGCTTGTAAGGAGCCATGCCATGTTGGGGAATGTCCACCGTGTCAGGTCCTAATTTCACAGAAATGCCGTTGTGGCTCCACTTCGCAAACTGTTGAATGCTATAAGACAATAACGGAGAATCAGAAATTTACTTGTGAAAAGCCCTGTGGGGCAAAGAAGAATTGTGGAAGGCATCGATGTAGTGAAAAATGTTGTCCATTGTCTGGTTCAAATAAGAACTTGACTATTGCGGACTGGGATCCTCACTTTTGTTCCATGCTTTGCGGAAAGAAGCTGAGATGTGGCCAGCATGTATGCGAAACGTTGTGTCACAGTGGTCATTGCCCACCGTGTCTTGAAACAATCTTCTCCGATTTAACATGTGCTTGTGGTAGGACTTCAATTCCTCCTCCCCTACCTTGTGGTACAATGCCTCCCTTATGTCAACTTCCATGTTCAGTTCCTCAGCCGTGTGGTCACTCGGGCTCTCATAGTTGTCATTTTGGAGATTGCCCTCCTTGTTCGGTACCCGTGTCAAAAGAATGTGTTGGTGGCCATGTCATTCTTAGGAATATACCTTGTGGCTCAAACAATATTAGATGCAATAATCCCTGTGGAAGGACTAGACAATGCGGTTTACATGCATGTGGAAGAACATGTCACTCACCACCTTGTGATACACTACCTGATTTTGTGAAAGGATACCGAGCTCCATGTGGGCAGACATGTGGTGCTCCAAGGAGTGGCTGTCGGCATATGTGTATGGCTCAATGTCACCCTACCATGTCTTGTCCTGATGTAAGATGTGAGTTCCCCGTTACAATTACTTGCTCTTGTGGCCGCATATCAGCTAATGTTCCTTGTGATGTTGGTGGTAGCAATAGTAATTATAATGCTGATGCAATTTATGAAGCTTCCATTATTCAAAAGTTGCCCGTGCCACTTCAACCGGTTGATGCTAACGGCCAAAAAGTTCCCCTTGGACAAAGAAAGCTGATGTGTGATGACGAATGTGCTAAGTTGGAACGTAAAAGGGTTCTTGCCGATGCCTTTGACATCACTCCAAGTCTTGATGCTCTCCATTTCGGTGAGAATTCTTCTTTTGAATTGCTTTCTGACACATTTAGACGCGATCCAAAGTGGGTTTTGGCTGTTGAAGAGAGATGCAAAATATTAGTACTTGGGAAAAGCAAAGGAACTACACATGGTTTAAAAGTCCATGTATTTTGCCCAATGATAAAGGATAAAAGAGATGCCGTGAGATTGATTGCTGAAAGATGGAAGCTTGCAGTGAATGCTGCTGGTTGGGAACCAAAACGATTTATCGTAATTTCTGCTACTCAAAAATCTAAGGCCCCAGCTCGTGTGCTTGGTGTTAAGGGTACCACAACTTTAAATGCGCCACTTCCTACTGCATTTGATCCCTTGGTTGATATGGACCCAAGGCTTGTTGTCTTGTTTCCAGACTTGCCAAGGGACGCTGATATTAGTGCCTTGGTGTTGAGATTTGGCGGTGAATGTGAGCTTGTTTGGTTGAACGACAAAAATGCTTTAGCTGTTTTTCATGATCCTGCCCGAGCTGCAACTGCAATGAGGAGACTGGATCACGGAACAGTTTATCAGGGTGCTGTTTCTTTTGTCCAGAATGCCGGAGCATCAGCGGTGTCTTCGGTTACCAATGCATGGGGAGGTATGAAAGATGGAGGAGGACTGTCAACACTGAAAAGTAATCCATGGAAAAAGGCGGTGGTTCTCGATGCGGGTTGGAGAGAAGATTCATGGGGTGATGAACAATGGGCTGCCGGTGGTTCTGCAAATATCCAACCATCAGTTTTGAAGAAAGAAGCGCCAATACCTGCTTCATTGAATCCTTGGAATGTCTTAAACCAAGAATCGAGTTCAAGTTCATCACCAACAACCATCATGAAAAGTTTAGCTTCTGGAAAACAAACTGAAAGCGGCAATGTCTCAACTAGAGTGGAGTCTTCTTCAGGCGCAAATGAAGGAAACTTTGATGCAAGAGATGCTTCTGAAGTTGTAGATGATTGGGAGAAGGCTTTTGAATGAGGGAAAGTAATTAACAGCAAACAAAATGTAATCTTTTTATTGTTAGAAATTTTATATACTGTTGCAAAGTACACACGAGGTTTAAGGTATCTCCTTGCCATGTTTTGTAGTTTGGCAAGTCGAGGTTATTTTCGACCATTTTAGACAAAATGCTTTAAAATTCAAACTCATTGGATCCTCTTACCCAGACTGAGAAATGGGGTATTAGGATATAGGGAAAAATGCATATTGTTAATGCTCTATATTTCTCAAAGTGCATTGATCAGTTAATGAAATCTTGTTTTGATTATCTATTCATTGAAATTATCATATGAAGCCTTTAACTAAGGGTTCTTCTCTTAGTGGATTCTGTTAGTGCTCTATATTGGTGTGAAATAGTCACCGGCTTTGTCAATGATTAATCTCAATCGAGGAACCTGACTCGTCAACTTTAGTGGATAACTAGTTTTTTATTCACGAAGTTTGAATTTAAGACTTTACTTAAGAGAACCCGAGTTCAGTTCGACTTGGAACAATAATGTTCATAAGTTTTTGGGGAGTTTGTACAGGCTTGAAATGTTCCTAATATTCAAGTGACAACATTCTAAATCAAAAACTTTCAACTACATATTTTTATTCAAGTAATGGATATTGATTTAAGTTATAACAGAATTTTTGATTAATGATCGTATATTGTATGATACTTCATTTTCATTTTTATCTTTCATATTTATATGAGCTTAGTTTTTTTTTACTTTAGCTACAACAAATTTATGAACTTCTTAATCTGAGCTAAACTTTAAAAAACTTATGTAATGCATTAATTACTAATTTGTTAGATGTAAAATACTTCGATTACATAAAGTAATCATGAAAGAGTTATGTCACAAAAATGAGCTCAAGATGAGGTTTGAACATTAGACTGTTGGCTTGATTCATCTGGGTTGAGATTAATGGAAATCATTCAACCGTTGAATTAAGAGTCCTTTATTGAATGATTTTGTCACCAACAACATTTGCGGTGGTTATATTTTACAAAGTATTGTTTCCATTGTTGGCTTCAAATATAGGACTTCTAAAAATCAAGATATTGTTATAAAACTGGAGTTATTGGCCACGTTTGTTTTCATTGTTTCCATCTGCGGTGGTAATTTGATTTTTGGATCCGTTGGTTAAAATTTTTAAATTTTGTTTTCAAGATAATGTTGGATTTGTCAGTTGAAATTTTTAAATTTTGTTTTCAAGATAATGTTGGATCGGTTGGTCGAAATTTTACTATGAAGAGTTTGTAGAATTTCAGCATCTGTGACTGTTTGTGAAGTTAGGGAACAAGGGATTTGATTTGGTGAAAGAAGATAGACGAAGAGAGAAGGTTTTGTTAAAATAAAATAATTATAATTATAATAAAAGTTAGACTAGAGAAGCATCGATCGCATGTGTCACATAATATCAGCTTTAATCATAGCAACATATTTCAATCTGATGATGGAAATTAGTTCATCTCACTCTTATATAAATAATCTCTTTTTCACTTAATTTACCATATATATATATACGAAAAATTCTAACATCAAGTGGTCCATGGTGGACCATTCATGAAAAACCCTATAACGAATACGAATTTTACAAAATCCACCGTTGGATTGAAAGTTTATATCATATAGATCATCTATAGAAAATTTTAGAAAAATTGAAAATCATTTGATGTGTTATTGAGATCCATCAAGATTAACGGTTTATTAAATACCGTAAATCTTGATAAATCCCAATAAAATATCAAATGATTTTTAATTTTTTTAATTTTTTTTATGGATGCTCTATATGATATATAAACTTTCAATCTATCAATAAATTTTGTAAAATTTGTATTCGGTAGATCACTTGTCTACGATGGACCACTTTCACATGTGGTCCACCGTAGCATTAGCCATATATATTATTAAGTTTAAGTATGCAAGAAATTACTAATTATAAGTGGAGGATGAACCAAAAAAAAAAAAAAGTGGATAAAGAGGAGTTCCTTTGACTACGTAACTGTATAAGGTGTTTTTAAAATCAATATGAACCCCGTTAGTGGACTGTAAAATTGATTCTTTATATTATTTGGGCTTTGACCGAATATTGAGTTTAAAAAATGTTTTATTCGTATTTTTATTATTTTTGGAATCAAGTTCATTTTGTTTACAAGTTAAATTTTCTACAAAGTGTATGGTTTGTGTTGCAAGTTTAAGTCTGAAATATAACTTATTCATCTTAGAGTTTTTAAACGTTATGTAAACAATGAATCAAGATAACCAATATCATTGGTTAATATAAGCTAAGTTGACCGAACCTACTTGGGTTGGTCTGATAGGCTTGGGACTTGAGAGTATATTTCTCCTTAAAGTTTCATATTCGATTCTTTCTAATATCAATTTGGATGAGTTAATTTAATTTTTTAAGGATATTATTCGAACACACAACACTTTAACCCTCGACCAATCCTATTTCTTTAAGGATTTTTGTTATGAATAAAGTAGGATAGCAGAGCAAAATAAGGAAAAGGTACTGACAGCTACACTAATTTCATGAATATTCTTTCTATGCTTTTATTGACATGCCAATGACTACATTTATAGTACAACTTGAGGAAATCTAGGAGGTACAATCCAAATAATCACATGCATTTCTTAACAACCTTATCCTAACAGAATAACATAGAACTTTCTAGGCTCAGTAATTACTTATGCCCCTTTCTACCCTTCTTCTTGACAGGTGGCACAACAAAGCCTTGAAGCCATTTAGGCTTTGCTGACTGTCTCTTGGCCCTACCTTGTGGAATATAATCCTCCTCTGCATCAGCAATTTCGATTTCTTCCTCTTCAATATTCTCATCAACTTGGCTCGTGACATCCTAGTTTCCATCGAAATCGACCTTGTCCTCAAGGTCAAAAGATGGGTAGGTCTTTTTGATATCTTCGTATTTCTCCCAAGTAGCATCCTCTAGAAACAGCCCTTCCCATTGGATTACAATTTCCTGTTGTTCATCTAAACCATTCTTTTTCCAATCCAACACAACTAATGGTTTGATGAGAGGTTGGTTATCAGTTGCTTCTGCAGGCAGGTCAAGTGCAACATCTGTGTCACCAAAGCAAGGTTTGAGCTGTGAAACGTGGAAAACCGGGTGTATCTTGCTGGAGGGGGGCAGAGCTAACTCAAAGGCAACTTCTCCAATGGCTTTAGTTAACTTGAAGGGTCCATAGAAGCGTTTAGATAACTTGTGAACTCTTCTTCCCAGCACTGAATTCTGTCTGTAGGGCCTTAACTTGACAAACACAAGGTCACCCTCCTTGAATTTGTGTGGGGTTCGGTGCTGGTGAGCTTGCTCCTTCATGATAGCCTGTGCTTTAAGCAACTTATTTCTAAGTATCTGCAGCATCAAGTCTCTATCCTGAAGAGTGGCATCAATAGCTTGGACTGGTGATGATCCTGGTATGTAGTCAGCCAAGGAAGGAGGAGATATGCCATACACGATTTGAAAGGGGGTCATACCCGTAGAAGTGTGCACTGATGTGTTGTAATTCCACTCTGCCTGATGTAAATACTTGCCCCACTGACTTGGTTTCTCATTCACAAAGCTCCTTAAGTATTGCTGAAGCACTTTGTTAACGATCTCTGTCTGCCCATCGCTTTGGGGGTGGTATGCAGTGGACATTCTGAGCTTTGTACCATTGAGTTTGAACAATTCATGCCAGAATTGACTCAGGAAAATAGGATCCTGGTCATATACCATACTCCTTGGCATCGCATGAAGTTTGCAAATCATCTTAGCAAACAAATCTGCTACTTTTATCTGTTGTGTAATGAGTGGGAAGTAGCCCAAAGTGTGCAGCTTTGGAAAATCTGTTAACCACAACAAGAATGGCGGTGTTACTTTGGAACGAAGGGAGCCCAACAATAAAATCCAACGATATGTCCTCCCAAACTCGTTCTGGTATTGGCAGAGGTTGTAACAGTCCATAGGGAGAATGATTGGTGGTTTTAACTTGCTGACAGACTAAGCAAGCTTTCACAAAGTTGGTGACATCTTTGCGCATCCCATACCAAAACACCCGAGAAGCTAATGATAGGTTGCTGATGCCTATTACGAAAGAGGAGTTAAAAGAGGCTTTGTTTCAGATGCATCCAGACAAGGCTTCTGGTCCTGATGGTTTTAATCCAACATTTTATCAACATTTTTGGGAGTTATGTGATGTGGTAATGACATTTTTCAAGTGGTGAAAAAGTGGTTGGATCGAGGATAATGCACTTATTGCGATTGAGATCATTCATGCTCTAAAGAGGAAGACACGAGGTATGCGAGGTGATCTGACACTAAAATTTGATATTAGTAAGGTCTATGACAGAGTGGATTGGGGATTTATGCGTGGTATGCTTGAAAGATTGGGTTTTGCCGAGAAGTGGATTCATTGGATGATGCTATGCGATAGTTCTGTTAACTACTCAACTTTGGTGAATTTTGAAAAAGTTGGCCCTATATACCCAGAAAGAGGATTAAGGCAGGGAGACCCTCTACCCCCTTATCTTTTTATCCTGGTCACTGAAGGACTGTCATTGCTAATAAAAAAACTACATATCTAGAGGAGACTTACATGACGTCAAGATTTGTAGAGGGGAACCAGTGGTGTGCCACCTCTTGTTTGCTTCTTATTTTGTAGGTCCAATTTAGAGGAGACTAATCATTTGATGAGTTTACTTAAAACTTACGAAGAAGCGTCCAGACAAGAAATTAACTCGACCAAATCAGTGGTTTTCTTTAGTAGGAACTTGAGTAGAGCAGCCCAGGAAGATCTTTCAAGGATTATGGGAGTCATACATGACTTAGAACTGGTAACTATCTTGGACTTCCCTCTATGATTGGCAGGAAGAAAAAGGATGTCTTTGCATATATCAAGGAAAGAATCTGGAAGCGTATTAACTCTTGGAGCGGAAGAGCCTTGTCTAGAGTAGGTAAAGAGATAATGATAAAGTCAGTACTACATGCAATTCCTTTTTATGTTATGAGTGTCTATCTCTTACCGGATTCCACAATCAAAGACATCGAGCGGATGATGAATTCTTATCGGTGGGGAGGAGGAAACAATAGTAGAGGCATTAGGTGGCTAGCCTGGGACCGCTTGACACCTCCGAAAAACCAAGGCGGCATGGGGTTTCGTTACCTTCATAATTTCAACTTGGCAATGATAGCAAAGCAAGGATGGAATATCATGACAAAGCCTCACACCTTGGTCGCAAAACTCTACAAAGCAAGGTACTTTCCGAATTCCTCTTTGTTTGAATAAAAAATTGGCCATAATCCGAGCTATGCTTGGAGAGGCATTTGGAAAGCAAGAAATATTATTATGCATTAAAGCTAATATGGTTGCTCATACTTTAGCTATGACAGCTATTTCTTGGCCTAGTCGCTGTACTTTTGAGACATTATCACTTTGTATTACTCCTCTATTATTTAATAAAATAATATAAGTTTATGTTTGCTAAAAAATAAATAAAAGCAAAACAGAAAATATTTAAAACATAAAGCATGTGATTTTTAAAAAGACAAAAATTAAAATTCGTTAATTTTAACAATTTAAAAAAAAAAGTGTTTTGTGACTCAACATATTTTTTATCTTTTTAATATATTCAATTATTATTATTATTATTGTTATTATTATTATTATTATTATTATTATTATTATTATTATTATTATTATTGCATACGCGTCTTATAATTTTTCCACATTCTCCCTTTTTTGGTATACAATTTTACATTTTTTTTCTCTTTGTTTCTATATGTTTTCCTTATGTTACTCATCACATGCCTTAATTGAACTTTTTTTTCTTAACAATTTAACTCTTATTTGTTTTCTTTTTTAAATAGAAAGATATTAATAAAAAAGATTACATATGTTGAGACAAAATCTATTTTGATGTTTTAAAGATGACAAATAATCTTAATTAAATTTTAATTAGATTCTGATCATCTTGTAATCTAACAAGTGCTTTTGAGTGATTTAATATAAGACAGTTGCAAGGAATCAAAATCATTACAATTTAATCACAAGTTAAAGAATTTCCAATTATGCATTGGAGAATGATCTCAGAACGGTCTCCAGAGTACACATATCATTGAATAAGCACTTATTTAAGTCAAAGTGGTACAAGACAACAAAGAATTTTTCACAAGAGTTATTTTTAGTATCACAACAGTTTGGAATAAGTCATTTAAGGCAAGGAATAATTTTTGAGTAAGGCTAAACTACATATTTGGTCCCTTACGTTTATTTTAGGTTTCAATTTGGTCCCTTACGTTTAAAAAGTTTCAATTTGGTCCCTTACGTTATCAACGTTTGCATTAGTTGGTCCCTTCCGTCAGATTTCACTGTTCCACTGTTTCAATGTCAACGTGTCCAGGTGTCCACGTGTCAATCCACGTGTGCAAACCGTCTGCCACGTAAGCAAACCGTCTGCCACATGTGCAAAAACTGACGGAAGGGACCAAATTGAAACCTAAAATAAACGTAAGGGACCAAATTGAAACTTTTTAAACATAAGGGACCAAATTGAATTCTAAAATAAACGTAAGGGACCAAATGTGTAGTTTAGCCTTTGAGTAATGAACTTACTCCATGGAGCAACTTTAAGAACATCAATATCACATATTATTGTAAAGGCTCTATGTTCTCCAAGAACATCATTAAAGAATTAATCTAGACCAATAAGGAGAAGACAACAAGCTGTACCGGTTTTAGTGGAAGATTTAAGGCTTAATTACTCATTTGGTCCCTTATGTTTATTTTAGGTTTCAATTTGGTCCCTTATGTTTTAAAAGTTTCAATTTGGTCCCTTATCTTTTGAACGTTACCATATATTAGTCCCTTCCGTGATTTTTTTTTAACAGCGTTTTTTTTTTTGTACACGTGGCTAACGGAAACGCCACTTGTATGTCAACTAGGACATTTTAATCCAGTCACTGCCATGTAAATTTCTTTTAATTAAAAAAAACAAAAATAATATAATAGAATCAGAAGGGGGAGAATCACGATTAGGGTTGCGATAACAGAGAGAGTGGAAGGCGATTACGATTGCGATTACGGTTGATAGTGGAACGATTGATAGTGGGGGAGAATCATAATTGCGATTACGATTGCGATTTGGTCGGAACTGGAAGACGATTGTGAAGCTTGAAAAGGTGTGATAGTAAGTTTATCTCTGTCCCCTCTTTTTCACTATTATTAAGAAACTGAATATTTTTAATGGTATAAACAAGTGATTACTATGAATATAAGTGTTAAAATATTGCCTGCGATTATCAGTATAAAGTCCTTCCAACTGAATATTTGTAATGGTATAAAAAACTGACGATTGCGATTACTATGAATATTGTCCCTTTTTTTTTTTATAGAAACTGAATAAACAAGTGTAATGATATGTTTATCTCTGTCTCCTCTGTTCCATATAGGGTTTGATGTTTGTTTAATAGTTGTATGAAACTGTGGTCCCATTATTGTATAAATGTTGGTCTTTGTTTAATACTTATTGAATGTAGCTGTGATCCATTGTCTGTATGTTATCTATTATCTTTTGTGTGGTCCCTTGCTTGTTGGTAATATGCGTTTCTTTATTAATTTTCTTAGGAAATGGATTTTTTTGAGTGTGTATTCCATTATGGGGGGTATTTTAGGAATAGGGAAAATTTGGAGTACGTTGGAAAAGAAACAACATGGAGGTGTTATTCTGATAAATGGTCGTACTGGGAGATTTTGGAGATTTTGAAAGTTAAAGGTGTCAAACCTTCTGATATCATTGGTATGTGGTATCATGACCCAATTCACCAATTGGGGCTAGGGATTAGAGAGATAAAAGATGACAAGGGTGCAATGAAATTGATTGAAATAGCCCAAAACCATGGAAGTGCTGCTTTGTATGTTGATAATGGACCCAAATATGTTATAAGGGCTGGTAAGTATCAAGAGGAAGTTGGGGAAAATGATCACCATGAGGTAGTTAGAGAGAGTAACCCAATTGAAAATGTCCAAAACCATGGAAACCTTGTTGTGTATGATGAAAATGATGTTCATAGTGAGATATTTGGTGATTATTATGATATTGATAGTGATGGAGAAGTTAGGTCTGATGATAGTTATAGAGAAGTAGGTTATGATGAGGTTGAGGAAGAAATTGGTGAAGATAATTATGTCAGTTGTGAAATTGTTGTACATGAGAAACAAAAGAAAAAGAAGGGGAGGCCTAGGAAGGAAGATGGTAAAAAGAAAGTTGTTCATGAGTACAATGATGAAGAAGTTTCTGATAAATCTTTATATGATGGGGGGGATGGAGAAAAAGAGGTTGAACAGGTTAGGGTGAATAGGGGGTTGAGTGATGATGAGTCTGATTCTTCTGAGAAGCTTGATATTGTAGTTGGTGAAAATGATGATCATGATTTGATGGAAGCTGCGAATTTTCCTATATTTAAAATGCCCAATGATATGACTGACTATGCGTGGGAAGAAGGTACTTACTTTGTTTCAAAGAAGGACTTTATACTTGCAATTAGAATCTACTCTGTTCATTCTGGAAGAAAGTGTTCATTTTATAAGAATGATGGAAGTAGGATGAGGGTTAGATGAGATGAGTGTCCTTGGCAAGCATATTGTGCTAAGTTACCTCATGAGGACACATGGCAGCTAAGAAAAATAACCGGCCCTCACACTTGTGCTAGGGAGCCTAGGGTGAATTTACTTAACTCAGAATGGCTTAGCAACAGGCTCCTTAATACTGTGAGAGAAAACCCAAACATTAGGCTAGTTGACATACAAGAGAAAGCTAAAAAAAAATGGAACATAAGTATTACCAAATGCATGGCTTATAGAGCAAGAGGCAAAGCTAAAGATCTTCTAGATGGTTCCTTTAGAGAACAATATACAGATTGTATGATTATTGCCACGAGCTTTTTAAAAGGAATCCTAATTCCACTATCAAGATTGCCACTCAAGAATGTATTGAGAGACCACTTGTTCCTTATTTTCAAAGAATGTATGTGTGCCTCAAAGCTTGCAAAGAAAGTTTCCTCAGATGCATACCTATCATTGGTTTGGATGGGTGCTTCTTAAAGGGTTATTATGGAGGACAAATCTTAGCTGCTATAGGTAGAGATCCTAATGACCGGATGCTTCTAATAGCATTTGCTGTGGTTGAAGGATAGACAAAGGAGTCATGGACATGGTTCCTCTAAATTCTGATCAATGACTTAGGTGGACCAATATGTTGCAGTACTTACACTTTTATAAGTGACCAACAAAAGGTACAATTAATTGTTATTTTTGTTATGTTTTTCTTAATTGCTTGATTTTACATTAATTGGTTATTTACATTAATTGTTGTCTGTAGGGTTTGTTACCAGCTATTGATGAGTTATTGCCAGATGTAGACCAAAGATTCTGTGTTAGACATTTGTACAACAATTTTAGGAAAAAATTTCCTGGACATAATCTAAAAGTGTTAATGTGGAGGGCTGCACATGCTACATATCACAGGGCTTGGCAGAGGGAAATGGATGAAATTAAGAAGGTGAATCTTGAAGCATTCAAGCATTTGATCAAAATTGCACCAAGGTATTGGAGCAAGTCATACTTCAAACCAGGGCCTAAGTGTGACACATTAGTGAACAACTTGTCTGAAGCCTTTAACTCAGTCATTCTTGGTGCAAGACAGAAACCAATTGTCACAATGGTAGAGGAAATTAGAGCTTATCTAATGGAAAGATGGCATCGAAACAGAGAGAGTATTGCTAAGTATGAAGATAGCATCTTGCCTAAGATCAAGAAGAAGATTGCCAAAGAGACTGCATACACTAATATATGGGTTCCAAGGTAAATTATATTTGAAATTATACAATATTTTTTTACTGTTACAATTAATTATAATTTAAATAATAGCATCATGATTGTTACATTTAAAATGTATTTTAAATTAATGTGTAGGTCTGCTGGTGAATTGATTTTTCAAGTACAAAATATAAATATGTGTTAGCCTGTATTTTCGACAGGCATTAATGAATTGGAGTGAGAAGATGAATTCTCATTTAATGTACATTATTGTATTTTAATATTCTCTTGGAAATTGGTTGTTTAATAAATCAAGAGAAAATTAAGGTATTCGACGTCGAAAGCCTTGTAGTTTGTAAGTTCACTGTCGAGTCTGAAGAAGCTGTCGAATTCGACAGGAACCTATTTTAATAAGTACATGATTGATTGCTTCGACATTGCTGTGTGTTTGTCGAATAATATATATATATATATGTGTGTTTGCTTGTATAACGTATTATGCAGTGCGGAGAAAGCATACTCTGGACTTAGCAAATTATTCAAAGTGGATAACGTTCGAAAGCCTTGCCAGGTGTCCAAGAAATTCAAATTGTCGAAGACACGTGGAGTTTAGTTAGACGTTAAGTAGGTTTTGACGGTTATTCTAGTTTGCCTATAAATATTAGTTTTTCATATGAGAAACGGGTTCACAATTCTCATGCAAATTCCTGACAAAATTCAGAGTACCCATGTCAACGAGCGAAATGAGTGCAAAATGGAACATGTACGAATCTGTGTAACCAACCTTTCTTTGTAAACAATTTACATTTATGAATGCAATTTACATTCTCCAAGTATTTTACTTGCTTTCCATTTAAAGTTTATGCACTTTAACCTTTCTGTAATTTATTTCATTGCATGTTTAAAACCTTTCTGCAATTTATTTCATTGCAAGTTTAAAACCTTTTCTGCAATTTACTTTGTTGCATGCTTTTACTTTTCAAAGTTCTTCTTTAAACTTTATCTGCAAATTCATTTACAAGTTTTCTGCAAATTTAACTTTGAAGCATTTTACTTTAAGCAAACCCATTCGACTGCGTCGAGTGATTTTACTGTTTTTATCAAATTATCCGATTTAACCCAGAAAATATGAAAATGTTTTCGTCAATTCTGCACAATCCAATATGTCCCAGGATTTACTAGTTGATCCTTCTTGTAATAATTAAACTAGCGGTTGTTTGCTAAAAATCGGGGTAAACAAATTGGCACGCCCAGTGGGACTATTGGTTTGTGTGATTTATTTTGTTTATTTTTGAAACTTTCTGCAAAATTGTTTTTGGTGTTGAAATTTGATTGTGTGTGTAATTTTATATGCATTTGAGGAGTGGTAAATCTCTCCCAGATTTCTCAAAAATACCAACTCGTACTCGTACTAGAATGGTGAGACCACCAAGCAATTCTGCGAATAATAACAATAATAATGGAACAGAAACGAATCTGGTTCCAAATCCCCAGAATGTGGCAGGGCAACCTAGTCAGCCAGCGTCTGGCGTTTCTAACGCCAATTCTACTGGTGGACCAACAGGTCCTGCATTGAATTCTACAAATTCTGAAAGTATCCCAAATAATAATAATAATACTAATAATAATAACGGCGGAAATTCGAACCCTGCGACGAATTCTAGTACCGTTGGCGTAAACGCCAGTGGATCAACAATGCTTGCCGTTACTTCAAGTATGATAGGAGGAGTCCCTCCTCCAAATCCTAACGGTGCAGCAATGACACAACCGAACATGTCATCCATACCAACAAACGTATCACACACACATGGATACACAGACGGTAGTCAAGTTGGTGGAACACAGTCAAGACCACCCTGGTTGCCTAGAAACCCACAATTTGGAATGCCAACAACAACGATGGCAAACCTGTATAATTGGCCTTCAATAGAAAGTTCTCCCTCGTCTTCTGCGATGGGAAATAGAGGAAATTCTCTTAATCTGACAAATAACTCTATGGCAGTACTAAGGCAACAAATGGATGAGAGCAACCATGATATGGTGAACGCGTTGACCCAACAGATTGGCACAATCTTTAATCCTATGTTACAGACAACCAATGATAGTTACCTGTTATTAGCCAATCAAATGGGGAGAATGGCAGACTTTTTTGGAGCTCCTGATGCTCCAAATAACCAAAGGGTTCCTCGTGCAAACCCAGAAATTCAACCAGAAGTTCAAGCCCAACCACTGCGTATTGAAGGAGAACAGCCAGAACAAGAAGTGGTATTGGTTAATAGAAACCAAAATGCTGATAATGTTCTTAGGAACGTTCGACAAAATAACATAGCAGGGCAGAACAACTTGGCCAACTTAGTAGTAAATATCTTGGCCCAAAATGGTTTGAATATAGGATTGCATAGGCCAAATTTCGTGTCAGCATTGTCTGAATATGTTTTGCAGGCAGAACTGCCAAGGGGGTGGAAAATCCCCAAATTTACAAAATTTGCTGGTGATACGAATGAGTCTACTGTCGAACACATTGCCAGATATGTGGCAGAAGCAGGGAATTTAGCAAATAATGAAGATTTGAGGATGAAATTCTTCCCTAATTCCCTCACAAAGAATGCTTTTACGTGGTTCACCACACTTCCCCCTCATTCAATTCATAATTGGACTCAGTTAGAAAGGCTATTTCATGAACAATTTTATATGGGACAATCTAGGATTAGCCTAAAAGAATTAGCCAGTATGAAACGTAAAACTTCAGAGGCCATTGATGATTATTTGAATAGGTTTCGCCTTCTTAAGGCAAGGTGCTTTACTCAAGTGCCTGAACATGAATTGGTTGAAATGGCTGCTGGTGGCCTTGACTATTCCATTAGGAAAAAGTTAGATACTCATCATTTAAGAGATATGGCCCAGTTAGCAGATCGTGTTCGACAGGTCGAACGCCTCAGGGCTGAAAAAGTCAGAAATTCTAAATTTCATAAAAAAGAAAAAGTGGCGTATATAGAAACTTATGAAAGTGAAAATGAGTTCGACGATGGTCAGGATTACATAGAAAATAATGAGGTTAATATTGCTGAATTAAAACCAGGACCTCCCTATACTTGTAAAATGTTAAAACCATCAAATGGAAATAATCCTGTCGAACCAAAAAATGATAGATTTGTTGCTAAGACATATACGTTCGACATTACTAAATGTGATGAAATTTTTGACTTATTGGTTACTGATGGCCAAATAATTGTGCCAAAAGGTTTAAAAGTTCCACCTTTGGAACAACGTAAGAAAAGAGGTTTTTGCAAATATCATAATTTCTTGGGTCATAAAACCTCACAATGTGTTCTTTTCAGGGATCTGGTCCAGAAAGCCCTGCAGGAAGGAAGACTCAAATTTGGCGAAAAGCCAAAATCCAAACAGCAGGTGGATGAAGATCCATTGCAGATTGCTGATGCTGCTTACACAGAGCCATTTGAATGCCTGATGTTGGAAGCATTGAACCTCACTGAAGGGGGGCAATTGGTTTCTATTCCTGAA
This sequence comes from Trifolium fragiferum, assembly GCA_954870985.1. Classification (NCBI taxonomy): domain Eukaryota; kingdom Viridiplantae; phylum Streptophyta; class Magnoliopsida; order Fabales; family Fabaceae; genus Trifolium; species Trifolium fragiferum. Next base: position 50,826,059 of record OX940789.1, read on the forward strand.
GAAGAATACGAAAACAAAGTGGAAGAGGTGTATCCACAGGCTGGAGAGAAATTGCTAGATTTCCTTCAACGCTGCAAAGAGAATGATGGCGAAGCTACATTATGTCCTCACTGTAGTGCCATGTTCGACAAAAAGGCTGCTGCAGGCCTCACCAAATTTTTGCCTCATAGTCAGGGCAGAAACAATTGGCCAAGCCAAAGGCCAACTTATTCCAACATTCTGAATAGCCAACAGGCACCTGTGCATCAAAGGTTGGGACCACATAAATCATTCGTCCCCTCAAACAGGACACCTGTCAATCAGTGGGTTCATGGGAGAAACATGGTCTCTGGCCAAAGGAATTTTGAAAAAGGAAGTTCCAGTAACTCTAATCCCAAGAAAGATTCTGAATCAAGGAAGTATGATTACAGGAATAATTACAAAGGGAAGAACCCCATGACAAGATCTCAATGGCGTAGATATCAACGCCAGAAAAAGTTGGCTGCTCAAAGTTCCCAGATTACTGCTGATGGTAAGGGAAAGAAGCCTATGGAATTGGCTAAGAAGCCAATGAGCGAAAGGTTAGTTGAACCAAAAATAGAGTCTTCAGTTGCTGATGATGTCGAAGACGAACACATGGAAGCTGATGATTTTCTAGATTCTGAACCTGATTTCGACATAATAGTGAATGTTGTGTCAATTCTGCCAAGGGAGTTCGACGTCTGTTCTGAAATAACAGATGAAGAAGAAGAATCTGGAATGCAAATGGCCCTTCACAGGCCAGTTTGTTACTACGTTATGAACAACGGTGCTTTGGAGGACCAAATGGCCACATTTGAGAGGCCAGATGAAGGCATGAAAAATCACTTGAAGCCTCTCTTCATACAGGCTAAAGTGAATAATGTAGGGATTAACAAAGTACTGATTGATGGTGGTGCTGCTGTTAACCTAATGCCAGAATTTCTGCTGAAAAAGATTGGCAAGTCTTTGGTGGATCTTCATCCTCACAACATAGTTCTGTCGAATTATGAGGGTGAAACTGGTTTGTCATTAGGAGCAATCCAGTTGGATGTGGTTGTTGGAAGTACTATAAGGCCAACCTTATTTTTGGTTGTGGCCTCTAAGGCAAATTACAATCTGCTCCTAGGACGAGAGTGGATTCATGGCGTGGGGGCAGTCCCATCTACCTTGCACCAACGCCTGATTATCTGGCGAGATGATGGCATTGTTGAAAATGTAGAAGCAGATCAAAGCTACTTCAAAACTGAAGTTCATCATCTCACAAAGCACTCATTCGACAAAAAATTGGCAACTATCTCGCCATGCACTGAAAGGGATTTTGCATATCCTTCAGTGAGAAATGTTCACCACTCAATCAAGTTGGACCCCACACATGGCTTTTTGTGGGAAAGAGAAGATGGAGACATTGAATATGGCGAATATGAAGGCCAGAACTACCCAACTGGGTGGGATATCAATGAAGATTACTATGTCTGAGTCCCAAACTTGGGCAAAGATTTCGGCCTATATGGCTGAAAACAGAATCAAGATGGCTTTGGAAGCCAATCCATTGTCAGAAAATATGGCTGTTGCAGCCAATGATGTAAAATTTGGCAAACAAAAGCCAGAAATGCAAAAGCTGGATTGCATCTATGATGACGAACCCCTAGGATTTGAAAAAGACCCAATCAGTCAAAGTCACAAGATGCAAGCTCAGGATCCTTTGCAAGAAATTGACCTTGGAGATGGTCTGACAAAAAGACCAACGTACATAAGTGCAAACATTCCTCCTGATCTGAAGGCAAAAGTGGTGCAACTCCTGGTGGAATTTAAAGATTGTTTTGCTTGGGACTACAACGAAATGCCAGGTCTGAGCAGAAAGTTGGTGGAACATGAATTACCAGTTCGACCAGATAAAAAGCCAGTGAAACAATTGCCTAGGAGATTCGCACCAGAAATCATGTCGAAGATCAAAGAAGAAATTGAAAGGCTGCTAAGGAGCAAATTCATCAGAACTGCAAGGTATGTCGAATGGTTAGCAAATATAGTGCCTGTGATTAAGAAAAATGGTTCTCTTAGAGTATGCATAGACTTTAGAGATTTAAATAATGCTACACCAAAAGACGAATATCCTATGCCTGTGGCAGAAATGTTAATAGACTCAGCAGCTGGGTTTGAATATTTAAGTATGTTAGATGGTTATTCTGGTTATAACCAAATTTTCATTGCTGAGAATGATGTACCCAAAACTGCCTTTAGGTGCCCAGGAGCATTAGGCACATATGAATGGGTAGTAATGCCCTTTGGTTTGAAAAATGCTGGAGCTACTTATCAAAGAGCAATGAATCTAATTTTTCATGAGTACATAGACACTTTCATGCAAGTGTATATTGATGACATAGTTGTCAAATCCTCGTCAAATGATGATCATTTAGATCATTTGAGAAAATCTTTTGAAAAGATGAGGAAATATGGATTGAAAATGAATCCATTAAAATGTGCTTTTTGTGTTAATGCAGGAGATTTACTTGGGTTTGTTGTGCACAAAAAGGGCATTGAAATAAATCAAAACAAAACAAAGGCTATTATGGAGACAAAATCTCCAACTACAAAAAAGCAACTTCAGTCCTTACTTGGGAAAATCAATTTCTTGAGAAGATTCATCTCAAATTTAAGTGGTAAAGCTCAACCGTTTTCACCATTACTTTGACTCAAGAAAGAAAGTGTTTTCACTTGGGGGCAAGATCAACAACAAGCTTTTGACGAAATCAAAAGTTATCTGTCGAAGCCACCAATGTTAATGCCTCCAATAAGGAACAAATTCATGAAGTTGTATATATCAGCATCAGATTCGACACTGGGTAGTATGCTTGCTCAGGAAGATGAAAATGGCGAAGAAAAAGCCATTTATTACTTAAATAGGGTTTTAAATGATGCTGAAACTAGATATAGTAGTATTGAAAAACTATGCTTATGTTTGTATTTTTCTTGTATGAAACTCAAGCATTATATAAAGCCTGTTGATGTTTTTGTTTATTCTCATTGTGATATCATTAAGCACATGCTATCTAAACCAATCCTGCATAGTCGAATTGGAAAATGGGCCTTAGCCTTGACAGAATATTCACTAACTTATAAACCTTTAAAGGCAGTCAAAGGCCAAATTGTGGCTGATTTCATAGTGGATCATTCTGCACTAGAAACTCCACAGAACTATGTAGATTCAGAACCTTGGAAATTATATTTTGATGGTTCTAAACATAAACATGGAGTTGGAATTGGGATTTTAATCATTTCTCCCTCCAAAATTCCCACCAAGTTCAAATATAAAATCAATGGGTTCTGCTCAAATAATGAAGCAGAATATGAGGCTTTGATAATAGGCCTGGAAATTTTATTAGACTTGGGGGCAAAAAATATTTTGATCAGAGGTGATTCAGAATTGGTATTGAAACAATTGACAAAAGAATACAAATGCATAAAAGAACACTTGATGAAGTATTTTGTCATAGCAATTGCTTTGCTAAAACGTTTCGACCAAGTTATCTTTGAACATGTACCTCGTATAGAAAATCAAGAAGCCAATGATTTGGCTCAAATAGCTTCTGGTTATAAAATCTCTAGTGAAAAACTAGAAGAGTTGATTGAAATTAAAGATAAATTCATTGTTGATCAACCTCCTTCATTAGAATTGTCAATGCCAAAACTTGTGGGGGCAGACTTACCACAAGACAGTGGTCAAGACACCATCTATGATTATGACGAAAATTCAGAAATTTTTGAAATTTTTGCCATTGACAATCTATCTGACAATGATTGGAGAAAACAACTTGTCGAATATTTGAAAGATCCAAATGGAACAACCAATAGAAAAATCAAATATAGAGCCTTGAGTTATGTCATCATTGGTAATGAACTAATGAAGAAAACACCTGAGGGAGTTTTGCTAAAATGTTTAAGTGAAACTGAAGATTATTTGGCTATATCTGATGTGCACAGTGGTGCATGTGGATCTCATCAGGCAGGCCACAAAATGAAATGGTTGTTATTCCGACAAGGTGTGTATTGGCCAACAATTCTAAAGGACTGTATAGAGTTTGCCAAAGGTTGTCAAGAGTGTCAAAGACATTCAGGTATACAACATGTACCTGCAAGTGAACTCCATTCAATAGTAAAACCTTGGCCTTTTAGAGGGCGGGCTTTAGATTTAATTGGTGAAATTAAACCAAGCTCGTCAAAAAACCAACGTTATATTTTAGTTGGTATAGATTATTTTACCAAATGGATAGAAGCAATTCCATTACCAAATGTTGACCAAGAAGCAGTGATTAGTTTTATACAAAGTCACATCATTTATAGATTTGGTATACCTGAGTCTATTACTACAGATCAAGGTTCAGTATTCACTGGACGAAAGATGGTTGAATTTGCCCAACAAACTGGTTTTAAACTTTTGACCTCTACACCATATTATGCCCAAGAAAATGGTCAAGTAGAAGCTGCTAATAAAATCATCATTGGTTTAATTAAAAAGCATATTGCCCAAAAGCCTAGAAATTGGAACAAGACCTTAGATCAAGTATTATGGGCATGTAGGAATTCTCCAAAAGAATCAACTAACACCACACCCTTTCGACTAACTTATGGGCATGATGTAGTCTTGCCTGTCGAAATACATCTGCAGTCAGTTAGAATTCAAAGGCAGGCAGAAATCCCAAGGGATCATTATTGGGATATGATGTTAGACGAATTAGTTGATTTAGATGAGGAGAGATTAAAAGCTTTGGAGATGCTAACTCGACAGAAAGAAAGAGTTGCTAAAGCTTACAATAAAAAGGTTAAGTCTAAAACCTTTAATGTTGGAAATTTGGTTTGGAAAGTTATTTTGCCAATGGATAAAAAAGACAGAGTCTTAGGCAAATGGTCTCCAAATTGGGAAGGCCCTTTTAAAGTTGTTCAAGTTTTTTCAAATGGTGCTTATGAAATTGAAGAAGTAACAGAAGAACAACGTTCGTTAATTATAAATGGTAAATACTTGAAAAAGTATAAACCAGCGTTGCAAGAAATAAAAATTAACGAAGAATAAAGCTTAAGACATAATGAAAAATGGTGATCATAAAATGAGTTCGCCACAAAATGGGCATTGTCAAGATTACAAAACCAAAAAACCATAAACAAATTGTTCAAATAGTTGAAGCAAAAAACTAAGAACAATAAAAACTAAAACTATTACAAAGTTAAAATTTTCTCTTCAAGTCTTCATACAGGCTTTTGAATGAAGCAACTTCTGCGTCGAGAATCATGTTGGAATCCACCAAGATTTTGATCTCTTCTTCGACAGCTGCAGAATGGCTGAAGTACTTGATGCCAGCATTCGCCTCTTTGTCAATCATAGCTTTGGTTGCCTTGGAAATATTAGCTTTGGCTTCCTCACGCTTAGCCTTTTCACTGGTTATCTTGGCATTGAGACTTTGAATTTTCAAGTTCAACTCAGCCACCTCATTTTCCCAATCAGCAATGTTCTTGTCATAGCCTGCAATCTCAGCATTCGACTCAATATCCTTCTTAAGGCGCTCGACATTTGCCTGAGCAGCTTTTGCTTTCTCGACCAATACAGCATGGGCTTGAGTTTGAGCTTCCAACCTTGAGGCATTACTTTGCCTTTTTTGAATGGCTTTGGTGAAACCATCAATAAGGTTTTCAAGTTGGATAACCTTACCAAGAGTAGCACCATCAGTCATTGGGTTGTGAAACTTCTTCAGAAAGCCTAAGTGGGCAAAAGCACTGCTGGGATTAGCTTCAATCAATGAGAAGACGTCCTGGTTGATGTAGTCTCTGTGCAGCTTGAGAATTAAGGAGTCTTGTCTCACTGTCGAATGAATCTCAGAGTCAGAGGCTGTCGAACTGCTGTGATGTGAAACACTTTTGTCTTTGTTGCTTTTGCTTGAGAGGAGCATCTTTAGTGCTGCAGCAGGATCAGAGTCCTTCATAGCTATGAATTGCATCTCTGACAACCCAACATCAGCAGATAACTTTGAAGTAGAAGAAACTGAGAGTATATCAGAACCTCCTGCAGCAGCCTCTGGCATAGCTTCTTCCCTTTCATTGTCGAAAGCCATTTCGACATCTGTACCTTCTAACGAATGGGTAGATTCAGCAGGACGATCAAGAATAGTTTCTTCAGAATCAAGATTGATGGTGGGATTTTCTTCAGTCTCTGGACCTTTGTCACTTTGATTAGGGTTGACCTCGACATCATTGGTACCAATGCCTTGGGTCAGGTTTTCTGCATTGTCAACATTCATGTTGACATTTTCATCATTAGTATCCTGTCGAAAGGCAAGGCAAATGAAGTTATGAGAAAACTTATGAGAAAAAGAAATTTGTTCTATTGACAAAATCTTAAAAGTTGAGAAGATTTTAGCTTAGCACCAAGATCATGTGAACATGAACTTGTATTTTCTTGCCTGGGGGCAGGAACTTCAGTGGTGGTGTTTTCAGCTTGGGGTGTTGGTTGGTCTTCGACAAGGAGATTAGAAGGAGTAATCTCAGCTTCTTTCTCTGCTTCTGCAGAAGCCTTAGAGCTGGACTTAACTTTCTTCTTCTTCTTCTTCTTCTCCTTGTCAACTCTCTTCTTTGGGGGTTTGTCAGCATCAGATTTTGTTGGTGGTGTGCTTGCCTCACTAGCTTCTTCGTTGGCCTTTCCTTTGTCTCTTTGGCCTTCTCCACTAGGGGCAGCAGCAGTAGGATTCTCTTGAACATTACTAGTGGCCTGAAATGAAACCTTAAGGCTATTAACACAAAATTTCTTTGAAGTCGAAAAGGAATTTAAAAGGGTATGTCGTAAGCCTTACTGTTGGTTCTTGAATGGTGAGTTTCTTTTGTTTCTTCTGAATGGTGGGCTCTCCAGTTTTTTCTGAAGCCACAATGTCTCTTTTTCGACTCTGCATTGTAAGTCAAGTGTCGAAAGGTTCAAAATGTTTGTGACAAAAATTGCAAATAAAAACTAAGTTAAAATACTAGTTTGAAATTTGATACCTTAGCCCCAGTATTTGGGAGTGATTTCTTTGAAGTCACAGCAGGGACACTAGAGTCAGTAGAGACGTTAGTTTCTTTGGTCTTTGTGACATTGGAAACACCTGCTGTCGAAATAAGGAAAATCAAACATTAATGAAGGATCAAAATTACAAACATTATAAAATAACTTTGATCATTTTTAGTCGAGTTACCTTTGCCTTTGGGAGTCTTTGGCTGCAAAGCGTCAAATCCTGCATTCAATGCACGCAATAGCAGCTTCTCATCCTTGGCATGCCTTTCATAATGCAAGCTCCACCATGCAGCAAATTCATAGGTGCAGTATTGAGAGGTTTCAAAGGCAACAGGTGTAAGGTTGTAAGAGTGCTCGTCAGCAAGCTTCAAACGACGTTCAAAGTACTCGACAGACATTCCAGAGTTGCCCAAGACAATATCATCTTTGTTCTTGAACAAGCTCTTTGGCCTGAATTGACTTAGGCCAAATTGGCGAGCAACCAAATTGGGTTGGTATCCAACCAAGCCCAAATGCCTTTTGTCAATCCCTTGCCTTGAGGATAGGATTGTTGGGTTCAAAAACATTCTCCAAATGTTGTTGGTATCTTCCTCATCATCTGGATTTGTTGCAGGAAATGGTCTCTTAAACCAAGATGGTCCAATAGTTCTTTTGATAAAAGGGGTGTTTTGAGGGGTGATTTCGTCGAAGGCGAGCAGAGTTTTGAAGTAGTGGAAAAAGAGCTGTCGAGTGGTCAAGTTCGTTTCTCTTTGCCTCAACAAGGCTAACCTAGCGCCTTCTGATTGTCGAGAAGCAATAGAGGTTTCCATGTGAGTAGGGAGGAAAAGTTTGAAGTTGGTTTCAAAGGTGGCATTCAGCCAAAGTTGCAGAAGCCAAATGGGTCCAGATAGAGTTAATTGTGATCCTTTATCAGTTTTGTTAAGGAGATCACTAGCTTGTCCTAAGGAATCATAAAGGGAAGCCAAGATGAACCTGCCTAAGGCTACATCCAAACCCTGGTGAAGCATAATGGCGAGAGGAACTAATCTTTTCACAACTTGCAGAGAGCAAGTGCAAAGGACGAATTGTGATAGCCAATAAGTCAAGAAGGCTATGTGTTCTTCAGGTGATACCTCTTCACTACTGAGGTCATGGTGATTTTTGAGAAATCCTGAAAAGGATAAGACTCTGAAGTCGAGCTGATGGTTGGGGGTAGTGTATTTGGGGTCGAAAGTGGGTCATGTTGGTCTCAAGCCAGTAATAGCAGCAACGTTGAATAGAGTTGGGGTCATCATGCCTGCTTTTAGGTGAAAGGTGTTGGTAGAACTTTCCCAAAAATGAAGGGCAGCTATTAGCATTTCTGCATTGTACTTGGGTCCTTCTCTTGACAGTTGAATTAAGTCGAATATACCACTCTCTTTCCAAAAAGTGGCGTATTGTTTTTCGACTTTGTTAAGCCATTTAAGATAGCCATCAGTAGCTATTGGTGCAGATCTAAAAGCCCTATAGCCAGGTTCAAAGAAACTCATGTCGAAGACAGAGTTGGCAAAAACTTTTGGCTCACAAGTGACATGCAGAGGGAAAATACTACCTATTTCCTCATTAAAATCAGTAGTCGAAGGAAGAGGGCCTGCAAAGGCAAGAGTTTTACCTTCAAGTCTATGAGGAATCAGCAGATCTTTTCCCCATATGGTGCTTTCGACAGCAGTAGTAGCAGGTTCCGACACGAACACTGAATCGTCAACCATGACAAGCTCTTTGTCATCTACAGCAATGGGAACAGCGTTTCTGGAGGAAGAAGATGAAGCCATTGATGTTTCTTGGTGTTCTTGGTGTTCTTGAGGTTGATGGTGATTTGACAGGTGACAGTAGCAAAGGTTCAAAAACCTTCAAAATCAACTTGTTTCTTGCTCAAATGCAGTGGAAAGAACGGTGATGATGAACGAAAATGATTGACAATCGTTTTGGTTGGTTTAGATTCAACAGAAACACAAGAACAATGCAAGATTTGGAGTTTGTTTTGATTGTTTTTGGAAAAATGCGTGAGTGCTCTCTATGGAAGGGAAGTTCAATGTTTAGGATTTCAGAAAAGTGAAAGTGTTGGACTATGCTTGCTATTTATAGACTCTGCAGATTTGCATGCAGTTGGTAACTGAAGCACCACCATTTTCCATCTCAATCGTCCCGATCCTGCCACGTGTCCCACTATTGTGCTAAAAAAGTGGAAATCATGGTTTGAAGGGATTGAGTTGACGGTTACATTTTTGTCATGATTGATTTGACATTAATGTGACGTTTGCGCCGTCTTTGGTAAACGTGCAGAAGTTGAAAAGAAAGAGAATCTTCAAAACTGCCATTTCTTCCTTTCGTATTCGACATGCAGTCGAAATTGGCATTTTTGAGGGGGCAATTTGTTAGCCTGTATTTTCGACAGGCATTAATGAATTGGAGTGAGAAGATGAATTCTCATTCAATGTACATTATTGTATTTTAATATTCTCTTGGAAATTGGTTGTTTAATAAATCAAGAGAAAATTAAGGCATTCGACGTCGAAAGCCTTGTAGTTTGTAAGTTAACTGTCGAGTCTGAAGAAGCTGTCGAATTCGACAGGAACCTATTTTAATAAGTACATGATTGATTGCTTCGACATTGCTGTGTGTTTGTCGAATAATATATATATATATATATATATATATGTGTGTTTGCTTGTATAACGTATTATGCAGTGCGGAGAAAGCATACTCTGGACTTAGCAAATTATTCAAAGTGGATAACGTTCGAAAGCCTTGCCAGGTGTCCAAGAAATTCAAATTGTCGAAGACACGTGGAGTTTAGTTAGACGTTAAGTAGGTTTTGACGGTTATTCTAGTTTGCCTATAAATATTAGTTTTTCATATGAGAAACGGGTTCACAATTGTCATGCAAATTCCTGACAAAACTTAGAGTACCCATGTCAACGAGCGAAATGAGTGCAAAATGGAACATGTACGAATCTGTGTAACCAACCTTTCTTTGTAAACAATTTACATTTATGAATGCAATTTACATTCTCCAAGTATTTTACTTGCTTTCCATTTAAAGTTTATGCACTATAACCTTTCTGCAATTTATTTCATTGCATGTTTAAAACCTTTCTGCAATTTATTTCATTGCAAGTTTAAAACCTTTTCTGCAATTTACTTTGTTGCATGCTTTTACTTTTCAAAGTTCTTCTTTAAACTTTATTTGCAAATTCATTTACAAGTTTTCTGCAAATTTAACTTTGAAGCATTTTACTTTGAGCAAACCCATTCGACTGCGTCGAGTGATTTTACTGTTTTTATCAAATTATCCGATTTAACCCAGAAAATATGAAAATGTTTTCGTCAATTCTGCACAATCCAATATGTCCCAGGATTTACTAGTTGATCCTTCTTGTAATAATTAAACTTGCGGTTGTTTGCTAAAAATCGGGGTAAACAATATGTCTGGAGACAAGTGATCTTACCGGGATCAGAAGTAGTGGCGGAACAGCAGAAGGTTGGTGCAGCAAGCCCCTGTTGAAGCGGAGGGGCGTGTGTACCTGTTTACACTCCGACGCTCAAGTCAGTGAAATGCGTGATTATAAGGTTACAAAAGCGGTGCATAAAACATACCTGACTCCTCTGAATGAGGAGTATATATACCCCAGCACTGGGCCAAGGCCCTTAATGGGCAATTAATGCCCATTAAGTGGCTGCTGGAATTCTGGCCGTTGGCCATGATGAGCAGTTAATGCCATCATTCTGGTGGTCGGCCGTTACGGATTGTGTGCATCTGGCCGACGGGGAGGGTGCCCCTCAGGAGGGCAGAGCCTTTAGTTTTTAAGGGACTTAGCCTCAGAAGTCCAGTCCAGAACAGAAGCCCCCCAAGTCGTTATGCTCGTTTGCGAGCATGATGACTTTGACTTAGGCAATAAACCTTTGTTTACGTATACGAGCAACGAAGTTTATGATCGCCTTTTGCTGTTACGTATATCGTCGTGTGCAACGACCATGGATTTATTCACTCGTATCGAGGAGCTTGTGTTGCAATATGTTTCGAGGACATTGAAATCCTTTGGCACTCGTATTATGCTGGTCGTTTATACGCCCTCGTGGAGAATTGTCGTCGTGGAATCGTCGTTTCCTTTATTGTCCTCGTAGGCTCGAGGATTTCATGGATTTATGGTCTTTTAATGGAGATCCTGTCATTAATTGCGAGGATTTCCGTTTTGCCTTTATCCGTTGAGATTTCTCGATGATTGTGCCATCAATCGCGATGAGATTTTCGTGAAGATTTTCTTGGGCTCTGCGAGATTTTCGCGTTCAGTGGATGTGACCTGAAAAGACATACCGCTTCGTCTCTAAGTGCCACGTGTAGGGGCTATTTGAAACGCTTGAGTACCTAGCAGCGTAGCCTCTATTCACGAGGTCGTTTCTGAACCGTTGGATCTTCGCGCCCTTTTGTTCTTGAGATGATTCACTCTGAAACGTTGGATCGTTTTAGATCACAGCCATTGGATCGAAGCAACGCTCCAGATTTTTGGTGCGTCGCTCCGTTTCATGCAGGTGTGTCTATACAGGATTCCTCTATATATATAGAAAAGGAGGGATTTTTGATGTTTTACTTCATTTATCACTCATCAAGTCCGGCGTTTTTCATCTTCTCTTTAAATTTCTCTGCTTCATTCCTGCGAGATCCAAGTCTCTTCATCATCATCTTCCCGTTTCAACCTTCAAACTACTTAATCAAGTAAGTAACTTTGCTTCTTTCCTTGTTTTACAGCATTGGTTATATGCTTTTAGTTGTTTGAAGTGTTTTTTGTAGTTTTGAAATTTTGACACGGTGGTTTGGGGTTTATAAGTGGTGGTTAACACCCTCTATTCCCCCCAAAAATGGTAGTTTTAGTGTGATAAAACTAGGATTTTGTAGTTTATATCTTCCGGCGCGGTAGTTGTAGGTGTTTTAACCTCTTTGAAACGTGTTTTTGCTATTTGTGGCTCTGTCGTTTGAGTTTTCCTAGCGACCATCGTTGCGCTTTTATCTCGAGCATTCATAAGTGAGAACGAATGCTCGATAGGATTTTAGCTTGGCTGTTCATACATTAAGAGTTGACGTAGTCGTCGTTGTCTGCGCTTTGCGACCGTTAGGCTCTTCCCTTCGTTGCGCGAGCAACGTTGAGGATTACCCCGGAAATGCATGTCCACGCCCTTTCACTTGAACGGCGGTGGAAGGGTGGATTTGATATTTCAAAGATGTCGAATTCACTTTTCTCTTCCTCGTCTTTCAGGTTTAAATGGCAGAAGAGCCTTCGTCATCGCATGTTAATATTAACGAGGAAGGAGATCCCTTGCTCGAGGAAAATCAAGGCGAGCCCGACGTGCAGGAATCCTCGGAGCCTATAATGGAGCGAATCCCAATAACGGCCGCAACGGATCCCGAGGATTGGGTTGCTGATGAGCCTCGTTTAACGCGCTCGCGTTTTTCTGGTCAGCCAGATGGGGTAGAGATCCCCGGTCTTTACAAAGATATCCAAGATCCCCCTAACGACAACTGGCATATCATCGTTCCTGGAAAGAAACGTCGCATTTTCCATAACTTTGGATTTGCGCATTTTAGTATGTATCAGATCGCTTTCCAGCATTTTGGGTTTAGATTGCCCTTTACTGACTTTGAAGTGGCCATATTTCACCACTTGAGGATCGCCCCTTCCCAACTGCACCCTAACTCTTTGGCTTTTATGAGAGCCTTTGAGGTGGTGTGTACTCATTTGGATATTGTCCCCACCATTCCTTTATTCTTTTATGTGTTCGGATTGCAACGATCAAAGCCTAAGGGAGATCCAAATAGATTAGGCTGGGTGTCGTTCAAGCAGAATCGTCGCCTATTTAATATGTTCGAGGAATCTCTGCGACCGTTCAAAGATGACTGGTACATTGTTGGCCCCAAAAATTCTCAAGGTTGGGCGGATGTGATCATTCCTGGTCCCGAACAAGACGAGAATGGACGAACTGTCCTTGGAGAGGATGGGCGACCCATTATGGTCGATTACGGGAAGTTTCATTTCCGTTGGGAGGTGGAGCATTACTTACTGCCCGCCAAAGCGTTCACCACTCCAAAGAAGGATTTGACGATCGAGGAGTTTTAGAGGGAAACCGGTGATTGACGGTGAGGGCAACCCTCGTTTGGATGAGGAGGGGCAACCTTTAACGGTTCCTCGTTTCATTAATGTGAAGAAGCTTTTGGCTTGCTCGACTCGCGCTGAGGCCGAGGAGACCCTTAGTATGCTCGCCTACTTTATTGATTTTTTTACTTTGCTGCTTGATTTTCGCTATTACTCTTTGTTGCTCGTACTGATTATTGTTCGTTTCTCTTTTTTGCAGTTAAAATGGTGAGCGCTCAAGAGAAGCTTCGACGTGCCAACAAAGCTAAAAATGCTCGTCAGGGCGTCGAGAGCTCTAATGCTGCTTCTGCTCTTGCTGCTGAGAAACGCCCTAGTGCGTCGGTTGTTGCTGATGCTCGCCCAACTAAGGCGCAGAAGACCACTGTTGATGGTGCGGGATGTTCTGTTCGTGCCAGTCCACATATTCTACCAGATCCCAATCAACCTGCTGGTCGTTTTGTCATTCCTCCTATCTTTTCAAGAGGGGCTCTATTTGACAAGGACACTGAGGTCGTCATAGATGATGCCGATCAGGCAATCATCCGTGACATGGGGCCAGTGGCTTTGAAGGCGGAGCTGGCAACTGCGACTCACGCAGCGTACAAGCTTATTGAAGTCGCCAATTTCTTGAATGGTCGCGAGAGCCGCTACTTGAGTGACAGGGACAAACAAAAAAAGCGTGCTGACGACCTTAACTTGAAGTTGGGCGAAACAATGGCCGCCTATGAGGATTACAAGAATAAGTACACCTTGCAAACGGGGATGGCGACGACGCTGGTACGCGTAGAGCAAGAGCTAGATGACATGACCAAGAAGTTCAAAAACTTGGAGGTCAAATGTACTGATTTGGAAGCCCGCAACAAGGAGCTGGAGAAGCAGGTTGAAAGTGCTCCTTCGATTTGCACGGAGGAGGAGGACGCTGTTGACCTTCAGGGGGTATACCGGAATTTGAGTCGAGCTGACCTTATTAAGAAGATAGCTGAGTGCGAGGACTCAATGGTCGAGGTTGGGCACAACAGCTTTGTCAATGCTGTTGCTCAGCTCAAAGTCTTGAATCCGGGGATAGAGCTCGTGGAGACCGGCCTTGATGAATTCAAGGAAGTCATCGATGGAGTTATCGCCTCTCCTCCTCATACTGAAGAATGATTTAAGCTTTAGTTGTGCTGGCGTTATGCTCGCCTTAGGCACTTGGGCGCTTGTTTGGCCCTTTTTTGATTTCATCTTTTGCTAGGCAGTCCTTGAGGCTGCCCTTTATTGTAACTAAGTACAATTTCCTTCTTAAATGCATTTTGATTCAGCTTATATTTGCTCTTTCTTTATGCTCGTATCCATTATCTCTTTGCACGCGTTTTATTTATGATGCTCGATAACTTGAATACGCTTTGTGACATCCATACTTGGGATTTTTTAAGTGTTTAAATGGCTGTTGCACGAGATGGAATACATCTACGAACGCTGTGCTCGAGAAGTTTGGGGAACTAGCTCGAGTGTTTGGGATAGGTTTCCAAACGAAAGGCGAAGACAGAATCGTATGAGATTGAATCCTCGCGGCTGGATCAACTCATCGCGAGCTGGGCGTCCATGCTTAATGTGTACTTGCGACGATGGGACTTGTTTAGAGTAGTTCCTCGTCAAGACTTGTTTGATGAAAACTTGGCTTTTTCTTCTTTTAGATTCATTGCCCGTACCTAAGCAATCCTCCGTTGTAAAGGCCAAACCCCTCGTCGTTTGAGTTGGTTTCTGCCCGCTAGTGAGTCGTCGAATACACGAGACCTCGCTAACTGTAATATTGTTTTAATTTGTCTGCGTTCCATGTTCTAGGAATCTCTTCGCCGTATAAATTTTCGAGGAAATAAGCCCCATTATCCGTTTTTGCTCGGATTCTGTAAGGACCTTCCCAGTTCGCAGCGAGTTTGCCTTCACGCGAGTCTTTTTGGTTTCGTCGTAGGACTAGACTGCCTACTTCGAACTCCCTTTTAATGACTTTTCGATCGTGTCGGGCAGCAATTTTTTGTTTCAATGTGGCCTCTTTTAGGGTTGCTCCATGTCGTAATTCTTCGACCAAATCGAGATCTTCCATTAGTAGCTCGTTGTTTGTTTCTTCATCTGGAGGATTTTCCGTTCGTCGCGTTGGTTCCCTTATTTCTACGGGGATTAGCGCTTCAGTCCCGTAAGTTAATCGGAATGACGTTTCTCCCGTGGTCGAGTGTGGTGTGGTTCTATAGGACCATAGCACGCTGTACAGTTCCTCGACCCACTTACCTTTTGCCTCGCCCAGCCTTCGCTTTAGGCCTCGCAAAATCACTCTATTGGCCGCTTCGGCTTGGCCGTTTGTTTGGGGATGTTCGACGGAAGTAAAGTGTTGTGTCACTTTTAGGTTGATGAGAAACTCTTGAAATTTTTTGTCCGTAAATTGTGCTCCATTGTCCGTCACTACGGTATGTGGAATTCCAAACCTTGCGAGGATGTTTCTCTTGAAGAAGCATAGGACGTTGTGGGACGTGATTTGGGCGAGGGGTTCAGCCTCTATCCATTTTGTGAAGTAATCTACCCCGACGATTAGGTACCTATTTTGTCCAGGTGCTCGTGGGAATGGTCCTAGAAGATCCAACCCCCACCACGCAAACGGCCAAGGGGATGATAGAGATTTTAGCTCGTTAGGTGGAGCTAAGTGCATATCCCCATGTTTTTGGCATTTGTCGCACTTTTTGACGTGCTCTTTGGCATCCGTTTGCATAGTTGGCCAATAATATCCTGCTCGCAATGCTTTTCGCGCGAGTGATTGTCCGCCAACATGTTGTCCGTTGATTCCTTCGTGGATTTCCTATAGGATGGATTCCACTTTTTCTTCCTCGACGCACTTCAGTAGCGGGGTTGAAAATCCTCTTCTGAAGAGTTTGCCATCTATCAAAACATACGAGCATGCTCTTCTTCTGACCTTGACTGCCTCTTTAGGGTCATCGGGGACCATTCCTGTGGCGAGGAATTCTCTTACGGGATTTATCCAACTGTTGGCGTTAATTGGGCATATGAGATTCACTTCAAGAGTTTTCTCAATGCTCGGTCTTTGCAACGTTTCTTGGATAAGTGGTTGATTTATTCCTTTCTTCTTTTTGGTGCTCGCGAGTTTTGAGAGGACGTCTGCCCTGGAGTTATGCTCTCGAGGAATGTGTTGGATAGTTGACTCCTTGAACTTGGCCAACTTTTCTTGGATGAGGGTTAAGTATTCTGTTAGGCGTTCGTCTTTAGCCTGATACTCTCCGTTTACTTGAGATGCGACCAATTGTGAATCTGTGAAGATTATGATTTCTTCCGCGTTCATGTCCTCGGCTAGTCGCAACCCAGCCAGGAAAGCTTCGTATTCTGCCTGGTTATTGGTCGTTTGGAACGACAGTTCCAGGGATACTTCGATGAGGACTCCTTCGTCGTTTTCCAGGATTATTCCTGCTACGCTTCCTTTGGAATTGGAGGATCCATCGACGTAAATGGTCCACTTATTTTTTCTCGAAGTTGCTGGTGGAGTCATTTCAGCGAGGAAGTCAGCTAGTACTTGGGCCTTTAAAGCCTTTCTGCTTTCGTATGTTATGTCGAACTCTGATAGCTCTAAGGACCATTTCAGCATTCTCCCGGCCATATCAGGCCTTTCGAGCAGCTGTTTTATCGGTTGGTCGGTTCGTACTACGATAGAATGTGCTAGGAAATAATGCCTTAGCTTTCTCGCAGCGACGACTACTGCCAACGCTGTCTTTTCAATCTGCAAGTATCGAAGTTCTGGTCCTTGTAAAGCTTTGCTGATGAAGTACACTGGTTTTTGTCTTTGCTCGGTTTCTCGGATCAAAACTGCGCTTATGGCTTCATGAGCCACGGCCAGGTATAGGAATAAAGTCTCGCCCATGTTTGGACGTGTTAAGACGGGAGGTTCCGATAATGCTCGTTTCAAATGTTGGAGAGCGTTTTCACATTCTTCCTTCCATTCAAAAGCGGATTCCTTCCTAAGTAACTTGAAAAGAGGCAACGCGTGTTGAGCGGACTTAGCGACGAATCGTGCAAGAGCAGTCAACATTCCGTTCAGAGATTGTATTGATTTTTTCGAGTTCGGCATAGAGAACTCAAAAAAGGCTTTGCATTTTTAGGATTAGCTTCGATTCCTCGTTCTGTTAAGTAGAATCCGAGGAACTTGCCCGCTTTAACCCCAAATGTGCACTTTTCAGGGTTGAATCTCATGTACTGTTTGGCTCTCTCGAACACTTTTCTTAAATGGGACACATGGTCGTTTTCCTGTTCGGATTTAACAATCATGTCATCCAAATAGACTTCGAGCATATCGCTTATTTCATTTCTGAATACTTTGTTCATCATTCGTTGGTAGGTGGCACCTGCGTTTTTTAGCCCGAAAGGCATTACGTTATAGTAATAATTATCCGATTCAGTCATAAACGCTGTTTTCTTTTTATCGATTTCAGCCATTTTAATTTGATTATATCCAGAATAAGCGTCCATAAACGAAAGTAGTTTAAATCTTGAAGAATTATCTACTAGTTTATCTATGCTAGGCAATGGATAAGAATCTTTAGGGCAAGCCCTATTGAGATCGGTGTAGTCAACGCACATCCTCCATTTTCCATTAGATTTTTTAACCAATACAATGTTTGACAGCCATGTTGTGTATCTGGCTTCAGAAATGAAATTAGCCTCTAGGAGGTCTTTTACAGCTTTTTTAGCAGCCTCCGTTTTTTCGGGAGACTGCTTCCTACGTCGCTGAACTACAGCTCTAGCCCTAGGATCTATTGTCAGCTGGTGACAAGCGACATCTGGGTCGATTCCGGGCATTTCAGCAGCGTTCCAGGCGAACAGCTCAGCGTATTCTTTCAAGCAAGCTTCCAATTGCCTTTTCACCAGCTCGGGCATGTCAGCGCCTATCTTGATTCCTCTTGAATAATCATCGTTCAAAGGAATGATTTCAAACTCTCCATCGGGAATTGGGCGATGCACCTTTTTCGCGATGGGGTCCTCTCCATCTTTCATATCCTGCTCGTTGATGCGTGCGTCCAAGTCAACGATGTTGTTCGCTTGCAGGGTGTTCACAACGGGCATCTTGTGACCAGTCTTCTTCTTTGGAGTAAGGAGGGAACTCATATTTTTTGCAGCGACCTCAAAGCATTTCCTCGCTGCAGCTATATCTCCGTCCAGTGTAGCTATTTTGCCATCCACGGTGTAGTACTTCATCTTCAAGTGAATGGTCGAAGATACAGCAAATAGGTTCGCCAAGGCAGGCCTTCCCATGATACAGTTATACAGAGATGGGCAATCCACGACCAGAAATTGGACGTTGATGGATTTGGTCGCCTCTTCCTCTCCAAAAGTCACAATTAAATCCACGTACCCCCAAGGCTTCGTGGTCGCTCCGTTGAATCCTTACAAGTCAACACCTACATATGGGGCAAGGTTTTTCTCCGTCAATTGCAGAGTTTTAAACAAACCGGCATACATCACATCGCACGAGGATCCTTGGTCAACTAGTATCCTCCTCACATCGAAGTTGGCCATCCTGGCTCTTATTAACAGTGGAATCTGGTGGTTAGGGGAGCCACCGGGGATCTCTTCCTTGTAGAAAGCTAAGGGCATAGATCCTTCCTTTGCTTCTTCTGTCGTGAGGACATGTTCCAGCGAGCAAACACTTTCTAGCTCTTCGAACTTTCTCTTCAGTGACCCTATGGTGGAAGTTCCAAATGCTCCCCCCGAGATTACAAGTGACCCCAAGTGGGCAGTCAAGTGTTCGAGCACGTTATCTCCTTCTTGGTGCTCGGGAAGAATGAAGTCTTCGGGTCTTGAGATGGAATAAGCAATCTGCATGTTGCTGTTATCCGTGCCCGCTTGTTGTTGTGCTTCTCTTGATGGCTGTCCGACCTCGGGTTCTTTTCCGCGCCCCTGACGTTCCTCCTTTACGAATTTCTGAAGGAGTCCCTTTTGCACCATGATTTCTATTGCATCTTTGAGATGGATGCAATCCTCAGTCACGTGTCCGTAACTTTTGTGGAAGCGGCATTATTTAGACTTATCCAGCCCCGGCCTCACAATCAACTGCTTTGGTGCTCGGACCCCGTTCTTCTTAAACTCGGCCATTGAAACTTCAGCCAGAATTCGCTCGCGGGGAGCGTTCAAGGGGGTGTAGTTCACAAACTTGCTTCGGGGAGGCTTGGGCTCCCTGTGTTCTCTTACTTTTTCTTTTCCCCTCTCATTCTCTGCTCGAGAGGGTCCAGTTTCTTCTTGACGCTTTGGCTTTCTAGCGTCAGCAGCAACTTGCTTCTCCTCGTAGGCTATGTATTTCTGCGCCTTTTCAAGGAAAACGTCCAAAGTTCTTACTTCTTCGATGCCAATTGCTTTGGCGAAATCGCTGGATGGGCGCAGTCCACGCTCCAGCAGATACAGCTTCATTCTGTCATCGGTTCTCACCTCGATGGCAGCCTTGTTGAAACGTTCAATATACTCTCTCAGGGATTCGTTGCTTTCCTGTTGAATCGCTTCGAGAGTAGCTTCAGTCTTGGGGTGCTTCCTAGAAGCGGTGAAATGCGCAGTAAAGAGTCTGCACAGCTCACCCCATGAATCGATGGACCCTGGTGGTAAGCTCTTGTACCAAGCCATTGCTCCTTTTCTCAGCGTAGTGGAGAATAGCTTGCATTTGATGGATCCTCGTACTCCTCTGTAGTCGAGGACAACCTCTATGTTCTCGATGTGGTCGTCTGGGTCAGTAGTCCCATCATAGATGTCCATTGCCGGTGGTTTTTCTAATCCCACGGGCAACGGTACCCTCATGATCCTGTCGGATAGTGACCCCATGTGCCTTTCGTCGTCGCTTCGTGGAGAACGATGATGACGACGAGGAGGAGATTGATAGTTTCGCCCCGTTGATCGTGCATGGAATCTCCTCGCTCCAGCGACTCTCCTCGCAGGGCTTATGCGGCTTCTAGTCTCATGTGCCCGTGGTGATCTTGACCTGGTCCTCGAGTCCCGTCGAGAAGACTCTCTCCGCCTATAGCTGCTCGTGAGCGCTCTTGTGATGCGCGATTCTTCGACAGCTTCGATGCGACGGTTTTGCTCCCTGAGCGCTTGTCCTTGGTTGTTAATGGCGGTTAGCAGCGCAGTCATGATGTGTTCCAGGGTAGCTCCAAGGGGAGGAATGGGTACGACCAGAGGGTCAGTCTCATTGGTAGGCTGGTAAGTGGGGTCCGTTTCCATGTTGGATACGACCATTCCATTCGTGTTGTTGTTGTTGTCGTCAGCATGCTTGCTAGACATGTGGTTAGCGGCTGAATGTTCGGATCTACTGTTCGCGGCCATTCTTAGCTTTTGGGTGAATTTGTGGTAGTTTATGAAGGTTTTGTTCTTAGTTTGAAAGAAGGGGATAACTAGATCCCCACAGTCGGCGCCACTGATCTTACCGGGATCAGAAGTAGTGGCGGAACAGCAGAAGGTTGGTGCAGCAAGCCCCTGTTGAAGCGGAGGGGGGTGTGTACCTGTTTACACTCCGACGCTCAAGTCAGTGAAATGCGTGATTATAAGGTTACAAAAGCGGTGCATAAAACATACCTGACTCCTCTGAATGAGGAGTATATATACCCCAACACTGGGCCAAGGCCCTTAATGGGCAATTAATGCCCATTAAGTGGCTGCCGGAATTCTGGCCGTTGGCCATGATGAGCAATTAATGCCATCATTCCGGTGGTTGGCCGTTACGGATTATGTGCATCTGGCCGACGGGGAGGGTGCCCCTCAGGAGGGCAGAGCCTTTAGTTTTTAAGGGACTTAGCCTCAGAAGTCCAGTCCAGAACAACAAGTTTGTTGTAAGTTTACCATCAAAAGAATGTAGCTGTAGAAAGTGGATGCTTACAGGTCTGCCATGTGTTCATGCAATTGCTTGTATACAAAAGCAGTACCTTAAGGTTGATGATTATGTTCCAGCTTACTATAGGAAGGATACATATGAGGCATGTTATAGGCCTTTGATTTACCCTACAAATGGTTCTGGTGTTTGGGAAGTTACTACTTACAATGACCTGCAACCACCACCAATTAGGAAACAACCAGGCAGGCCAAAGAAAAAGAGAAACAGAGAGGCTGGTGAACTGCTGAAGGCACCTGGTAAATTGAATAGAAAAGGTTTGAAGCAAACATGTGGAAGATGTGGTGTATCAGGCCACAATAAAGCATCTTACAGGCAACCTCCACCTGCTGCTACTACTCAACCCCCACCACCTGCTGCTGCAACTACTCAACCCACTCCACCACATGCTGCTACTACTCAGCCCATTCCACCACCTGCTGCTGCTAATACACAACATCCACCAAATGCTGCTACTACTTATCTTCCACCACCACCTGTTACTACTCAACATCCACCACCTGTTATTGCTACAAGGAAGTCACCAATCAAGAGGACCAAACCACAAGCATCAACACAGCCACCACTTGCTACAAGAAAGTCACCAATCATGAGAAACAAGGCACAATCATCAACACAACCTGCCACAAAGAAGGCTCCAACTAAAGCACCAACCAAAGCTCCATCAAAGGCTTAAGCTAAAGCACCTACCAAGCCTCAGTGAAAGGCACCAGCAAAGGCTCCATTCAAGCCACCAAGGAATGCACAGAAGCCACCTTTCAAACCATAGAAATTTGACAGTAGAAATAATGTTTTTTAGGACTAATGATGTATGTAGTAACCTTATGATGGTATTTTGAAACCTTATATTTTGGAATTTATGTTATTTTGAAACCTTATGATGTATGTAGTAGCCTTTGAAATTATGATGTAATGACCAGATTATGACTTGATGATGTAATGACCCCAATGAGGGTGTTTGGTTTGGAACATATGGTCCTTTGAACCTTATCAGTTTATGAATGTAATGAATGATTATGACCAATTTAAATTTTACCTTAATGAATTTATCATGTACTCCCACATTGTGGAGCTAATTATGTTTGTTCTTTACAAAATAAGTGTATACATGATATTATAATGTGTATATACAAAGTGTATATAACAAAGTGGCACACTGTATATCACAATATATGTGCTTTCATATACTGCCAATTAGGAAATTAGGAAAATTGTATATACAAAGTGACAATGTCAAAGTGTATATACATGTTTATGCTTTCATATACTGTCAAGTGCAGAATTAAACATTTCTAATTGTAAATTTACAGGTTTTATGAAACAAACCAAATTTACAATTGTAGAACCAAGTTTGAAGCTTTTATTTCATATTTTGGAACCAAGTTACATTGTCATTGTTACTAAACATCTTAAATTGTCAATTGACCAAATTATCAATGACTATCAAAATACATTACATCTTACTCATTAATTTACCTAAACTAATATCATGGTGCTATTATTGACCATATCATTGCAACAAAAATTAAATCAAGCACAACAAAACAAAACATCCAACAGTGACAAGTTTCAACATTTTTTTTGTAGTCAATATTTCTTCTTTCATCTTCTTAATCTTCTTCCTTTGTCTTCCAATTTTCAAATCTTTTTCTTATAGATTGAATTCACATTCTTTGATCTTCAAATTCTTCTCATCAACCAACTTTTCAATTTCTCCAATTTGTGCCCCAAAATCATTTTGATTGGACTCGACCTTGTCAAACCAATCAAAATAGTTACAACCAACATCATGAGGTCCCTGTAGTTATAGATGAAAAAACACAAATTCATAAAGGAAAAAAATTGAAAGAAAAAATAACAGTATTGCAGAATTGCAGAAACATTGAAAAAAATAACAATATTGCAGAAACTTTGAAAAAAGAAAGAATAATATTGCAGAAAAATTAACAAATACCTTAAAATTCCTACATCCCCAAAATTTACGACCATAATTTATTGTTGTCTTTGCAGTTTGGAGAACGCAATTGTGTTTACATCTGCAAACAGGAGTGGCGATTGTCCATCGACCTCCATCGACGTTCATGTCAGTCTGTAGCAAATTGGACGAAGGGACGCGACTGCGATACGATGTTGTTCCAGTACTACTTGAAGGGTTGTTGTTAGAAGCCATTGATTCACCTTGGTGAAGAAAATTCGAAGAAGAAGAAACAAACAAAACCCTAATTCGTGATTCTCCCCCAATTCAGATTCTATTATGTGTTATTTTTTTTTTGTTTTTTTTTAATTAAAAGAAATTTACAAGGCAGTGACTGGATTAAAATGTCCTAGTTGACATACAAGTGGCGTTTCCATTAGCCATGTGTAAAAAAAAACGCTGTTAAAAAAAAAATAACGGAAGGGACTAATATATGGTAACGTTCAAAAGATAAGGGACCAAATTGAAACTTTTAAAACATAAGGGACCAAATTGAAATCTAAAATAAACATAAGGGCAAGATTTAAGCCAAGATTTAAATATCAGCAAAGTACAAACACATGACAAAGTTTGAAGTATCATGTACCCTCATTTTACTATTCACACGTCCTTGCAAGGACACATGAATAGTGGCTACTCTACAATCTTCATTTGTGTTTTACAATTGTCACACAGCTTGCAACAACTTAACATATGCGTTGGCTTTACTCTCTCATGAAGAAACCATGGTCTCCAACATCCAGGAGAACGTTCTCCCATTTTTTGTGTGTACAAGCTTCATTCTTATACAAAATTGTACCAACCTATTTCCACACATGGGCTATTATTTTACAACGGATATATGATCAAAGAAAACCCATTATAATTGGCAAAAACGGATAAATCTAGCATCCTCTCAGTTGCACATTTTAGAGACCATCAGAAGGATGTTCTCCAAGATTACTTAAAAGTACAAATCTGACTGGACTGTTTTGCTTCACTCACAACGGCTATTTTGGCACTCTCAACTGTCATATTTGAAGTTCAAATATCTGAAAAACTTCTCCATCTATAAATAGTATGTGGTGGCGACATTGAAGAGCAAGAGTTTTCACAAGCAATAAAAGCATTCTTACTTGCAATCACAAAGCAATCTAAGCTCTTCTTTTTCACTCATACTCCAAAGCTCTCTAGAATATAGGATCTAAATATCTTTAAGTATCTTGAGTATATTCCATTTGTAAGCTATACAAACTAGTTTAGGTTAGTATAAGCTTGAAAGATCCACTTCATACACAAACCATTTGGAAGTTGTAAACTCAACTCAATTAGGTAGAATTGATTAAGTAGTGGTGGAAAATCAGTAGGTGATTACTGGTTTGTTTCTTAGCCTTGGATTAGGTTAAGAGTTTGAAATTGATTGTAATCTTGATCTAGATTATTATTGGATAATCTCACGCAAGTGGGGACTGGAGTAGCCCATATCATTAAAGGGTGAACCAGGATAAAACAGTGGTGTTTGATTCTCTCTTTCCTTTCTCTTTACTTTAACTCAAACACTTATCACCTTTAGCTTACTTAGCTTATCTTTCAGAGAACATTCTCTCTGTATTCTCCTAATTGTGTGATTTAACCAAAAACACTAAAATACCACACTTTAAAAATTATATACCAAAGTGCCACACTTTTGACTTTTCAATATTGTTACCTCCATACCATGTGGCGGTACTTTGTTAATTTTTTTTTTTTATTTAATCTAGCCACATGGTGTGGCTATATTCTATTAGTTTTTTCTTATTTTTTTCATCATTTTTTTTTGTTTTGTTTCTTCTTTTATATTTTTTATCCATAACCCTTTCTCTTATCCTTACATAACCCTAAACTCAAAATGTAAAAAATTATAAAAAAATATATTTTAAAATTAATAAATTTATTAAATAATAAAATCTGAAAAAAAAAATGATATCAAATTTCTTATTTATTTAAATATATTAATACATTAATAAAAAAACATAGTAGAAGAACACTTAAACATTTAACTTATATAATTAATATTGCAAAAAAGATATAAATTAATCATAATTGAGATAATACACTTTTAACAACAAAAAATAACAATAACTTGCTACGATTATGATCGGTTTGTCCACATAACCCACAATTTCTTGGTTGTTTGGTAAAATCGTCTATTTCGTTCCTTATTCGAGTACTACTAGGACGACCTTTTTTTCTTCTTCGCATCTCTTCATTTGCATATAGCTTTATACCTTGAAAATAGGGCCAAAAAGCCTCGTTGCAAATAACTTCAAAAGGTCGTTGTAATCGTTGAATACAGTATGAACTTGACACACTTCAGAGATATAGAATTGATAGTCTTGACGAACACTGCAGCAATGACATGTGAACAAGGTAGATGTAAAAACTTGAAATTTACAACAGTCACAACACTTGTTATGCAAATCGACATTGAAATGACCCATTGGTCGACCCTCATTATGGTTAAAATTATATCAATTTCAAAAATATTTTTTAGGTGGTGTGAACGGGGACACAATTATCTTAAAAGCCCTCTTCACAAACTATTTGACTACCGATCTCGCATTGATCACATGTTCGAGGATGATGTAATTTCATTGTTTCTTTGAAATTTTTTTAGTTTAATTTTTTCGATAAATATTTAAGGCTAACTTTTAAATTTGATATCAGTTTATTTGGAGGCCCTATCTTTCATTCAATCACCAAATCTTAACTAGCACAAAGTTGGATATGGAGTGCGACTACTTTTCTGATCTGTTTTGAAATCGTGGAAATGCACCAAACAGATAGAGTCAAACTTCAATTTGGATTCCTGCAAGAAAGTCCACGACAACCGATTGACATGCGAGAATACCACAAAGTATAATTGCGAAAACAAGTGGACACTTCGTGGGGAATAAAATGTGCAAATGAGATTGCAGACTGGAATCTTTGACACTAACGTGTTTTAAATGACACAATGCACTTCGAAGTTGAAGTTAAACTAGACTACAATTATATGTCTTGGTTTAGAGCCACTTTTACTTCTTTTCATTCATCAAATCAACAACTTCAAGACACACGTGTGGTTGCGTTAATGCCAACTACATATCCATCACCACAACCACCGCCTCAACAACACATATAAGCTTTCTTTACCCCTCTTCATTCATCTCATCCACAATATCACATGGATACAACAAATTCATACACATATCTTGAAACCACCCAACAACGCTACGCGTCCTCATCATCATTTCAACTATCATCATCAACATTTCAACCACCCCATCAACGTATCAACCATTTGGGTTCCCACCGCCCCAAGAATACAACGACCCGTCAACATATCAACCATTCGGATTCCCACCACCACCACAACAACAATATTTTGGGTTCCCGCTATCCGAAGTCCAATTAGGGAATTATGTTCACAATGAATTTCTCCAACAACTTGTCAATGATGCTGATAATAATCCAAGTTGGATGAATTCAATGACTCAATTATTAAGTAATCCTTTCACTGCAGAATCTTCAGGTCAAAATGCGAGATTTAATCTAAACACCCAAATGAACAAGAACAAGAACAAGAACAAGAACAAGAACAAGAGGAAGATGAAGAACCAGTTCTTGAATTTCAAACACGTCGCCATTTACCCCCTCAAAATCGTAAACCTCCACCATGTGGCACTTAGATAGATCTGTGTTAATGAAAAATAATCATTTTTCTATGTTTGTTATTAATGTGTTTTTTTGTTGTTAAAATTATATTATATCAATTCCGGTTAATTTATATCTTTATTGCAATATTAATTAAATAAGTTGAATGTTTAAATGTTCTTCTACTATGTTTTTTATTAATGTATTAATATAATTAAATAAATAAGAAATTTGAAATTAATTTTTTTTCTTCAGTTTTTATCATTTAATAAATTTATTAATTTTAAAATTTTTTACATTTGAGTTTTAGGGTTATGGATAAAAAATTTAAATAAAAAAAAAATGAAGGAAAAAAAGTAATAAGAAAAAACTGTAAAACTGTAAACTGTAAAAAAGTACCGCCACATAGTGTGGAGGTAACAATATTGAAAAGTCAAAAGTGTGGCGCTTTGGTATATAATTTCTAAAGTATGGCATTTTGGTGTTTTTGATTTTAAATAGTGGCATTTCAATAAAAAAAACCTCTAATCTTAAAACGAAAAAGTTATGAGACACGGTGGAAAAAGTAAATAAGAAGACATGCAAAAAAAATAAAAATAAAAGAGTTTCATCATGGTGTACTTTTGCATCGTGTCACTCTTGATAGGCCTTTTCAACATTTTTGGATTTCGAACAAAAAGGACAAGAGCGATCAAGGGAAGAGAAAGATTGAAGAACTTTGAGGAATAAACATTTATTACATTTCCATCTCATCTTGTATATATTTTAAGGCTATTATGCTTAGGTAATTCTCTAATGTAGAAACTAGATTTGGTTGAATATATATAAGTTTTGTTTCATTATATCAATAAGTTTATTCCCACACTTAATGGTTTTTTGGTATTAAATTAAACTCCGAAATTGATTAATTGATTTACAAATTCCTAGACATTAAATTCCTAGGTATGATAGATATAATTTTGTCTGCCAAGCATGGAAAATGTATGGTGAGACATATGTGAAGGTACAACTAAAACAAGTATAATGAAAGAAGCGAGACATATGTGAAGGTAGAACTAAAACAAGTATAATGAAAGAAGCATATACTTTAAAAAAAATATAGTTAACGAAATATAATCTCAACAATAGTATTGTCCTATTTTTTTCGCATTTAATGTTTCAATCACCTCATGTACAATCAAAATCTCTTCTATCATATAAATCTATTAAAACAACATACTATAGGAATGTTCATATTACCCTTTTTTACTTTTTTTTCCCTCTTCTATCATGTAAATCTGAAGAAAAAAAATAAAAATTCCTCATCATGTTCCTCCCTCTCTCAGATCTCAAACCACCGTCCACCATTTTTTTTTTTGGGATGAGGACGGGCTGGATGAATATCCGATAAATTTTTGAGTTTTGATCTTTTCTTCAAATCGATAATTCTCCAAATCGATACTTCTCCATATGTCAAGCTTTTAATTTCTGTATCAAACTTTCGAAGAAAAATTCTAGGTCTTGCAAATTTGGGTGATGAAAACATGCATAGATTTTGTGAACTTGATGTGCTGTTATTGTTGTGTTTAGTGTAGAACTGGAGGCCTTTATTGTTGAATTTGGATGAATTTCTGAATGCTTTGACTTTGAGAAGTTTGAAAAGTTATTCTTTGTCGGTTGAAAGTGGAGCTGTAAAAATGGGTTGGACAATCGGGCCGGTCCATTAGCCCTTTATTTTTATATGGGTCGGGCTTTTTAAAAAATTGATTGGGTCTTATTGGGCTGGCCGCACGGGCTTTTGGGCCGGCCCCTTAAAGAGTTAAAAAATATTTTTCTAAAAATTCTAAAAATAGTTTTAGCTAAAAATAAGAAGTTTTAGTTACCATAAAATTTTTAGATAAATAAGTAACAAAAGATGAGATTTGTTAGTTATGAGATAATTATCAAACCAAATTTGTTATGATTATTTTTATTTGAAAAAAACTAATAACAACTTATTCAATCATTATAAATAGAAAATTATAAGAAAAAAATTAATCAAATTATGATTGGTCACGAAATAAAATAAAAGAAATATAATATAACAATCTTCGAGCACTAGAGATAATGTATTAATACTTTGTTGTTCGGTTCATTAATATAGGTATAATATAATTTATTTTTTTAAAACATTTATAAAAAAAAAATATGAAAGTTTGTCAGACCGGCCCATCGGGCCATGTAGCCCTTTGTTTATTGGGCCGGTCTTGGCGGGCCGGGCCATGAGGCTTAACGGGCCGGCCCACTTAAGCCCCTTCATATTTCATGGTTCAGATCTGCGCAAGACATAAAAACTGGAGAGGAAAGACATGAGAGGAACCAGATCTGTGTGGGGAATAATAAACTATTTAAAACAAGTATAGCATCTATAATATTATGCATGCAACAATCAAAGCAAGAGCAACTATGTAAACTAAACTGTTTATGAAGGTGTGGAAAAACACCAGAAGGGGGGTTGAATTGTGTTTTGAAAAGTTTAAAGCTTTTTCAAACTTTAAAGAGTTTCGCAGCGGATTAAACACAATATAAGTAAAGAGATAGGGAGAGAGAAAAACCACAAGAAATTTTTTACTGGTTCCTCTCACAAACAGAGAGTAGTCCAATCCCCTTGTACTTCCATAGGAGTTCACTATAATCAATCCTGATTACAATTTCCCAAACACACTTGTTTAGGACTTCTTGCCTAGGTACACCTACTTAGGACTTCCATGCTCAAGCATACTTGCAAGAGACTTCACAATGCTCAAGCTCACATCAAGAGACTTCTCAATGTTCAAGCTCACAGCAAGAGACTTCACTAACTGAAATAAATTTAAGAAAGTATACAAAGAACACTTGATATACTATCAGAGGTGTTTACAAAATACAACACATAATGACAAGACTTAAGTGTTTGACAGAATTATCTAAAGGTTTGTCAGAGCTTCTTGGTCTTGTAAATATTTTTGCAGAGCAACAGTACAATGATTTTCGTGAAAAAGCTCATTTTTTTATCTTCGAATGAAGTCTCCTATTTATAGAGAGATTTGAAGATGACTGTTGCTTGAAGATAAGTGAAATTCTGTTCTCTGGCAGGACAGATGTTGTACACAATGTCTAGGACAATGTATCTGCAGTCCAGATGTCTTAGACAACTGGTTAGACAACTGGTTATGAGGATCGCACGTTATTGCAATACTGAAGTAAACAAAAGCAATAAACAACACCAGTAATTTGTTAACCCAGTTCGGCGCTAAACAGCCCTACTCTGTAGGATACCAATCCAGGAAGTGAACACTACTACTCCGAATTATTACTTAGTCTTACAACCACACCAAACACCTTTTTGCATGTACGTCTTTTCTTAATCCTAGCAGTCTTCTACCCAAGAGCTAACTCCCCCTGAATATGAGAACCTACCCAACTCCCTCTAATCACTAATCCCAAGTGACAAAACTTTAAACTTCACAGTTTAAAAGACAAAGTTGAATGACAACATTCAACGACTCAAAGCTTCAAAGTATCAAGAACAATACTAAGAGCTACTAATGCTTTGCACAGTGGGCACAAAGCTTTGGACTCACAATCTTTAGTTATTGTGGGTTAAGTTTTAAGCTCTATGTTGACTCCTTTATATAGGCGTGCAAGTCTTCAGAAAATCTTCAATCTTTCAGATGCACAACAATAAGAATTAGTTTTAAAACAAAATTGTTTTAAAATAAACTCCACAGAGATAAAGAATTAATCTTTATCCACAAATTAAATACGAATCCAATCGTATCTAACACATAGGATTAATAACAAACTTTATCATTAATCCTAATCTCAGCTTGTTACTAAAAGATTCGTGCTTTATTCAAATTAAAACAAACACGCGTGCTTAATGGATAAGCATTATCTTTTAAGCTGAACTGGCTCAAGATGTCCTACCCACATGTCTTGGGACATCTTGTTCGACATGTTGCCTAAACATGCTTTGAACCCAGTGACAAGATGTCTAGGACATCTTGTTCAACATGTTGCATCTGCACATCTTCAATATGCACAAGTGGTTTAGACTTAATTACTTCAGCATTGGTGCTTCAGTTAAGTCACTTTGACCAAGTTGTTTTAGTTTTATGATGCAGCCAATCTCAGAAGAACTACAATAAGGTAGCCAGCTGCAATAGTACAATCCTTGTTGATTTGATTTTGATCTTCTTGGCCAAATAAGAAATAAAATTTTCACGACTT
Organism: Trifolium fragiferum; assembly: GCA_954870985.1. Classification (NCBI taxonomy): domain Eukaryota; kingdom Viridiplantae; phylum Streptophyta; class Magnoliopsida; order Fabales; family Fabaceae; genus Trifolium; species Trifolium fragiferum. Next base: position 50,856,988 of record OX940789.1, read on the forward strand.
GTTCAGATTCAAATGCGCCTTTACAACTTTGAGATGAAAAGCTACAATAGGATGAGATTCAAAGGATAAGATTTCTACACTATGATTATTCTTTCATCCAAACGGTCACTAACGAATTAACCAACAGACATTACAATACTTGTGACGATCTTCAGATAGAATTAATCATCTTCTTCAAATTCTGATGATGCCTCTGTTGAAAAACGGTTTTAAAAAACAGTTTGAAAAGTTACCACCGAAAAACGATTATTGGCCGAGTCACGGAACGATACGCTCTCTTTAAGACGTTTCGCGGCACTACTCAAAAAAAATTGTGCAAGGTAGACTATCAGCCGCGAAGTCCCCAGGATAAAACAGCCTTCTCCAAGTTTATACCTAATTCTATGCACTTTAGAATTCAGACCGAATTACACCTTCCTTATTGATTCGATGAATCAATTCTATAACTGATAAACAATTATCAGTTCTTATATGGTTTATGAAAACCAGTCAAGAAACAACAAAATAGTGTTTTAATTATTTTCGAAGAAAAATCAAAGAGAGGAGAGAAATTAGAGAGTGATCTTCAGAATTCAGGAAATCAAGAGTTATTAAAAATAAAGTACGATACATTTATTTTAAGGAGAGAAGTGGGGAAAAGATAATGGGATCGGAACGTGGGAAGTGGATCACAATAATAGGAAATTCAGTTTTTTCCTTCTGACTTGGTCCCACACACAATTAACATGTGCGTATCCTTAAAACGAAACAGAAAAATCAGCCGAAGCATATCGCCCCGCGCAGATGGCAGTGGCGATTCTATGATTTCAGCAGGTATTTGCGCCCCGCGCAGGAGGTCCTGCGCCCCGCACAGGCGACATAAGCAATTCTGTGATTTCATCACTAAATTGCGCCCATCGGAGCAACTTCCAATATATAAACACTATCAAGGGTGTGTTCGATCTTATGTGATGCTCAAAGAGCCTTTTTTAATTCACACTTACTTGTTCCATAACTAGTGTTTATATTCATACCAAGTTTGGATCTAATGTTCATCATGTTCCAACAATCCCCCACTTGAATTTAAAAAAGTTGTTTCAGGGATAACGTTAAACGTTTCTGTAAGATTGTGCATAAGCAAAGGTGAACTATGTCTTGGAACCATTACATAGCCAGTAAGAGCCCGATTTAACACGAGTGACGATTAGTCTTGGAACTCTATCTCAGATTTTTCTCAATCCAGCACACAACCTTTCTTAAGGTGTATTCTATAGCCCGTGCATTTATGGCCCTGCACGTGTATCCCAGTTTCATGAATGATCTAGGAGTTCGCCTCTAGACTCCATAGGAACCGGCCTCAGTTCCACATTCATATAGGTGAGTCTATCATGAGTACTCCTGACGTACTCCACTCTTACAGAGTATAGATCTCATTAAGAGTTTTATTAACTCATCCTCTCTTCTTCAGGATTTGTGCCTCTTATACTTGCACGTTCACTTCCTATCACTTACAACTTGTTGTTTACCCATTGGAACCTAATTCTTGGGATCTCTAGTATTTTAGGTTCGGTTACCATCATAAGTAATTCATAGGCATTAGTCCCATCTTTACAGATGTATTGAAGACTTTCTCTCTAGCTAGACCTTTTGTCAAAGGATCGGCTAAGTTATCATCTGTGCGTACATGATCCACTCTTACAGAACCTTTAGAGACCAAATCTCTCACAGTGTTGTGCTTTCGTCTTATCTGATGTCTTTTTCCATTGTAATATCGATTCTCAACTTTAGCGATAGCTGCAGTACTATCGCAGTAGATCAACACAGCTGGCATAGGTTTTTCCCATAAGGGAATCTCAGATAGCAAGCATCTTAACCAGCTTGCTTCCTCACTAGCAGTTGCTAGTGCTATCATTTCAGATTCCATGGTGGACTGTGCCAGAATGGTATGTTTCTTTGATTTCCAAGATAGCGCTCCTCCAGCGATACTAAATATGAAACCACTAGTTGCTTTGCAATCATCTGATAGTGTGTTCCAATCAGCGTCACTATACCCTTCAAGTACAAAAGGAAATCTCTGATAATGCAAACCGAGATTCATGGTCTTTTTAAGATATCCCATGACTCTCTTAATGGCTTGCCAATGCTCATTACTAGGTCTGCTCGTAAACCTGCACAGAAGTCCCACGACATAAGCTATGTCGGGTCTAGTACAATCAGTGCCATACCTAAGACTACCAATGATGCTCGCATATTCAGTTTGTCTTATGCTATCACCAGTGTTCTTAAAGAGTTTTACACTGGCGTCATACGGGGTGTTGGCAGGTTTACAGTCAAAATAATTATATTTCTTTAGGATCTTTTCCACGTAATGTGATTGATCTAGGGATATTCCTTTCTCAGACCTAGTGATCTTGATTCCAAGAATCACGCTTGCTTCTCCGAGGTCTTTCATATCAAAATTGTTACACAATAATGATTTCACATTATTTATGGCTGAGAGGTTTGATCCAAATATGAGTAAATCATCTACATAAAGACATATGATGGTGCACATGTCATTTTCAGATCTGTAGTAAATGCATTTGTCACTTTCATTGACTCTGAAACCATTTGATATTATCAAATTATCAAACTTCTCATGCCATTGCTTAGGAGCTTGTTTTAGACCATACATAGATTTATCTAACTTGCAGACTTTCTGTTCTTGACCATGGATTACAAAACCTTCAGGTTGTTCCATATGGATTTCTTCTTCTAGGTCACCGTTTAAAAAAGCAGTTTTAACATCCATTTGGTGTACGAGTAAATCATAAATAGCGGCAATTGAAATAAGTACTCGAATAGATGTTATTCTAGTGACTGGATAAAAGGTGTCAAAGAAATCTATATTTTCTCTTTGTCTAAAACCTTTGGCTACAAGGCGAGCCTTGTATTTATCCACAGAGCCGTCAGGTTTTAGTTTCTTTTTCAAAATCCATTTACAACCAATTGGTTTACAACTAGGTGGTAAATCCACCAAGTGCCAGGTCCCGTTAGACTCTAGAGAATCCATCTCATCATTAATAGCTTCTTGCCAGAGATCCGCATCCATCGATGACAAGGCTTCTTGAAGATTTGCTGGATCTTCATCTACTATATGGACCGCATAATCCGGACCATAGTCCTTAGCAACTCTTACTCGTTTGCTTCTACGAAGTTCAGTTTCTACTTCGTCATTGTTGTCATCATTTCGTATCACAGGAATGTGACTCGATTCAGGGGTTTGACTCTGTATAGCGCCCCCACTATTTCTTGATTTAAAGGGAAATTTATCTTCATAGAAATCTGCATCATTAGATTCTATGATCACTTTTGCATTTAGATCGTAAAATCTATATGCCTTACTGTTTGTTGCGTAACCATGAATACGCATTCATAAGCTCTACTAGCGAGTTTAACTCGCTTCGGGTCCTGTTTACGGACATATGCTAGACATCCCCAAGTTCTCAAATAAGACAAGTTTGGTTGTCTTTTCTTTAATATCTCATAAGCAGAGACATTTCTTTTAGATTTGGGAATTCTATTCAAAACAAAACAAACAGTCAATATTATTTCTCCCCACCAATGTGTAGCGGCACCAGAGTTAAGCATGATAGCAACGACTAGTTCAGTAAGAGCTATATTCTTTCTTTCTGCTTTACCATTCATTTCAGGGGAATATGGTGCAGTCGTCTCATGTATAATTCCATGTTGTTTATAATAATCATTAAATAAACCAGAATTATATTATATTCCCCTATTACTTCGAAGTCTCTTAACTTTCTTACTAAATTGATTTTCAATTTCATTAACAAACACTTTAAACATTTCAAAAGCATCACTTTTATTCTTCATTAAATAAACAAAAGTATAATCAGAACAGTCATCAATAAAAGTGATAAAGTAGCGTTTGTTATTTCTAGTTACTGTTCCATCTAGTTCACAAATATCAGTATGTATAAGGTCCATTGGTTCAGATTCTCGTATAACTGATTTATGTTTACTCTTTGTTATTTTTGCTTGACTACAAAATTCACATTTTTCTTTTTCCTTAACATTCAATTTAGGAATTAAACCTAAGTTGCTTAAATTATGAATGCATCGCATATTAACATGACAAAGTCTATAATGCCAAATATTAAAATCACACATAGAGTAAACAGAAGTAGAAGTTTCATTCAAATTCAAATTAACATTTAACTTAAATATGCCATCAGTGGGGTACCCTTTCCCAACAAACATGCCATTCTTAGTAATGGTGTACAAATCAGCCTCTATAGTCTGACTAAACCCAGCCTTATTTAGAAGAAACCCAGAAACAAGATTCTTCTTCATGTCAGGGACATGCATGACATCCTTCAAAATCAGAGTCTTCCCAGAGGTGAAATTAATTTCTATGTCTCCAATTCCAGCAACTTCAGAGGTGTGAGCATTCCCCATCTGAACTTTCTTATTTTCAGCAGTCGTGTATGTTTTAAACATAGCACGGTCAAAGCAGACATGGCGTGTAGCACCGGTGTCTATCCACCAACCCTCAGTTACACCGACCATATTAATTTCGATGATCATTGCAGCAAGCTCTTCATTAACGTTCACTTGTGCATTCAAGTAAGCAGGTTTTGGCCTCGTTTTGTTTCTACACTTTTTAGCCATATGACCCGGTTTCCAGCAATTGTAGCACAGAAATTCATTGGCGTCATTCTTAGGTGGTGGTGGATTTTGCTGAGCATTTTTATGGGTCCTAGAAGGATTCCTATTCTTAGGACGATTGGATGCATTACGGTTCTGATTCTTAAAAGGTTTGCCCATAGGCTTCAAAACCGCTCCAGTTTTCTTTTTAGAGACAACATTGATTTTTTCTTCTTCATTCATATCTTGTCTCCGAGATTCCTCTTCTATACGGAGGCGGGTAATTAAACTTTCGATTGAAAATTCTTTAGTTTTGTGACGCAAAATATTTATAAAATCTTTCCACGCAGGGGGCAGTTTGTCTATAATAACAGCAATTTGAAACTGTTCATCGAGAGGCATACCTTCGGAGATAATCTCATGTGCAATCTTTTGGAGTTCATGGGATTGCGCCTCTACCGACCTCTCATCCACCATCTGATACTTTAGATACCGACTGACCGCATACTTCTTCACTCCAGCTTCCTCAGTGTCATACTTTTTTCGCAAGGCCTCCCAAACATCCTTAGCACTCTTGTATGATCGATAATAGTCATACAAGTCATCAGCAAGACCATTAATGATATAATTCTTACATAAGTAATCATTATCCATCCATAGCTGTTTTTCTTTTCTCAGTTGTAGCTCTTGAGCTTTCAACTGCTCTGCAGCGACCGCGGGATCACTTTGATCCTTATCTTTACCGTCGGCCGATTTATCGGTCGCGGTTCCATTAATAATAAGAGCCTTTGTTCCCGAACCAGAAGCAGCAGGAACTGCGGGCATTTTTTCTATCAGAACATGAACAACCTTTTTCAAAGTCAGAAAAAAGAACATCTTTTGTTCCAGCCGTTTGAAGTGGAGTCCTTCAAACTTAAAAGGTTTTTCAGTTCCAACCGCAGATTTGGTACCAATAACTTCTTCGGTTGACATGATAGTTTGAAAACGTCTTAAAATTGTTGAAAAACGGTTTTAAAAAACAGTTTGAAAAGTTACCACCGAAAAACGATTATTGGCCGAGTCGCGTGTAACACCCCAAACCTTATATTTTATTATATTTGATTGATTGATGTTATTTAATTAATTGTTGTGTTTTGTATGCATTAATTAGTTGTTACCTTTATGTTTGTTAGTAATGGGCTTTTATGAGTATTGGGCTTAATTAGAAGGAATAAGAGTTTGTGATAGAATTAAGGTTAATGTAGTAATTTAGTATGAGTTAGTGGGTTGTGTAGAGATAAGAATGACACTTTGGTTATTATCTAAAAGGATATAGTATCTTGGGGAGGAAGTAGTGGCAATTGATTAAATAGTACGATAATTAGTGGTAAGAGTAAAGTTGAATTTGTGAGTGGGAATTGTAGAGAAATTAAGGGTAATATAGGAAATTGACCCTACCCTAAGTGGAGAGTATATAAAGGAGTAGTTTTTATGATGAGTAGTGTTGTGGTTTTATTTCTCAAAAAAATGAGAGAAAGGGAGGTAGAGAGAAAATGTAGAAGAATCAAGCTTGAAGATGTAGAAGGGAGTCAAAGTGTAGAGCTTAGAAATGTAAAACTTCAATCTAAGGTAAGAGGTTTAGATAATATAATTGTGAGTGATCAAAGAGAGTGGAGTTTGTCTATGACTCCACACCCAAACTCTTTTCACTCATTTTGGGTTTTGGGAAGAAAAGGGTTTTGGGAAGGTGTTTATAATTGAAGCTTTGATAATGATTCATGTATGATGATTTATGAGGTGCGAGACTTAGTTAATGTATATGATATGTATGATGATTTATGAGGTGCGAGACTTAGTTAATGATGCATGTTGATTAACTAATGATATGTGATGATTAGAGATTAGTTAACAATGTGTTGTGTTTATATTATATATAAATTGAGAAGATGTTGTATTGAGTTGATGATGTATATGATTACAATGATTAATTATGATGATTATGTGCGTTGAGTTAAGATTGTGATTTATTATGTATGATGACGAGTTTATGATGTTGATGTGTTATGATAATAAATTGAGGATGATGACTTATGATTAACCTAGATATTAAGTGTTGTTGTGCCTTGCTTGAATGTATACCTTAATGATGATATGATGATGTGAATTGATGCGAACTTGAGCGAGGTCCCCCATGACTTAAAACTGACTTGATGCGATAGATATATGTTTATCCTAATTTTTGATGTGGACACATGAGTAGATGTGTAGTGTTATCATCATTATTTGGTATGTGTACATTCATGCATTCATGAGTCAACTCGATGCGATGGTCCACCAAGACTTAAAACTGACTCGAGCGATGGTCCTCCAAGACTTAAAACTGACTTGATGCGGTGGATATATGTTTATCCCAAACTTGATGCGGGTACCACATGCATATAGTTATGTCTAGGGTGACATGACATTATGTAATTGACATTAGTTGCATTAGGAATATGTGATTAAATGTGATACTTGGTAATTGGCATTGATTGGTAATCCTTAATTTAAGTGATTAAATGTATTATGAGATAATTGATGAATATTTGGTGATGATGTGTATACTTTGTCAATTGATTGAGAATATGATAATATTACGATGCGTTGTATTTGTATGATTATGTGATATGAATGACATGAGATTAATGTATGTTTATGATTTGAATTGTTAGACATGAACATACTATGTCCTAAGTGTTAAGTGTGTTCTTGCACTTAGTTCCTTTTTCTGGTTATATTATTTAACCCTCTGTTTTGTGTATGTACTGAACCTTTGGGGGTTCAAGTTCTCAGGTTATATCTGTGACCGAGTCGTTGGTGAAGCTCCGCTCTGATCATGACACGGGGATAGAGATCCTTAGAATGTATATAGAGTCTTTATCACTTATTTTTATTTAAGGATGTATCGAGTTTAGAAATATTTTGTATAACGGTATTTTACTAATTAAGTTGTTAGTAATTAAATTTGATTAAGCTTGTAATACTCGAACCACCAATTTTATAAATCAAGTTTTATTTTCCATTGCGCAATTTGAAAGATGTTTTCTAAAGGTAATATTTTATTAAATGCGGGTTTGGGTGTTACAATTTGGTGTCAGATCCTGGTTATCTTCGGACCGTATGAGTTAAGTGTCGATCAGAGCAGGTCTGTGCATTCAGACTAAGTGGGCATAGAGTCACTCGTGTGTTTTTGTGATTGATTGTGATTCTTGTGATTTAATTGTTAAGTTACACTTGCACATTAGTCACTATTTTTACTATTTTGCAAATGTATGATTAGTTTCTTGAATTTTGTCGCATGTTGGTTTACTTAATTCTTGAGACTCATGTTTTAATTGGTGTTGATTTATGAATTATTGTTTCATAAATGATGATAAGTTGTGATGCGTTGGTTTTATGAATTGACTTGATGTTGTCTATTCATGAACTATGAGAGGTATGAATTATATTATGTTATCTATTCTTTTGGTGAATACTTGATGAGATTGATAATTATCTTAGTTATAAGTTATCAAGTCGAGTAGTGATTATGTGTTCCTTGATAATGATTCATGACGAATGTTATGCTTTTATGATTATAATAGTTGTATGAGCTTAAAGCTATAATCTTTGTGTGGTTTTGACATGATTTTTGTTTGTTATGATTCTATGATGAGTGAGTGATTATAACATGATATAATTGTGCATAATTGATGATGAATGATGCTTTGATCTAGTTGCTTAAGTACATGATTACTTGTGTTATATGCAAATTTTGATTCAAGTATATGCGAAACTAATAATTGAATGGTTGATTGTTATTCGATGATTCATATTTTATTATCATTGACCGTTGATTGTTGAGTGAATAGATGTAGGATATTAGAATAATTTATATGTACGTGATTTGATATGACTTGAGTATGATAATTGAATTGATAATTTAATGTGATTATTTGAAGTAGAGTTTATATGAATTTTTCATGTATGTATGATTTGTGCGTAGTCCCTTATGACATGTGATCATTTTAGGACTAGTCTTAATTCTTTATGATGCGAGTTTGTTGAAGTTTAATTATTTCTTTGAGTAAATGGAATTAACTTTTTATAGAAATAAGATGAGTAGAATTATTAGACATGTTTGATGCATGATTGTTTTATATGATATGTGCTAAATTATCATTATGAAACTTAATTTGTTCTTTTATTATCTATAGGTTTATGTTATTTCCATTATGATAGAATTGATGACATGATGCACATATTCCATTGTTTTGTTTCACCATGTGAACTATGATGCTAAGTTAATTGTTATCTTGCACGATATGATTTAATATATGCGAACTATTAGATTGTTTGGAATTGATCATTATGTAATATTCATCTTTTCTTGTCTTGAATCGATTCTTGATTTTTAAGATCTATAGAAGATGCATGTTACTTGAACTTCTTTATGAAATGCTTTAATTTGCTTTTGTGCAATCTTAGGTAGATGTTTGTAGTTTACCCCTTGTATGCGACATGTGCACAAACACTGTCGATATTAGTTTCTTTTGAGAAGAATAAGTTAGAACCGTAGAACCCTACAGTTAGTTTTAAGAATTGGGAGTTTCAATAGATGATTGTAGGTGGGTTTGAGATAAGTGGGGGAGAAGGTTATAATCCTCGGAGATGTTTGAGTATAGGAGAATGAGATAGATAGAGATACCCGAAGAAGAGCGTTTATGCGTTAGTGAAGTTCATTTCGGAATCGATTGAAGAGAAGGATCTCAAAGTGTTTCGATGATTTTGGAAGCGTTGTTTGTATGGTTCGAAAGTGGAGGTATTCGACAATCGCAAGAGTTCGGAGTATTGGTTCACCAAATAGAGATGAATAAGTAGCATGACGAAATTGTTAGAATTTCGAAGGATTTATATTTTGGATTGAGTTGTCATTTGAGTTGAGTTAACGTGTTGGCAGATGTCGGCTTTTGTGACGAAAGAATTGGAGTTAAGTGAACAAGTTCAGAAATGTGAGTTAATATAGGAGGTGACACTTAGAAGTGTAAGTCAAGTATGATGAAGTTGGTGAGCCGTATTCTTGAAGAGATTTGAGGAAATTAGAAAGTGGATTTGGATTTAATGGACCGACCGGTGCGAAGTTGTCAAGGTAAAAAAGTAAACCTCAAAGAGATGAGAACGGAATTACGAGATTCGAAGATGGAAATTGTGAGTTGGATTTATCGAGTTCAAAAGAAATTTTAAGATAAGGTTGCCGTTGGAATCAAAATGATGAGATCGTTAATTGGAAGGGTATGTTGGAAAGGTTCACGTAAGACTTTGGACGTCGAGACAAAGTTAAGTGTGAAATGTTACTAATGGAAGATATGGATGAGTAAGTTAACCATCGGAAGAACGTGTTGATAAAATAGTTAAGTGATGGACTATCGGAAGAAGATTGAGTATGGAGAAGATGATGGGAAATAGAAAGGTTAAAAGTGGTACTTAGTGTAAGGGAGATAGGCATAGCATTAGTGTGTGAGTTAATGGTTGGCTTAAGTTATATTTGAATGAGAGTATCTCAAAGGAAGAAATGAAAGTGGAATTGTTTGTGTTAAGGAATACAAAAGTTAGGTAAGAGATAATTTGGAAAGAACATAGTTATGTTGGAAATTTGATGCAAAGAATTTTGGTATAGAATGTTGGAATTGTGTCATCAATGCAGTGGTTGGAATGAGATTTATATATGGATATGCAATTTGGCATAAGTATGAGGACTAATGTGAAAGGGGTATTTGTGTCACTAAGGAAGTAGTTTCATTGGTTATTAAGAGAATTTAGAAAACCTTCTTGGCAAATGGATATGGGATGATGAAATTTGGAATGTGTTTGGATAAGAATTAGACACAAAGTATACGGATTAAGAAAGAAATCAAGAGATCGAAATTGAGAATAAAGATTTATGGAAAGTGTGAAGTTGTGAATGATCCTTTGAAGATGAAGATTATTTTTGGAATGTGCAAAATTGAAGGATACTTGTGATGGAAAGTTCTTGATAAAAGAACATATTTGAAGTTTGGTAAAGATGGTTTATGCTACCATCATGGTTATCGGATACTTATTGGCAAATTAAGGAATTGACCAGCCTTGATCCCTTGTTAATGGTAAACGAAAATCGTGTTGATTGAATAAACTAGTTTTGTCAAATTGATAATGTGTGGAATTTGGAAATTTTGTTGGAAAATTAGATGAAGTGATCTTATTCGAGTTGTTTTAGTCGTGCAATTTTCGAGGGCGAAAATTCTTTAAGTGGGGGAGAGTTGTAACACCCCAAACCTTATATTTTATTATATTTGATTGATTGATGTTATTTAATTAATTGTTGTGTTTTGTATGCATTAATTAGTTGTTACCTTTATGTTTGTTAGTAATGGGCTTTTATGAGTATTGGGCTTAATTAGAAGGAATAAGAGTTTGTGATAGAATTAAGGTTAATGTAGTAATTTAGTAAGAGTTAGTGGGTTGTGTAGAGATAAGAATGACACTTTGGTTATTATCTAAAAGGATAGAGTATCTTGGGGAGGAAGTAGTGGCAATTGATTAAATAGTACGATAATTAGTGGTAAGAGTAAAGTTGAATTTGTGAGTGGGAATTGTAGAGAAATTAAGGGTAATATAGGAAATTGACCCTACCCTAAGTGGAGAGTATATAAAGGAGTAGTTTTTATGATGAGTAGTGTTGTGGTTTTATTTCTCAAAAAAATGAGAGAAAGGGAGGTAGAGAGAAAATGTAGAAGAATCAAGCTTGAAGATGTAGAAGGGAGTCAAAGTGTAGAGGTTAGAAATGTAAAACTTCAATCTAAGGTAAGAGGTTTAGATAATATAATTGTGAGTGATCAAAGAGAGTGGAGTTTGTCTATGACTCCACACCCAAACTCTTTTCACTCATTTTGGGTTTTGGGAAGGTGTTTATAATTGAAGCTTTGATAATGATTCATGTATAATATGCTTCTACTTATGATTGTTGTATGAAATCCATGATAAAGTTGATTACTTGAACTTTGATTTTGATTATATGATAAATGGGTTTCATGAGTTAATACATGAAAATCTATGATTTATGACATGAAATGATGTTTGATGATGCTTCAAGTTGTACTTCTATGATTTTATTCTTTCATCAACATGTTGTTTTAATATATGAACTTGTATGATTAAGCTTTGATGCAATAAATGGGTTGTTGTTGATAATATGAGTTTTTATGATTAAAAGAATTTTCAAAACTTTAATACAAATTGTTTCCTGAGTTGTTTAAGAGTCAAAATAGGTGATTTTGAGTATGAACATGTTTAGATATGTTATATATGAGTTATAGGGTCAAATAAGTGCTTATGACATGATAAAACTGATTATTTTCGAGTAAAAATGCGTGCTAGCAACCCAGGATACGTGCCACGCGCCCCCTGGCTGCGTGCCACGCGTCTGGGCAGATTCTAGAGGTTGGCATTGCGTGCCACGCACCCCCGACTTTTCAGTCGCACACTCTTGCTTGTTTTGATGATTCTTGAGTCGTTTCTAATCCGTTTTCGATGCCGTTTGTTTCTATGGTTAGCTATCGAAGAGTACTTGACTTAGGAAGGCTATTTGTCAGTGTTTAAGACTTTTATTAATTATGTGCATGTCGATGAATAGATGATGAATTAAAGTGTATGTTCATGTGCGAATAAGTGATAATAATTAGTAATGATTTGCATGCTTATAAAATGATTAGATTATGATCTTATAACATATTATAGGATTAGATTGATTATGTTTTGAGGATATGTGAGTAATATGATTATGGTTGCATGATTGGTTTAGTAATTGTTTACTTGAAGTAGGAAGTGCACCTTAGGTAATGTATATGATATGTATGATGATTTATGAGGTGCAAGACTTAGTTAATGATGCATGTTGATTAACTAATGATATGTGATGATTAGAGATTAGTTAACAATGTGTTGTGTTTAGATTATATATAAATTGAGAAGATGTTGTATTGAGTTGATGATGTATATGATTACAATGATTAATTATGATGATTATGTGCGTTGAGATAAGATTGTGATTTATTATGTATGATGACGAGTTTATGATGTTGATGTGTTATGATAATAAATTGAGGATGATGACTTATGATTAACCTAGATATTAAGTGTTGTTGTGCCTTGCTTGAATGTATACCTTAATGATGATATGATGATGTGAATTGATGCGAACTTGAGCGAGGTCCCCCATGACTTAAAACCGACTTGATGCGATGGATATATGTTTATCCTAATTTTTGAAACCGACTCAAGGAGAATTAACAAAGGCCAGCTGTCAACATTGAAGATCCAAGCCCATGAAACTTGTTCTATATAAAGGAAGACTGAAGACATAATGAAGTACGAAGCCAAGAGTTGAAGAAATCGAGTCTTAGGTCTTAGTCTGTTTATTGTTATTTGTGAGCCTTCACTTGAATCATAATTTTGATACAAGTAAGGACTGAGTTTGATAGAGTTGTAATCTCTAGTGTTCTTTCTCCAAAGCTTTGAAGCAAGGAGTTAGAGTGTGCAACACTCAAAGCCTTTAGGTACGAGTGCATAGGTTTCTAGGAGTGTGTCTCCAAACTGAGTTTGTTATTAAATCCTTACTGGGTAAGGTTGAGGGGGAGTGAGCAGAGGTTCTCATATCTAGGAGTTCCTAGGTAGAATTAGCACGGGTAGTGATTAAGTGAGAAGTTGTAAACGGGGGAGTTTAGCTTTGAATTGATACTACCATAGTGGATTCATCCCTGGATTGGTATCCTCCAGATTAAGGCTTGTTTAAGCGCCGAACTGTGTTAACAAACTCACTGTGTTTTATTGTTTCCTACACTTTAAATTGTTTACTTGTTCATCAAGTTCAGCATGTTCACGATGTTAACACATTAGGCTACACATCGTACGATTCCTAAAGTGTACACATCGTGCTACACATCTGACACTTGCCACCAGAATTTCAATTGGCATCAGAGCAGGCACCCTGCCTGTTTGAGGGTGAGCTCCAGGGAAGTTACTTTCTGGAAACATGGACAAGGATGGAACAACGGTCAACAAACCACCCCTCCTGGATGGAACTAATTATGACTACTGGAAGCCAAGGATGATTGCCTTCCTAAAGTCACTTGACAGCAGGACTTGGAATGCTGTGCTCAAAGGCTGGGAGCATCCCAAAATTTTGGATGCTAATGGTGTTGACACTGGTGTACTCAAGCCAGAGGAAGATTGGTCAGCTGCAGAAGACACTGCATCACTTGGAAACTCCAAAGCTTTGAATGCTTTATTCAATGGAGTGGACAAGAACATGTTCAGATTGATCAAGCAGTGTACTGTTGCAAAGAATGCTTGGGAGATACTCAGAACCACTCATGAAGGTAATGCCAAGGTAAAAAGCTCAAGAATTCAACTTCTCAACACTAAGTTTGAAATCCTCAGAATGAAAGAAGAAGAATCAATTCATGACTTTCACATGAATTTGCTTGAGGTAGACAATTTCTTTGAGGCTCTAGGTGAGAAATTGTCTGAAGAAAAGCTTGTGAGAAAGATGCTTAGGTCTCTACCCAAGAGATTTAACATGAAAATCACTGCTATTGAAGAAGCTCAAGACATCCCAAGTATGAAACTTGAAGAACTTGTGAGCTCTCTTCAAACTTTTGAGATGAACTTAGGTGAGCAAACTGAGAATAAAGGAAAAGGTATAGCCTTTGTATCTTGTGCCGGTGAAGAGGAAGAAGCTGATGAGTCAGATGATGATCTCTCAAATGACATAGCTATGCTAGGAAGACAATTCAACAAGCTTCAAAGGAGGGTGGATAAAAGACCAAGGAGGAATGTGAGGAACATCCAGACTGACATCAGTAAACTAGGTAACACTTCAACAAAAACCAAAACTGATGATAAGTCAACTCAGAACAAGGGTGTTCAATGTCATGAATGTGAAGGCTTTGGTCATATAAGAACTGAATGCGGCACATATCTGAAGAAGCAAAAGAAAGGCCTAACTGTATCATGGTCTGATGAAGACTCTGACACTGACTCAGAGAATGTTGCTGCTAATCATGTGAGTGTCATGACTGGTGTGTGTAGTACTGATGTTGATTCTGATGATGAAGAACTCACCTTTAATGAACTAGCCTCAGTCTACAAAAAGTTATCCATCAAAAGTGAGGAACTGTGCAGAATCAATGAAGAACAGAAGGTGGTTATCAGTCAACTAGAGACAGAGAAGGCTCAACTGCAGAACCAAGTAGTTAGTCTTGAAAGTGAAGTCAAGTTACTGTCAACTAACTTGAAGAATATGACCAAGTCTGTAAAGATGCTCAATACTGGAACTGACATGCTTGATGAGATTTTGAAAGTGGGAAAGCATGCTGGTGACTCATCTGGTGTAGGATTTAAGAACAAACATCACAACAAGAATACAAATACTATGTTTGTTCCTGCTCAGAAGAAACCTGACCCTGGCAGAATGTGGACACATCACACCCCACATCAGAGAAGTTTAATGCTTGGAGATGCCACTACTGTGGGAAGAATGGTCACATCAAGCCCTTCTGCTACAAACTCTATAGGTATTCCAAGAAAAGGCCTCAGGTCCAAGCCAAATCAGCAAGGGTCACTCCTAAGAAGATGTGGAAGCCAAAAGTTTATGAAACTGCTCATATTGCTCACACTTCTCTCAGAGCATCTTCCAGTGAAGATTGGTATTTTGATAGTGGTTGTTCTAGGCATATGACTGGTGTTGAGAAATTTCTCACTAATATCAAGCCTCATACAACAAGCTTTGTAACCTTTGGTGATGGAGCAAAAGGTGAAATCAAGGGCAGTGGTAAACTCAGCAGCAAAAGCTTACCTGACCTAGATGATGTGTTACTTGTTAAAGGCTTGAAGGCTAATCTTATCAGCATAAGCCAATTGTGTGATCAAGGTCTCAAAGTCAACTTCACAAAGAATGAATGTCTTATTACTTCTGACAAAGGAGAATTGTTGATGAGAGGATCTAGGTCAAGAGACAACTGCTATCTATGGATTCCTGATGAAACTGCTCACTCTACTACATGTCTTATTAGTCAGGAAGAAGAAGTTAAGCTTTGGCACCAAAGACTTGGTCATTTGAATCTAAAAGGAATGAAGAAGATTATGTCCAAGGAAGCTATTAGAGGACTACCAAAGCTTAAGATTGTTGAAGGCAGTATCTGTGGTGAATGTCAAGTTGGAAAGCAGGCTCAGATGTCACACCCAATGTTGCAACATCAGGTGACATCCAGAGTTCTTGAACTGCTACATATGGACTTGATGGGACCAATGCAGGTAGAGAGTATTGGTGGCAAAAGATATGCCTTTGTGGTTGTAGATGATTTCTCAAGGTTCACTTGGGTTAGCTTCATCAGAGAGAAGTCTGACACTTTTGATGCATTCAAAGAACTATGCCTTAGACTACAAAGAGAGAAGGATAGTGGCATTGTTAGAATCAGAAGTGATCATGGGAAAGAGTTTGAAAATTCAAGATTCTCTGAGTTTTGTGCTGATGAAGGAATTGGGTATGAGTTCTCCTCACCAATCACACCCCAACAAAATGGTGTAGTTGAAAGGAAGAACAGAACCTTGCTACATGCCAAGAAGCTACCTTACTATTTCTGGGCAGAGGCCATGAGTACTGCATGCTATGTACACAACAGGGTGACTCTGAGAAAAGGTACTTCAACCAAACTGTATGAGATATGGAAAGGAAGAAAACCAACTGTCAAACACTTCCATGTCTTTGGTAGCAAGTGCTATATCTTAGCTGACAGAGAGCAAAGGAGGAAGATGGATCCCAAGAGTGATGAAGGAATCTTTCTAGGCTATTCCATAACCAGCAGAGCCTATAGAGTCTTCAACAACAGAACAAGAACTATGATGGAATCCATCAATGTTGTCATAGATGACTGTTCAGACAATGTGCCTGATGTTGATCCTGATGTGGACACATCTCACCCCCTGCCTGAAGACTCTGAAGTTATAGAGATTCCTGAGAAGACTAATCAGCAAGAAGATGTGACTCCAGTGAACAAGGGTCCCTCTGTTAGAGTTCAAAAGAATCATCCAAAAGAACTCATAATAGGGAATCCTGAGTCAGGGGTTATGACAAGATCAAGAGAGGTTGTATCCAATGCTTGTTTTGTGTCAAAGGTAGAACCAAAGAATGTGAAAGAAGCCTTGACAGATGAGTTATGTATTGAAGCTATGCAAGAGGAGCTGAACCAGTTCAAGAGGAATGAAGTGTGGGATTTAGTTCCTAGACCTGAAGGAGTCAACGTCATTGGTACTAAATGGGTTTATAGGAATAAATCTGATGAAAGTGGTGTTGTGACTAGAAACAAGGCTAGGCTTGTGGCTCAAGGTTACTCTCAGATTGAAGGAGTAGACTTTGATGAAACATTTGCTCCTGTGGCACGTCTTGAGTCCATAAGGTTACTTTTGGGAGTAGCATGTATCTTGAAATTCAAGCTATTCCAGATGGATGTGAAGAGTGCTTTCCTCAATGGCTACTTGAATGAGGAAGTTTATGTGGAGCAGCCCAAGGGATTTGTTGATCCAAATTATCCAGATCATGTCTACAGATTGAAGAAGGCATTATATGGATTAAAGCAAGCTCTTAGGGCATGGTATGAGAGGCTAACCAAATTTCTTGTGCAGCAAGGGTATAGAAAAGGAGAATCAGATAAAACCTTGTTTGTCAGAGAAGAAAATGGCAAGTTCATGATTGCACAAATCTATGTAGATGACATTGTGTTTGGAGGAATGTCTGATCCAATGGTCAAGATGTTTGTGAATCAGATGCAGTCTGAATTTGAGATGAGCCTTGTAGGTGAACTTACCTACTTTCTTGGTCTGCAAGTCAAACAGATGGAAGATACAATTTTCATCTCTCAAAGCAAGTATGCCAAGAACATTGTGAAGAAATTTGGAATGGAGAATGCAAATCACAAGAGAACTCCTGCAGCAACCCATCTCAAACTTTCTAAAGATGAGCATGGTGTCAGTGTTGATCAAAGTCTATACAGAAGCATGATTGGCAGTCTACTCTATCTCACTGCAAGTAGACCTGACATTAGCTTTGCTGTTGGTGTGTGTGCAAGGTACCAAGCTGAGCCTAAGATGAGTCATCTGAATCATGTCAAAAGGATTCTTAAGTATGTTAGTGGTACAAGTGATTATGGAATTCTCTACTCTAATGGTGAAGACACAAGATTGTTGGGTTATTGTGATGCTGACTGGGCAGGTAGTGCTGATGATAGGAAGAGCACTTCTGGTGGATGTTTCTTTTTGGGAAGCAACCTTATATCATGGTTCAGCAAGAAACAAAATTGTGTTTCTCTTTCTACAGCTGAGGCTGAATATATTGCAGCAGGAAGTAGTTGCTCTCAGCTACTTTGGATGAAGCAGATGTTGGGTGAGTACAATGTGCAGCAAGATGTGCTCACATTATACTGTGACAATCTAAGTGCTATAAATATTTCCAAAAATCCAATCCAACATAGTAGGACAAAGCACATTGATATACGTCACCATTTTATTAGAGATCTTGTTGAAGACAACATTGTGACTCTAGAGCATGTTGCCACAGAGAATCAACTGGCAGATATTTTCACAAAGGCTTTAGATGCAAATAGGTTTGAGGTGTTAAGGGGCAAACTTGGTATTTGCCTCTTTGAGGATCAATAGCCATAATAGTTATTCCGGCGTGCAACGGTTACCTGTCTTTCCCTCCATCCATAGTTGCACGCAATCCAAAGGCAATCATTACAAAAATATTTCCAACGGCTATTTCGCGATCAAAACTCCTAGAAATCCGTTTATTCAAGATTTTCTCTTATTGCCTACCACATTGATCACTACATTCATCTCTCTAACACTCAAACGACCAAGAACTTGTCTTGATCTCTCTCTCAAAATCTCTGTTCATTTTTCTGCAATTTTCTTTGAAATCTTCATAACAAATCATCATCATCATCATGTCTACTGCAACCAAAACATCTCCTTCCACAAAAACAAACACTCCTCCGTCATCACCAAAACCTAATTCCCCACATCAAGAAGATATTCAAGGTGACATGATCGTCGATGCCACTCCTGTCTCAATGATTAAACCATCTGGATCAAAGAAGAAGAAGTCTAAACGATCAAGAAGGGAATCTACCCCCATTGCTGCAGAGGAAAATGTTGCTCCTTCTCCTTCCACAGAAAAATCAAAGAAGAAGAAGAAGAAGAAAAGCAAGAAGCATAAGACTGGCTCACCCAAGAGGGTTCACACCATGGAAAGCTTACATCTTGATCCCCTTCCTGCTGAAACTGTTGATGCTTCTGTTGATGCATCTTTGGGTATAGGTTCTTCAAATCCTAACCCTGAGAAGGCTGCTGTAAATGTCCCTGATAGTCAAAGACACCCCTTGACTCAGAAGATCATTGATTCTGTGCTCCAGGCCCTGCAAGAGCCTAATGTTGTGGCAGATGTTGGCACATCATTGCCACAAGGTGAAGAAGAGTCTCCTGCTGAAGAAGAGACTATTGTTGCTGAAGAACCTGCTGAAATTCCTGATTCTCCAGAACAGGAAATTGTTGAAGAAGATCAACCTGCTGAGGTTGAAGAACCTGAAGATGATACCCAGTCTGACAAGGGTAAAGAAGCCAAAGGTTCTGAAGATGTGGAAGACTCCAATCCTTCTAACAAAGATGTTGATGGAGATACAATTGTTGTGGATGTAGAAGGCTACAATTCTGACATCCCTTTAAAGAAGATTGCTGAAGATAGCATAGCTAGAAGGACTAGAAGTGAAAAAGGTCCTGCTACTGTTAGTGAATCTCCTACTGTTGCCAAGGAGAAGAAGAAGCCTGTTAAGAGGCAAGTTCTGTATGGTCCCAAGAAGGGATATAGTAAAGCTGTGGTTCCACCTGCCAAGAAGACTCAGAAAAGAAAAGAGCCACCTACAAGTGACTCAGAGTACGATGGGGAGTGTGATGTAGCTCACATCAGTGAGTCTGAAGAAGAATCTGCTGAGAAACGCAATGTGGAGCTTGATGTGATCCACATTGAGTCTGCTATGAAGAAGAGCTATGGGAAGAAGAAAATTCCTCAGGGAATTCCTAACATCCCAGTTGATTTGATTTCCTTCCACAACCCTGCACATGCTGGTAAATGGAAGTACATTGCTCATAGAAGGTTAGCTCTGGAGAGGGAGCTAAGTTTTGAAGCCTTGCAGTGCAAGGAAGTTATGAGGTTGATCAAGCGTGCTGGCTTGATGAAGACTGTTACTGGGCTGACTGACTGCTATGAGAAAGTGGTCAAAGAATTTTTGGTAAACATTCCTGCTGGCTGTGATAATCCTTTGGACAAGGAGTATCAAACAGTCTTTGTGAGAGGCAAGGAAATTCACTTCTCTCCCACTGTGATCAACAAATTTCTGGGCAGAAGTGAGGAGCCCTATGCTGAGATGGAGGCCAATGACAACTACATAATCAAGGCCATCACAGCTGGAAAGGTCAAGACTTGGCCTAAGAAGGGAAAGTTGCAAGCAAGCAAGCTCACTCCAATCTACAACATCCTGAATAGGATTGCTGCTGCTAACTGGGTGCCTACCACACACAACTGTGATGTGGCTACAGGTTTGGCTAGGTTCATATATACAGGATATTTGAATCTTTATAATTCATTATTTCCCTGTACTCAGTATTTCCTGTTGTTTTGCTTGTATTTTGTGGGCAATGCCCTGGATTTCTGTAGCACCTTTGTGTGCCTGTTCTTGTACTGCTGCACTAATAATGGCCTGAGTGCCTTTTTTTGTTCATGCACCATCATCTCTACATCTCATGCTATCTGCATTCTATGGTGTTTTACTTACTCTCTATGTGTTTGACTATATTTGTCAAAATTCTGGCTAAAAAGGGAGAGTAAAAATTAAGATGAACAATTTGAAGTCTTAAAAACTGCAGCAAAAATTATGATGTGTGGCACATCTGACTACACATCTGGCATACATGCTTATTTTTCTTCAAATGTTTTCTCAACAACTTTTTGAAGAATTAGTTTTCTAAAGCATGTTTTTCTGAAGACTTAATCTGTACGTTTTCAACTGGGTGATGCATTCTTAAGAAGTCCAATTGAAGATGTTAATTTGTGTAATGGTTGATCCATTTGTATGATTTCTACATGGTGATGCATTCTTAAAAAGCCTGTAGAAGTTGCTATTTTGTGTAATGGTTGATCCATTTGTATGATTTCTACATGGTGATGCATTCTTAAGAAGCCTGTAGAAGTTGCTATTTTGTGTGATGTTTGACACATTTGTGAGTTTTAACTTGGTCATGCATTCTTAAGAAGCCAAGTTTAAAACTTCTCTATATCTCTCTAGGTCATGCATTCTGAAGAAGCCTATAGGGAATATGAGATTTAGGGGGAGTACTTGGAAAGTGCTCTAGTTCAAAGGGGAGTAAACTACTACTGGGTTTGCTACCCTCCCTTATGTGTGCATGAAATCTCATGCTTGTATGTGTCTGAGAATTTATTTTTCTCAGTCTTTGGGAAGTTACATTCCTATCTTGTGAGAGTTTAATTCTCTCTTCATTTGTGAGGCTCTGATCCGCTGCTGCATGCCTCTGATGTGCCTACACATCTCTCCAAGTTTTGTTGGGTGACTCAAAGATTATTTTAGCCCAAAATTGGCCAAAAGGGGAGATTGTTGAGGATTTTAGGGTGTTGGCTTCATTTGGTAAAATAAGCCTGATTCCATGATGTGGAGCATGATGTGTGTCACATCAGGTTTCACATCAGGACGTCCTAGCTGGACGCGCTTTCTTTTAATTTACACGCGATCTTTTGAAAAGATTTGTTTTTCAAATTAAATCGTGCCAGCTTGCGCGCCAAGGAACAAGATAATCTTTCATGGTTCTGTTTTATTTTATTGGCCGACTTTGATCAAAAAGATTTGAAACAAACAATTAAAAGATTATGATCAAATAAATCTCAAGGAGAATTAACAAAGGCCAGCTGTCAACATTGAAGATCCAAGCCCATGAAACTTGTTCTATATAAAGGAAGACTGAAGACATAATGAAGTACGAAGCCAAGAGTTGAAGAAATCGAGTCTTAGGTCTTAGTCTGTTTATTGTTATTTGTGAGCCTTCACTTGAATCATAATTTTGATACAAGTAAGGACTGAGTTTGATAGAGTTGTAATCTCTAGTGTTCTTTCTCCAAAGCTTTGAAGCAAGGAGTTAGAGTGTGCAACACTCAAAGCCTTTAGGTACGAGTGCATAGGTTTCTAGGAGTGTGTCTCCAAACTGAGTTTGTTATTAAATCCTTACTGGGTAAGGTTGAGGGGGAGTGAGCAGAGGTTCTCATATCTAGGAGTTCCTAGGTAGAATTAGCACGGGTAGTGATTAAGTGAGAAGTTGTAAACGGGGGAGTTTAGCTTTGAATTGATACTACCATAGTGGATTCATCCCTGGATTGGTATCCTCCAGATTAGGGCTTGTTTAAGCGCCGAACTGTGTTAACAAACTCACTGTGTTTTATTGTTTCCTGCACTTTAAATTGTTTACTTGTTCATCAAGTTCAGCATGTTCACGATGTTGACACATTAGGCTACACATCGTACGATTCCTAAAGTGTACACATCGTGCTACACATCTGACACTTGCCACCAGAATTTCAATTGGTAATCCTTAATTTAAGTGATTAAATGTATTATGAGATAATTGATGAATATTTGGTGATGATGTGTATACTTTGTCAATTGATTGAGGATATGATAATATTGCGATGCGTTGTATTTGTATGATTATGTGATATGAATGACATGAGATTAATGTATGTTTATGATTTGAATTGTTAGACATGAATATACTATGTCCTAAGTGTTAAGTGTGTTCTTGGACTTAGTTCCTTTTTTGGTTATATTATCTAACCCTCTGTTTTGTGTATGTGCTGAACCTTTGGGGGTTTAGGTTCTCAGGTTATATCTATGACCGAGTCGTTGGTGAAGCTCTGCTCTGATCATGACACGGGGATAGGGATCCTTAGAATGTATATAGAGTCTTTATCACTTATTTTTATTTAAGGATATATCGAGTTTAGAAATATTTTGTATAACGGCATTTTACTAATTAAGTTGTTAGTAATTAAATTTGATTAAGCTTGTAATACTCGAACCACCAATTTTATAAATCAAGTTTTATTTTCCGTTGCGCAGTTTGAAAGATGTTTTCTAAAGGTAATATTTTATTAAATGCGGGTTTGGGTGTTACATCGCGGAACGATACGCTCTCTTTAAGACGTTTCGCGGCACTATCCAAAATTTTTTTTGCAAGGTAGACTATCAACTGCGAAGTCCCCAGGATAAAACAACCTTCTCCAACTTTATACCGAATTCTATGCACTTTAGAATTCAGACCGAATTACACCTTCCTTATTGATTCGATGAATCAATTCTATAACTGATAAACAATTATCAGTTCTGATATGGTTTATGAAAACCAGTCAAGAAACAATAAAATAGTGTTTTAATTATTTTCGAAGAAAGATCAAAGAGAGGAGAGAAACTAGAGAGTGATCTTCAGAATTCAGAAAATCAAGAGTTATTAAAAATAAACCACGATGCATTTATTTTAAGGAGAGAAGTGGAGAAAAGATAATGGGATCAGAACGTGGGAAGTGGATCACAATAATAGGAAATTCAGTTTTTTCCTTCTGACTTGGTCCCACACACAATTAACATGTGTGTATCCTTAAAACGAAATAGAAAAATCAGCCGAAGCATATCGCCCCGCGCCCAGCGCGGCCATCCTGCGCCCCGCGCAGGCGACAGAAGCAATTTTGTGATTTCATCACTGAATTGCGCCCAGCGCAGCCTGTCCTGCGCCCAGCGCAGGTGGCAAAGGGTGAACTTGTTTTTTTTTGTTTTCCTGTTCGATTCAAAGGTAAATTGCACCCAAGGAGAAACTTCCAATATATAAACACTATCAAGGGTCTGTTCGATCTTATGTGATGCTCAAAGAGCCTTTTTTCAATTCACACTTACTTGTTCCATAACTAGTGTTTATATTCATACCAAGTTTGTATCTAATGTTCATCATGTTCCAACAGCATCTGCTGATGGACTTCAACCTCTTATGCAATTCCTCAGATCTTGACATTTTACAACTTCTGAAGGTCTTTAGAGCTTGACTCTCTAGTCATCTTCTAATGTCTTCAGGTAGTAAGAGCTTGACATATCTTCTTGTCTGCAATGTTCTTAGTGACTCATAAAGTTTTAAGTTATGATTCTGCACACTAGAACAATTATTAGTAATACCAATTGTCATTGTAATACTCTTGTTATGATCAAAACTTATGGGACTATTAGGAGAGTTTTATTAAACCCACTTTGTTCCAACAGTTTGGACTTTGTGTAGTTACTTCAATGGTACTGTTGGAACATTGGTGTGAATATGGAAAGAAATTGAAAGGTTGAAAGATTAAACACAAGTAATTAAACTTTGATCGAGTAATGTGTAAATTGAAAAAATAGAGTGTGAGGGTCCCACATAAAATAGAACACACATTTAGTAGTGTTTAAATAGTGGTATTTAATTTTAAATACCCAATAATGATGAAAATAATAATAATTAGGGTAAATAGGTTTTTACCCCCCTGTAATATAGGCAAGTTTTTTTTTCCCCCTGTAATTTTTTTTGTTGTGATTTGCCTCTTGCAAAGTAAATTTTTTTGGTTTCCCCCCTTGGGTGCAAGGGATTTGCACTTTTTAAATCGGTTGAACAGATTAACCGATTTAAAAAACAACACTTTTTAAATCGGTTTGAACAAAATAACCGATTTAAAAAGTGCATCCAAGGGGCGAGTCTAAAAAATTCAACATTACAGGGGGCGAGTTACAAAAAAAAAAAATTATAGGGGGGAAAATAAAACACGCCTACATTACAGGGAGGTATAAGCCTATTTACCCTAATAATTATTATTCTTGATTCATAGATATCACTTCCGATAATTTTAGCATATGTTTATTGTGATAAGATTGAGAATCGAACTGAATTTCCTATCTTTCCTTCATTAGTCTGTTTCATCTATTATTGTGGATTTATTTCTTTTGATCTCAACTACAAATGTTGTTGAACAGATTAATGGATAAGTTTCATGTTGTTCTTATCCATTAGAATAACTGCCGCCACAATTTTTGCTAAAACAGTTACAAAATCTCCATATAAATAGAGGACTCCATCCAGTTCAAAAATCACACCAAAGAGTTTCTATTGAGTTGTCGAGAACTCTTAACCCCCTTCTCCCTCCAGCTTGTGTTGACGAGCTATTCTTCTTCTCATCTCCTTTTTCCGTCCCTTCGGAACTAAGAGTGTTTTTAAGACCATAGTCCCTCTTTGGTATAATTTCCTTTCGAAATAAAGAAAGATCTTAAAAACATATTCCCTTTGAAAATATATGACCCTTCAGAATAAAGAGTAATTTTAAGACCATAGTCTCTTTTGAAACAATAATGTCCCGTCGGAATTAAGAATGATCTTAATAGTATATGAATACTCTTTTAATATTTTTTTCTATTTGAGGAGAAATTAAAAAGTCGAAATGGTGGTATCACCATATTTGAGTGGTCGTAGTGCCATATTGATAGTTTGAAGAACTTAAAGTTAGAATGGTGGTAACACAATATTTGAGTTGTCCCAGCACCATAACAGAGTGGTAACAATACCATATTAAAGTGGTTTTAATATTAAAAGAGTGGTCTTAGTACCATATTGAATGTGTAATTGTCGAACGGTTTTCTACGGTGAAGTAGTTAATCGCACAATTGCAGCTGAGCTTGTTTTATTCTGGAGACGGTGTGGAAATCCAAAACCAACAATTTGAAGACGTTTTGACTGCTATGTCTATCGAAGAAGTTACTTATTAAGGTTAAGTTTTCCCAAAACACACACATTAAGGATAAATCAAGCTATAAAAGTAGAGTATAATGTTCCTCTTAAGCTATAAAAGTAGAGTATAATGTTCTTTATGGATTGACAACCATGTGTTTTTTGGATGATACCAATGATGTTTTGTTTTTTGGATAGTAATAATTATCCTTTTTTGGTAATACTTAATTAACTTGAGATATGTAATTGTCACTTGTTTGCTCAGTTTGAGTAATTTGAATGTTAATTTATTATCTTTTTCGATTTTTGTTATGTTTATATATTGTGTATTTGTATATTTAATTTAAAATTTATTTTTAAACAACGTATCGCGACCGTATCGTATCGGGAATTTTAAAAAATTTCTCGTATCGCCGTATCGGTATCGTGTCACGTATCGGGGCTTCATAGTACGTAATGGTACCTAATTATCATTGATAATGATAAAACCGACAATTTTGTTACAAAACATAAGGTTTGGACCGGAAAAAGAAAATGATGAGTGGTTGTTATTTCATATTGATGAACTCTGAATGGACCAAATTGAAAAAAATAATTCATGAACTAGAAATAAGAAATTTGTTCCAAATGTTTCATACAAAGATACGAAAGAATCTGTGTTTTAGATTTCTATTGAATAAGACTGAGTTAACTCCGACTTAAAAAGAGACTATTGCACCATGCATTCTTGTTGGGAAAAGACTTTGCCTTTGAAGCGGTTGATTTTATACTTAATTAACTTGGACTTAATTCGAACGTTATATGATTAGAAAATTTTAGGCTTAATTGCACATTTGGCCTCTTATGTTTATTTTAGATTTCAAGTTGGTCCCTTATGTTTTAAAAGTTTCAAGTTGGTCCATTAACTTGAAACTTTTAAAACATGAAGGACCAACTTGAAACCTAAAATAAACCTAAGGGACCAACTTGAAACTTTTAAAACATAAGGGACCAATTTAAAACCTAAAATAAACATAAAGGACCAAATGTGCAATTAAACCAAAATTTTATTTATTGCAATCAAGATAAATGAACCAAAAGTTCATATAAATCGGTGTTTAGAGAATTTGAATCACTAAACTTAATAAATTATGATATGTGCGAACTTGATGGCACTTAAACTAGAAATGATAAAGTGATATTTTATCATATTTATTGATGACCGTGAATTTTGAAAAATAAAATTTATATGTTTGGTATGTTCAATTTCTATAACGAAAATTGAGATTTATGTTGGATAGTTTACCAAAGTCTAAGAACAAAAGATCTAATTAAGAAATTTTTGAAGAAAAGACAACCCAACTTGTCTTATTTTTGAACTTGGGATTGTCTGGACTATATTTGGATTATGGACCCCAAGAGAGTTAAACTCACTAGTAAAGTCTATGAATGTGTATTCATTGGGTATGCTATAAATAATGAAACATATAGGTCTTAAATGATAAAGTGATCATAGAATAAAACGATGATGATTTATATGTAAATATTTACCCCTTTAAATAAAGAATAGTGGGGGCACTAGTGGAACACGACATTAGTGAGGGAAAATTAAGTTCCTTTTTCAAAAAAATTAAGAACTAGTGGGGGCACAATATCTGATCACATTTCAGTAATCAGAAATATGAAAACATCGTGCGAGATGTTATTGAACCTCGAAGAGGTAAGAAAGCAAGAATTGCTAAAGAGTATGAATTTGGTTTATACATTGAAAGAAGATCCATTAAGTCTTAAATAAACTATATCCTTATTGGATGTTTGAGATTGAGTTCAATGCTACGTGCCACTCTTGTTAATCGCTATGCAAAGGTTCAAGTTGGTGGCAACACCTTTGTTTATTAACAACCTTATAGAAACGTTTTGACGTTATTATTGAAACCATTTTTTAAATTCAAGTGGGGGATTGTTGGAACATTGGTGTGTAGATGGAAAGAAATTGGAAGGTTAGAAGATTAAACACGTAATTAAACTTTGATCTAGTATTGTGTGAATTGAAAAAATAGAGTGTGGGGGTCCCACATAAAATAGAACACACATATTAGTAGTATTTAAATAGTGGTATTTAATTTAAAATACCTAGTAATGATGAAAATAATAATAATTATTATTCTTTATTCATGGATATAATTTTAGCTTATGTTTATTGTGATAAGATTGAAAATCCAACTAAATTTCCTATATTTCCTTCATTAGTCTGTTGCATCAATTATTGTGGATTTATTTCTTTTGATCTCATCCGCAAGTGTTGTTGAACAGATTAATGGATAAGTTTCCTTTTGTTCTTATCCATTAGAGTAACTGCTGCCGCAATTTTTGTTAAAACAATTACAAAATCTCTATATAAATAGAGGACTCCACCCTGTTTAAAAATCACACCAAATAATTTCTATTGAGTTGTCAATAACTCTTTCTCCCTTCTCCCTCCAGCTTGTGTTGACGAGCTATTCTTCTTCTCATCTCTTTTTTCCATTCCTTCGGAAATAAGAGATAGAGATGGCAATGGGTAGGATATGGATAGGGTACTATAGTCCCAATTCTCATACCTGCAATTTGAAAAAATACCCGTACCCATCCCCATACCCGCGTGGATGACAATTTTTGTCCCCGCACCCATGCCCTATGGATACCTAAGTACCCATACCTTTGAAATAAATAAAGGTCTTAGAAATATAGTCTCTTTGAAAATGTATGTCCCTTTGGAATAAAGAGTAATTTTAAGATCATAGTCCCTTTTGAAACAATAATGTACCGTCGGAATTACGAATGATCTTAATAGTATTTGAATACTCTTTTAATTTTTTTTTTCTATTTGAGGAGAAAGTAAAAAGTCGAAATGGTGGTATCACCATATTTGAGTGGTCGTACTACCATATTGGTAGTTTGGAGAACTTAAAGTTAAAATAGTGGTAACACCATATTTGAGTGGTCTCAGCACCATCATAGAGTGGTAACAATATCATATTAAAGTGGGTTCAGTATTAAAAGAGTGGTCTTAGTATCATATTGAAGGTGTAATTCTCAAACTGAAGGTTGAAAAACACACAAGAAGGGGGGGGTTGAATTGTGTTAAGACTTTTTCAAGTTAAAACAAATTGCAGCGGATAAAGTATAACACACACAATATATGAGGATAGGGATAGAGAGATGCTCAGAATTTTTATACTGGTTCCTCCCACTAACAGGAGTAGTCCAGTCCTCTTGTCTTTCACAAGAGATTTTACTATAATCACTCAGATTACAAATGCTCAAGCACTAAGCAAGAGACTTCCAATGCTCAAGCACAAAGCAAGAGACTTCTAATGCTCAAGCACAAAGCAAGAGACTTCCAATGCTCAAGCACAAAGCAAGAGACTTCCAATGCTCAAGCACAAAGCAAGAGACTTCCAATGCTCAAGCACAAAGCAAGAGACTTCCAATGCTCAAGCACAAAGCAAGAGACTTCCAATGCTCAAGCACAAAGCAAGAGACTTCCAATGCTCAAGCACAAAGCAAGAGACTTCCAATGCTCAAGCACAAAGCAAGAGACTTCCAACTGGTTTTACTGTTAATAAAGATAACAGATTAACACTTGATATACAATCAGAGGTGTTTACAAAATACAACGCAGTTACAAGACTAACTTAGAAAATTATCACAAAGTTTCTAAGTGTTTGATAGCTTCAGAATTTAACAGAGTTTCAGCACGTTCAGAAGCTTCAGTCTTTTCTAATTCTTCACAAATCTTCTTCCTTTTATAGATGATAAAATGAACGTTGAAGATTATAGCCGTTTGAAGAATTGAGACGCTCCTTTGTATTGATCAGTGAGCTTATTAGCTGTTCTGATTTGCAGTAGCTTAGGAGCTTAACGTTTACTACAAAATGAGAGATTCCTTTTGGCTTTTGATATTTGAACCTTGGTGAAAGCCAAATAAGGAAATAATCGTTTCTGAAGCCTGACTTGAAAAGGACCTTTCCATGGTCAAACCTTTTCATTCTTGATTTCTGCGTTTGGACTTAGTCAGGCACAGTCTTCAATAAAATTGTACTCTCAAATGTAGCTTGACACTTATCTCTGACGAGCCTTCAGATAATAGCTTCAGAGTTTCACAGGTTCAGAATTACTTGCTTCAGATCTGGTGAGCTCAGAAGTAATTCCTTCAGAAATTCTAAGGTTCAGATAATAACTTCAGAGTTTCATAGGCTCAGAATTACTTGCTTCAGATCTGGTGAGCTCAGAAGTAATTCCTTCAGAAATTCTAAGGTTCAGATAATACCTTCAGAGTTTCATAGGCTCAGAATTACTTGCTTCAGATCTGGTGAGCTCAGAAGTTCTTCAGATTTTGATAGGCTCAGAATTACATGTTTCAGATCTGGTGAGCTCAGATGTTCTTCAGATTTTAATAGGCTCAGAATTACTTGTTTCAGATCTGGTGAGCTCAGATGTTGTTTGCTCAGAAGTAATTCCATCAGAAATTCTAATGTGCTTTTGTACGCAAATTTTAACTTTTGATCCTGCACACTGAATTAAATTATTAGTACTCCAATTTAACTTTAAATACATTGTTATCATCAAAATCAATTAAGGAGATACAAAATCATAATTTTGTTCCAACAATCTCCCCCTTTTTGATGATGACAACTATATGTATTTAAAATCAATTGTTGTTGTTTTTATTTAACATCTTGACTTCAGGTTCTGAGGTTTGCAAGCTCCCCCTGAGTCTGATAAGCTTCAAAAGTTTATCAATGATAAATATAAAACAGTCTAAGAGTAATATTTAATGTCAAATATAATTTCATATATTCTACCTTCAGAATTAGAGGTTTGCAAGCTCTATTTCTTCAGATTGACAAATATAAGATATGGTTTGCAAGCGTATCTTATATTATATGAATTTATGTTGGACAAAATTTATTACTCCCCCTCATTAAAAGTTTAAAAGACTTTAATATAACTTAACAAGAGTAGAGTTCAGAAAATGTGATCTTTAGAGCTTCAGAAATAATTTCACTGCCATAGGAAATGAAATAATATTTTCTCCCCCTTTGTCATTATCAAAAACGGGTCAGTCAAAGCACACGTTACAGGGTAGTAGATGCACACAGCAAACAACCACCAGCAGTAAATGCATTCAACGGTAAAAGGGAATTGTTAAGTACCAT
The DNA here is from genome assembly GCA_954870985.1 of Trifolium fragiferum. Taxonomy (NCBI): domain Eukaryota; kingdom Viridiplantae; phylum Streptophyta; class Magnoliopsida; order Fabales; family Fabaceae; genus Trifolium; species Trifolium fragiferum. The sequence goes on from OX940789.1 coordinate 50,887,734, forward strand.
GGTGAAACAGGGAATTGTTTCAGAATGAAGACGAGTTTCTTCAAGATTTGAATCAGTTCCAGGAAAAGGTGGAGTGGTTTGAATGGATGAGGGGTTTGGTTCAGAAGTGGTTGGCTTAGGAGATGAAGTCTGAAGGGGTTCAGTTTGGGATTCAGCAGGGACTTCAGAATTTTGAACATTTGAGGGTTCAGATTGGTCTACGTCCATTGCTATTGGGGTAGACTCAGAATCTTTAATAGGAGATTTCTGAGGGGATTTAGGGGTGTCAGAAATGGTTATAGTGGAAGTTTCAAAATATTGAAAACGTAAGAAGTGATAGTGACTAGTGTGTGATTAAGTGATTATAGTGGAAGTTTCAAAATATTGGGGAAACAAGATAGTGACGTAATGGGGGCTTGGCAGTTACTTTTAATAAAATCATCATTAGCTCTCCTCCATTACCCAGCGTTTACTAGACATGATGGAAAGTTACACAGATAAGTAGTGTTTTCAGAAGCCAGCTGTCAGTTAGAGAAACTGAGCAGTCAACTAACACTTAGAGTAGGTATCTGAGTCACAAGAGATCATATTTAATAATAAATAATTCTGATTGCTTCAGATGAGAGAGTGCTTCAGAACCTATGTAATAGTTTCTGAGCCATCCAAACTTCTGAGGCCCTTCAGAACCAGTTTATTCATTCAGAGTTAACAGCATTCAGATATCATTCAGAAATAAAAACCATGTTCAGATTTTTCTTGATAAAATTGAAACGATCAATAGCAAGAGGTTTGGTAAAGATATCAGCCCATTGATGCTCAGTATCAATGAATTGAATCTCAATTACTCCCTTCTGAACATAATCTCTAATGAAGTGATGCTTGATCTCAATGTGTTTAGCTCGTGAATGCAAAATAGGATTCTTAGACAAACAGATAGCAGCAGTATTATCACAGAGAAGTGGTATACTACTTATCCTTATCTGATAATCCTCCAGCTGATGTTTCATCCAGAGCAATTGAGTGCAACACTTAGCAGCTGAGATGTACTCTGCTTCTGCTGTAGATAGAGCAATAGTTGCTTGTCTCTTACTAGCCCATGATATAAGGTTTTCACCTAGAAATTGACAGTTTCCACTAGTGGACTTCCGTTCAATTTTATCACCAGCATAGTCAGCATCACAGAATCCAATAAGCTGATAATCTAAGGATTTCTTATAAAGTAATCCAAGATTAGTGGTTCCTTTCAAATATCTAAAGATTCTCTTAACAGCAGTTAAATGAGACTCTCTAGGATCTGATTGAAATCTAGCACACAAGCATACACTGAACAAGATATCTGGTCTAGATGCAGTGAGATAAAGGAGGGAACCAATCATACCTCTGTATAATTTCTGATCTACTTTGCCTTCAGATTCTTCCTTCAGAAGACTGCTAGAGGGATGCATAGGAGTTGACATTGGTTTACAATCTTCAAGACCAAATTTCTTCAGTAAATCCTTTGTGTATTTGGTTTGATGCAGATATACTCCTTCTTTTCTTTGATTGATTTGAATTCCCAAAAAGAATGTTAGTTCTCCCATCATACTCATTTCAAATTCATCCTGCATAAGCTTAGAGAAATTCTTGCAAAGAGAAGCATTAGTTGAACCAAAGATAATATCATCAACATAAATCTGAACAATCAAAATATCAGTTTTTAAGGTTTTTCTAAAGAGAGTGTTATCAACATGTCCTTTTTCAAAACCATTTTCTAGAAGAAATATACTTAACCTTTCATACCAAGCTCTTGGAGCTTGTTTCAAACCATACAGAGATTTCTTCAATTTGTAAACATGATCAGGACACTTTATATCTTCAAAGCCAGGAGGTTGTTTGACATAGACCTCTTCAGAAATTACTCCATTCAGAAATGCACTTTTTACATCCATTTGAAATAGAGTGATGTCATGATTAACTGCATAGGACAAGAGAAGTCTAATTGCCTCAAGTCTTGCTACTGGTGCAAAGGTTTCAGTGAAATCTATGCCTTCTTGCTGACTATAACCTTGTGCAACCAGTCTAGCTTTGTTTCTAACAACTTCTCCCTTTTCATTTGACTTGTTTCTGAATACCCATTTTGTTCCAATAATGTTCTTGTGTTTGGGTTTTGGTACCAGATCCCAAACGTCATTTCTTTCAAATTGATTGAGTTCTTCTTGCATTGCTACAATCCACCCATCATCTGAGAGTGCTTCTTCTATGTTTGTGGGTTCAATTAATGAAATTAACCCAACTAAGGATTCATCCTCTTTGAAAGCAGATCTGGTTTTTCTAGGGCTATCCTTGTTACCAACAATTAGCTCTTCAGGATGAGATGATCTATACTTGAATTTACTTTTAGGTGGAGCAGGTATCTGAGAGGGTTCAGTTTCTGAAGGGTCTTCAGTTTCAAGGCCTTCAGAGATATCTTCATTTTGAGTCTCAGATGGATATACAGCAATGGAGAGATCTTCACACTCAGAATTTGAGGAAACTTGAAATTCTGTACCAATGATCTTCCCTTTTTGTTTTCCTCCAAATCCCACAGAGCCTCCCTCTTTCAGAGTTAGGGTTTGGAACATATGCTTTTCTCCCGTCATATGTCGTGAGCAACCACTGTCCAGGTACCAGGGCTGCTGTTTTAGCTTTCCTTGCATGAGCATCTGAAGCAAACATTATTTCAGATTTTGGTACCCATATTCTGATGGGTCCTTTAGAGTTAGTCTTCTGAATAGTATTCCTTCTTTGTTTTCTATGATCAACACAAGATCTAGAATTAATTAAGCTTTGACAAGAATGTTTAGGCTTAATTTGATTCTTGGATTTTGATCTGGAGTATATCACAGTTCCAAAGGTCAAGCAAGGATCTGAAGTAACTTTACCTTGATTTCTCAGAGGTTCAGATGACTTCTGAGCCTTAACTTGAGAACTTTTGGACTCAGAAATTTTAGGTTCAGAAGAACTTGGAACTTCTGAGTCTTTGGGTTCAGGTTCAGAACCTCCTTCAGAGTTGGATGCCTTCAGATCAAGTGTACCACTTTTAACAAAGGTAGAGAATAATTCAGGTGGAGTATCATCCTCACTATATGATTTCAGAGGTTTATCCCAGTTCTTAAACCGAGAATAACCAATGCCTTCACCATAGTTACGAGTCATATGATAAATCATGGAAGCCATTTTACTCCTATTGAAGGTACAACGAATAAATTCGTGAAGAGCATCTTCATGATCATCATTGAGCTTGTCTGCCAAGACATAGTTAGATTCAACATGACAAATACGAATGTTTAACGATTCATTTTCATCATAAAGAATCTTGGCATCCTTTTTCAATGATTCATGAACATTCTTCAGAATTTTGTGTTGACTTACCATACGAGAGTAATGTTTCACAGCAATCTTAAGAGAATCAATTAATTCAGATTTAGTCATGTTAGAGTATACCTCATTTTCATCATCTGAGTCATCTTCAGAATCTCTATCAGAGTTGTTACCTTCAGAAGTTCTTGCCATTAAAGCCAGATTGCCTTCTTCATCATCTTCTCCTTCAGAGTCATTCTCAATGGTCTCCCAAGTGGCTAACAAACTCTTCCTTACCTTTTCTTTGTACTTTTCTTTCCCAAAGCTCTTATTCTTTCCTTTGTCCTTGGATGACATTTCTGGACAGTCCGCAATGAAGTGTCCAGATTTCTTGCAGTTATAGCAGTTGTTCAGTTCTTCCTTTTTGTCCTTTGAAAAGGAACTTCTTGAGTTGTTTCCTTTGTTTGGAAACCTTTTGTATTTCTTGTTCCATTTCTGAAACCTTCTAACCATTAGTGCCATTTCTTCATTCTTAGAATTTTCATCCATCATATCATCAGAAGTTTCTTCCTCTTGTTCAGACACTTTGATCTTTGCAGCTTTTGAGGAAGTCTGAACAGAGCTTAGAGCCAAGGACTTCATCTTCTTGACAGGTTCATCTGACATAAGTTCTAGCTCATGACTTCTGAGTGAGCTTATTAAATCTTCAAGAGTCACATTGTCCAAATCCTTGGATTCCTGAAAAGCTGTAACTTTTGGTCTCCACTTGGAAGGTAGACTCCTCAGAATTTTCTTGACATGATCAGAGGAAGTGTAGCTTTTCTTCAGAACTTGAAGACCAGAGACAAGGGTTTGAAACCTTGAATACATGGTTTCAATATCTTCATCTTCCTTCATTCTGAACAACTCATATTGATGAACTAATAAGTTTGCCTTAGCTTCTTTGACTTGCTTATTTCCTTCATAGGTGGAACATAGAGAGTCCCAGATAGTTTTGGCACATGACTTGTTGGATATTTTTAAATACTCAGCATGAGATATTGCACCAATAAGCATATTCTTAACAGTATGATGCTTCTTATACTGTTTCTTCTTTTCAGCATCAAAGAACTTTCTGTAGGTATTTCTTACAACACCTTCATCATCCATGTGTTCAAAATGTATACCATCTTCAATGATATCCCATAACTCATCATCGGTCCCAATGATGTAACTATACATCTTGGTTTTCCAGAAAGGAAAAGTAGTAGGATCACTGTTGAAGTAAGGTGGTTTGTCTCTGTGATTATCACTGTTCCTTTCCCTATCATAGTTGTGAGGAGGTGGAACAGCAGAGTGATCAGGTCCAGAGGAAGCAGAAGGAGAGGTAACACCAGACATGTTTTTCAACTAAGTACCCCTAGATCTTTTACTGTTTCACTGTTAAGTGAAGAGCAACAGACCGGAGCTCTGATGCCAATTGAAGGTTGAAAAACACACAAGAAGGGGGGGGTTGAATTGTGTTAAGACTTTTTCAAGTTAAAACAAATTGCAGCGGATAAAGTATAACACACACAATATATGAGGATAGGGATAGAGAGATGCTCAGAATTTTTATACTGGTTCCTCCCACTAACAGGAGTAGTCCAGTCCTCTTGTCTTTCACAAGAGATTTTACTATAATCACTCAGATTACAAATGCTCAAGCACTAAGCAAGAGACTTCCAATGCTCAAGCACAAAGCAAGAGACTTCTAATGCTCAAGCACAAAGCAAGAGACTTCCAATGCTCAAGCACAAAGCAAGAGACTTCCAATGCTCAAGCACAAAGCAAGAGACTTCCAATGCTCAAGCACAAAGCAAGAGACTTCCAATGCTCAAGCACAAAGCAAGAGACTTCCAATGCTCAAGCACAAAGCAAGAGACTTCCAATGCTCAAGCACAAAGCAAGAGACTTCCAATGCTCAAGCACAAAGCAAGAGACTTCCAACTGGTTTTACTGTTAATAAAGATAACAGATTAACACTTGATATACAATCAGAGGTGTTTACAAAATACAACGCAGTTACAAGACTAACTTAGAAAATTATCACAAAGTTTCTAAGTGTTTGATAGCTTCAGAATTTAACAGAGTTTCAGCACGTTCAGAAGCTTCAGTCTTTTCTAATTCTTCACAAATCTTCTTCCTTTTATAGATGATAAAATGAACGTTGAAGATTATAGCCGTTTGAAGAATTGAGACGCTCCTTTGTATTGATCAGTGAGCTTATTAGCTGTTCTGATTTGCAGTAGCTTAGGAGCTTAACGTTTACTACAAAATGAGAGATTCCTTTTGGCTTTTGATATTTGAACCTTGGTGAAAGCCAAATAAGGAAATAATCGTTTCTGAAGCCTGACTTGAAAAGGACCTTTCCATGGTCAAACCTTTTCATTCTTGATTTCTGCGTTTGGACTTAGTCAGGCACAGTCTTCAATAAAATTGTACTCTCAAATGTAGCTTGACACTTATCTCTGACGAGCCTTCAGATAATAGCTTCAGAGTTTCACAGGTTCAGAATTACTTGCTTCAGATCTGGTGAGCTCAGAAGTAATTCCTTCAGAAATTCTAAGGTTCAGATAATAACTTCAGAGTTTCATAGGCTCAGAATTACTTGCTTCAGATCTGGTGAGCTCAGAAGTAATTCCTTCAGAAATTCTAAGGTTCAGATAATACCTTCAGAGTTTCATAGGCTCAGAATTACTTGCTTCAGATCTGGTGAGCTCAGAAGTTCTTCAGATTTTGATAGGCTCAGAATTACATGTTTCAGATCTGGTGAGTTCAGATGTTCTTCAGATTTTAATAGGCTCAGAATTACTTGTTTCAGATCTGGTGAGCTCAGATGTTGTTTGCTCAGAAGTAATTCCATCAGAAATTCTAATGTGCTTTTGTACGCAAATTTTAACTTTTGATCCTGCACACTGAATTAAATTATTAGTACTCCAATTTAACTTTAAATACATTGTTATCATCAAAATCAATTAAGGAGATACAAAATCATAATTTTGTTCCAACACAAACGGTTTTCTACAGTGCAGTAGTTAATCGCACAATTGTAAATTGGGCTTGTTTTATCTTGAAGGCGGCGTGGTTGATAGTCTACATTGGACAATTTTGGATAGTACCATAAAACGTCTTAAACAGAGTGACCTGATCGTAACTCAACCTAGTAACAACTTCGATAAATATTCTCTTTTAAAATAAAATTTTGAAAACCAGAATACAACGGTTTGGAAATCCAAAACCAACATATACAAATTGAATGATCCATATATAATTGTGTATTTGTAGAACACTAGACACAAGCATATGCATGCAATATATATACAGACACACACACACATATATATATATATATATATATATATATATATATATATATATATATATATATATATATATATATATATATACCCTTGAACTAGAATCATTACATACACTTAGTCACATGCATATGAGTGCATATATATATACACTTTAATTTATTGAGAATCTCTAGCTCGTCATGAGGTAAGGAAATTGGAGATATGCATGGAGGTGTCCTTTCAGTTTTCCCCAACAATGGAGAGCCATTATTTAAATCGTACCAATCCACATGCTTTTGTGAAGAAGTGAAGTAGGGGCCTAAGAAGAAAATTAAATAAGAAGAAGAAAGTAGTTTTTTATCTATGGCATAAATGTTACAAGTTCATATGCATAGTTTCAATATTCCATACATTCAAATCTACATGGTGTTGGGAATAATGCCTAAATATTTTTTAAATATTTTATATTTGAATATATTTTAGTTTTAAATTTAAAATAAGATGATATTAGAATTTATGATTTATATTTCTATTAAAATATTTAAGATTTGTTTAGAATTTATTATAGAATTAGTTTTGTTTTAAAAATATATGATTTGTTTTTATGTAGCTCTATATATAGAGTCATAAGCATGATGAATAAAATAAAAATTTTAGTATTCTTTATATAACCCTATATTTTAGGAGAGTTTTCTCCCAAAAATTACATCTCACCAAATTTCACAATACCAAAAACATGAAATACCATATATCACATAGTACTATAGTCCTTGCAAAAAAAACCCAAAGACAATCTTATTTATGACTCACCGATTACATGTTCATACTTTATCAATACAATATAAATGATAGATTTCTCGAGAGTGGTTATTATGCATAAGTGAATTGTTTATGCATGGTGCATAAACAATAAAATTGTTTCGTGTACCTTCCAAATTTCTCGTGCACCCCCCCAAATTTCTCGCGAACCCCCAATTTTTGTTTTTTTTGTCCCCCACATTTCTAGCCAAAAACCATTTTGCTGGTGGATTGATTTCAGAGGGTTCTAATTCAAAATCATTTTGCTGGTGGAATGGTTTCAGATGGTTCTACTTCAAAACCACTTTGCTGGTAGAATGGTTTCAGATGGTTCTACTTCAAAACCATTAAATTCAACCATATAATTATGCCCTTAACATATTATTTTTTTGCCTCCCTCCACTCAGATTTCTAGCCGAAACCATCTTATGCACTTAATGGTTTTGGAGTGCATATCTCTGAAATCATTCCCAGAGCAAAATGGTTTAGTCTAGAAATGTGGTGGAACAAAAAACAATTGGGGGCACAAGTCATCTGGGGGGTGCGTGAGAAATTTGGGGGTGCATGAGAAATTTGGGGGTGCACGAGAAATTTAGGGGTGTGCGAGAAATTTGGGCGGTGCGGGGGAAATTTGGGGGTGCGTGAGAAATTTGCGAGTGGTGCACAAGTAATATGGGAGGTGTGCTAAGTAATTTTTATTGTTTATGCACATGGTGCATAAGCAAGACTTATGCATAATAACCACTCCCACCTAGAAGATGGGTAACGAAGCTTCACACCTATTGACCCTTTGTGCTGGGCTCAAAGTGTCATTAGGCCCAAAAGGAGGGTGCGGGAAGCTTCACCCTCTGCGACATATGGTATTCTTGTTATTAGGCTCAATAGGTGTGTGTGTCTTGTAACACTGAGTGCTGAGTGGCGGAGTTAGATAATTTTTAAAGTCTGAAAAATATTTCAGTTTTAAACAAAAATTTTAATTTTGCACTGAAAAATCTTAGTTACAAACAAAATATCTCAATTTTATCCTAAATTAATTCATAAAAATTTCAGTTTAGCCTTAAACTAATTCATAAAATACCAAAAAATTTCGGCGAAACAATCGTATTTTTTTTTTCTTTCTATATATCTTTTGTTAACGGTTGCTATTCTAACAGCCCCTCATAAATTGTGTACCCTCACTTCATATATAGAGGCCAAACCCCACTCATTTTGTCACGAAGAATATCATCCATAGAGATAGGTGGAATTCAAGAAATTGCACCTCAAAGTGAATAAAAACACTATACATCTCCTATTCAAACAGACATAAAAAGTTGCAACAAATTAAACCAAATAACTACAACTCAATGATTGGTTTATTGAGATTTTTTTTTTGCACCCTATAAATTTTCCCAAGCACCTTGCAAAATTATCATAATATCCATATTCGCTAGCGGACATGTAAAATCTTACAAATTTTATGTTAGGAGCTTTTTTCTTTTTCAAATTTCTCATTTTTATAACGTTCACTACTTAAGTAGAGGACGTGTAAAATCTTGAAACTTCATGTTAGAGGAGTGTTTTGTTTTTCTCAAATGTCTCATTTTTATAAGTAGTGGACATGTAAAATCTTGAAATTTTCATGTTAAAAGGTTTTTTTTTCTTAAATTTTTTACTTCCATAATGTATACTACTTAAGTAGCGAAAAACTAAAATAGAAAATTAGAAAAACGCACGAGAAGTTAGTAGAGTGACAAAAGAAGCTCTCGTTTATATTATTTCAATATTGGACTAATTTTTGTTCAAGATAGTGAAGGTGGTTAATGGTCCAATATTGGTACGTGACAATTGGAAGCCATTTTGGATTAGGCCAGGCCCTTCTAAGTTGTAATAATAACCAATCCCAATTAAATATAGGCCCAATGTTACTTTTCCCATCTGTATTAATTCCCACAAAAATTATTCCAATATTGAAATGGACAAACATGATTGGAGTTTGACATCTATGACTATGAAGTGAGGGCTCGCCATTTAGAGAAGAAAATACATTAGTATAATATTTAAATAATATTACATCGTTTAATAATTTTTTAACGAATATAAATTAGTGCATCATAAAATACATTAGTATAACCTTCAAAAAATAAATAAAATAGTGCATCATAAAATCATGCAGAAGAAAAAATAAAAACAGAAGTTTTTTTTTTACTAATGAAAGAAGTTATATATGGTGTGTGTAGTGTAGTGTAGTGTAATAATGCCATTAAAAGGAGTTTCCCAACACAATCTTTTGCTTCTTTTAGTGGTAAAAATGAAGGTGTAGTCTAGTCAATAATAATAAATCTCAAACACTGAAACCATGGAAAGCACATCGTACATGGCCCATATGACAATGATCATTCAAGGAAGCCATTCCAAAGTTATCACCTGCCTGCCATTGGATATAACCCTCCTAAATCTTTAATTAATTCCTAATCTTTATTTGTTGGGTCATGTTAACTTACTAAATTACATCATATAAAGAAAATTATACTAGTATTTTTCATCATATGAATTTTTTAAAAGTATATAAAAGCAAAATATTTTCTTGAAGCAAAAAAAAAAGTGTATCAACAATGTACAAGTATTTCAATCTAAATACATAAGGGAGTGAGTTACATTATATAATTAACCTTCGGGCAAAATTATATTAAGAGTTATTTATCTTATTTGTAACACATATAGTCTTTTATCCTTTTTCCTATATTTAGATATTTAGTCATTTATCTTATATGATACACATGTAAATCTTGTTTAGGGGTTGTATCTTTAATAAACTATGCTAATGAAGAAGAAAAAAATACACTTTTTTGAGTTATTAAACCCTTTTCTCTTTCAATTGAATTTGGAGATTTTTTTGGATTTGGTAAATTGAAGGTTCATTGAGATTTGAGGATTTCATATTTTGATTTTAGAAGAAGATGACAGTGATGACACGCAAATAAAAATCGTGACGATTTGGCAATTTTATATTTTGATTTCATCTTTGAGTTGACTTTTTATTTTTAATTTAAGGAATAATATGGTGAGGATGAGGCGATGAATATGTTCATATGATTCATAATTTTTTTATTTTTAATTAAAAACATTTAAAATTTAAATTATTACTCCGTTTTTAAATTAAAATTATATTTTATTACTCCTAAATGGGAGAAAATAGGATAAAGGACTTATATATTAAAATAAATAAGATAAAGGACTGCCGACGTGATTTTACCTAATTTTTTTGTAAACTACTCCTTATATTTTATACCGCACCAAAAACAATTTCAAGATTTGCAACTTTGGTCCAATTAATTAAGGATTGCAGTGGTAGCGAAAAAAATTTCTTATTATTTTTATTTATTAATCATTTTGTTTCTAAGAAATGAGATTTCAGTAATTTAGAGTTCGACCACAGAGTAATTAAAGACAAACCAAAAGTTATTTCTACCTAAAGTTGGAGTTAGGTTCTTCTAAATGGTTCATCCTAAGGAGAGTTTATTAATCACTTGTGCTCAATTTATCTCTTAGATCAACCATATGGCGCCAAATCAAGGCTAAGCTTTTGGCCCTACGTCGAGTTCAAAATGCACTAAATCATAAAGAATATTAGAGAAATGTTAAAGGGTGTGACCACAGTATACCTAATTAAATGTCGATGAAATACCATACTATGAAAGAGAAATAACACATTACAAATAGATGTAAATTAAATCATCCACATTTTCATTCCGACTATTTCTTTGAAACATAATCGTCCACAATAAGGTGGTTCGTCTGACCAAGATCAAAATAGCTAGAATGCACCACAACATGAAATCTAGTGCCACGTACATCTTCAGTTACCTAACTTTGATACGGTGTAATGGAATATAAACAACTACGTAACGTAAGTGATTATTGTGTAGAGTATGTGAATGTTGTAAACTTTAGGATATCAAATTTGATTCATATTAATAAGAAAGTCTAACAAAATGAGAGACACATGTAATCAATGCAATGCAATGCAATATCAATTATTTTTCACTTTGCAAGTCGCATTTACTTTCTCACTTTCCAAATTGCATTTACTAACAAATAGTAGTATTAATTCGAAGTAAAATCCTAACTAAAGTAGTTTGAACTACATTTTCATGAAACACCAAAATTATCCCCAACCATTTAATGGATATTGTCATGTTATGTACTCCCTCCGTCTCATTTTATTTGAGTCAGTTGACTGCCAATGTAAAACTTTAACGATTAATATCTTTAATTGTATAATAGTAAAAATAATAAAAATTTGATATTTTGAAAATATAAATCGAGACGAATCCAACAAGATCTTATATGCTAATATTTATTTTTATTTATGAATAAAAAAATATAGTCAAAACGAAATATATGTATAGTGTCTACAGTCAAAATGACTCAAATAAAATGGGACGGAGGGAGTAGATAGGATTCCATATCTATCCATTAGTCCTCCTACTTTGTTTGTAGTAGATTTCTTGAACAAAGTAATTAATGACATTTCAATATTCCTTATAAAGTTTGATGCAGTACATGAAAAGCAGAAACTTCATAAATAGAGTTTTGTTCTTAATTAGTTTGTGGACATAATAATCTTTGCAAGTGGCTTGGTAACGCAATGATCCTACTTTTTTGAAAAGACAAACCAACAAGATCAAACCTTAATGAAGTCTGATTTTGTCTGTTAACCGATTTGGTGGCATAATCAAATGCTATTATGGACTAAACAGAGGAAGTATATATTATATTCATGAGGAAATATTGCTCTGATTTTATATATAAGTAAAATTACAACTTTTAAGTTTTATGTTTATTTAATAACTAATATATTTGATTAACAAAATATATTAATTATTAATTGAATTTAGTAGTAATACTTAACTGTTTCTTTCTCTCACATATTAGATAAATATAAATATAAATAGGGTGAGATGGATAACTCAACTAATTTGAATAAAAAGTTAAGGGTCATGTTAACTTGTGCCCTAAGTGCACATGATAAGCTACCTAAAAATAGAAATGTAGCATTTAATGATACAAAAAATTTAATGCTTACATAAATGAATGGTATACATGTTTTAATAAATGTTTTCTATATTTATCTTCTTATCATGTGCCTTAAGGGTACAAGTTAACATTCTCCAAAAGTTAAAGGAGTAAAGAGTCCACAGTTTCAGTTCATGTGAGATGAAAAAATTAACATTAACAACTATTTCATTTTTGGCCGTTTTAAAAAAATATATATATAATTATTAACACCAAATCATGTTCATTGATTTTATTTCATCTAATGAATGAGATGAAACTCATAATTTATAAAATAGATCATGTGAGAAGATTTATTTTACATTAAAGAGAAAAGTTGAGTTAAGTAGCATACACATGAGAAGATCGATAAATTCAATGTTTTAAAATTTTGAATAAAAATGCGATGTTTAACTTTATTTATGTGATTACTCAATATATTGATTCAACCATCCTTATGCCCCAACAATATATAATTCTAAATTATTGCATATAGCCGGAATTGTTAATTAGAGAAACATTACTACTCTCTCGGTTTTTTTATTAGTCTTTTATCGTTAGATTTAACGTTCTTTTATATTTATTTTTTTGTATTTTAAGAATACAATTTGTCAATTATACTCTTGGTCATTTACTCTTATTTTTTTCAATAAAACCAATTAATGTTATATATTAAGAAAACTAAATCATTTTATTTTTTTTGGGTACATAACATATTAATTTTTTTTGTACATAATATATTAAATTTATTAAAAAAAAAGTGTGTGCAAAAAAATAAAAATTTATTAGTAGATTAAAACAAGAATATAATAGAAAAATATGATGCAAAAATACATTTCTTTAATTTGATATCATTGTTCTAAAAAAAACTAATAAAAAAGAACTGAGAGCATATAGTTAATAGTTAAATTAAAGCCTCACATACTAATCAAATTGTTCTAAAAGAGTTGTACTAAATACTAATAGTTAAATTCATTAACACAGATATTCTAAATGGAACATATATTACTTTACCCTGAAAACCGTCCTTTTCTATTTTTATAGTAAACATTTGTCCTGTAGTTAAAGGACCACAAAACAGTAACAGAAAAAGGAATAGGAAGAAGAACCAAAAGTGAACAGTTTCGCTTTTGTTTGTTTTCTGTTGTTGTGGGGAACTTAAGAACAAGTATTGAGTTATTAGTTCTGTAGCACACGCCACTTCTGATCGAAAGCATGTTTGGTATCCAACATATAACAGTGTTTGTCATTAATATGACACTAATATACTCGTCTGTTCCAAAATATAAGTCGTTTTGACCATATTATACAAATTAAAAAATGTAATTATTATTGTAGAGAAAAAGAAATTATGAGTAAGTTTACAAAATTGTCCTTCATTAATTGTATAGAAAAGATAAATGAAAGAATTAAAAGAAGAGAAAGAAATAAAAAGTTAAGGGTATTGGAAAAATAGCATTTAATGTTTCATTGGAATTGTAAAACGACTTATTTTAGAACTAATTTTTTCTCCAAAGCGACTTATACTTTGGAACGGAGAGAGTATAACATATGTAATTATATTTAATTATTTATTTTTTAAAATTATTATCAATATCAACATGCATTTTTTAAGTTTATATAAATGTTTCATAGATTAATTTTTTTTAGACAAAAAAAAAAAAAAAAACCAAAGTTAAGAAGTAGAGAAATCCCAATTAAGTTGGCACTCCTCCACTAACCTAACCAATAACTTAACTCCATCTTATTAAAAATAAAAATGAAAAGAACTACACAAACTTGGGGACTAGAGCAAAACCTAAGTGGGAGCTAAGAGGTGACAACTGTCTCATTAAAAATCTTACCCGTAAAACCTTAAGGAAAAAATCAGGTGAAGAAAAAAAGAATGCAGTGCTCCACAATCAAAAACAATATAAAGACAAACAGACAATGGACGGGACTAAACCAAAACTCCATTAAAAAATACAATATCTAAAATTAGGTAAACCATTTTTATTCTAGTTAAGAAATCCTTAGCAAACAAAAGAGAATCCATCCAAGTAGAGAGGAACCATGATTAGCAAAAGAGTCGGCCACTTGATTATTAGTAAAAAGTGGAGAAAAAAAAAATTAAAGAAAAAAATGTAAGGAAGGAGTGTACTAATAAAAGGGTCACACCATTGCTCGAGAAAATTTTGAAGTGTTGCTTTCAATAGTGGAAAAAGACAGTGAAACAGAGGAAACAAAAAGTTTACACCCCCCCTTACACCACCCACACAAACACTTGAATTTTCATATACATGTTCTGAAAAAAAATCTGAAATTTTTTTCTTCTGACTGATTCTCTCTTATTATTACCACGTATGCATGCAAGGGTCATTCAATTTGTTTGATTACTTCCAAAAGTAGGAGAATCTCAATCTCACTGACCTTATCATATAGTACAATATTATTATTATTATATATGTTTCTCAAAGTTCTGAGATAAATAGTATATATGAGCAGTGTTGTGTATGTGTTATATCAAAGGTTTTATTTCATCTACTCAAAAATAGTTATATGGAATCTAAGATGAATAGTTTTGTTGATGATGAGAAGTACAAAGAAGATGTTCAAGATTTGGAATTAGAACAAGAAGATGGTGGTGGCCATGAACATGATCATCAAGAGGAAAATAGTGAAATTCTTAAGACAAGAATCTCTAACCATCCTCTCTATGAACTTCTTGTTGAAGCTCACTTGGATTGTTTGAAGGTCTCTCTCTCTCTCTCTCTCTAAAATTTATTGATTTTATTTTATTCAACTCTCTGCCTCTACTTTAATGATTAAAAACAAATTAAGTGTTGTTTAAATTAATTAAATACTTTATTTCAAAAAATAATTAATTAATATACTAGATGTTCAATATGAATGTGATATAGATATATCATATATAGAGTACTATTGTTTTCTCTTAAGAATTTTTTTTTTACATTCACAGTAATGTTAACTTGTTGAATATTAAATAATGATTAAAAAAAAACTAAAATATTATCCTTTTAGATTAAATGAGTGCACATTCATAAGTCTTAATATATATATATATATATATATATATATATATACACACAAATTTGGTCATTAATCTTTTTTAGTTGTATATATAAGTTGTGATTTTTTTAGGGTTTATAATAGGTGTGTAATCATAAGAACTTATGGGTCCAATTTGTTCGAAGAACAATTCAAAGTTAAAAATGAAGATTTACTCCTTAAACTCAACCTCTTTAATTTTATTAATTAACCTATGTATATAGTTGATAACCAAGAGCTTGTTCATAATTAATCCAAGCATAAACAAGATATATAAACTTTTAACTCGTCAAACAAACTCTTAAGCGACAAAATTAATTTTTTAGTGCACAATGTATATAAACATAACATATCATCATGATTCATCATTAGACAAGAGCTAATTTATTTATCATTTACTATTACTTTTCTTAAAAGTCTTATATTCATTCAATAAATTTATGGATATGAAACTTTTAAGATACATTGTACATATGATCAATTGCAAGATCTTTATTGTTAGAAAGCAATACTAGTTTGAGGTAAAATTAAAATGATACAATAAATGCAAATAAATAAACACACAATATTTGATAGCGAAAATTCAACAAATTTTACCTATGTCTCTGATTGCCAAAGTAGCCAAATACATTTTTAATATCGAAGCTTAGCTATTATAAGTATAATTTGTGTTTAAATACTCGTTCCGTTCGAGCAACTTGGCTGATTATATAAGCATATTATGAGTCTTAATTAACCAACATTTTTTACCATTTAGGTGAGTGACATTTCTAACATGGAGATAGAGAAAAAAGATACTAAGAAGAAAGCAACGAAGAAAAAAAACTTGGATATGTTAAGCCAATCTGAGCTTGATCTCTTCATGGTAATAATTTTAAATTCTCTCTCTCTCTCTCTCTTTGTTTTTTTAACACAAACACCAATGAATGAATATTATTTTTAGAGTATATGTCTTTGTGATGGATTGGATGTGTCAAGTACTGAAAAGTCAGTGAAATAGAACATGAAAGATGACACAATATAGGAAATTAAATTTCTTTTATTCTTTGATTGATGGATACTTCATGGTTTGGTTAAAGCATGTGTGTGTGTGCATTCTCTCCTATTCCTATTCCTAATATTGAAACTGTGAAAATTAGCATAGTTTTTTGTTCCAATTCCATATGATTGTGACATTTTTCCTATCTGTCTCTGTGTTTGTGCATGCTATGCTATGCTATAGTCTCCAGATATCATGTCTTTTCTCACATTTCTTTAGGCCGCAAAGGTATGCAGAGGAATGAGGATAATTCATTACTTAGCATATAGGAGTACTTATCAAAGCATATAGTAAGCATATGTTGTTATCCGACGAGGTAAATTGATTTTGGTAGAATTAATTTTGTAAAATTGATTTGAAGTTAAAGTGGTTTATGTTAGAATGTATTTATATAAACGTGAGTTGAATAAAAAAATTTAGTATAAAAATTAATTTTATAATCAGAAGCTACGATTTTTAACTTTAAGTAAAATCAACTATGAAGACAAAATTAATTCTATTTTTAAAGAATCAAACAAGTTAGAATCAATTCTACGCATTTAAAATCAACTTATAACTTTTTTAAGAATTATTACTAGCTTAGTAAGTGTCTTAAAAATACTTACAAATGTTTTTAAGGTGTCTGGGTTTGAATCTGTCAAAAAAGTTATAAAATGATCACGTACCACTTGAATTAACAAAGTTTTCTAGAATCAAAATATGGCATAGACAATGATTTTTAACCCATTAGACTGTTTGATTTTATTTGAATTTTTTTAGTAAGTTTTTCTATTTTTTCTATGATTAATATCATTATTTGCTGTTAAAAAAGTGGCATATTTTCCTTTTTTTTTTCTCACCAGTTTTTAGTTGGGATCTATTATTTTTGACAAAAGTTGGGATCAAGTTAGTTTTTTCTTTTAATGTCTAATATTCTAAGAGGATATATGTAAAGGTTGATTGATTAAAAAAAATATGTAAAGGTTGATATATAGCAATATATCAAATAGTATATCTAATGTTGGTCTTAATTATAAATTATTTAATGAGTACACTATTTGTTTTTTAAGAAGAAGTGTTTTTATTCCTTCAGACGTATTGTTGTTTTTTAGAAGGAAAAAACATTTTAGTAAGTAAATTTAGGGAGAAGAATTGTAAAAATAGATTTCCATTCTTGTTTATATTAATTACCACCTATAATTTCCACAAAAGAATGAGATTAAATGATCTTATCCTTTAAGAATTTATCATGTATTAATTCTTACTTTTTTGTGTAAAAAATTCTTATTAAATAGCAATACTAAAAAGAATGTACACTTTTTTAAACAAGTAGTAATACTCTGTCACTATGTTATATAGAACTTTAAGACCATCTCCAATGGTGTAGTATCTATTAGGTACTCATGGTACTTATTAGGTACTACCATTGGAGTACCACTCATTTGAGTACCTATTAGGTACTACTTCTAAAATAAGAACCCTCTCTCTCCTCCTGGACCCACATTATTTTTCATTAAAATATTATTTTCATTCAAATCTCTATAAAATTAATGTCAATCATATATAGATGTTGTGCTCTATTTACCTTTAGAGAAAATATCATATAAATCAATGTGCTCTCTTTGAAGGATTATACTCATTCTATCAAAATTATCATTTAATTTAGATTTCACAATGGATCCAAACCAAAATGATGTAATGTTATTGTAAAATTATCATTTAATTTATATTTCTACTCATTCTATCAAAATTATCATTTAATTTATATTTCACAATGTTTTTAAAATTATGTAATGTTATTTTAAATTATTTTTTAATTATGTCATTATTAAAATTTGGCAATATTATTTTAAATTAAATTTCGTATTTTAATTATTTTTTCGAATTACAAAAAAAATAGTACATACTAATTTTATAATTTTATCATTCAATCAATTTATATTATAAAATAGATAATTAAATAATAAATTATTTTAATGATGTAGAGTTATTGATGGGACTCATTTTAAAACTTTTTAAGAAGTGCTCCATTGGAGGGGTTGAGCAGTGAGTACCTATTAGGTACTATTATTAAAAAATAATGAATTAATGATGTGTCAATGTGGGATCCATTTAAGTACTCAAAAGTGGAGTTCTCCATTGTGGATGTTCTAAATAGACAACTAATATCACTTTAATTTGCTCAATTTTGGAGAGTCGTTTGACCCACCTTTTGGAAAGAATTGAGTTCCATATATAATCTTCTAGTTTATAAAACAGAATACGTGTGTGTGTGTATATAAATATATATTTAATGGTCACTAGAAAAATCTTAAATACCGATGAACAAATTCTGTCTTTAAAATGTAAATATTCCGTCATTAAGCAAGCTAAAGACGGATTTGATCCCATTGGTAATTTCCTCGTCTCTAAACTATTAGAGACGGACAAAATTTATCTTTAAAATGAAAATATCTGTCTCTAAAATAAAAATATATGTCTCTAACTGTTTTTTCTGTCTCTAATTTCATCTCTATTAGAGAAGAAATATATTTTGTCTCTAAATTCCGTCGGTATTTTAACTTTTTCTAGTAGTGGGTCTAAATTGTCAGGAAAATATTTTTGTCCATTCAAAGTTATTTTCTTTTTTCTTTTTAGTACAAAATTCAAAGTTATTTTCTAATAAAACATATTTATTAGAGTTTAAATGTGAACCATCTGATTTTTATCTAACGACTGTGATTGACTTTTTAATGCATGATTCTTATGACTAGTATAATTATATCAACCAACCATGTAGTAATAATAGATTAATATAACACTTCAACTCTAACTATATATGATAATAGAGTAGTTTTTCATTCTATGCTTGTAAAGAGAATTGATCATCACTGATTTTAAAGAATTTAATTGATACCTTAAATGTCATACAAGTAATAATTTGTGATTATTTGACGGTGTAAAATGTTTTAATTATATATATGTAGAAAGCATATTGTTTGGCACTGAATAAGCTAAAAGAAGCAATGGAGGAACCACAACAGACTTCCATGGAATTCATAAACAACATGCATTCACAACTTAGGGAGCTATCTCAAGCAACTACACCTCCAACTACTGAAACATCAGCTACTACATCTTCAAGTGAATGCACATTCAGAACAAACCCAACAATTTAATTAGAGATTGACATGATTTCTGTGTGGTAGTAATGCATGTAATATCTCAAGCTAGGTTTAATTAATTAAGGTTTCAATTATTGTTAAAATTGTATTGCCCTGTTTGAAATTTTATTTATGTGAAATTAATGGCAAAGTAATTTATGTGTTGCTATAAAGTAATCTACAATGTTTCCCCTATTTTAAATATCGACTTGCAAGTTGCAGTTGTTATGTAAATAATAATATTTTATATCTATGCTTTTTTATTTTCTTGTTACATTTTCCAAAAAAGAGTATATATTATATATATAGATTTTGGAGAAAAAAAATTAAATGAACAAAAATAATATCTAAAATAAATTTATAAAATGTCACAAATTTTCACCTTACAAATTAACCGAAACTTATAAGGATGAATTCTGTTCCATATAAAAACAAAATATAAGGATGAATGAGTGAGAGAGGGAGGGAGGATTGGGTCAGCATGGTGGAGGGAGATTGTGAGGATCAGGGATGGAGTAGGAGGGCTTATGGACGGTTGGTTTGGGGAGTGTGTGGCGAGGAGGGTGGGAGATGGGACAAGTACTCTTTTTTGGTCTGATCCCTAGTTGGGAGAGGCCCCTTTGTGTGAGAGGTTTGGGCGCTTGTTTGAGTTGGCGGCAAGGATACGGTTGCAGATATGTGTTCTTTAGGGTGGGAGGCTGGTGGAGGGGCGTGGGTGTGGAGGAGACAGTTGAGGGCGTGGGAGGAGGAGATGTTGGAGGAGTAACACAATACAAGAGACTTCCAATGCTCAATCTCACAAGCAAGAGACTTCTAAAACAAAGTTACAAAGACAATGTTTGAACAACTGATAAACAATATCAGAGTTCTTAGAACAAAATAATACAACTTTAAAAACAAGACTTATCTTAGAATTCTTGAAAAGAAAACTAAGGTTCAACAACTGACTTAATCAGAAGTTGAAAACTGTTTGTCCTGTGTTCCTGTATGGAACTAGGGGGTATATATTTCAAAGTGTTTAATGTTGGTCCAAAGTGTGTGTTTTATTTCCTTTGGGTAATATTGCCTATCTTTTTTATGGTTAATGAACTCCTATTTATAGAGGAGGGGTGAAAGAGTGTTGGAGAGGTAACTGCCCCACTCTACGTATCAGAGGTAGTGGGTAGTTACCTCCTTCGTGTGATCATGGGGAGTTCCCGCGTTTTTCTTATTTACTAAGAGTGAAGATCGTGCGTTTGAGGGGTAGGATAGTGGGCTTGACTTATTATTTTGGTGGGCCGACCCAACTACTGAGGCGCTATGGATTTCTTAGGCGATGTCGCATAGGCGGCGTAGGCCATTTAAATGGGTTTCCTTTCTTATTTGGGCCTAGAAAATCCTAACCGGTACACAGCCCCCCAAGCATGAGGCCTATAAGGGCGAAATACTTAAGGTGATAGTTCAAGATAGCTTCATTCGCACAAATTTTCAGCCCCCCATGCATAAGTCTTTTAAAGGGTAACTATAACTCCATATATTGCGTAGAGTATGGTCGTTTGATATAGTAATCTTTGGCTCAAGTGAGTATGATCGTTTCAGTGACTCCTTTATTTGGGCGAGATAATTGTATTTTAAAAGTGGGGCCATTTCATTTTAATGGCTTTACGAATTCATCTTTCGCGGCGAGACACTTTCCATTTTATTGGCGAGACGTCATTTCAATATATCGTCGGATTAACCGAGTAACATCATTTCCATCGTAACAATGAGTCTTGGCGAGATGACCTTAATTTTAATATTAAGAGTTGGGGTCTTGGCGTCATTCGCTTTGCTTTTCATTGTCTTTTGCTTATTGGCTGTCGAATGTAGCATCACGCCTTTAACATGGCATTGCGTCGTATAAGTCAGACGTTGAGTCTTTAGCATTGTGCTCTTGGCATGATACCGAATAATGGTGTTGTAGCTTGATAGCGTAAAAACTCTTGGCGTTATAGCCGTATAAAGGTGTAATAACCTGATAGCGTCATAGCTCTTGGCGTTATAGCCGTATAAAGGTGTAATAACCTGATAGCGTCATAGCTCTTAGTGGTATTAGCCGTGTAAAATAGCTTTTATTTCACTACTTTGCGTCATTCGCCGTATAAAGTAGCTTTTATTTCGCTCTTGGCGTCATGCGCCGTATAGCTTTTATTTCACCACGTGGCGTTGTAGGCCTTAAACGTGGCTTTTATTTCGCTCTTGGCGTCATACGCCGTATAGCTTTTATTTCACTACGTGGCATTGTAAGCCTTAAACGTAGCTTTTATTTCACTCTTGGCGTCATGCGCCGTATAGCTTTTATTTCACTACGTGGCATTGTAAGCCTTAAACGTAGCTTTTATTTCACTCTTGGCGTCATGCGCCGTATAGCTTTTATTTCACCACGTGGCGTTGTAGGCCTTAAACGTAGCTTTTATTTCACTCTTGGCGTCATGCGCCGTATAGCTTTTATTTCACCACGTGGCGTTGTAGGCCTTAAACGTGGCTTTTATTTCGCTTTTGGCGTCATACGCCGTATAGCTTTTATTTCACTACGTGGCATTGTAAGCCTTAAACGTAGCTTTTATTTCGCTTTTGGCGTCATGCGCCGTATAGCTTTTATTTCACCACGTGGCATTGTAAGCCTTAAACGTAGCTTTTATTTCACTCTTGGCGTCATGCGCCGTATAGCTTTAATTTCACCACGTGGCGTTGTAGGCCTTAAACGTGGCTTTTATTTCGCTCTTGGCGTCATACGCCGTATAGCTTTTATTTCACCACGTGGCGTTGTAGGCCTTAAACGTGGCTTTTATTTCGCTCTTGGCGTCATACGCCGTATAGCTTTTATTTCACCACGTGGCATTGTAAGCCTTAAACGTAGCTTTTATTTCGCGCTTGGCGTCATACGCCGTATAGCTTTTATTTCACCACGTGGCGTTGTAGGCCTTAAACATGGCTTTTATTTCGCTCTTGGCGTCATACGCCGTATAGCTTTTATTTCACCACGTGGCGTTGTAGGCCTTAAACGTGGCTTTTATTTCGCTCTTGGCGTCATACGCCGTATAAATGAGGCATTGCGCCTATGTCGCTTTGTCATATCACATGCTCTTTGTCTTTGGCGTCGGATCTCAAGTGGCGCTTTATCAAATGGAGCTTTATCGCCTATGTCCTGGACACTTGTCATTCTTGTTTTTTGTGATCGCCTCTTGAAAGAGTGTTGTATTCCAAGTGTTTTGCACATGCAATGCAGACACAAATAATATTATGAGAAATGAAATTACTAAGAATTAAAATAGAACTATATCACTTGTATTAGATCAAAATTAAAAGTAAGCTTATTAAATATCTGATACAACAAATTATTTCTTCTGCTTGCTACCTTAAAAAAAAATTAGTTTTTTGATATGGCTCATGCTATATAGCTATGCAGTTGATTGGTTAAAATATACAAAAGTCGAACAGAATTAGTTTAAATGTAGAGCGGGCAATAGAATCCAGAGAATTAAATATACTAAAGCCCAAGTTTTAGTCCTGTGGCCGTATTAGTTGATTGTACCAATAATATACTAATGACCGATTGCTTTTTCTTTTTGTATGTGAAATCGTAGATCAATTCCTCTTACATGTTGGGGCTTTGCTTTTCAATAGTGGCACATCGCCACAGTGGTGTACTGATACTCCACAACGCAACACTTCAGCGGTGAAGCTCTTTATTTAAAGGATTATTCTTATCTGCAACAAGAATAAAGAGACACAAAAGCAAAGCAAATGGAACTGATGGATTTTATGGAAGAGTAATTGACATAGCTGCCAATCCATACCATGAAAACACATGTAACAGGTTGTTGGTCAAATAAATAGGAATCAAAATTAAAGTGTCTGATGTAGGTGTCCTTCGTTGGACAAACAAATAGAAACTCCCTTTCTCAGTGGATGGAAGTGTAATGTAGCGGTTCTAAAGATGAAACAGGAATACTTTAATTTATGTAATATCAGACCTTGTCAAATGAGAGCCTAACTACCATAGAAATTCTTTTTTTGTTAGTGAACATGTTATTAGCATCTCTACACTGGAGACTTGTACACTAAGTTTACTCAGCCGATTGTTCATAAATTGGCTTAAAATAGAAGAAGAAACTATAGGATTTTAACATGACAACAATCATGTCAAACCACCAATTTTAAGTAATATAAATCAATGACATATTGATCCAGTCAAATATACTTTTTTAATGAAACAACATGTCATCACTGATGCAATGCAACTACAGTGGCTGTTATATATTGAAAGAAACAGATAGAAATGATAAATTTCAACAAGGAGATTTGGGATGGTATCACCTGGGTTATGCTATTGAATACAGTCAACGACTCTTCAAGGGTAGTATTACCAGGAGAACATCGATAGTGGATACCGACGACTTAAGTTAAGTCGTCGGTATCCACTATCATTCCTCTTCTCTTCCAGCGTTCCATCGTCACGCCAGTATCATGACTGCCGAAGTTGTTCAAGATCCGAGAATGTTTTCGTTTCTGTGCTCTTGGTTCCCCCAAAATAATTACATGATTTTGACGGCAAAGACATCCAGGTTTGAAACAATGGTAAGTGAAGTTGCAACTCGAACGATTGACAACGAGATGACGGTAGCTCGGCGAGATGGCGAATTTAGGTTCACAATATTATTTAAGCAAAATCAAGCATGAATGAACCATAACAGAAATAATAGATGAATGAATCAAATTCATGAAATGAAGTAGTCATAATAACATATTAACTTGTTTCTAAAAATGAAGTTAAGTACGTGGTGTAAATTGATCAAAACTCCTCCAATTTTTCAACTTTGAGAAGTATATCTAGTATAATATAGAGGTAGGAAATATAACCAACTTGTCTATTGGAATCCAAGTTACCACGTTTGTGACATTAACAGTGATCATCATCATGTTTGACAAGGCAAAAATTAGTAGTCCAACACAAACTTGGAACATGCGATTATTGAAACCGACTTAGAAATTATCGAAGCAAGCACGTACGAAACCAGATAAAAATAGTGACCATGGTTTGGTAAATCTGTATGATTACCTCCCTAATCAAAGAGGAGAAAAATCGCATCGTTGTTTTCAAATGTGTGGCCGGGAAATCATCTTTACCGCGGCCCCACGGTGGGCGCCAAAATGTTCCTGTATGGAACTAGGGGGTATATATTTCAAAGTGTTTAATGTTGGTCCAAAGTGTGTGTTTTATTTCCTTTGGGTAATATTGCCTATCTTTTTTATGGTTAATGAACTCCTATTTATAGAGGAGGGGTGAAAGAGTGTTGGAGAGGTAACTGCCCCACTCTACGTATCAGAGGTAGTGGGTAGTTACCTCCTTCGTGTGATCATGGGGAGTTCCCGCGTTTTTCTTATTTACTAAGAGTGAAGATCGTGCGTTTGAGGGGTAGGATAGTGGGCTTGACTTATTATTTTGGTGGGCCGACCCAACTACTGAGGCGCTATGGATTTCTTAGGCGATGTCGCCTAGGCGGCGTAGGCCATTTAAATGGGTTTCCTTTCTTATTTGGGCCTAGAAAATCCTGACCGGTACATCCTGAATTTTGATATAAGCTCAAGTTGTATCTAAGCTAAAAATTGCTCTTAGAAATTCAGCAGTATAACAGCGCTTTGGTTCTTGGTAGATGTGTTGTATTTGTCTTCAAATTCTTCCTCCTTTTATAGATGATGTTGGAGCGTCTTGAATTTGAGCGGACAAAGATGAAAACAGCTACGTAGTACTGTACTATTATTTTCATTTGAAATGTGCTTATTCAAATCAAGTAAAGATTAAAATCTGAACCTTGATTTCGAATATTCGCCCATATCAGGAAAATAAAGATTGTACAATAGTACAAACGTCATTATCACGAGGATAACGGTCTTGTAAGATATTTCTTCTGCCTCTCCTGAATTTTCCATATGGATGATAGTCGTTATAGAGAATAGAATGTTCTTCTGGCAAATTCTGCTGTTTCATCATCATCAGAATCTTGAGATTAAACTCTGCTTCTGATGAGTTCAACTTCTGGTTGACTTTGGCTTGGCAACTTCTGGTGACCACAACTTCTGGTGTCATTCTTCAGAACTTGCTTTTCCCAACTTCTGGGAGCGCATCTTAGCATAGCAACTAGAACTTCAATTTCTAGTGTATATAAAATTTTAACTTATATGCCTGCACACTAGAGTAAATTATCAGTACTCCCTATTGTATATTAATACTATTGTTATCATCAAGACTACTTGGGTTATATTAGAACCAACTTTGTTCCAACAGAGACCGGATCCTGTTACAGGTTACTCTGTTCGTGCGGCTTATCATATTTTGACTTCTCAGGACGTAGTTAGTTTGGGGGCAGCTGAAGACCTAGTTTGGCACAAACAGGTTCCCTTGAAGGTGTCTATCTTAGCGTGGCGCCTCTTGCGTGATAGGTTGCCAACGAAGACAAACTTGGTTGCTCGAGGGATCACTTAGTTCAGTTCACTCATTCAGCTGGTGGTCTTCGTGCTCGGCGGTCTTTTCTACAACTTGTTTGGTTGGCTAGTGTATGGGTCATTTGGAATGAACGAAATCTTAGAGTTTTCAGAAGTTCAGAGAATTCCGTGTATCAGCTTCTAGACAAAGTCAAGTTGTTTTCTTATCGGTGGTTGAGGACGACAGATGTTACTTTAGTTTCTAACTATATTGTTGGTGGTCGAACCCATTGTTATGTTTGGGAATCGACTGATTATGGATTTTATTGTTGCTTCATTTGTACTCTCTTGTAAACTTTGGTAGTTGTCATCGACACACCTTGTGTTGAGAGATCTACCTGTTTTTGTGGTTGTATATACTCCCTCCGGTCTCTTATATAAGAAACAAAAAAAAAAATTAGAAAGTCTTAAATATAAGCAAAAGCTACCACAATCATTATATTTATTTTGAATATTCCAACTTTACCCTTAGTTTTATTTTTTCAATATTTTTCATACTACTACTAGCATATAATCATTACTACGGTTTCCAAGATTTAACTTTTTTTTAAGGGTAAAAATGTAAATGTCATATTTTTTCCATACTTTATCCACTTTTCTTAAAGGGTGTGCCTTTTTTTTTTGTTTCTTATAATTAAGACTAGAGGGAGTATATATATATTTCATTTTTGCTTGTTCAAAAAAAAATATAAAAGAAAACTAACTAAATGTAACATCCTACTCTTTCAATTACCCAATTAATTTTAATTAGAGCTTGGCTTAATAAATTAAGATTAATTAGTGGAGAGTAAAAGAGAATTAAATCTTGCGAAATTAAGAATATTTTGGGTAAAATTAGGAGTTCTACTTGACCCTAAATTACATATTAATACCTTAGCACTACACTTATGATTTAATCCACAAAGAAAGTTCAATTTTTCCCTCCCTCACAAATCCTCTCTCACGTGCTCTCCCTCACTCAAACACTCCTATGACTTATTTTCCATTCAAGTTACATCTCCTTTCCTAGTATCACCTCATCTAATGACTCACCTAACCTACTAGGTGACTCACTCTAATGACTCACCTCCTTCTCCTCTCAAGTCAACACATCACCACTACATGCAATAACACCTCACTAATGCCTTAACCAACATTCAAGCATGCAAGTTAATTCATTTTTCTCATTACTAACTTCAGAAAAATCTGCAGCCAAACACTCTCCTCCCTTTTCTCTCCCACGCCACAACAACAAGCACAACAAGCCTAGAAGTTCATTTTCTCTCATCCCTCAAAATTGGCATTTCATTTTCAACTCTATATAACAATACCTACTGCAGAAGAACAAAGTAAAACACTCATCTATTTCATTGCTTCAAACACATCAAAAGAGCTACACAACTACAACATTAATTTCATCCTCATTTCCAATCCAAATACCTTGCATGCAAAACCAAGCTTTGAACAAACTCTACTGTTTCTTTCCCTCAGAAAAGCCTTCTATATAAATCATTAGCCAAAAGTCTACTGGCTTGTTCATGATTGTAAGGTAAACACCAAAGAACTCCTTTCCCCTTTTTCAATTGTTCTTAAACTCTTCCTTCCATAAGGCCTCATTCTCAATCCCTCACTGAAATTCCTTGTTGCATGTGCGTCTATTCCATTAAACACGAGTCTGGAGGTGGTTAGAAGGTACGGGGAACCTGGAGACGGGGTGAAATTGGATGAATTCGCAAAATCACGTTGTTGTTCTGACGCGCTCGCCATAGCGAGCTATGACTCGCCGTAGCGAGTTCCAGCAGACCTGCACTCTCTGCTCCTGTGTTCGCTCGCCCGGCGAGCAGTAGCGTAGCCCGGCGAGAATTGCGGGGATTAGCTGCATGCATTCCTTTCTGGTCGTGCTTGTTCCTAACCTTAGGTGAGTGACCCAATACTCCTCGTTATCATCACTTTGATCATTCCAAGTTCTTATTTGACCACTATCTAATGTGAGCTTCATTGTTTACCAAACTTGGCGTTGAACTCGAGTTATTGGACGAAAGGAACATCAACAGAGCTGGGAGTTGATGCCACACCTATTCCAATCGAAAGTTTCCTTTATCAGGTGGGTTCTTTAGGCTAGTTTAGTTAGAATTCCCCAAATATGAAATGTGCATGTTAACTTAGGGAATTAGGATTTAATTGTGTGAAGAGAATTAGCTCCCAAATTCTCTTCCATTCTGTTAAATATTACTTATATTACATATCTGCACTTCCTCAAAGTATGAATGTAGGTGAATCTTTGAAAATATTGAAAATTCGCAAAACAGAGGACTTTCTGACTTAACTCGCCATAGCGAGTTGCTAGCGAGCACTCATTGCGAGCTCAAGGTTCTGGGCTGAAGAACTTCGCTATGGCGAGCTCTAACTCGCCTAGCGAGTTGTTTAGGCCAGTACCTGTAAGTTCGCCATGGCGAGCTTACTAACTCGCCGTAGCGAGATAACCCAGAATTGCCTCCTTTTTCTATTTTTAAAATGGTTGTTCACTCGTTTTAATTCAATACCTGAGGAAGATAAATTGCAGTTACGTAATGTACCTAATGTTATACGGGACGTCAAACACAATTCTGAAAAGTAGGGATAACCTAGCAAGTTAGGATGCATGTTCCCCGGGCTATGGGATTATATTGGTAGTATGTTAATCAAATAGAATCAGTCGATCATGTGCAGTTTAGCATGCTGCTTATGGGCTTCCAATGGAATAACCCATTAGGAAAATGATTGTGAGATTAATGCCGTGGTCGAATCGGTCAGCGGATATGGCGGGCCTTCCAGACATTCTCACCTCGAAGTGTCTTAGCGGAATAAAATTAACAAGATACTTTTGTGTGTTACACTTTATTAATTATGTTCATGATATTACTGTGATAAATTATCAACTTATGGACTGATTAGGTGCCCCGGCTTAGTAGCCATTAGGAGCGTAGTAGGACCCACTGAGACTTAGTAGTCTCACCCCACTCCATTTTTTATTTTTTTTAGGTAAGACAGGTTATCTCGGAGCAGGGACCAGGATGGATCTGACGGTTGGAGGTGAGCTTGGATCGTCAGCTTAGAAGATTTTATTCTTCTTCCTTGTTTTTAGACTAGCTTGTTATTTGTTATCAACTCTTCCCGCTGTTGTATTGAACATTGTGATATTATGTTAATAATATTGCATTTTCAGTTATAATTCCTTTAATTTAATGTACTCAGATTCCAGTTATTAATGTTCCGACTAAATATTCTAGATAATTTAGTTGAGGCGTTACAATTGGTATCAGAGCAGGTCGATCTAGTATCGGACCTTGCCATGAGTCATTACAATCCCTTCTTTAGTAGAACGGACCCTTTGGAGTCTGGACTGTTTACGCTGAAACCATCCCGTGTTGAGTCTGATCAGCTCAGTATTGTGCATGGTAGGCAGGGTATTACGGTTGAGAACCGAAGTGGACCACGGTGGTTAAGTAAGAAGATCGAAGTGGAGATGCAATTCATAAGCAATCGTTGGCGAGAATTCTCTCTAACCGGATGTTAGAGTTGAAATAGTTAAGACTGAAGGAGTAAGTGGTGTAACGCCAACGAGTATACCAAGAGTTAAGATGGATTACATGGATTAAGACCAATATTAGTAGGAAATTTTGGAGAGTAAGAACAGTTTGATGGAAGTACTAATCTCTCGAAGCAGAACTGTTCATGTAAGATCGTAAGTGAATAGGGTATAGTAGTACCTACTGACACCGAGTGTCCGGCAAACGTTTCCGAATTTAAGAGTAACCATACCTTCTGGCGAAAATGTTTATAAGAAACACGTGAGCCAAGTAAGATTCGACCTTCAGTAGATTAGAATTCTTCCTAAATACTTAGCTTTATCTGTCAGACGCGAGTTTCGCCAGTGTTGTTAGATCTGTCAATGCCATGATTAGAGAAACCAAGTTGGAATATTCATCTGAGAACTTCCCAATAGATTACCCTGTAGGAAGCCAATGCTTAATGCCTCCCTAAGAATAATCTAGTATTTCAAACATCGTAATTCATATTTCTATCATATGATTAGGAGTCAGGATCCATTTAGCATAACAAATAGGATTTCCTTTTTATCGATACCAGCTTAGGTCAGTTAATTCAGCAAACCTTTAGGGATCAATCTTGATTAGCGCAATGATTGGGAATCATTTTACAACATCATTTAGGTACCTAAGTTAATTCGAGAGACACCAACCTTGAGTAGTAGAAACCATATTTGAACCGAGTTAGCTCCTCTAGGTAGCAACCAATATACCTTACCGCTAGAAGTTAACATTAACAGATAAATTAATTAGGAATTGCACCTTATAGACTTGTTTACCTATATAGACTTGTTAGGTATAGTTATTCAATTATCCTGAACTTGTAAATTAGTGCCATAAACTACCAAACCAAGTATATAGGAAAATAGTCGAATTAGTTCACTCTGATTCAACCCTTTCTTACCTTCCGGTCTGTCATATTACCACTTAGAGTATTACTATAGGTCTAGTAATATACTCTCAACCTAACACGTTACATTAGGAATCACAACAAATCTTTTGGAACATAACTCCACCCAGAATGACAAAAAGAAATATTCCTTGACCATACTTAGTTACCAGGTAGCCTGTCTAACATTATCATATATCTCTTACTTTAGCAGCCTAGTGTCGTGACTTAGGTAGATGCCTTGTGAAAGAAATTGAGTCGAACCATCCGTGTTATTAATTTCTTTAGACGCCAGCCTGCTATCTTGTCAGTTAGCACATTATCAATAGGAACTCGTTGCTATAAGCCACCAGTCTCTTGGAATCAACCTTAGTATCGTTACACTAGCATTCAAGCCTCAATAGGATTACTAACTCAAAGTTATCCTTGACACCTTCAACCATCTAGATCAATCGTAGAGTACCTATGATAGTTATTCCGTATCAAAAATAACTAAGTTGGATTTATTCTTTATCAGCCATTTGTCATTCTTGTTTATTCAAACCTTCGAGTTAGGAATCCATTAGAGTTAGCCAGATTTCCTTTAAGAGTGCCCTCAATATTTTGTTTGAGCCGAAACCAATAGAAGTCAAAATTTGAAATTCATGACCATTCTTTCGGACCTTCGTTAAGCTAAGTTCGTCGAACCAAATATTTTGGATTGGGTATCCATTAGACACGGAATCATGGAACGGGTTCATTCCCTAACTTGCTCGATTTTGTCTCGGACAGACGATTCCTTCTCGTGCCCTATCATCTGTTAGTTGTAGTTATCACTCGTAGTAGTTGAAAAGTAAAAATTTCCAAATTCTTCGACATCGGTTAGTTAAACTGACATTGCGAGACTTTAATTGCAAGCAATCCTGTTCAATCTTTTCGACCTTTCAGTTACGTTGTTAGTAACTAAAATTCGTGGAATCTAGTTTTCTAGAGAAGACATGTCTAAATTCAGTTCAAGCTCTCCCTCATCGTATCGATCTTTAATCATTATCATCAGTCAATCATCCGCCGAACTATTCTATTCGGTGTCAGTATCAGTTAATCACATAAGTCTTCGTGCACCGAACGACCCATCAGTAATTCAACTGTGTTGTTTAATCTTTCGGAGTCTTATCAGCTAAATTCCAGTTACGTAGAAATAGGAGCTAGTAGAAGTATTAATATTTAGATATCTCATCAAACTATTTTCTGAATTCAAGATTGAACCTTTCATTCTCGGCCGACTGCTTCAGTTTCTCGATACATTACCAACCATAGATTCAGATCATCACCAATCAAATTCCTCGTATAGAGTATAAGAGTTCCCTTATTGCAAAGCCAATGCTTACACTGACACATTGACTATGGTGAATGAAGGATTTAAAGCCATTGTCTATGTCGAGTGCGCAAATCTTACGTACCCAGTCAGCCGTCATTAAAATCCAATCACTTTAGCCAGATTCTTTCATTTTAACCTATCAGCAGAACTATCCAGCCAATCTAACCGTATCATTGAAGTAAGACTCGAACCTCAGTTCTTGCTATGTCAAATGTATTACTCGACCACAGTGTTGTGCTAGGATTGATTGGAATGGTAGGTGGAAAATTCTGCAGTACTATGGAATCGGTTGCAGATGAGTCTGACTCATTGGCGAAAGGATCTATAGTGCTTAAGCATTCTCCGCTCGTTTTATATTTTGATTAATCCTAGAAGTCTTTACACAACACTAAGGGACAGTGGTACGTGCGACGTGTCGCGAGCTGCAGCGTTCGGAATTGGGAAACCCTGAAGAGAAATTTCGGATTGTTAACGCCAACCCTTAAACTCATCCCATTCAGCCATTCATATAGCAACAACCAGGCCAGATACCGACCTGTAGAAGTGTAGTGCGAGATAATAATAAGTACGGTATATTCATGCATCGTGAACATGTTGGACGTAGTAATGACGGAAGTATTTTGAGATAGAAGGGTCGGTGCGTCAATGTACTAAATAAATTTGGAGTGAGGACTTGATGACGCAGTTGAAAAGAGGATGACTATGAGTAGTCGGATCAGAGTGCGCAGCACGAGATCAGGCGAAAGTATGGTTAGACGACCAATTCAGACGAATAACCCGTTGAGAGAGGAAAGTTTTATTCCAAGGGATAAAGGTAAACAAGGGTTCTTGTGAGTAACACCCAAGTTGGAAGTACGAGGTGTTTTCAAAGGAAGAAATTATATCCGAAGTGTATAAAGACCTTATCAGATCCTTCAACGCGTCGGTTCAGTAACCTATCAGTTAATTCTATTTTCATTCAGGTCAGGGTTACATGACGTGTCCTAAGTGTCGCAACTTCGGAAATCCATTCCCGATCTTATCGTCTTCTATGGACTAATCTCCAGTCAGCCTCAACTTATCAGCCAAATCCAGTTTATATATATAGATGATTGTGAAGTTAAGATCCTTCGGAACAAGAAAATTCCAATAATCAAAGTCGGATGAGCTCAATCTCATAACGACTAACTCATTCTGGGACGGAAACCTGTCATGAGAAAAGTTATTCCTATCTTCCTAAACGTGAATTTCTGAATTTCGAGGACGAAATTTCTTTGAGGGGGGTAGATTGTAACATCCTACTCTTTCAATTACCTAATTAATTTTAATTAGAGCTTGGCTTAATAAATTAAGATTAATTAGTGGAGAGTAAAAGAGAATTAAATCTTGCGAAATTAAGAATATTTTGGGTAAAATTAGGAGTTCTACTTGACCCTAAATTACATATTAATACCTTAGCACTACACTTATGATTTAATCCACAAAGAAAGTTCAATTTTTCCCTCCCTCACAAATCCTCTCTCACGTGCTCTCCCTCACTCAAACACTCCTATGACTTATTTTCCATTCAAGTTACATCTCCTTTCCTAGTATCACCTCATCTAATGACTCACCTAACCTACTAGGTGACTCACTCTAATGACTCACCTCCTTCTCCTCTCAAGTCAACACATCACCACTACATGCAATAACACCTCACTAATGCCTTAACCAACATTCAAGCATGCAAGTTAATTCATTTTTCTCATTACTAACTTCAGAAAAATCTGCAGCCAAACACTCTCCTCCCTTTTCTCTCCCACGCCACAACAACAAGCACAACAAGCCTAGAAGTTCATTTTCTCTCATCCCTCAAAATTGGCATTTCATTTTCAACTCTATATAACAATACCTACTGCAGAAGAACAAAGTAAAACACTCATCTATTTCATTGCTTCAAACACATCAAAAGAGCTACACAACTACAACATTAATTTCATCCTCATTTCCAATCCAAAGACCTTGCATGCAAAACCAAGCTTTGAACAAACTCTACTGTTTCTTTCCTTCAGAAAAGCCTTCTATATAAATCATTAGCCAAAAGTCTACTGGCTTGTTCATGATTGTAAGGTAAACACCAAAGAACTCCTTTCCCCTTTTTCAATTGTTCTTAAACTCTTCCTTCCATAAGGCCTCATTCTCAATCCCTCACTGAAATTCCTTGTTGCATGTGCGTCTATTCCATTAAACACGAGTCTGGAGGTGGTTAGAAGGTACGGGGAACCTGGAGACGGGGTGAAATTGGATGAATTCGCAAAATCACGTTGTTGTTCTGACGCGCTTGCCATAGCGAGCTATGACTCGCCGTAGCGAGTTCCAGCAGACCTGCACTTTCTGCTCCTGTGTTCGCTCGCCCGGCGAGCAGTAGCGTAGCCCGGCGAGAATTGCGGGGATTAGCTGCATGCATTCCTTTCTGGTCGTGCTTGTTCCTAACCTTAGGTGAGTGACCCAATACTCCTCGTTATCATCACTTTGATCATTCCAAGTTCTTATTTGACCACTATCTAATGTGAGCTTCATTGTTTACCAAACTTGGCGTTGAACTCGAGTTATTGGACGAAAGGAACATCAACAGAGCTGGGAGTTGATGCCACACCTATTCCAATCGAAAGTTTCCTTTATCAGGTGGGTTCTTTAGGCTAGTTTAGTTAGAATTCCCCAAA
Organism: Trifolium fragiferum; assembly: GCA_954870985.1. NCBI lineage: Eukaryota > Viridiplantae > Streptophyta > Magnoliopsida > Fabales > Fabaceae > Trifolium > Trifolium fragiferum. Next base: position 50,922,392 of record OX940789.1, read on the forward strand.
TATGAAATGTGCATGTTAACTTAGGGAATTAGGATTTAATTGTGTGAAGAGAATTAGCTCCCAAATTCTCTTCCATTCTGTTAAATATTACTTATATTACATATCTGCACTTCCTCAAAGTATGAATGTAGGTGAATCTTTGAAAATATTGAAAATTCGCAAAACAGAGGACTTTCTGACTTAACTCGCCATAGCGAGTTGCTAGCGAGCACTCATTGCGAGCTCAAGGTTCTGGGCTGAAGAACTTCGCTATGGCGAGCTCTAACTCGCCTAGCGAGTTGTTTAGGCCAGTACCTGTAAGTTCGCCATGGCGAGCTTACTAACTCGCCGTAGCGAGATAACCCAGAATTGCCTCCTTTTTCTATTTTTAAAATGGTTGTTCACTCGTTTTAATTCAATACCTGAGGAAGATAAATTGCAGTTACGTAATGTACCTAATGTTATACGGGACGTCAAACACAATTCTGAAAAGTAGGGATAACCTAGCAAGTTAGGATGCATGTTCCCCGGGCTATGGGATTATATTGGTAGTATGTTAATCAAATAGAATCAGTCGATCATGTGCAGTTTAGCATGCTGCTTATGGGCTTCCAATGGAATAACCCATTAGGAAAATGATTGTGAGATTAATGCCGTGGTCGAATCGGTCAGCGGATATGGCGGGCCTTCCAGACATTCTCACCTCGAAGTGTCTTAGCGGAATAAAATTAACAAGATACTTTTGTGTGTTACACTTTATTAATTATGTTCATGATATTACTGTGATAAATTATCAACTTATGGACTGATTAGGTGCCCCGGCTTAGTAGCCATTAGGAGGGTAGTAGGACCCACTGAGACTTAGTAGTCTCACCCCACTCCATTTTATTTTTTTTTAGGTAAGACAGGTTATCTCGGAGCAGGGACCAGGATGGATCTGACGGTTGGAGGTGAGCTTGGATCGTCAGCTTAGAAGATTTTATTCTTCTTCCTTGTTTTTAGACTAGCTTGTTATTTGTTATCAACTCTTCCCGCTGTTGTATTGAACATTGTGATATTATGTTAATAATATTGCATTTTCAGTTATAATTCCTTTAATTTAATGTACTCAGATTCCAGTTATTAATGTTCCGACTAAATATTCTAGATAATTTAGTTGGGGCGTTACAATTGGTATCAGAGCAGGTCGATCTAGTATCGGACCTTGCCATGAGTCATTACAATCCCTTCTTTAGTAGAACGGACCCTTTGGAGTCTGGACTGTTTACGCTGAAACCATCCTGTGTTGAGTCTGATCAGCTCAGTATTGTGCATGGTAGGCAGGGTATTACGGTTGAGAACCGAAGTGGACCACGGTGGTTAAGTAAGAAGATCGAAGTGGAGATGCAATTCATAAGCAATCGTTGGCGAGAATTCTCTCTAACCGGATGTTAGAGTTGAAATAGTTAAGACTGAAGGAGTAAGTGGTGTAACGCCAACGAGTATACCAAGAGTTAAGATGGATTACATGGATTAAGACCAATATTAGTAGGAAATTTTGGAGAGTAAGAACAGTTTGATGGAAGTACTAATCTCTCGAAGCAGAACTGTTCATGTAAGATCGTAAGCAGAACTGTTCATGTTATCAACTCTTCCCGCTGTTGTATTGAACATTGTGATATTATGTTAATAATATTGCATTTTCAGTTATAATTCCTTTAATTTAATGTACTCAGATTCCAGTTATTAATGTTCCGACTAAATATTCTAGATAATTTAGTTGGGGCGTTACACTAAAAGTTTTATAACAAATTATAATAAAGTTGTTTACAATATACTACCTTTGTTACTTTGTTCTATGACCAAAATAATGTGTATATACATTTGAAAAGTTTTTAAATATGCACGTTCTTATGTTCTATGACATATGTTAATAAAACTCATTTTATTTTATAGATCATATTAACTAGTATATCAAAACACTAGTTTAAAAAAATAAAATTTTACGTTAAAAAAAAAAAAATTTATTATAGTAAAAAAAAATAACACTGTAACATTTATTTTCACATTATTTTAACATGGCACTAACGGAATTGCTGCAGTAGCTAGCTTTTCACATTATTTTCATACAATTTTAAATTTTAATTATTGATTATATATATCAGACGATCTAGATCAATGCAATTATAAAATTATTTACAACAATTTTGATTATATATATTACTTATTGGATAGATGTGATGTAATTCCAAGTAGGAAAAAAAGTTAAGAAAATTTGTTTCCACACTAGCAGGGTTACATATTGGTCAAGTCAGAATTACAGGGAACGGGATGCTTTGGTGTAGTTTGGGGCATATGCATATGTAAATGGGATAATGCATGTCAACCAACGTAATTGGAATTCGATTACCCGTTAGTATAGAATTTCATGACTAAATCACGAACTGCCTCTTGAAATTGCAAGGTCGGACATTTATATTGTTGAAATTTATGAATAAACTAAAAATATTCAATTTTTAATCTCGAATAATTAAGGTTTGTTTGGATTTAATTTATTTTTGACTTTATAGAAATAGTTTATGTAAATAAATAAATTTTATGTTATTCATCTGTTTTTACTGATAAAAATTATATATTTATTGTACTAAAATAAATTTATATATTTATAAGTTGTTTTCTTATAGTTATCTTGACAAACTTTTAACAATACATAAAAACTTATTTAAGGCAATACATAAAAACTTGAGAGAATTCTTTCTCTCCTCCCTCCCCCGTCCAATTTTCGACTTCTCACATTTGTTCCTCTTCTCTCCCGGTACAAATTTGTTCCTCTCATCTCCTTCTTTGCATAGAAGTAAATTTTATGTTAGTTAAGTGTAATTTAGGTTTATGTTTTAAAAATAACCATGCAGTAAATATTGCAAAAAGTTGTAGGTAATGGAGATTTTAGAATGTATTTTTTTATTTTTTTAAGGCAAAATTTCGGAGAATATTTGTCAATATAAATGTGTGTTAGAGAGTGATTTATGTTTACGAACCTACAACCTACTAATGCAAATAACCATATCTCAAAGAGTATACAAAGCTTTTGCCAACCCTCTAATGTTGCTTATAGGGCGCCTTCTAGCATGCACAACCCTTGTAGGTCTCCCACCATGGAAAAGTAACGTGAATCGTCGGATGAATAATCTTATGATGCACCGCTTGTATCTTATCATTTCTTTTTTTCTTTCTCATTCCATCATCTCTGCATTTTTCACTATTCTCTTCATCTCTCTTCTCTCACCTATTTTTCCATCTTCCATTGATCTCACTCCCTGTTTCTTGTTGCAACAACATATGGAACTCTAATGGAAAAATTTATAAAATGGAAATAAATAATCTCATTTAAGTTTACTGGTTTTCCTTTCAACAATCTTCTGGCTAGCTCATTTTAATTTCTTTTTCATATAATTTCTACTTTTTCTTTTTGAAAAAAGAAACATATAATTATTTTACTTATTGAATATTGAAACCAACTTAGAAGTGAAGAAATAAACTACATGACGACAAAATTGTCATAGCACGAATTCAAGTTTTGGTGATGAACTCGATTAATCTAAACATACAGATTGGGTGACAAGTTCTTGAAAAGCTACCAAAATCAATTGGCAAAGTTTTAACAAGAAGATGCTTTTGTTGTATTAGATATTGGGTTTGATTTTTAAAATTTGAGGATTTGGATTTTAATTTAGTTGTTCAGCAAAATAAAACCACAATCTAATATAGAAAAAATAATTGGAGATTTGAAATTTCTAGATTTAGGTTTTTTGGTTTTTGATTGAGGGAAATGAAGCATGTAATAATGTAGATCTGTGTTTTGAAGTGGTAAATCCATCATAAGGAGGTTAGATTGGTTGTTGCTGGTGCTGATGCGGCGTCTGGTCATAGAAACATTGAGAAGAGAGAGAAATGATATGTATAAGGTGCTGAAGGTGCATAGTAACATCCTTAGAATTTTACAATCTAGCGGTCAATAATACTTACCCATGGTGGAAGACCTATGAAGCTTTCCCACCCTAGACTCAGCCTGCTTATAGTCCACCACTCCAAGGAAAAATGCAAGTTTCTTTGAGAGAGATTTTGATTGAGTAATGAAGAATATGAAGAAGTGTTACACATCCTGTCTCTATAAAGTAAAATTTCGGAAAAAAAATTCAAACATGAACGCAAGTACGTGGAATTGTGGAATTATTTTTTCAAAACTTGGCTTCGGGGGCCAAAAATAAATGGTTGAGGGGATAAAAGATACTTGGTGAGTGGGGGAGGGGGGAAGAGAAAAAGTCTTATTCTAAATCAAGATTCTTTTTAGATATTTACAAATTTTAAATGAATAAACATAGTCTAACTTCTACAATTCCAGCGTTAAATTGATAATTTACTCAAAATCTACTTAATTTTTTCATAGAAGACGAAATATATGAACTTTTAAGTAATCTAAATTGATTATTATGTAATAAATATATTTTTGTGAAATTATATTCATCAACATTTGAATTTTAAAAAATAATTATATGAAGAGTTGATAACATTTGACCCCTTTGTATTTTTCTGACTTGAACCTTATTGGACCTTAGTTTTGTCATTCAATAGATATCAAGAATTTTTCAACAATAAAAGAGCTTAATAATCTTAATAACGTGTATGAATTTTGAATTTCAAGAGACATCCTAAGAAAATTCCTTTTCAACAACCATATGATTTTTTGTGGCAAACTATGTGGTAGACAAGTAAAATAGTGTTGCATCATACGTGTTTAATTATTTTTCATCATTGAATCAATAAAATAAAATTCATCATTCTCACTTGTAGGCGAAACAAATCATATACAGTAGGGGAACTTTAAAATAGCTGACTTTCAGAGGTAGCACACAGAATGTATGGCGCCAAACTAACTGATGACCGCCATCGGTAACGTTTTTGAAAACTTGGCAAAAGAGTTGGGGTTGCTGGTAAAGAAAATTCACAAAAATGATTGACCTAAATATTGAGGATGATGGTAGCTTTTCAAGAATTTGTTATGGTTAAGAAAATAGAATTACTCTACTTCGAGGGTAGAAAAGCCTCCTAAGAAGAAGATAAGAAGAATAGACTAATTTCTCATTTTTCATAATGATTGAATAAGTCAATACAAGTTTATATAGGACTTTCCATAACAAAAATACTAACAAACTTATTCTAGAATATAGATGAGTCACCACTACATTTAATTTTGGGCTTGATACTAATTTGGGCCTCCTAAGAAGAAGATAAGAAGAATAGACTAATTTCTCATTTTTCATAATGATTGAATAAGTCAATACAAGTTTATATAGGACTTTCCATAACAAAAATACTAACAAATTTATTCTAGAATATAGATGAGTCACAACTACATTTAATTTTGGGCTTCATACTAATTTGGGCCTCTAGGATCATAACATTACCCACCCCTTCAAAATCAACCTTGTCCTCAAGGTTGTAAAAATTGCTCACAACACAAATTTTACCTAGATCCCATTGCTTGAACTTGAAGGACCAAATTGTTGCACACATCGCTAAATATCTACCAGGATCCCATTTTTTTCTTTTCCTCCACCTAACTAGTGCAATATAGGCATAAGATTCCATAGTAACATACATAAATACTTCCACTTTGCTTGTAAAGGAAACAATTTTGGCAGCTCCAGTGCCTGCTACTTTTCCCTCCAACACTCCACTAAACACTTTGTTAAACCTCATGTGTTTATGAATATCATTGTTATTATCATTGTTGAAGCAACACCATATCCTATTAATCCTCTTAGGCTTAGTCTTTTCCAACTTTTCAACTTCCACATCCTTGATGTCACCAATAATTTTCTCATTGTAAAGCATATTTGTCAGCAAACATTGTACCACTACCAACACAACATGGATTATATCATTACCAACCCCTCTAAAAATGATCTTGTCCTCAAGATAAATGAATATGAGAACTGGTTTTGATACACTGATATGGCCAAGAGAAGGAAGACCCATTCCACCTAATTCCTTTAAACTTTCTTGGGCAAGCATGGACCACATATATTCCTCAATCATACTCTGATGGTCTAGTGTTGGAAGAATGACACAAAGAGGGACATAAACCAGAGAAAGTCCTGAACCCAATAATTGATGTGCTAAAGAAAAGAGTACATGATAGGAAATCCCAACAACTATGGAAGGCCAAAAAATTATATCTTTAATCTTCATATTGTGAAAAACATTATCTCCAGTATTTACTGCAACCCTGGCAATTAAGGTATTTTTCACTAGGAAATTAGGTACCACGAGACCTATGGTGATATGCCTCCCAATGTATTTACTCTCATCCACTTCCTTCAATTTGGAGCATGCTGAATTTGTCAAAACTGAAGAGAAATTATTCATCTCAATCTCAATCAAAAGCCACTTCAATTCACATGCCTCACTAATAGCAAACTGCTTGTATACCATAGTCACAAAGCCAGACCATGAAAATACACATGTGAAAAGATTTTGAACAAACCAATAAGAACCAACATCATATATCAATACTGGGTTGAGTAATCCTTCTTTATACTTCAAATTCATATCCCTGGTGAACTTCAATAAAACTGAAAGTGTAATAAAAGTACTAGTGACTGCAATATTTGCGAGTTGTATGACCTGAACCGTTATATATTTTATGGAGGACCTTGACTTGACATTGTTGGGTTGGGTGCAGCCCAATTGTTTTAGGAACAAAACTTGTTGTAACCCATTGCATACGACCTCTATAACTTGCAGCCATGCTTCAATGAACACTACTGTCAACATTTGATCACGTAGAACCATAAATATATCGTCCTCTATGCGGTTGTAATGATCTGGTGGTTTAGCAGGTGGCCGAAAGTCCAACTTGAGTATAAGTGGTTCAAGCTATGGCGGCGGAACATGGAGGTTGTAAAACCATCGCAAAGAAACAAGATTCACAACGACCTCCTCTTTGAACCGAAGCGGTGATGTTGTCACAAGGTGAGTAAGAAAACAACACTGCCTTGCAAATTCTTCCCATGGTGAAGCCATTATACACCCTATTGAGAACAAACTACCCCCAAATGGCTTTGCCTGTGATATTGCAAATGATACTGTGTTTGCGGCAAGGGGAGAAAACTCGCAATGATGATCTTTGGTAGTGCTGTTGTGAGTTACATAATCACTATTAAAACAACAGAAATCCACCCTGTAATGGGGCATCATGTACAAACTTTTTGTCAAACAGTTGGCGGTTGTGATTCCACAAGTCACTAAAATCTCAACAACATTAGAGTCGTCTAACTTATCAGGAGGAACAAACCTAGAATCATGTTGAATTCCTGTGATGTCAACATCTAAGTTTGCATATACTGACATGGGAACCACCTTTCTCTCATTCAAAAATGGATTCAAACTCATCCTAAATGTAGAGTTCCTCATCCTAGCTTGACTCACAAAATCCAACGCAACTGGAATTATAAGTTTCAGAGACAAACCTTGATTTCTTGTTGTGTTGCTGTCCATGGCTTCTCCTATTGGTTCGCTGAATTGTTCAGTGAGAATTGTGTTTGTTGTTGTAATAGGGAGAGTCGTAATGTCGTCGATGTCTTCACTTGTCAATTTTCGACCTTCAAACCCATCATCCACTTGGTTTTCTTCTTCCATCTGAACATCATCAAGCGTTGAGTTGTTAAGATCGTTGCCTATTAATGTTGAATCTGCAATAGAAGAGGAATATTGATTGAAATCATCAATTCTTTCTTCCACCATTGTTGATTGTTCAACATCAATGACACCTTGTGTCAACTGTTGTGACTCAAACTCAATTTCTTCATCATCATCTGGTAAAGGTAAAATTACCCTCCACTCGGGCTTAAATTGCCAAAGAAATATTGCAGTGAATGCATCCCAATTCATCGATCGGTGGTGTGGATACCACCGGAGCCACCATGTGAGAGCTGGACCTCTCATGGCAAGTCCAGCCACCGTCATCTTCAATGTCTCTGGTGTAAGCCAATGCTTGAAGTATTTCTCGGTGCAAAGCACCCACCAATAGGCATCGGTTTCGCCGTCAAACATCGGAATTCTCATCTCTAATGGATTTGCAGGAGAGAGCTCATCCATGAAAGCACCAATGTTATGGTTAAGAAAATAGAATTACTCTACTTCGAGGGTAGAAAAGCCTCCTAAGAAGAAGAGAAGAAGAATAGACTAATTTCTCATTTTTCATAATGATTGAATAAGTCAATACAAGTTTATATAGGACTTTCCATAACAAAAATACTAACAAACTTATTATAGAATATAGATGAGTCACCACTACATTTAATTTTGGGCTTGATACTAATTTGGGCCTCTAGGATCATAACAGAATTTGTACATCGATTACTTATTGTTATTGATATAAAATAATTCACATGTTCTAAGTGTATGTTTGGATTTGAATTGACAATCAAATCAATGCTCACTGTGATTTTGGCAATAGCTACGCTGTAGCTTCAACAAAATCACGGTACCACCTTGATTCTATCAAACTGGCCGCTCATCTAAACATACACTTAGAAGGACAAATATATTAATTTATTATAATAATAATAATAATCAAAGATATCCTCTCACCACCTTATTTGCATCAACTATATTGTATAATCATACAACAAAAGTTGCTTACTTTGATTGCACATTTTATTTTAATTAGAAACCATGCTTTCACTTTCTTTCACAAAACCATCTCCTGTCCAGTCTTTGTCAGATTGCAAGCCTTTCTTTATGGCTTTTCTTTGCCTAATTGCTTCTTGCTGCCTTTTCACCAAGTCGGTGTGTGTAGTAAAATACTGAAGAGAGGCCCTGTGATTTTTATTCAAAAATTTTAATTTACAAATATATAAATAAATAAAGGAGAGAGAGAGAGAGAGAGAGAGAGAGAATCAACAAACTTTTTTATTGTTTGTAAGAGGAAATTGGAAATTATTATATAAGTTCAAAAAGAATACCCTCTGAAGTCTTCTATTGATGTGAAATTGTGCTTTTTCATGAAGTCTTTAAGCTCAAGAGAAAGCTTCTTCACAAGACCATAGCCATGCATCATAACACCTGTGCACACCTGCAATTGAAAAACGATCATCTACTATTTGGCATAGTTTGGATAAACAACTTGATAAAGCACTTCTAGCATAAGTGCTTATCACATTAATTGTTTTATGTACTACTTATTTCTAAAAAAAACAGTTGAAGTAGTTTTCATATAAGCTATCTGGGAGAGCATACGTAAATTAAATAAGCAGAAAACAATTCATGGATATGTCATTTGGGGGTGTCACCTACATGGTGGAAAGATATTTGTACAATTGGATCCGATTCGAGTTGGTTCTCTAGTGAGGTTAAGAAGAAATTGGGGAATGGATAACTCGTTTCTAGAAAGACAATTGGATTGGTCAGCAACTGCTTTGTTCTCGGTTTTCTCGATTATTTATCATCTCGGATCAAATGGATTATGTGGTTAGTGAGGTTGGTAGGAGTGACAGTAATCAGTGGATTGGTTGTTGTTGGCGTAGGAGGTTTATCTCTAGAGAAGAGGTCCTTTTCCAAGATCTATTGGCGAAAACCCGAGTTGACTAGGTTCGGGTGACACCCGATATCACAGGTGCGGGTATCCCAAACCCGCACCCGAAACCATACCCAGTTAGATGTTAAATTACCTAATTACCCCTATGTATATGTGAGCGTAAAATTAGGGTGGATGAGCATCAATTATTCTAGGTGTTGTACATGACTTTATTTATAATTTTACACTTTGTTGCAAAAAAAATTTTGAATGTTGGAATCTTGTCATGAAAAGGAAAAAGGTCAATGAAATCGGGCCGGGTTTGGGCAGGTAATTAACTTTGTGTGTTCTTGCTGCGGGTTCGGGTTTGGGTGGAAAACTTGAACCCAACGGGCGTGGGTTTTGTTTTACCACCCAAACAGCGTTTGGGTTCGAGTGGTGGTTTCGGGTGCAGGTTTGGGAAGTGTAAAACCCGCACCCGACCCTACCCGTTGCCATCCCTACCCTAAGTGGGAGTGGGGGCCGGAGTATGATTGAGTTTTCGACTCATCCAGAGAGACCTCCATATGGAGTATTAGGTGTTTTAAATATTTGGAAAGAGTGTGCTTTTTCCAGGCAACTTCTCAACAGAATCCCAAAGAAGGCAAACTTTAGGCAGAGAGGAGTGATTGGCGTAACAGAGTTATCAAATTGTTTGATGTGTGAATGTTAATGGAAAATTTTACTCATTTTCCTGAACTGCGAGTTTGCTTCACATATTTGGTACGCGGTATCCCGGTGGTTGGGGCTAATTATTATCACCCTACCAATCTGTTTTTTCTGTTTTAGCTGTCTACTCGGGTCAGGCTTGTGTAAGAAGAGAAAAAGGTGGATAAGGATTCTTTGGCATGCAGCTTTGTGATCAACTAGGAAGGCTAGGAATGATCGTCTTTTCAATAACAAAGTAGAAACTGCAAAAGAAGTGGTGGATAGTATAAAGATGTTGGCTTGGCAGCGGTATATCTAGGGAGGATGGACAAAACCTCTTGTTTGCTCTATGAATGGTTTTGGGATCCTTGGAGCTGTATGATGTGGTAACCATCTCTGGCAGCCGTGTGCTCATCTCTGCAGTTTCTGAGACAATTGGAGCTGTGTGGTTCTCATCGCTGCAGGTTCAGTTTAGTGCTGCTTCGGTGCAGTAGTTCTGTTCGCTGTTGTAGTGATTGTTGTCAATGTTGATCTCGGTCTTTTGGGAGCAGTAGCTGCCTTGGGGTCACTTGGGTGTTTTTTTTTTTTTTTCTAGTTCTGTGCAGGGCTGTATAACTCTTTTTTTTTGTCAGTTTGACTGATTTGTGCATCAGAGGTGATGCTGAAAATCAAAGTGTATGTTTTTTTGAATGGCCTTGGGACCCATTAATTTGTTTGGAATGGTAAGCAGTTTTTGGTTCGGCTTGCTTTTCTTATCAAGAGGTGGGTTGCTTTTGGGTTAGTTTTAGTGGAGTTTCGTTTTTTGGTGGGTTTGGAAGATAGATGTTTTGTGCTTGTGTAAGGTGTCTTGTCAGAAGTAGAACCTTCTTTTGAATGTTCAGTTTTTGGCCTTATCTTCTGTGGTTGGAGCGGTTTGTGCTTTCGCAAGGCAGTTTAAGGTTGTTTGTAGGGGTCTGCTGTGGTTCTTGTTCCTTGCTTCTTGGTGTCTGGTAGTTTGTTGGTGGGGTCGATTTTTGCCCTTTTACCCTACTAGGGCTGTGGAGTGTAGTTTTCTTGCTCTATTTTGGGATCGCCTTGTGCTCGGATTAGAGTTGTTAATATGTTTAACCGTTTCAAATAAAAAGATGAATGTCATAAGTTGTTTTAATAAGCTACCCCAAACAGTCTATCAAGTGTTCATGTTTGTAGATAAGCTCACATAAGTCGATCTAAATAAACCCTAAAATGAAATTCATATATATCCTCCTAACAGGGTCAATCCTGTTCAAGACCGCCAAAAAGTGTTTGACATGGACACCAGACACGACACTACTACGTAGACACTAGACGTCAATAATAAATTAATGTAACCACATGTGTCGGATTCACGGCCGACACCTGACATGAATCTGACACGTATGGTTACATTAAATGGTGGACAAAAATTGACAGTGTTATTGGTATTTGGATGAGAGATTGCAAATCTTAATGCAGAACCAAACAGGCCATAAGTATCAAGAGGGCTTAAGTGATTCTTTCATCATACCTGGACAGTATTTGCACCAAGAAGAATAAACTCGGCAGCATCACCACCCGTTTCAACACCACCAATGGCAGAAAGTGAATAGTTCTCACTATCAAACTCTGCCTTCATCATTTTCGCAATACTCATAACCTTCCCAAGTGCTATCGGGTGGACTGCCTTCGCAGAATAACCACCTGGAGTTGAGTACCTGACAACAAAATTTAAACAAATTAGACACGTTTAAGATGATTGAAAAAACAAGGCAGCTATGAATTTGGTGTAAGTGAGATTGCAAACCCCTCAACACAAGGCTCGGGACGTAATGTATTGAGATTGATTCCCATGACGCTCATGATTGTATTTATAGCAGCTACTCCCTCGCATCCTGAACTTAGAGCAACCCTTGCTGGCTATATGCAAAGACATTGCGGAAATTACTAAGAAGATTATCACGAAAGACTGCAAGGGTAATTCACATCTACTAATAATTAAAGGGAAATCAGAAAATTTCACATGCAAAAGGCCAATAAGTGGTTTTGGGATTTGGATTGTTTGTAGTCAGCAATCTCATGCATTCACCCAGTCAGCACATCGATGGTCTTTAGATCGGGATCGGACCATCCAAATATCATTGCAGATTGTGATTTTTCTTTTATATTAAAAATACCGAGCTTGAAATTTGGGTCATTGGATCTCGATCCAACAACCACCAATGTGCTAGCTGCGTGAGTTTGTGACTGCAGGAAATCCAAATCCATTTTTGGTTGAAATTTTATGTTAACAAAAGAAAAATTGTAAAATGTCAAATGTTAGGAATTCTTGAGATATTCGGGTAAGCTGCTTCAAAGAATCAGAATCTCAAAATAATTAATTTTCAACTTTTTTTGAGAAACAATTCTGTGTAGAAAACTACCTTCACCCAAAAAAAAAAAATTGAAAATGTATTCACTATTTTGCACAATCTAAGGATTGACTTTTTTCGAGGTTTAAATGAGCAGGCCTTTAATAATTTAGTGTGCGTGTGTGTGTATATATTACCAGTTTACACGGTCACATAAGTCAGAGAAGCTCATTAAAAACATATTTTTCCAGTTTTTAATTATGTGACATGTACAAGCACATAAAAAAGTTGCAATGAATCCAATATTCAATGAAAAACAAAATATCAGAAATTTGAGTGACATGATAACCCATAAATTTGATAATTGAAAAAGTCTCTACTTCTACAACACCTTAAAATATGGTTAAAGTATAATTATAAAAAGGATATGATTCAATGCTAACCTCTGAAATATCAGTTATGTTGGGAGTCATCTTAGCCCAAACAGGAATTGTAGCTTTAGCATTTATCCATCCACAAACTTCTTCCAGAAGAGCGCAATCTTGCCCAACAGCAGCACCCATTCTGCGTTCCGGCATACCATGTGGACACGAGAAGTTTATTTCAAGTGCATCCTAAAAGAATATCTTAGAGGTCAGTTTTCAGATTTTTTAAGTTAGAAAAAGTTAGTGATTTAAAAACAAAACCAGACAGTTCAACTGGTTGAACCTTGAACTGGCTTTCCCTACAGGCTATAGTTCAGTTAAAGAGGTCGAACCATGACACAGAGGTCTCACCCTGTGCGAACTGTGGGGATCCGCAGGAATGGAGAGAGAATACCCCCCCCGAGGCGGGGAGCATTTGATATGGCAGGGAAGGGAGTGGGAAAGTACACCCCGCTCCCGCCCCTTTGACATCCCTTGTTCGATGTTTAGTTCGGTTTTTAAAACATTGGAAAAAATATTCAACTTAGAAAAGAAACACATCTTACGACTCCAGTTTGTTCCACTCTATCAATAAGCTCTTCCCAAGCAGCTTTATTGTACTCTTCCATTATTGAAGCTATCAGAATTCTGTCGGGATACTCCTCTTTTAATTGCTTAAATTCTTTCAACATGGTTTCAAGTGGTCTATCACTGATAAGTTCAATATTCTGCCACCCAATAATTTCTCCTTTAGCTGATCCATTTGGACTAGCCCGTAGCCGGGCATATCGAGGAGTTACATTTATAACTTTCGCTGCATCAAGTGATACCTAGCAAAACAAACATATCAAATCTTATACCATTCTTTCAAATTACAAATATTCAACGGTATTTAGATCAATAATACTGAAGGTGCAGTGCATCCGAAAACAAATAGTACAGTTATAATGGGGGGGAAATTGAGAACTTTCATTATATTCATATTTTGGCTAAAGTGTAGCGGAATTTGAACAAATTGTTAATGTTCTGTAATATGCTATTTAATACAAAGTGTTATCAAATAGCAACTATAGATCAGTGGCACTGTAGCATTGCGGAATGTGTAGAACCCACTATTTTTGTGACCTGCAGTTGAGAACAATGAATGCATAGTAGACAAGGACTTCCATAAACAACTAGCTTCAAAAGAGAATGTTGCTAGGTATGCTCCTAGCGAGACACAAAGTGTTGTTTGTTGCAGGGGTGGTTGATAAGCGAAAAAGTTATTGAACTTTATTTGGAAAAGCAATATATATTAATAACAACTTAACAAGGCACTGCCTTCATTAAGAAACTGTTTATATAATGGTTCAATTTCATTCAAGAACCATGGAAATAGTACTTCAGAAATCTAATCAGGCAACTACTCTAAAAGAAATTCTACAAAACAGACAAACATTAAAATTACTTAATGTCCAAACCGCTACTGATTTCCTTTATTACACTAAGTATCTTCTATAATAAGAATTATATGTTGGCATCAAGTTAAGCACATCCTCAAGAAGCATTTTGTGATCATTCAATTACCAGTAGCAAATCATGTAAATGCTTATGTATAAGCTAGTTCAATAATGAAAGTTAAAAAAGTCAAATTGTTTTCATATAAACTTTCCTAGTTAGCATATGGAAATAAGCTGAAAACAACTTATGACATGTCATAAATTGTTTCCATAAACTCACTCAAACAGTCTCGCAAGTTATTATATCAGGAGATAAATTCAAACAAATCAATTGAAAGACACCTAATACATTACTTTAAGGGCGTGTTTAGATTGAATTATGAGTTAATCTACTAACATAAGCACTTGTGACATTGTTTGGGAGATTTTATCAAAACAAGTTATGACATGTTCATAACTGCTTATATGATAATTACTTATGCTATAAGCTATAAGATAAGTTGTTTACCCAAACAGGATCTAAGTCTCATGCATGCAATTTTATTACTAAAATAGTAATAACAACAAAAACTCACAATCCTAACAACAAATCAATAACTGAAAACTAATACATTATACAACTAAGTTGGGAATTAAAAAGCTTACAGTTTTAGCAATCACAGCACCCCAACCTTCATCAAAAGCTCTTTTCATAACAGTATAATTAGTTCCAGGTGGACCTGATCCAATAACAAATGGATTGGGCATATGCAAACCATTAACAGTAACACTAAGATCAGGCTCTGAAGAAGATTGAGTCTCAGCAGCAAAAACCTTAAACCCAATTCTACTAGGACGTGCATAAAACTTCTTAGAACAATTCAATGAAAACCCAGTTGCAGAATTACTAGTCCTGATCTGGGTCATGCTTAAAGTTGCCATTTTTTTATGAAAATTTGTATCTTTTTTGCAAAATTCAGAAAAGGAAGAAAAAAGAAGAAGAAAGAGGAATAAGAAGTGAATCTGAATCTGAGTTAGGAGTATAATATATTATTTGGGATTAGTGACGATTGATTAGAGAAAACGTGCAATTAAGAATCACCGTTTGCGTGAGTAAGCATTTGGAGGATTATCTGAAGAAAAAACTATAAACAATTGCTTCAGAAGTTGAAATTGCATGTGAGGATGACTTGTCAAAGATATTATAAGATTTTTTTTTTTTTTTTTTCTTTCACCACCGTTTAATCTGATTCGGAGGTCAGTTTTGGTATATAGTGATTCCAGCCTCCTCCGAGTTGCTTGGGATCGAACCATGATCCTCCCTAGCAAGTTCAGCGTCAATCTCTACCGAACCAACTAACAATTGATATTTTAATTTTTCTTGAAAATATAATCGCATCGGAGATCTAAAGCAAATAAATTGTGGAAAGTGAGAAGATGGCCTTAATTATAACAACTTTATGATTTGTTACGATGTTATAATAATTTGTGGATAGAGATTAATTCTTTATCTTGTGGAGTTTGTTTTAAAACAAGTTTGTTTTAAAACTAATTTTTATTGTTGTGCATCTGAAAGATTGAAGATTATCTGAAGACTTGCGCGCCTATATAAAGGACTCAACATAGAGCTTAAAACTCAACCCACAATAACTGAAGATTGTGAGTCCAAAGTTTTGTACCCACTGTGCAAAACATCAAGTGGCTCTAAGTATTGTTCTTTGATACGTTGTAGCTTTGTGTCGTTGAATGTTGTCGTTCAACAAGTCTTTAAACTTTTAAGTTTAAGTTTCATCACTTGGGATTAGTGATTAGAGGGAGTTGGGTAGGTTATCATATTCAGGGGGAGTTAGCCCTTGGGTAGAAGATTACTAGGATTAAGAAAAGGCATACATGCCAAAAGGTGTTTGGTGTGGTTGTAAGACTAACTATTGATTCAGAGTAGTAGTGTTCACTTCCTGGATTAGTATCCTCCAGAGTAGGGCTGTTTAGCGTTGAACTAGGTTAACAAATAACTGGTGTTCTTTATTGCTTTTGTTTACTTCAGTACTGCAATAAACTGCGATCCTCATAACCAGTTGTCGAACCAGTTGTCTAGGACATCTGGACTACAGACACATTGTCCTAGACATTGTGTAAGACATCTGTCCTGCCAGAGAACAGAATTTCAAACTGTTTTAGTTATAGATCAACCAAGTACTTCATTGGTTATTGTGAAGCCTTCTTAGGTCGAGGATGAGGGCGATGGGCAATCGAACAATAAACCGATGGTTGTGGAACTCGCGGTTGATTTTCGTCTACAATTCACCACGGATAGAAAGTTTTCAACACGGCAACAAATGCAAGATTAGGTTTGTGGCCGAGCGAAGAAGATAGGCTTTCTTGCGGTGGTTGCAAAGTCTGACAACATGACTAAGAAAAGAGGACATGTTGTTGTGATGAGTTGTCAAAGAGGTAGCACTTATAGAGCATACATCAACAAGAGACGGGAAGCGATGGCAACATTAAAATGCAATTGCCTGTCTAAGGTTAGAAGTTATAGTTTCAGTTGTGGTGATTGTAGTGTAAGTGTAATCAATGGGACACACAATCACATAATGGAAAATAGGCTAGACGGTCACAAGTATGCGGAGAGGCTTATATATATACTAGAAAAGGCGACATTGGCGCGCGAGATGTCGAAAAACGATGCACCCCCAAGGAATATTTTGTCGACAATTAGGAACAAACATTCAACGAGCGCTACGACCATAAAGCATATATACAGTGTTCGCCAAAGGTTGGGAAAGGTGAATCGGGGGGAAAGAACAGAGATGCAACAACTTTTCAAGTGTTTGAGTGATGGAAAGTACACTTATAGCACTAGGTTGCTTTCCGACAACCAAAATATAAGCGATATTCAACATTTTCCCTGTTGTGGTTGTGATGGACTCCACATATAAGACAAAGAAATATAGGCGTCCTTTGATTGATTTTGTTGGTACTGAAATTCCGGCACGCAGGTTTGGAATGTGCTATGCAATGTTCCAACACTTGAGATGTTGAGTACGATGTTGGAACATTCACCAAAAAGCACGAACGATAAAATAAATAAAGTTAACAAGAAGTAAAGGACACGGTTCAATTGTTAACCCAGTTCGGCGCTTAAACAAGCCCTAGTCTGGGGGATACCAATCCAGGAGAGGAGTCCACTATGATAGTTCTAATCCTAAGCTAAACACACCCGTTTACAACTTATGACTTAGACACTATCTTGTGCAACTACAACTTAGGAACTCCTAAGTCTGAGATCCCATCTCATCTCCTAATCAATCACACACCTTGTGATACTAGACAGAGATATAGTAATTTGAGTACACACTCTAAAACAAAATCAACTCCGTGCTTCAAAGCTTTGGAGTAGTCTTACACACAAATACAATATCCTATGTCCTAGACTTGCATAAAGGAAATGCAAGGTCGGCTCACAAGTTATCTAACACAAAATCCTAACACAAAAAGATATGCTTTCAGAATACAACACACACGTACTGAAACTAGGGTTACAAAGAAGCTTATATACTAAGAGTCTTCATGGGCTTCTTTGAAACTTGGGCTTCAATATCCTTGCACAATTCCACACGTGATTTGTGAGCTTGGTCAAATGTTTCCATAAGCAAAGCAGAGCACTTCTGGAAATAATCACGTAGAGATCTTCTAATAAATGAACCATAATCAAGAAGGCGCGTTTTCCATATTTAAAGGATGACACATTAAATGAGCGCGCATTTCACTCAATCCTGGAAAGGTATCCGGATGTTGAAACATTGCATCCAAAATTGTAGCACAAAGTTGTTCATACAAAAATGAGCCAATCAACAAACATTAACAATCTCCCCCTTTGGCGAAATTTTTGGCTAAAACAACCTAGAACCTGGTAGACAATCATCTATAGCACAGATGGTATGAATCTTCTGATCAACACAGACACACAAATCAAGAGAGCATTCATACACTACACTTATACTTAAGATGAACATCAGAGGCAAACCACACAGCAGAAGCACACAGAATTTGCCATAAGATTCTATATCACATGCACGAATGTTTCAACATCATGTAACACATTGAGGGATAAAACATAAGCACACTCCCCCTCAATCACTGATCACCTGCAAGGACAACATCACTCCCCCTCAATCCAGTATGGGAGGATGTTTCAACATCATCTGGCACATCGCAGAACACATAGCAGAGCATAGAAATTAAAGCACAGCACATTTACTCCCCCTTTTAGTCACAAAATTTGCCAAATAAAGGCATACCATAAGCAGGAAATAAATTATAGATCCACACAAGTAGTCCGGGCCTAGCCCAATATTACAGACCAGCAGAGAAAATGGGGTTGTCCACATATAGTACTAGAAGCAAAAGTAACAAAATAGCAAAAGAAAAAATGAGAAGATGATCAATCTTCAGCGCTGCTATCAGTCTCTTCCTCATCTCCAGAATTAGCAGCCTCAGACTCAGTGTTGTCTTTAGCATTCTCTTCCTCATTCTGGCTACCTACAGCTTCAACAACCTCTTCTTCCTTCTCAAGTGCAGCTATCATCTTTTCAAACAGAGATTTCTTCTCATCCAGCATGGCACAGGTGTCCTTCAGAGCATCAACAATTTCTTTCCTTGACATGGTGATTTCTGGGGCTTTAGTACCAGATGTTCCAACAATGTCTAGAGCATGATGCTTGGCAAACAGCTTGAAGTGGAAGGACAGTGGGGCCTCTCTAGGCTTGGCCACATCAGCAACAGTCTTGAGGACAGGCTGTTGTTCAAGTATCAGATCACACAACAGAGTGGGGAAAGCAATTGGGAGTTTGACAGCTATTGTCTTGGCATGCTTCATGGTCTTTCTTTGGCCAGACTTTGATTTGGTTTGCTGTTATCACTTTGCAAACCTGAGAATCAGACACCTTCAGTGGTTCACACTCTTCCTCCACAATACCCAGATAATTGTTAATGATTTGAGGAGAGAATTTGATTATTTCACCTCTGACAAAGACAGTTTGAAAATCATCAGATGCAGGGTCATCACAATCTTCAGGGATATTAACCAGGAATTCCTTGACAATTTGCTCATAACAGGGACCCAACTTAGAGACAGTTTTCATAAGGCCAGCTTCTCTAATTAAATCCACAATCTCCACAACTTTCATAGCTTCCTCTCCTAATTCCCTTTCCAAAGCCAGTCTTCTGTGATAAATGAATTTCCACCTATGTGAATACTCAGGATAGTGGAAAGAGATCTTGTCAGTTGGCACATATTTGACAATAGGAGGGACTCTCTTCACAGCAGACTTGACAGCAGACTTTTTCACACTAGAACTAGTAACTGGGATGTTTGGCACATCCTCTTCAACATTGTAATCTGTCTCACTTGAGGCAGCAACCTTCCTTTTCCTTGTCTTAACAGCAGAGACTTGGGGAGTCACCTTACTCCAACCCTTCTTAGGACCTATTCCCACACTTTTACCTGTAGCCTTCTTCACAGGTTGAGGTGTTTCTTGTAACCCAGCAACACATTTGCCCTTGCTACTCCTCAAGCGCTTGGAGATTCCAAAAGCTTGAGAGATAGGGACCTCATCAACACCATCATCAGCAGTATCAGCTACATCAATGACCTCATGTTCCTGATGAACAGAGGTTTCCTCATCCTCAGAATGAATTTCAACAGTGGTTTCAGGCATGCCCTGAGTATTTTTAGCCAAATCAGGGTCACTAGATGGCTTACTAACTTCCTTCTCAGCATCAACTACAACATCATCCTTCTCAGCAACTACCTCTGTATTACCCTCAGAGATGTTGGCTTGTTGGTCCAAGGATGTTTCAACATCCGGTCCAACATTCTGAGTATCCTCAGGAATCTTAGGGGTTTGATGAACAGTACCATCCCCTTTCTTTTCAACTACTATAGCAGGCTTATCAACATCCATGTTATCAATCGCTTCATTCAAGGCATCTAGACCTAGGTTTTCAGCAGATCCTAGGGTTTCAGAAAAATTACCTTTATTAGATTTGGTAGAAGCGGCAACATTAGTGGCTTTGGAAGACGCTCCAACATCTGCATCTTTGATAGGATCCTTAGATGATTCAACATCGCCCTTTTTCTCGAGATTGAAAGGATCATCCTTAGTCATGAGATCATGCATGTTCAAAGGGAAACGACACTCACCCCTTTTCAGCTTTCGTTCCTTCTTCTTAGGTTCAGTGACCGTTTGAGATTCTGGAACGGATTTGCTACTCTTCTTTGATTTCTTCTTCTTTGATTTCGTCCTAGGAGGAGTAATAGCAATGATCTCATCAGGGAGAATAGTGGAGATAGGGTCAGCATTCAAAGGAACCTCGTTAGTAGCAGTTTGATTGATAGGAACAGAGGTTGTAGATCGTGACTTTGTGGGGGTTTTTGTGGATGAAGACATGATTTGACCAATCTTTGATAATCGTTGCAGAGAGTTGAGAGAGATGGAGGGTTTTATGACGGCAACGATAAAACTAGGATTAGAAACACAGGAAGTTAAGGAGTGAGGTATATAACGTGTGAGGAACGGTTGAAAGAGGAAAGTAATGATATGATTCTGATTTTCCTTGGATTGCGTGCAAAAATATAAGAGAGAGGGAAAAGTGACAGTTGCACGCCTAAAGCCCATTAACTGCTATAATTCCTCATGCAAGCAAATACCCAACATACCCCTGAGCTTCTCAAATTGCTTCAAGTCTAACGCCTTTGTGAATATATCAGCGATTTGTTCTTCTGTATTCACATGTTCCAATGTAATAACATTATCTTCAACAAGATCCCTTATAAAGTGATGACGAATGTCAATATGCTTAGTTCTACTATGCTGAATAGGGTTCTTGGAGATGTTAATTGCGCTCAAATTATCACAATACAATGTTAGAACATCCTGTTCAACATTGTATTCTTGAAGCATTTGTTTCATCCACATCATTTGAGAGCACGAACTACCAGCTGCAATATATTCTGCCTCTGCAGTAGATAAAGCCACACTATTTTGTTTCTTACTAAACCAAGAGATTAGATTGTTACCTAGGAAGAAACAACCACCAGAGGTACTTTTTCTGTCATCTGCACTTCCTGCCCAATCTGCATCACAATATCCAATGAGCTTACAGCAATCACTGTGAGAATATAGAATTCCATAATCACAGGTTCCATTAACATATTTCAAAATTCTCTTCACTTGAGCAAGATGACTGACTTTTGGGTCAGCTTGATATCTGGCACACACACCAACAGCAAAAGTAATATCTGGCCTGCTTGCAGTGAGATAGAGCAAGCTCCCTATCATACTTCTATACTGACTTTGATCTACAGACATGCCACTTTCATCCTTGGTCAACTTTAAATGTGTGGGTGCTGGAGTCTTCTTGTGACTAGCTGAATCTAGACCAAACTTTTTCACAATATTTTTAGCATATTTGCTTTGGGAAATGAATATTGTGTCTTCCATTTGCTTAACCTGTAGTCCTAGAAAGTAGGTTAGTTCTCCTACCAAACTCATTTCAAACTCAGATTGCATCTGGGAAATGAAATGTTGGACCATCTGATCCGACATCCCACCAAACACTATATCATCAACATAAATCTGAGCTGTCATCAATTTTCCTTCACTTTCCCTAACAAATAGAGTCTTGTCCGAACCTCCCTTCCTGTAGCCATGATTCACTAAGAATTGAGTAAGTCTTTCATACCAAGCTCTATGAGCTTGCTTCAATCCATACAAAGCCTTCTTCAGTCTGTACACATAGTCAGGACACTTTGTGTCTACAAACCCCTTAGGCTGCTCAACATATACTTCTTCTTGTAAGTACCCATTTAGGAAAGCACTTTTGACATCCATTTGATACAATTTAAACTTTAATATGCATGCAACTCCTAATAAAAGTCTGACAGCTTCCAACCTAGCTACTGGTGCAAAAGTTTCATCAAAGTCAAGACCTTCTACTTGAGTGTAGCCTTGAGCAACCAATCTTGCCTTGTTTCTAGTAACTACTCCCTTCTCATCAGACTTGTTCTTATAGATCCATTTAGTGCCAATGACATTGACTCCATTTGGTCTAGGTACCAAGTCCCAAACTTCACTTCTTTTGAATTGATTGAGCTCTTCTTGCATGGCCTCAATCCAGTATTCATCTTTAAGAGCTTCCTTGACATTCTTTGGTTCCATCAGAGATACAAAACAGGAATTACTAATTACCTCATTAGTTCTTCTGGTAGTGATTCCTTGTTGAGGATCACCAATAATGAGTTCTTGAGGATGGTTCTTCTGAACCCTGACTGAGGGACCTTTGCTGACAGTGTGAGTCTCCCTTACTTCTTCATCTTCTTGAGCATCTGTCCTGTTTTCAACAGATGTTCCTGTAGGAGGGGATGTTTCAACATCTGCTGCAACATCTGCATCAATGTCAGTACCAAGATCATCAATTACCACATTTATTGATTCCATCATGGTCATGGTTCTAGAGTTATAGACCCTGTAGGCTCTACTATTTGTTGAGTTTCCCAAGAAAATCCCTTCATCACTCTTTGGATCCATTTTTCTTCTTTGTTCTCTGTCAGCCAGGATATAACACTTACTTCCAAATACATGGAAATACTTTACAGTTGGTTTCCTATCCTTCCATAGTTCATAGATAGTGCAGTTTGTACCTTTTCTCATGGTCACTCTATTGTGAACATAGCAAGCAGTGTTCATAGCCTCAGCCCAAAAGTGGTATGGGAGTTTCTTGGCATGTAACATGGCTCTTGCAGATTCTTGTAGGGTCCTGTTTTTCCTTTCCACTACTCCATTTTGTTGTGGGGTAATTGGTGAGGAAAACTCATGCTTTATTCCTTCTGACTCACAGAATTCAGAGAGCTTAGCATTTTCGAATTCTCTTCCATGGTCACTTCTGATCCTCACAATTGACAGATCCTTCTCTCTTTGAAGTTGTAAGCAGAGAAGCTTGAGAGCATCAAAACTGTCTGATTTTTCTCTGATGAAGTTAATCCATGTGAACCTTGAGAAGTCATCAACTACTACCAGAGCATACCTTCTTCCCCCTATGCTTTCCACTTGCATTGGTCCCATAATGTCTATGTGCAGTAGTTCAAGAGGCTTTGTGGTTACCTGATGTTCCAACTTCTGATGGGACATTCTAGTTTGCTTACCAATCTGGCATTCACCACATATTCTGCCCTCTTCAATGTTGAGCTTAGGCAGGTCTCTTATTGCTCCAGTTGAAATGGCTTTCTTCATCCCTCTCAGATGTAGATGGCCTAACTTCTGGTGCCACAGCCAAACTTCCTCTTCCTTACTAACCAGACATGTAGAGATGTTTGCATCTTCAACATCAACCCAATGATAGCAGAGTTCCTTTGATCTCATTCCTGTCATCACCACTTTACCCTGTGCATTTCTAACTTCACATTTAGAATCAGTGAAATCCACTTTCATACCTTGATCACATAGTTGGCTGATACTGATCAGGTTTGCAGTTAATCCCTTCACAAGCAGCACCTTTTCTAGCTTAGGTAGTCCTCTCTTGACAGTTTTCCCAATGCCAACAATCTCACCTTTGGCTCCACCTCCAAAAGTCACATAGCTAGTAGCATATGGTTCAAGCTCATCTAGGTAACCATCTTCCCCAGTCATGTGTCTTGAACACCCACTGTCAAAATACCAACAGTTTCTAGAAGTGGCTTTGAGAGCAATGTGAGCAATCTGAGCTGTTTCCTTATTTTCAAGTTTTGGCTTTCATTCCTTCTCAGGCTGGTGTGTGGAAGTGTTGACTTGTTCAGCTGTATTGTGATGGTACCATTGAGGATATCCATATAGTTTGAAACAGTAAGGCCTTATGTGTCCTCTTTTGCCACAATGATGACAAACCCATCTTTTAGGTCTTCTGTTTGAGCTTGACCCATGATGTTGAACAGGACGTTTCAACATCTGCTTTCCAGATGTGGGATCATATACATTCTCTGCAGGAATGAACTTCTCTGTATTCTTGTGCTGTTTCATCTTCCTGTAGTCAAAACCTATTCTAACACCTTTGTTTTTTTCTTAACTATCCAGAATCTCATCCAAGACTGCTGTTCCAGTATTTAACATTCTGATCTGCTTCATGGTATTCTCCAGCTGAGAATTAAGTTGACCAACTTCATCAGTTAGTCCTGCTATTTTCTTTAATCCTTCATCTCTTTCAATAGTAAGTTGAGCAATGGTCTTCTTTTGCCTATGTAGCACCTTGTTGATTTCCAAGTCCTTCTCATATAGGTCTCTATAAGATGCAAGAAGATCATCATATGATAGTCCTTCATCAACAGACTCAACATCTGATGCACATACTCCAGCAAGAGCCGTTACACATTTTGCTGATGCACTTTCTTCCTCAGAGTCATCTTCATCAGACCAAGTAACAGTCATGCTCTTCTTCTATTTCTTGAGAAAGGTAGCACACTCAGTTCTTATGTGACCATACCCTTCACATTCATGACATTGTACACCTTTTGAGGGGACCTGCTTCTCATCACTTTTACCTCTTTTGAACCTGTCAGGCTGAGTGTTGATGTTGAATCGGATGTTCTGCCCATTTGGTTTTTGTTTCCAAGCTTGTCTGAGTTTTCTACCAACCATGACCAAGGCTTCAGAGAATCCATCATCTTCATCAAAACCATCAGTAGATTCACAATCATCAGTGTTGGAGGCAAAAGCTATACTCTTGCTCTTTTTGTCACCTCTTTCATTTATAGCCAATTCAAAAGTTTCAAGAGAGCCAATTAGTTCATCAACCTTCATGGTGTTGATATCATGTGCCTCTTCTATAGCTGTGACTTTCATATCAAATCTCTTAGGGAGTGATCTGAGAATTTTCCTGACCAACTTAGCATCACTCATTTTTTCACCAAGTACATCAAACGAGTTGGCTATATCCAGAATGTTCATGTAGAATTCATGAACACTTTCATCCTCTTTCATCTTTAAGCTTTCAAACTTTGTAGTAAGAAGTTGAAGTCTAGACATTTTTACCTTAGATGTTCCTTCATGTACAGTTTCCAAGATGTCCCAGGCTTCTTTGGCAACTACACATTTCTTGATCAACCGAAACATGCTTCTATCAACCCCATTGAACAAGGCATTGATGGCTTTGGAGTTGTAGGTAGACAGATCTTGTTCTTCCTTAGTCCACTCAAGCTCTGCTTTCAGAACATTTGTTTTGTTCCCATCTTTGTCAGTGACAACAGGAGCTTCCCAACCTGACAAAATAGCCCTCCAGACTTGAGAGTCAATGGACTTGAGAAATGCAGCCATACGAGACTTCCAGTAATCATAATTCGTTCCATCCAACAAAGGTGGTCTGTTGACAAATCCTCCTTCCTTTTCCATAGCGCCAGAAAATATCTTCCCTAGATCTCACCCAGGTACAGGCAGGGTGCCTGCTCTGATACCAATTGAAATTCCGGCACGCAGGTTTGGAATGTGCTATGCAATGTTCCAACACTTGAGATGTTGAGTACGATGTTGGAACATTCACCAAAAAGCACGAACGATAAAATAAATAAAGTTAACAAGAAGTAAAGGACACGGTTCAATTGTTAACCCAGTTCGGCGCTTAAACAAGCCCTAGTCTGGGGGATACCAATCCAGGAGAGGAGTCCACTATGATAGTTCTAATCCTAAGCTAAACACACCCGTTTACAACTTATGATTTAGACACTATCTTGTGCAACTACAACTTAGGAACTCCTAAGTCTGAGATCCCATCTCATCTCCTAATCAATCACACACCTTGTGATACTAGACAGAGATATAGTAATTTGAGTACACACTCTAAAACAAAATCAACTCCGTGCTTCAAAGCTTTGGAGTAGTCTTACACACAAATACAATATCCTATGTCCTAGACTTGCATAAAGGAAATGCAAGGTCGGCTCACAAGTTATCTAACACAAAATCCTAACACAAAAAGATATGCTTTCAGAATAAAACACACACGTACTGAAACTAGGGTTACAAAGAAGCTTATATACTAAGAGTCTTCATGGGCTTCTTTGAAACTTGGGCTTCAATATCCTTGCACAATTCCACACGTGATTTGTGAGCTTGGTCAAATGTTTCCATAAGCAAAGCAGAGCACTTCTGGAAATAATCACGTAGAGATCTTCTAATAAATGAACCATAATCAAGAAGGCACGTTTTCCATATTTAAAGGATGACACATTAAATGAGCGCGCGTTTCACTCAATCCTGGAAAGGTATCCGGATGTTGAAACATTGCATCCAACATTGTAGCACAAAGTTGTTCATACAAAAATGAGCCAATCAACAAACATTAACAGGTACCACTTCTACTAAGGACACGTTCTCTATTGGTTTCACATTTATGACATCGGAAAAGGAAGACAACTTTGTATGAGCTTTGGAGAGGAGTCGTGAACTCCTAAAATGTCAAAATCATTCAAACATAGTGATCACTGACCGGGACGTTGCACTCATGAATGTTGTTGACAAAGTTTTTTCTGAAGTTCACTACTCTACTTTGTAGGTTTCACGTCAGCATGAACGTGAAATCGAACATGAAAGGAAAATGTTCGGTCGAAGAAAGTAGTGAGGTGTACGACAATGTCATTGGGGCTTGGGAGAACATACAGGACTCGAAAGATGAGGATTCGTATGCAGATTTCGTCGTTAGGTTCATACAAGTGTGCTCACAATTTTCCATATTTGTTGACTATGTGGATAATAGTATTCTAGGGCCGTTGAGGGAGAAAGTGGTGACTGTTTAGACTAAACGATGCATGCATCTAGGAAACACAACTACAAATAGGATCGAGTCTACACACGCACACCTGAAATTGTATATTCATAATTCCTTTGGAGATATCTTCATAAATTGAGAAAGCATCGGTCAGATGTTAGGGAGCCAGTTAATCGAGATACATAGGCAATTCGAGAAAAACAAAATTGACATAGCAAAACAACTCATCGAAAACGTGTTGTTTTATCAGGTACAAAGAAATATTTCTTGAAAGATGGTGAACCGGCTTGTGGCTGAGGTTGCTCAGATGGAGGACATGAGTAGATACAAATCAATGTGTGGATGTATAAGCAGAACAACATTTTGGTTGCCGTGCGCGTATGAACTATTGAAGAGTGTACAGGCTAGTAAACCCTTTTCGCTTGATGTCATTCACACTCATTGGAAGCGTCTGAGTTTGGATGAAGCAGATTTAATTACGGAAGTCCATCCTAGTTTATCGCTTGAACCGGAGTGGGAAGTTATTAAGGTAAAATAAATTATTTTATTTATGAAATTAATATTTTTTTCTATAAAAGTCATAATATTCTTACACATGTGGTTATTTAAAGATGCGAACTACGGTATACAAATTCAAATGAAAGAGCAATTTTGGCAATTTGCATATCCAAAAACGATGTCGATCATATCACCTCCGCCAAAGTCCCCACTAAGAGTGCTAAAAAGAAGACACATTTTAGTTAGGTGGAATCATCTATCCAAATGTTCTTCTTCTTATTTCGAGCATATGAATTCCAGGCACCCTGACACACCTCAGTCACAGTCATCATCTCAAAAGAGTGCGAGAAGAAAAAAAATCAGTCGCCTACACATGCACCTGCTCCACCGAGACGTCAATGGCCTGTTGAAGTCTAACAGTTGCCTCGGTTTATGCACGAGTATATTCAAGACGTCATAGATGTTAAAGGCGATTGACACTGTGGATTTCATGTCATTTCTGCTATCTTAAATTGTTTAGTGGTAAGGACAAGTTCGACTACATTACGAACGCACTTACACCGATAGCAATCGGCGTTACAACTGAGGATAAGTGGATGACAATTTTGGACATGGGTTTTTTGTTGGCTCAAAAATACAAGCATGTTGTCGCACTTCTTCCCGACAATATTGGGTATTCGAAAATGTATTTTGTGTTAGAAGGTGAACCAACTTCAAATGAGAGACTGGTGTGTTTAGCATGAGTGAACGATGACCATTTCATGGCTATCCATTTGACACTCGATTGTCTAATACTCCCTCTGGTCATATATATAAGCAAAAGTTAACTACTTTTAAACTAATTAATACCATTATTCCTAATATACCCTTACTTTTCAAAAGGTGCATGCGATTTACAATGAAAATAAGGCTTAATCTTGTAAATTTATTCATGTTTTATCTTAAATCAAGAAAATTAGCTACACTTAACTAAATTTCTTAAACACCGCGTAACTAGTTTTTTTTCCTATAAATGTGACTGGAGGGAGTACCTCGTAATGGTGACCTCATGCACCAGACAAATACAATGATCGGATGTCTCTCTACAACGACCTCAAGCATGCTTATGGAGGCCATATAGTTGAAGATCGTGACAGACGTCCCAAGATAGTTCATGTTGTAGTTCTTGACTCTGAAGATATTTTGATTCATGTTAATCTCACCGGTGATTAGCGCGATCGTTATGCCTAACCAATTTTTGCTAATGTTGTTTTTTAGTAATTTGGTTAGATATTATGTAATTTGGTTAGAATCCAATATTTGTAATTAACATTTCATATTATTATATATAAAAATTTGTCTTTTGTTTACTTATGATTGCGAGCTGTTTTGGTATAAAATTAGGTAACAACTTTTAGATTTTCCGAAATTTGGTTTGTGCAATTTTTAGGCCTGTTACTGCTTTCTGTTCTGGTCTAATCTGTTACTTATGTAGGTGATACCTCTTTCAGATTGTAGCAGCATAGAATGTAGGAAACCACACTGAAACAAAATTGCAATAAACATGAAAAATGTATGAGTTAGACACAAAAATTACAGAGTGATTGGTGGTATTTAGCACTTACTCAAAAAAACAATTACATAAAAATAAAATAATAACAACATTCCCTAACACAATTCATAATGACATCTAATAAGTTTAAGATGTTACTTATCGACGTCCATTTGAACCCATCTGCCCTTGGACAACTACAGCAGTGCGCCATGGACATCTCTCTCAAAGAATATAATGTTACTGCAACACCATTTTCAAAATTAAATAATTTTTTTAAAAACTTGAACTAAGTTTTCTGGTAACCGAAATTGCAAACATGACATTTTGAAAATGTATTCCAAAATTGCCACCCGAAACCAATATAAATTATAAATCGGAACACATAGAAAATGAATTATGAAACTTTAACCACGATTACACTATAACTAAACTATGGAATCCTTCATAATAACTTATCAAACTGCATAATCAATCGAACTCCTCCAAGACAAAAGAGGAAAACATGAATCTCCCAAAATATACCGAAGAATCAAACTCATCACTAAACTATAAGTTGGTCCCTGTAACAATTTCCTTGATAAAGCTTACTCTCGTGCGAAATTGTTTCAGGTTTGATTGAATTTCGCCACCCAAATTGAAATATATATATATATATATATATATGTATATTTCCTTCCTAATTAACCAATGCTTGAACCATAATAATTGTAAAGCAAACTAAAATCGAATGCCCGCCACCACTCTTTCAAAATCAGTGCTACTGGTTAGAGAGAGAGAGAGGTTGGGGGGGGGGGGGGCAAGACTAGAGAGACGGTGAAGAAGATGGAGAGTGAGTAGAAGAAGCAAATAAAGAGAAGAAGGTTTAATAAAGAAGTGGTTTATCTGTTTTATTTACTAACAAACTAAAAAAACGTTAAAAAAGTTTTCCAGAGTTTTAACAATATAGATAAAAATATACCGGAATTTTTGTTCAAACTTTTCCGATTTCTACCGCTTTCATACTCAAAATCGTAGCACTTTTAAAAAGGAAAATAATGCTAGGACTTTTTTAAAAAAATTCAATAAATTTGTCAAAATTGAAAAACTTTAATATATATCAGGAGGCTTGTTGTGGGGGTGAGCTCCCTGTGTCGAAAAAGTGAATAGAAAAGTGAAAAAATAAAGTGTAAAAAATTAAATAACAAAAGGGGTAAAATTAAAATATAGGATGGTATGTAAGGGTGAATGATTAGTTATAGGGGTAAAAAGGAATGAGATTTGTTTGCTTTGCATTTTTCTTAACCACACATCTTACTTTACTATCCCAATAATATTTTTAAAAGAAATCCCATTTTACATTTTTAAGTAGAGGAGAGATCAATTTATTTCAGGAGTAACTGATCACTACAAAAAAATCGCCTGTTAGCCACGGTCAAAACCGGAGAGGGAATTGATGCGGCGGAAGAGGAAATTTTCCGGCGAGGGAAGAAGAGAAATTGGGAAAATTGGAGAAACTGGAAATTTGGGAAAATTGCAAAAGAGTGAAAAAAATAACGAGGGGAGGAGTAAAAATAAAGCGCACGTGTTGATTCGCATAAGAAAAGATCAGATAATATATTAGCCACGGTCAGACCATGGCAAAAGAAGTTCTTTACCCACAGTTCTAATAACCGTGGCTAATTGACCGTGGCAAACTAGTGAATTTTTGGTAGTGGATCTACACAAAATTACTCGACTTAATAATTTATTAAATTTCATTTTTTTTTTAACCAAAAGGGTGCTAGCAAAGAGCTAGACACCAAAACTTCATTGAAAAAAAGAAAAGAGATAAACAAAATGGAGGGGACTAGACCAAAACTCCATCAAACAAAATATAATCTATAATTAGGCCAACCTAGCTTGTTTTTCTCAAAACTAAGCCTAGAGAACAAGGGGAGCTCATGCCAAAACATTAAGGAGTTTAAACCTAAACCATGGTTTGCTAACTCATCAGCCACTTGATTCCCTTCCCTACAAATGTGAGTTACAATAAAATTCATTTGCCTAAGCTTGAATAAAGCATTGTTCCATCTATTTCTTAAAGCCCAAGGAATGCAAATGCTAGGTTTTGAAAAAGCTAAAACAACTAGAGAAGAATCAGTTTCTAACCAAAGCTGGTTCCAGTTCATCATATTTGCAACTTCAATAGCTTTCAAAGCTCCCTGTAGCTCAGCATGGAAAGAAGATGCAAAACCAATAGGTTCTGCAAAGCTGAGAAGAAAATCTGCATTGTGATCTCTAAAAATACCCCCACATGAAGCTTGACCAGGATTACCCCTAGAAGCTCCATCAATGTTACATTTGATCCAGCTGGGAAGAGGAGGACACCAAAGGATTTCTTTAACTGAGGTAGTTTTAGGAGGGTGTATATTGATTCTAAACTGCTTGAGGACCTTAAAATCTCTCAATGAATTAGAGCTGGCTTTCAAAGTATTGTTCCCAGATAAAGCAGTGTTGGAAACTATTATAGAAATTGCAGAATTAACATTAATCTTCTTGTTATCATACCTGAACTTGTTTCTAGCTAGCCAAATAGTATTAAGAAGATTAACTATCACAGCAGAAATTGCAAGCTTGCATTGAGGAGACCAATTCATCTCTGGCAAAGACCACATATCATCCATGGAGGTGAAATGAATAGACAAATTCAAGCACTTGGCTAACCAAGACCAGAGGGCAGAAGCAAACTCACATTGAAAAAACAAGTGAACTGAAGACTCAGCTTGCTTGCAGCACAAGCTACACATGGAAGGCATACAACAACCTCTAGTTAATAATTCACAATATGTTGGAACTTTTCCATTCATCAATCTCCAGACAAAAAGAGACTTAGAGGGAGGAATATCTGAATTCCAAATAAGCTTAGGCCAAGAAAGATCTTGGTACTGAGAAGACTTGAACAAGTAAGCATCTTTAAGCTGTAAAGCCCCAGTGTCAGAGTGAATCCAAAGCAAAGAATCTTGAGAAGCTTGAAGGGGAATAATATTTCTATGAATGAGAGAACTAATATTGTAATGCTGCAGAATTTGAGGAGGAAAATTCCAATCTCCATTGACAATGTAATCACTAACCGTAGAAGTAAGATGTTTACTAATATGAGAGGGAATATTAAAGAGATCAACAAGAACAGTTCCACACCAATTATCCTTCCAGAAATTAATATTCTCTCCATTGCCTAACAGCCAAATTGAATTATCCATGATAACACTGAATTCTTCTTTTATACTACTCCATATAGATGAAGAGATGTGATGCTTAATGACCTGCCTACCTCTAAAAATCCTAGCCTTCAAAAGATGAGCCCAACTGCAGGAAGAATTAAATAAAGACCAACACAATTTCAAATTTGTTGCTGCATTAAGGGCAGAAAGAGATCTCATGTTTAAACCCCCTTGAGAAAGAGGTCTACAAAGCTTCTTCCAAGAGACAGTGACTAGTTTTCTCTTGTCTGGGTCCCCACTCCAAATAAAGTTCCTAATATTTTTCTCCACTTCCTTGATAAGAGAGACAGGCCAGGAATAAAGAGAGATGCTGTAAAGCATCATGCTTTGAATAACTGCCTTAACTAATTGAACTCTACCAGCCATGGATAACAATGAAGCCTTCCAAGAGGCAAGCTTCAATTTGATTTTATCTGCTATAGGTTGTAAATGACAAACTTTTGGTTTACCTTTGAAAATTGGGACACCAAGATACAAGAAAGGAAGAGAACCAACATTAAAATTGAGCAGCTGAACAATGAGAGATAATCTTCCTTGTGTTATAGAACCAGAAAACACAGTAGATTTGGAAGTGTTAATCCTTTGGCCAGATTCAGAAGCATAATCCTCAAACAGAGATTTAAGGGCTCTAAGACCAGACAACTTGCCCTTACAAAAAATCATCAAATCATCCGCATAGAAAGTGTGAGAAGGTACCTTGATATTTCTAGTACCTTTGATAAGATCCAGCTTGCCTTCCCTAACCAACTTAGAGATACCTCTACTGAGAACCTCTTCAGCAATACAGAAAAGCAATGGAGATAGGGGATCTCCTTGCCTAACACCTCTAGAGCAGTTGAAATAACCTTGAGCTTTACCATTAATGGAGATGGACAAATAAGCTGACTCTAATATAACTTGAATCCAGTTACAGAAAATGTTGTTAAAACCAAACTTCTTTAAAACATTCAGCAAGAAAGACCAATCCAGGGTATCAAAAGCTTTAGAGATATCAATCTTCAAAGCCAAATTTCCCCCAAAAGATTTGTTATGCAGGAGATTAGCAGCTTCAGATGCTATACAGAGACAATCCCTAATATTTCTATCATGCACAAATCCTCTTTGTTCTTCAGAGATAAGAGAAGGGAGGATAGAAGCTAACCTGTCAGCTAAGATTTTGGAAATGATCTTAAACTTAAAGTTAGCCATTGCAATAGGTCTATACTGATCAATAGAGGAAGCATTAGGAACTTTAGGCAGTAAGGCAATAATATTAGAATTGTAGCCAGGAAGAATCCAGTTTGAAGTGAAAAATTGAAGGACAGCATTAACCACATCTTGATAAACAATGTCCCAGTAAAATTGAAAAAAACAAGCCCCAAAACCATCTGGACCTGGAGCACTGTCCTTATTTAGAGCAAAAACTGCATCTTTGATTTCCTGATGAGAAGGCAAGTTGGTAAGCAAAGCATTCACATCCTCAGTGACTAAAGATGGAATGACTTCATCTGCAAGCTTCAGATCCTGCAAAACAAGGTTAGAGCAAAAAATATTTTTATAGTAGTTTACTATATGATCAGATATTTGCTGAGGCTCAATCAAGACAAGGTCACCATCTTGAAGGGAGGTAATAGGCTTGGAAGAGTTTTTGATTTTGGCCATTCTGTGGAAAAACTTGGTGTTTCTATCACCCTCTAGATGCCAACTTAAATGAGCTTTTTCCTGCCAGAAACATTCTTGTCTACACAAAGCATCTTCTAAATTCTTTTGAGCTAAAATCTCATCATTCAAGAGGTTGTCTGTAGGGCCAGAGGTTTGAATAGCTTCTTGTATAGAGTTCAAGGCTTGTTCAGCAATAGTTACAGAAGAGTGAACATTACCAAAACAATTCTTATTCCAATCTTTCAGAGATTCTTTCAATAATTTCAACTTCTTAGAAAGGACAAGCATGGGACAGCCTGTGATATTCACATTCCAACAGTCCTGAATAAGACTCTTACAGTCTGGGTGAAGAGTCCACATCTTCATGAACTTAAATTGAGAGGCAAAAGAAATTTGGGAAAGGTTAAGGTCAAGAAGAATAGGAAAATGATCTGATTTAAGTTTGGGAAGAGTTGAAACAGTAATGGAGCTGCAAAGATCAATTAAAGCTTGATTAGAGAGAGCTCTATCTAATCTTCTCTCTGTGTGATTTCTTCCTTTTCTACCATTGGACCAGGTAAAGTCTGCACCTCTAGTAGGTAGATGTATAAGCTCAAATGAATTTGACCAAGCAAGAAAATCTTCCGTTGACAGTCTAGCTGGTTGATTTCTACCTCTGTGTTCATGTGCTCCTATAATGGCATTGAAGTCACCAATGAAAGACCAGGGTAAATTGTATTGAGATTGGAGAGAGTTAAGCTTAGTCCACAGTTGTCTTCTAGTAATATAGTTGGTACTAGCATATATGACAGAGAAGGCTAGGGTTGAGTTATTCTCAGATATAGTAAAGGAAATATGTTGATTATCTGAGTCTAGAATGATGGGATCAAGGTAAAGTTCACATATGCACCATAAATTAGGTAGCATATTAGGCCTAGTGTTCATCGCAAACAGCTTTAAACTAAGGTTAGCTAACCATCTCCTAGGAAAATCAGAGAAGTTAATCCATGGTTCAGCTATGAAAATAAAATCAGGTTTGTGAATAGTGATTAGTCTTTTAAGGGCTATTCTCGTTGGGGAGTTAGCCAAACCCCTTA
Organism: Trifolium fragiferum; assembly: GCA_954870985.1. Classification (NCBI taxonomy): domain Eukaryota; kingdom Viridiplantae; phylum Streptophyta; class Magnoliopsida; order Fabales; family Fabaceae; genus Trifolium; species Trifolium fragiferum. The sequence continues at coordinate 50,957,564 of OX940789.1, forward strand.
TATTCCAATAAATGCACTTCATTTAAAAGGTTTTTGGCTAACCTTGGATCTGGTTGCATAAAAGTCTTTGCCAGACTTTGAAATTTTCTTCTGAGCTTTCTTTTGATTTTTTGATATTTGAACTTGAAAACCATCATTATCTTCAATTTGAGCCTGGCCAGCTGAAGCTTCTACAATTTGATCTTCTTCTACCATATTGGCCCAAGATTCCTTGAGAAACATTACATCTTTTTGAACCCTGACTGGAGTTGCAGGATCAGAAAAACTATCATCCTTGTTAAATTGTGTAGCATCAACAAACTCATTATTATCATCACTGTTTTCAGTTCCTTCAAAGTGTTGCTCCTCATCTTCAATATCATCAACTCTATCTACTTCATCCTTAGTTTTACTTTGCTGACTCAAACTATCATTGTCCTGATCCTGAACAAGGATATTGAATTGGTTTTGAATATCTACTAAGGGACTAGAGACCCCCTCAGGAGATGTAGTTTTAGAGCTTTCTCCAGCTTGAACATTTTCAGGTATAGCTTGATTTTCAATCACAGGGTGCTGAGAATCATCAACATCAATCACTTCAGCAGTTTTTCCTTTATCAGCAATATTCTTCTTCACTTGCACAAATTTCTTTTCCACCCTTATATTTTGCTTTTGTTTTGGGTCAGAGGGTTTATGAAAATTCTCTTGATATTGCATTTTCTTACAATTTTCCACACAATGACCTACCATATTGCAATATGAGCAGAATTCAGGTAGGTGTTCATAATCAAGATCAACAAAAAAGGCATAACCTTTCCTTTCTACCAACACTTTGTATCTTAAAGCCTGTGAGAGGTCCATATCAACCAAAACCCTAGCATAAATGCCAAAAGTTCTATCAAACCTAGACTTTGAAGCTAAAGCATCAGTACAAATAGGAGTCCCAATACTACTAGCTATAGCAAACAAGATCTTTGGGCGCCAATATTCTTGTGACAAACCATATAACCTTACCCAAACCTGGGCTGTGGTATTTCTTTGAACGTTAGGGTTAAAATCTCCCGACCAAGCAAATAACTTCAAATAACCAGGATCTAGGTTCCACGAAACGACAGATCTGACCCTTCTAACATCTTCAAGGGAATAAAAACAAAATTCATATAAACCCTTACCTAGGTGAGAGATACCCCATCTAGCAAGGTCTTTCCAAATCGAAGAAAGCTTCTTCTTCAAGTCAACAACAGAGAGAGGTGTAACACCTTTGGGCCAAACGATACGACCATGCAAATTATGCTTGCATGCATCCATACCAGCAATATACTCATCTTCTGGTATCTCTACAGCCAGGCGATCGCCTTTAACCACGGTGGTTGGGAACTGCGAAAGAGGAATGTCGCAGACATTAGAAAGTGCTTGCGCAAAGGTTTTGTTTGGTTTTGTGTTGTTTTTGGGATCAGGAGGTGGTTTAGGAGAGTCATCTAGACAGGACCAAGGAATTGCGAAGGTTTGCATGATGAAACAAGGAAGAAAAACGGAGGCGGTGGAGGTTACCTAAGGCTTAAGGAAGGGGACGGTGAACAGTGTCATAGACATGTTGCTTACACTCAATTCATTGATCTAACCGTTCAATTAAAAATTCTTATTGATAGATCAATTCTACAAATTTTATTATGCTTCAACATTATATAATTCTTTTGAAAAACAATTCACGTTTAATGCTTACGTATTGTACAAATTTTCTAAAAAAAAAAAAGATACATTTGAGAATGCTAAAATTTGGAATTTCTTCAAAAAAAAAAAGAAAAAAAGATAATGATGTTAAAGTGATGGAGGGGGAGAGAGTGTGTGTAACTCCAAAGGCTTGATTTAGTGGTAAAAAGAAAGGTCTTGAATCCGAGAGGTCTCGGGTTCGAGCCCCGCTAGTGTTTTTTAAGGGAGGTAGATGTAAATACATTTGTAAGTGCTCTTTGAACCTTAAGGTCTTCCCTGCCTTGAACTGTGACATCATCCCCTCACCCTAAATTTTACTTATAAAAAAAAAAAAAAAAAAAAAAAAACTGTGTGTGTGTGTGTGAAGTTGAGCGACAATTCTTTTGAAGAAATTCATAATTTTGAATTTTTTTTCTTAGTGGCTTTAGTTGTTGTATATTTTATCAAAAGAATTTATTTTAAAGTTATTTTAATATAATTAATACAATTATGCAACAATAATTATATTTTAATATAATTAATTCTTTTAACGTTACTATTCTACTACTAATGTTACTCAATTATTCCTTCTTAATAGCACCATTATTTTAACTGAAAATGTGGGGTAACTTATGCATGGCTTAAGAAATAAAATAGGAGATATAATTGAATGAGGATGGATTCACGTTTTCAACATATTGTCACTCCTCTCTTTGTTTTTCATGTGTGATCAAAACTATATTGTTAAAATAAAGAATTATTTTTCTATAAAATTGAGTTCTTATCTTTCTAGATTACATCTCCTGTATCTATTAATTTCGAGCGGTTCTGTCACCTCGAGTATGATTTATACTCGGGAAGGATCTGTTGAATCCTGGAGGATTTGCGCAAATATATAGCGGATAAATCCTTAAGGACAGTGACTTTGTTACGCCTCAGGTTATTACTTTATTTCGCAGGTTATCCGCAGTTCATGAGTTTAGGCGTTCATCAAAAGATAAGTTCATCATCTCTACTTTATTTGATTATCATATTTATTTGATGTTTATATTCTTATATATTTATTTATTATTATGATTTGTAGGTCAATTATACAACATTAGTTACATCATCTTTGTCGAGAGTGATTTAAATCGTTGTACATCAACTATGTTAGTGTTTTGTATGTTGGCTGTTTTTTGGTAAAACAAAGTATACTACAATGTTTGATACAATGTTTCAACATCCGGATACTAATCCAGGTTATGCTGAAAGCGCGCCTCTTAAATGCGCTGTTGTCTATTTTTGGAATCCACAACTTTATTCCAGGCTTTTGTCAAACATGCATGGTCAGAGTATCTCAAGCATTTATGTTGTTATACGATCTCTATTTTACTTTAAGAATTCTTGATTCTATGCATTTATGAACGAGCTGAAAATGTACTATGTGCCTTGAAGCCCAACAAGTGAAGAAGCCCAATTGAAGACCTTAGTATTTAAGCATGATGGAAAAACTAGCTAGGTTTATGTGTGTGTGTATTATACTTTAGAAAAGTATTGTGTTTAGGGTTTTCTTGTGTATTGTGAGTCTATCTTGTGTTATCTTGATACAAGACTAGGACATAGTTTGTGTTTTAGTGTTGTGTATTTCTCCAAAGCTTTTAAGCACGGAGATAGTTAGTTTCTGAAAGTGTTTTCAAATCTTATCATTGTGTTAATTACAATCACATGGTGTGTGGTTGTGTAGGAGGTGAGAAGGGGTCTCAAACTTAAGAGTTCCTAAGTTGAAGTTGCATGAGATAGTGTCTAAGTCATAAGTGTAAACTGGTGGTTTGCTGAGAGCTTAGGATTAGAACTATCATAGTGGATTTCACTCCTGGATTGGTATCCCCCAGATTAGGTTGTTGTTTTGCACCGAACTGGGTTAACAAAGATCCTGTGTCTTTTACTTTTGTGCTTTCGTGTTACTTTAATTATATATCTGTTTGTCTGTGAATGCTCCAACATTGCACTCACCATCTTTAGTGATGGAACATTGCATCGAACATCCTATTTCTGCGTGGTGGAATTTCAATTGGCATCAGAGCAGGCACCCTGCCTGTTTCTAGGGTGAGATCTAGGGAAGTTAATTCCTGATACGATGGCGAAGTGAAATTCTGTTCTCTGGCAGGACAGATGTCTTACACAATGTCTAAGACAATGTGTGAGTAGTCCAGATGTCCTAGACAACTGGTTCTACAACTGGTTATGAGGATCACACGTTATTGCAATACTGAAGTAAATAAAAGCAATAAACAACACCAGGGCTAACTCAAGGGCTAACTCCCCCTGAATATAAGAACCTACCCAACTCCCTCTAATCACTAATTCCAAGTGACGAAACAACTTTAAACTTCACAGTTTAAAAGACACAGTTGAATGGCAACATTCAACGACACAAGCTTCAAAGTACCAAGAACGATACGAAGAGCTACTAAGTGTTTTGCACAGTGGGTACAAAACTTTGGACTCACAATCTTCAGTTATTGTGGGTTGAGTTTTAAGCTCTATGTTGAGTCTTTTATATAGGCGTGCAATTCTTCAGATAGTCTTCAGTCTTTCAGATGCACTCAAATAAGAATTAGTTTTAAAACAAACTCCACAAAGATAAAGAATTAATCTCTATCCACTAATTAAATACGAATCCAATCGTATCTAACACATAGGAATAACAACAAACTTTATCATTAATCCTAATCTCAGCTTGTTACTAAAAGATTCGCGTTTTATTCAAATTAAAACAAACACGCGCGCTTAATGGATAAGCATTATCTTTTAAGCTGAACTGGGTCAAGATGTCCTACCCACATGTCTTGGGACATCTTGTTCGACATGCTGCCTATGCACGCTCCGAACCCAGTGACAAGTTGTCTAGGACATCTTGTTCAACATGTTGCATCTGCACATCTTCAATATGCACAAGTGGTTTAGACTTAATTACTTCAGCATTGGTGCTTCAGTTAAGTCACTCTGACCAAGTTGTTTTAGCCTTATGATGCAGCCAATCTCAGAAGAACTACAATCTCCCCCTTTGGCAAATTATGGCTAAAACAACCACAAACCACTTTGTTGAATGTGCACTCTTCAATCTTCAATCTTCAAATTGATCTCTGTTGATGCAATCTTCAATTCTGAAATCTTCAGGTCTTCAATGTCTTTGATCTTCAGAATCTTGTGTGTCTTCAATATTCAGGACTTCTTCAATCTTGAATGTGTGATGAACCTTTTCTAGTATGAGACAGTCTTAGTCTTGTCTTCATATGATCAATTACAATGAATTTTCTAAGTCCAGGGATGAGATACCTAGTGACTTAGTGAACCAAAGTCTTGAGTTGCAGCGGAAAGTACTTAATCAAAGTGATCAAGACTCACTAGACTTCTTAGAGGTTCATATTGAGCATTTAAATTATGCTCTGGACACACTTATTTTAGCATAGCTTTTTAGTTTTTAATTTTTTTAAAACTTGCCATTATTCATCCGTAAAGCAAGAGAAGATTCTACATGCCAAAGAGCTGTTCTTATCATCAATTATTTCTCCCCCTTTTTACCATAATTTGACAAAGGTAAGGAAAATAGATTCATTGATTGATAAAAGAGAAATACAGCTTACATAAGTGCACATCAAGTGCCGGATGTCAAAGTCTCCAATGTCTAGGACATTTGGTAGACCACAATACTTACAAGAAGTAGAACAAAACTAAAAGGAAAAATACAAAAGTACTTATTTTCCTAAATTACCCAGTTCCTGTTCTTCAAACTTCTTCTCCTTCTTGCTCAGCCTCAGTATGAGCAGTTCCTTCATTCTCAGCTATTTTCTTTGTCAGCTGCTTGATCAGATGGCCTACACAGGCTTTCCTTACTGTGCTTGTCTTGATTGTCTCCTCTAACTCCTTAGAAACTAGAATTAGCTCAGCCAGTACTTTATTTTGCGAGCTTCTATCCAGTGGAGCAGAGGTCTCAGCTGCTTCCTTTTCTTTGAGCACAATGTCTGGGACATGTGGTTCAGCGAACAGCTTGCGGTTGAAGGATATTGGTGGAGGTCTTTTGCTTTCATATTCCTCGGGAAGCAAGATGCTTGGGTGTTGGCTGAGTATTAACTCAGTAATCAAGCATAGAAAGGCAATTGGTAGCTTTGTTGCACTGGTTTCTACATGTTTCATTGTTTGTTCGAAAACATGTTTCCCAAAGTCCAATTTCTTTCCTGTACCAATGAGGTATATGAGTCTTGCCAGATTTGGAGATATACCTGAGCTGTGGCTTGTTGGGGCCCAATTAGCTGTGCCAATCTTGTTGAGCATGGCATATTTGACTGTTAATTTTGACGTTGGTAACAGTCCTTTCTTAGGCCAACTTTCAATTTGACCTGCAGTAATCTCCTCAGCAACCTTGTCCATTGAGAGGGTTTTCTTGCTCTCAGCTTCAGCACTCCTTCCCAGAATTTTGTTGATTGCAGTTGGAGAGAATTTAATGTTATTTTCTCTTAGCTGAACCTTGTGATAACTATCACTTCCCTCTTCAGCGCATTCTTCAACGAGATTAACCACAAACTCCCTGACCAGCCTTTCATAGCACTTGCCAACTCCTATCACAGTCTTCATGAGTTTGGCTTTTTCAAGGAGTGTAGTGATTTCCTTGTAAGAGAATGCTTCAGTGCTTAGTTCCCTCTCAGTAGCCATTCTCCTCTGACTTACTATCTTCCACCTCTGTTCATTATCCTCAGTGTGGAAGGATGTTGAGGGTGCAGCTTTTCTCTTCTTGGACATGATGTCTGGGACATCGTCTTCGACATCAGGTTCAAACTCACTTGAGGACTTTGACTTCCTCTTCCTCTTCTGAGAGCTTTCTTCCAAGAATGACTTGGGAATCTCCACCTTCTTCCCTCTGCTTCTTTTCACTCTATCAACCATTGATTGAGTTCTTCTTGGAGCAACTTCTTCGCTCTTGCTTCTTCATCAATCTCTATGACTTCAAGAGATTGTGAACCTTCTTCTTCATCTTCTGAGGCGAGTTTCTCCTGTGCATCCTTTGGATCTTATTCCATTGGATGTTCCTCAGATGTGGCGTCTCTTGATGTTGAGACATTTGTTGCGACATCATTGATGTTGGGGTCGGATGTCATGACATCTTATTCATCATTCTTCTCTTTCTCTGTTTGAGGCTCAAGGTTCTGGTTTTGAGTAGCCTCTTTCAGATATGATTCCTCAGGATTTTGTTCTTCAGTCCTCTTTGGTGACGATTGAGCTTTTAGCGGAGACGCTTCTTTGGTTTCTTCACTGAATGTTGGATTAGTGAAGGGCCCGACCAATGTGTTGCTTATCCTTTTCCCTGTAGTCGTTCTTCTTCCTCTGGGAATAACCAAGTTGTCAAGATCAACCTCTTGTTGATTGACAGTTGAGCCTGAAACCCTAGCTGGATCACTAGGTCCTTCGCCTTTGTTGATTTCTTAGTTGTTGGTGCTGATTGTGATTTCTAGACTCATGTTGTTCAGAGTTTTTGTTGAGGAAAATTTCTTGTGAGAGATTTTTAAAGGATGTCGTACTAGATGTTGAAGCGTGTGTGATAGCACAAGTGATGATCTAGGTGGCTTTTTATAGACGGAACTAAGTAGTATGTTACCTCGTTTATTGTGCAAAAGTAATGATGATTAACGTTATAATTTTCTACACGCCACCCCGTCACTTAATGTTCTACATGCTTTTGGACGTGTGGAACTCTAGAGTTCCTTTCCCACGTTCAGGTTGAAGTGATTCATCTTCCTAATGAGTGTATAGATGTTGGGACATCTGGTAGAACATCTGGTCATTCTCTTCATTGACTGTCAAGCAAGCTATTTTTGGACTATTGTTGGGAGGAGTCCACTTATAGCATTTGTCCTTTGCCTTGACACCTTTCATCACTACCTTCTGATTATTAGCAATAATGCACTCAGAGTTGTTGAAGTACACATCTAGTCCTTGTTCACATAGTTGACTAATGCTTATCAAGTTTGTAGTGAGTCCTTCAACTAGTAGATCCTTATCTAGGTATGGTGAGCTGGGATCTCTTAGCTTGACTACACCTTTGATTCTACCTTTAGCACTATAACCATAAGTAACACATCCTTTAGAGTAAGGCCTTAATTCTTTAAGGCATTTCCTATCTCCAGTCATGTGTTTGGAGCATCCACTGTCAAAGTACCAGTCTTCATATGACGATAGTATGATACAAGTATGAGCCTTTAGTCTTGAATCTTCTTTTGGTCTCCATACTTTCTTGGCTTGAGTCTCCTGGCACTTTACTTGTTGAGCGAGAATCTTTTTTTCATCCTTCCTTGGTGATCTTGATCTTTGAGGATAGCCATGAATTTTGAAGCATTCTTTCATAACATGTCCAGACCTACCACAGTGATCACATATATTGAAAGCTCTTCTATTTTGGGAGTATAGCTTATTAAGATGTAGTTTTGGTATGTGCTTCTTCAGCTGCTTGTGAAGTTGACCTATGTTCCCATTCTTCTTATGTTGAACAGGATGTTGAGACATGTGGCTTGACATCTTCCTTTTTGTTTGGATAGACTGTTGAGACTTGTAGTCTATGATCCTGTTTTTGTGCATAACAAGATGTTGAGACTTTTGACTTGACATCTCCTTCTTGGTCTGAACATAGTACTGAGATGTGTGGTCTATGATCCTGTCTATGTGGTGAACAGGATGTTGAGACATTTGGCTTGACATCTCTTTCTTGATCTGAACACAATGCTGAGATGTGTGGTCTATGATCCTGTCAGAATGTTGAGCAGGAGGTTGAGACATTTGGTGTGACATCTCCTTCTTGGTCTGAATATAGTGCTGAGATATGTTGTCTATGACCCTGTCGTTGTGTTGAGTAGGATGTTGAGACATTTGGCTTGACATCTGGTCCTTAGGTTTCTGTAGAGGAGGAGTTACCTTTTCTGGAGCAGATTCAGCCTTTCTGAAAGGGTGATCGAATCCTAATCCAATCATGTCTTCAGCTATTTTCTCAGTTTCAGGGAGCTCATCTTCTGAGTCAGAGTCATAGTCTAAACAACTCAAGGATTCAGTCATGCTCTTGAGTTTAGCTTGTAAGAAGTCGCGTTCCCTTCTCAAAGCTGCTTGTTCCTTATGCTCCCTGATAAGCCTTTCCATAATTTCATCTTGCTCTAATATTTTAGCAGTGTATCTTGAAGGGTGGAGAGGTTCTTCATTGTTATCACTGCCTTCAGTATCTGTGATTCTTCAATAGCAGTTACCTTCATAGAAAATCTCTTAGGAAGTGATCTAAGAATTTTTCTGGCTAGTTTCTTCTCAGGTATCTTCTCTCCTAGAGCAAAGCATGAGTTTGCTATGTCTCGAACTCTAGTGTTGAATTCTGATATTGTTTCATCATCCTCCATCTTTAGATTTTCGAATTTGGAAGTGAGGAGTTGTAGCTTTGACATTCTAACCTTGGAAGTTCCTTCATGTGCCGTTTGTAGAATCTCCCAGGCTTGCTTGGCTTCTGTACATGTGTTGATCAGTTTGAATATGCTTTCATCAACACCATTGAAGATAGCATTGAGTGCCTTGGAGTTGCTATTGGACTCAATCTCCTCTTCTGGGGTCCAATATCCTTCACCTTTTAGTATTGAAGAACCATCTTCTGCAGAGACTATTGGGTGATTCCAACCTGTGATAATTGCCCTCCATGCCTTTTGATCCATGGCCTTGATGAAGGCAATCATTCTTGCTTTCCAATAGTCATAGTTTGATCCATCCAGAACTGGTGGTCTGTTTATTGATCCTCCATTCCTGTCCATCTTGAACAAGATTTTGTCTCCTTGGAGCTCGCCCAGCAGGTTAGGGTGCCTGCTCTGATGCCAATTGAAATTATGTTCTCTGGCAGGACAGATGTCTTACACAATGTCTAAGACAATGTGTTAGTAGTCCAGATGTCCTAGACAACTGGTTCTACAACTGGTTATGAGGATCACACGTTATTGCAATACTGAAGTAAATAAAAGCAATAAACAACACCAGTAATTTGTTAACCCAGTTCGGCGCTAAACAACCCTACTCTTGAGGATACCAATCCAGGAAGTGAACACTACTACTCCGAATTATTACTTAATCTTACAACACTACCAAACACCTTTTGGCATGTACACCTTTTCTTAATCCTAGTAATCTTCTACTCAAGGGCTAACTCCCCCTGAATATGAGAACCTACCCAACTCCCTCTAATCACTAATCCCAAGTGACGAAACAACTTTAAACTTCACAGTTTAAAAGACACAGTTGAATGGCAACATTCAACGACACAAGCTTCAAAGTACCAAGAACGATACTAAGAGCTACTAAGTGTTTTGCACAGTGGGTACAAAACTTTGGACTCACAAAATCAAGTGTTTTGCTCTATGTTGAGTCCTTTATATAGGCATGCAATTCTTCAGATAGTCTTCAGTCTTTCAGATGCACTCAAATAAGAATTAGTTTTAAAACAAACTTGTTTTAAAAGAAACTCTACAAAGATAAAGAATTAATTTCTATCCACTAATTAAATACGAATCCAATCGTATCTAACACATAGGATTAACAACAAACTTTATCATTAATCATAATCTCAGCTTGTTACTAAAACAAACACGCGCGCTTAATGGATAAGCATTATCTTTTAAGCTGAACTGGGTCAAGATGCCCTACCCACATGTCTTGGGACATCTTGTTCGACATGCTGCCTATGCATGCTTTGAACCCAGTGACAAGATGTCTAGGACATCTTGTTCAACATGTTGCATCTGCACATCTTCAATATGCACAAGTGGTTTAGACTTAATTACTTCAGCATTGGTGCTTCAGTTAAGTCACTCTGACCAAGTTGTTTTAGCTTTATGATGCAGCCAATCTCAGAAGAACTACAAGAAGGATGGAGGATTTGTCAACAGACCACCACTACTTGAAGTTGGAAATTATGAAAACTGGAAATCACGAATGGCCGCTTTTCTGAAGTCCATTGATGCTCAAGTTTGGAGAGCTGTCCTGTCTGGCTGGGAACATCCAGTAGTTACTGACAAAGATCGCAAGAAAAACGGGAGTGCTGAAGCCAGAACTTGAATGGACTAAGGAGGAACAAGACCTGTCTACCTACAATTCAAAGGCTATAAATGCATTATTCAATGGAGTAGATAAAAGTATGTTCAGATTGATTAAAAAATGTGTTGTTGCAAAGGAAGCTTGGAACATTCTGGAGACTGTGCATAAAGGAACCTCAAAGGTAAAAATTTCTAGACTCCAGCTACTCACCACAAAATTTGAAAGTTTGAAAATGAAGGAGGATGAAATTGTTCATGACTTCTACATGAATATTCTTGACATGGCAAACTCCTTTGATGTTCTTGGTGAGAAGATGACTGATGCTAAGCTGGTGAGAAAGATTCTCAGGTCCCTTCCAAAAAGATTTGATATGAAGGTGATTGCAATAGAGGAGGCTCAAGACATCAACACAATGAAAGTTGATGAGCTAATTGGATCTCTAGAAACTTTTGAGCTGGCTATAAGTGAAAGAGGTGACAAGAAGAGTAAGATCATTGCTTTTATGTCTAATACAGATGATGGTGAATCTCTAGAAGATGTAGATGAAGATGATGGATTTGCAGAGGCTTTGGCCATGATTGGTAGAAAGTTTAAGCAAGCTTGGAAGCAAGCTGATGGGAAACAAAGACCAAATGGGCAGAACATCTGATTCAACATCAACACTCAGTCAGACAAATTCAAGATAAACAAAAGTGATGAGAAGACATCTCAATCCAAGGGTGTTCAGTGCCATGAATGTGAGGGGTTTGGACACATTAGAACAGAATGTGCCACTAATCTCAAGAAACAAAAGAAAAGTCTGGTTGTTTCCTAGTCTGATGAAAGTGACTCTGAAGGAGAAAATGAGTCAGCTAAACATGTGACTGCATTGATAAGTGTCTGCACTTCAGATGCTAAGTCTGAGGATGGAGACTTATCATATGAAGATCTTCTTGCTACCTACAAAGAGTTGTATGAGAAGGATGTTGAAATCTGCAAGAGTCTACACAAGCAGAAGAAAACCATCAATCAACTCATGACAGAAAGAGATGAAGGATTGAAGAAGATCACTGAGCTGACAGATGAGGTTACACTCCTAAACTCTTAACTGGAAAACACTTTGAAGCAAGTGAGGATGTTGAATACAGGGACAAAAGTTCTTGAAGAGATTCTAGACTCACAGGAACAAAGAAAAGGCAAAGGTATTGGCTTTGACTACGGAACTATGAACAATAATCAAGCCAAGAAGGTTGAAATGTTTGTCCCTGCTGAAAGTGAATACAATCCCACAACTGGTACACAGATGTTGAAGCGTCCTATCCAACATCATGGTTCCTCATCTAGAAGAAGACCTAAAAGATGGGTCTGTCACCATTGTGGTAAGAGAGGTCACATTAGACCTTATTGCTTCCAGCTTTATGGTTATCCCAAGTGGTATCATCAGGAGACAGAAGGTGGAACTCATCAGAGTGCTAAGACATGGAAGCCAAAGAACAAAGAAGTTGCTGCATTGATTGCTCACATTGCTCTGAGAGCATCCTCAAGAGATTGCTGGTATTTTGACAGTGGCTGCTCTAGGCATATGACTGGTGCTAATGAATATCTTGAAAAGATTAATCCATATGCAACCAGTTATGTCACATTTGGAGATGGTGCTAAAGGTCAAATTGTTGGAATAGGGAAACTTGAAAAAGAATGATTGCCCAGGCTTAACAATGTTCTACTGGTGAAAGGACTAACTGCTAATTTGATTAGCCAGCTGTGTGACCAAGGCTTAAAGGTGAAATTCACTCAGTCTGAATGTGAAGTAACTGATGAACATGACAGAGTTCTAATGAAAGGCAGAAGATCCAAAGACAACTGCTACCTGTGGATATCTCCAGATGAACAGGTGAATCTTGCTTCTTGTCTGATGAGTAAGGAAGATGAAGTCAGACTATGGCACCAAAAGCTGGGACACTTGCACCTGAGAGGGATGAAGAAAGCAATTACTACTGGAGCCATAAGAGGATTGCCCAACTTAAGTATTGAAGAAGGGAAGATCTGTGGTGAGTGTCAAATTGGAAAACAAACTAGAATGTCTCATCAAAAGTTGGAACATCAGGTAACATCCAAGGTACTTGAACTCTTGCATATTGATCTCATGGGACCTATGCAAGTTGAAAGCATAGGAGGTAGAAGGTATGCCTTAGTGGTTGTTGATGACTACTCCAGATTCACCTGGATAAATTTTATAAGAGAGAAGTCAGATAGCTTTGAAACTCTCAAAAATCTCTGCTTACAGCTTCAAAGGGAGAAGGACTCAGGTATATTAAGAATCAGAAGTGGCCATGGTAGAGAGTTTGAAAATGTCAAGATTGCTGAATTTTGTGGATTTGAAGGAATCAAGCATGAGTTTTCCTCACCAATTACTCCTCAACAGAATAGAGTGGTTGAAAGGAAAAACAGAACTATAACACCCCACAAATATATCTAGAATAAAAGTGGAATATTATTATTGGTAACTGAATTCATTATTATTACAACACGAGGTTATGCACACGCAGGTGCCAAATACATCAAGAGTACTGGAATAACAGCGGAAACATTAATTTAACGACACTAAAATACGATCAAACTCAACAAGACACAATACAAGACTCGGAAAAGAAAGCATAAACAATATGCCATCCAAAGCACAGTTACGAGCACACCAACCAGCATACCTTTAGCCAACCTGCTTATCTGAATCAAATAGGGAGTGGGGTGAGACAGTCACTTCGTCTCAGTGAATTCTACTACCCTCCTAAGTGGCAACTAATCCTGGGCTCCTAATCAGTCATAGCATACATAATTCATAACATAATATCATAAACATAAAGTAAATAGTGTGTCACAGATTATTAGTCTTGTTCATTTTAACCGCAAAGCACTCTGAGGTGAGTATCTCTCAGAAGCTTGCCTTATCCGCTGAACACGAAGTGTTTCCGGCATACAACTCACATTTTAAATTGTTCCTGATGGAAGCTTCCGAAGGAAGTCCATAAAGCGATAAATAATTCGCACATAATTGACTGATTCTACAATTTATTCATACTACCATAATTTCCCAATACCCGGGGTACATGCATTATATCTAAATTTCCTAAGTTAATCCCTAATAGTCCGACTGTGATGACCTCCTGTTTACATTATTCAATCTCATAAAACTGCAGAAAAACTATCTCAATCGAGGATATAAAACGAGTGAACAATTATTTCAAAAATTGAAAAAGTGAGTATTTTCTGGGCTTGCTCGCTACGGCAAGTTACCATGCTCGCCATGGCGAACGTACAGGTCCTGACCTAAACAACTCGCTAGGCGAGCCAGAGCTCGCCATGGCAAAGTTCTTCAGCCCAGAACCTTCAGCTCGCCATGAATGCTCGCTAGCAACTCGCTATGGCGAGTTGATGCAGAATTTACTCTGTTTTGCGAAAATCATTGATTTTGAAACTTTCACCTACAATCCTTAGCTGAGATAGTGCAGAATCATAAAATAAACAATATAGAACAGAATGGAGTAGAATTTGGGGCTTAATTCTACATACACAGTTATACCTAATAATTCTTATATTGCATGCATTTTTCATAAATTCGAATAAACTAACTACCTAGCCTAAGAACCCACCTGGAATTGAAGCTTTAACGCGCCTCTGGGCTCTACTAACCAGCTATTGAATCCTCCTAGCAACCCCACGAACAGAACTTGGATTTTGGAACTTGACACTTTTGAACCCTTAAACTTGACTCTATGAATTGGTGAGTGTTTGATGGTTTGAAACTCTGAGAGGTTAGGCTATTTATAGTGAGTTTCTGAGGCTTGGGAATAGTTCACGAATTGTTCTGATGTGAACTTGCATGTTGTGTTATTGGTTGAAAAAGTGGTGATGAGAAAGGGTTGTTGTGTTGTGATTTTTCTTGACATGAGGAGCTGAGGCTCACAAAGATTCTCTGTTCTGTAACAATTGCAGTGTGGATTCCCTGAGGTTGCTACTGTTTTGGTTAATAAGAATGCATGTGATAGAAAATTCCAAATGTTTGTGTTAGAGGGAAGTGGAGCTCTTGGTTGTTTGTTGTTTGTTGTTGGGCGTGTATGAGAAGAGAAGGAGGGAGGTTTCTAAGTGATTCCATCAGCTGATGAGAAGTGAATGAGTGAGAGTGTGGTTAGGCTTGCATGTGATCTAAGTGGTTTAGGACTTAGTGGATAGATGAGTCATAAGAGGGAGGGAAAACTTGAATCTTGGCTTAATTAATCTAAACTCATGTGATTAGTGTTCTAATGCATATTATTAGGTTTAGTTAAACTCCTAATTAGTACACATGACACCCTTAATTCCCATGAATCAATCAATTAAACACTTCTAATTAATAGTTAATTTTATTAGATAATTCTCTAATTAAAATTAATCTAAATTAATTAGGTAATTTAGAATTTGGGATATTACAAGAACATTGGAAGAATCTGCCAGAGCCATGCTTCATGCCAAAAAACTTCCCTATCATTTTTGGGCTGAAGCAATGAACACAGCCTGTTATGTTCATAACAGAGTAACTCTAAGAAAAGGAACATCATGCACTCTCTATGAGCTCTGGAAGAATAGAAAGCCCACTATAAAACACTTCCATGTGTTTGGGAGCAAATGCAATATTCTAGCTGACAGAGAACAAAGGAGAAAAATGGACCCTAAAAGTGATGAGGAAATTTTTCTTGGGTACTCAACAAACAGCAGAGCTTACAGAGTCTACAACTACAAAACTCAAGTTATGATGGAATCAATCAATGTTGTGATAGATGACTTGCATGAAGAAAAAGGTACAGATGTTGAACTAGATGTTGAAACATCTCTAGAACCTGAAGCTGATACTGAAGTCAGAATTGATGCTGAAGAAGAGACCACTGAAAGAAGCTCCTCAATCAACAACAAAGGACCTTCTATCAGGGTTCAGAAGAATCATCCTTAGGATCTTATCATAGGTGATCCTCAGAATGGCATTACTACCAGAAGATCAAATGAGGTAATCAGTAATTCTTGTTTTGTATCTTTACTTGAACCAAAAAATGTCAAGGAGGCACTTACTGATGAATGCTGGATAGAGGCAATGCAAGAAGAACTTAATCAGTTTAAGAGAAGTGATGTGTGGGATCTTGTCCCCAGACCTGAAGGGGTAAATGTAATTGGTACAAAATGGGTGTATAAGAACAAGTCAGATGAGAAAGGAATTGTAACCAGAAATAAGGCCAGATTAGTGGCTCAAGGTTACACACAAGAGGAAGGACTTGATTTTGAAGAAACTTTTGCACCTGTGGCCAGATTGGGGGCAGTAAGGCTACTATTAGGAGTTGCCTGTATTCTTAAGTTTAAACTATTTCAAATGGATGTAAAAAGTGCCTTTCTCAATGAGTACTTACCGGAAGAAGTTTATGTGGAGCAGCCCAAGGGCTTTGTAGAAGCAGGATTTCCTAATCATGTGTATAAACTCAAAAAGGCCTTATATGGGTTAAAGCAAGCACCTAGGGCTTGGTATGAGAGGTTGACTCAATTCTTGGTGACTCATGGAAACAGGAAGGGTGGTTCTGATAAAACCCTGTTTGTGAAGGAAGAATGAGGTAAACTTATGATAGCTCAGATATATGTTGATGACATAGTCTTTGGTGGGATGTCGAATCAGATGGTCCAACATTTCATTTCACAGATGCAATCAGAATTTGAAATGAGCTTAGCGGGTGAACTAACAAACTTTCTTGGGTTACAAGTCAAACAAATGGAAGATACCATATTCATTTCACAGAGTAAGTATGCTAAGAATATAGTGAAAAAGTTTGGGATGGACAATACCACACACAAAAGGACACCCGCACCTACACACTTGAAGCTGAGCAAGGATGAGAATGGAGTATCTGTTGATCAAATTCAGTACAGGAGTATGATTGGAAGCCTATTGTATTTAATTGCTAGCAGGCCTGACATCACATTTGTTGTTGGAGTTTGTGCTAGGTACCAGGTGGATCCCAAAGTTAGTCATCTGGCTCAAGTCAAAAGGATTATGA
Organism: Trifolium fragiferum; assembly: GCA_954870985.1. NCBI lineage: Eukaryota > Viridiplantae > Streptophyta > Magnoliopsida > Fabales > Fabaceae > Trifolium > Trifolium fragiferum. The sequence continues at coordinate 50,974,366 of OX940789.1, forward strand.
AATATGTCAATGGAACTAGTGAGTATGGAATATTGTACACTCATGGTGAAGATTCCAAGCTGATTGGGTATTGTGATGCAGATTGGGCTGGTAGTGCTGATGATAGAAAAAGCACCTCTGGTGGTTGTTTCTTCCTTGGTAACAACCTGATCTCATGGTTTAGCAAGAAGCAGAATAGTGTTGCTATATCCACTGCATAGGCAGAATATATAGCAGCAGGAAGTTCATGCTCTCAACTCTTGTGGATGAAACAGATGCTTCAAGAATACAATGTTGAACATAATGCTCTAACATTGTACTGTGACAATCTTAGTGCCATAAACATATCAAAAAATCCTATGCAGCATAGTAGAACAAAGCATATTGACATTCGGCATCACTTCATTAGAGATCTAGTTGAAGACAAAATTATTGTGTTGGATCATGTGAACACAGAAGAGCAAATTGCTGATATTTTCACTAAGGCCTTGGATGCGAAGCAATTTGAGAACTTAAGGGGTAAATTGGGCATTTGTCTGCATGAGGAGTTATAGCAATTAAGGAAGTTACATCGTGCAACCGCTATTTGTCTCTCCCACATTTTCTTGCACGATTTCTTAGGAGAATCATATCAAATAACTTCTTTCCTTTTAAAAACCACCTATCACACGTTACCTACCCCTTCCTTATACTCTCACACTCTCTCAACTTCCTACACCACTAATCCTACTCTTGCCGTCATAACTTTTCTTCACTCCTACTCTTTCGTCAAACACTCCTTTCATCTCTTGACCACTATGTCTTCCTCCACCAAAAACACCGCCTCCACTAACGAACAAGATCAAGCCTCCATTCCCCAACCTTCACAAACCAACGCTCCCATGGATGTCAAACCCATTACCACTATCCTACCTGAAAAGTCTGCACATGCAACACCATCCAAGTCAGTCTCGAAGAAAAAGGAAAAGGGGGACAATACCAAATCTGGACCTAAGTTCTTCTCAAAACTCAAAAGGGGTCAATCCAAAATCAACTTGACCATGGAAGATCTTTATTTGAAGGATGATCCTTTCAATATCAAAGCGAAAGCAAATGTTGAAGCATCCAGTCAAGTGGAAAAATCAACCAATGTTGAAGCTTCTCTCAAACCTTCTGACGAAGCTGCCTCTTCCGATTGTGAAAATGGTAATCCTGTTGAAACCCTAAAATTTGTTGTTCCTGAATCTGGTGAAAACATAGGGTTAGATGCCTTAAATTCTGCTATTGACAAGATGGATGTTAATACTGCTGGTATGAGTACTGTTGAGAAAGGGGATGATACTGTTCATCAAACCCTTGAGATTCCTGTTGCTACGAAGGATGTTGGACCGGATGTTGGAACATCCTTGGGCCAACCTGGTGAACAGCCAACTGTGGCTGCTGCTGTAACTGAGAATGACTCTGGCTTTCAAACAACCAATGAGAATGAGAATCTGTCAACTCATTCTGTGAGCAATGCTGCTAAGAAAGCTACCCCTCAGGGAACTGTTGAAATTGAGACTGATCCTGAAGAAACTTCTGTTCATCAGGAAGCTGAGACTCCTGTTATTGAGGTAGATGAATTGGAAGATGAGGTGCCTATCTCTCAGGCTTTTGGAATTGCCAAAAGGCTAAGGAGTAGCAGAGGGAAGGCTGTTCCTAGTGTGTCTGAAACACCTAAGACTGTGAAGAAGAGTAAAGGAAAAAGTGTTATGATTGGTCCCAAGAAAGCATGGAGTAAGGTTACTCCTAAGGTATCTGCTGTCAAGGGTAAGAAGAGAAAAGCTGTTGTTTCCAGTGAGTTTGAGGATGATGCTTCAGAAGATGTGTCAAACATCCAAGTCACATACTCTAGTGTGAGAAAATCTGCTGTCAAAAGGATGCCTACTGTTGTTCAAGATGTTCCCGCTGACAAGATTTCTTTTCATAACCCTGCTTATGCCCACAGGTGGAAATTCATCTTTCATAGAAGACTGGCCTTGGAAAGGGAACTAGGGGATGATGCCCTCAAAATGAGTGAAGTCATTGACTTAATCAGGACTACTGGTTTGTTGAAGACTGTGACCAAGCTGGGTGACTGCTATGAACAGCTTGTCAAAGAATTTCTGGTGAACATCCCTAAAGTTCAGAGTTCCAAACTGTATGGGTGAGAGGAGAAAGGATGAAGTTCTCTCCTGAGGTGATCAACAGGTATTTGGGAATTGATGTTAGTGCATGCACTAAGCTCACTGTGTTTGAGAATCAAATTTGCAAAGTGATAACTGCAAATCAAGTGAAAGCATGGCCCAATAAAGGGAAGGTTTCTGCTAGAAAATTGTTTGTTAAGTATGCTATCCTTAATAGAATTGGTGCTTACAATTGGGTTCCTACAACCCACTCCTCTGATGTGGCAAGTGTACTTGGTAGAATGATCTATTCTATTGGAACCAACCACAAGATTGATTTTGGAGAATAAATTTTTGAACAAACTGTGAAACATGCTAAGAGCTCAGATGTGAAGCTCCCTATTGCATTTCCTACACTCCTCTGTGACATCATACTTGACCAACTGCCTCATATCAAATATGCTTCTGTTGTTCCTAAGAAGAGGGAATCTCCTCTGTCTCTGCATTACAAACTCTTTGGAAAACATCATGTGCCAGACATTGTTGGAGCATCTGGCTCTGCAGCACCCACTGGGTTCATGAGTCGACGGGATATTATAGTTGCACTCAGGGATACTGTTACAGTGCTGGATGAGAAGAAGGCTCAATTTGAACTTATGATCATGGCTCTTGAGCAGGAAGAGCAGAATGCTGGTAATGGTAGAGTTGGTACTGAGGAAAATGCTGCTAGAGATGACAATGACAAAGCTGGTGAAGAAGGGGATGCAGGTACTGATGTGATTGGTGGGACTGATAATGAGAATGCTGATGAAGCCACAGATGCTGAGGCAGAAGATGAGGAAGCTGGAGAGTCCAATGGAAGCAGCTCTGAAGATTAGCTTGTTCCTCTTTGAGTTTTAATGATCTTGTTTTGTCTTTGTTTTGTTATTTGAATTTGGTTTGTTCACATGGGCGCTGCCCTGGTTATTTAGCACCTATGTTGTGTTTCTGCTTCTGTTATACTCTATGGTACTTTATGGCAAATTTTCTGACTAAAAAAGGGGAGTAGAGTGATTGTCTAATGATTGTGTAATATTGAATGAGATGTTGAAACATCTGCTTCCCAGAACTGCAGATGGTTGTTTTGAGGGGGAGTATAAATAACACCATGTTCTTCAGGTTGATGATATGACAAGATTGAGGGGGAGTATGATTACCTCCATGCTCTATACGATGTTGAAACATCACTATTTGTTATGTATGATTGGATCTAGGCCAAGAATTTGTTGTTTTAGTTCTGCTGTTATTTTTGCCTCTAATAATCTTATGGAATACTATCAGCTGCATGACTGCCTTATGATTTGTGTGCTTGTGTTGATCTAAGGACTCATGAACTAAATATTCTGTTGGCTTGTCTATATGATCCTAATTTGTTTTAGCCAAAAATTTCGCCAAAGGGGGAGATTGTTAGTGTTTTGTAAGTTGGCTGCTTTTTGGTAAAACAAAGTATACTACAATGTTTGATACAATGTTTCAACATTCGGATACTAATCCAGGTTATGCTGAAAGCGCGCCTCTTAAATGCGATGTTGTCTATTTTTGAAATTGAAATTCTGTTATTTGGCAGGACAGATGTCTTACACAATGTCTAGGACAATGTGTCTGTAGTCCAGATGTCCTAGACAACTAGTTCGATAACTGGTTATGAGGATCACACATTATTGCAATATTGAAGTAAATAAAAGCAATAAACAACACTAGTAATTTGTTAACCCAGTTCGGCGCTAAACAGCCCGACTCTGGAGGATACCAATCCACGAAGTGAACACTACTACTCCGAATCAATACTTAGTCTTACAAAACTACCAAACACCTTTTGGCATGTATGCCTTTTCTTAATCCTAGTAATCTTCTACTCAAGGGCTAACTCCTCCTGAATATGAGAACCTACCCAACTCCCTCTAATCACTAATCCCAAGTAACGAAACAACTTTAAACTTCACAGTTTAAAAGACAAAGTTGAATGACAACATTCAACGACTCAAAGCTTCAAAGTATCAAGAACAATACTAAGAGCCACTAAGTGTTTTGCACAGTGGGTACAAAACTTTGGACTCACAATCTTCAGTTATTGTGGGTTGAGTTTTAAGCTCTATGTTGAGTCCTTTATATAGGCGTGCAAGTCTTCAGATAATCTTCAGTCTTTCAGATGCACTCCAATAAAAATTAGTTTTAAAACAAACTTGTTTTAAAACAAACTCCACAAAGATAAAGAATTAATCTCTATCCACTAATTAAATATGAATTCAATCGTATCTAACACATAGGATTAATAACAAACTTTATCATTAATCCTAATCTCAGCTTGTTACTAAAAGATTCGCGTTTTATTCAAATTAAAACAAACACGCGTGCTTAATGGATAAGCATTATCTTTTAAGCTGAACTGGGTCAAGATGTCCTACCCACATGTCTTGGGACATCTTGTTTGACATGCTGTCTAAGCATGCTCTTAAACCAGTGACAAGATGTCTAGGACATTTTGTTCAACATGTTGCATCTGCACATCTTCAATATGCATAAGTGGTTTAGACTTAATTACTTCAGCATTGGTGCTTCAGTTAAGTCACTCTGACCAAGTTGTTTTAGCCTTATGATGCAGCCAATCTCAGAAGAACTACAATCTCCCCCTTTGGCTAATTATGGCTAAAACAACCACAAACCACTTTGTTGATTGTGCACTCTTCAGTCTTCAAATTCTTCAATCTTCAAATTGATCTCTGTTGATGCAATCTTCAGTTCTGAAATCTTCAGGTCTTCAATGTCTTTGATCTTCAGAATCTTGTGTGTCTTCAATATTCAGGACTTCTTCAATCTTGAATGTGTGATGAACCTTTTCTAGTATGAGACAATCTTAGTCTTGTCTTCATATGATCCATTACAATGAATTTTCTAAGTCCAGGGATGAGATACCTAGTGACTTAGTGAACCAAAGTCTTGAGTTGCAGTGGAAAGTACATAATCAGAGTGATCAAGACTCACTAGACTTCTTAGAGGTTCAATTTTAGCATATTAATTATGCTCTGGACACACTTGTTTTAGCATAGCTTTTTAGTTTTTAATTTTTTTAAAGCTTGCTATTTTCATCCGTAAAGTAAGAGAATGATTCTACTTGCCAAAGAGCTGTTCTTTATCATCAATTATTACTCCCCCTTTTTACCATAATTTGTCAAAGGTTAAAGGAAAATATTCATTGATTAAAGAAAGCATACAAAAGTGCACACTTAGTGTCGGATGTCAAAGTCTCCAATGTCTATGACATTTGGTAGACCACAAATCTTACAGAAGATGAACAGCAAAAGGAAAAATACATAAGTACTTATTTTCCTATACTCAGAGTATGTTCTTCAAACTTCTTCTTCTTCTTGCTCAGCCTCAGCATGAGCATCTCCTTCATTCTCAGCAAGTTTCTTTGTCAGTTGTTTTATCAAGTGATCTACACAGTTCTTTCTGATCGTACTTGACTTGATAGTTTCCTCTAGCTCCTTGGACACTTGAATGAGCTCAGCCAATACCTTGTTCTGTGAGCTTCTGTCAAGTGGAGCTGAGGTCTCAGCTGCTTCTTTGTCTTTTAGCGTGATATATGGGACATATGGTTCAGCAAACAACTTGCAGTTGAAGGATATTGGTGGAGGTCTCTTACTCTCATGTTCCTCAGGAAGCAGGATGCTTGCGTGTTGACTAAGAATTATCCCAGTAATCAAGCTAGGAAAAGCTATTGGCAGCTTTGTTGTATTGGTTTCCACATGCTTCATAGTTTGTTCGAAGACATGTTTTCCAAAATCCAATTTCTTTCCTTTTCCTATGAGGTAGATGAGTTTGGCCAGGGTTGGAGTTATACCTGAGCTGTGATTTGTAGGAGCCCAATTTGTTGTGCCAATCCTGTTGAGTATGGCATATTTGACTGTCAGCTTGGACGCTGGAAGTAGTCCTTTCTTGGGCCATTGCTCAGCTTGACCAGAGGTGATTTCTTCAGTAATTTTGTCCATTGAGAGAATTTTATTGCTTTTAGATTCTGTGCTTCTTTCTAGGAACTTGTTAATCACAGTTGGAGAGAAGTCAATGGTTTTTCCTCTCATATGCAGCTTGTGATAGCCATCATTTTCCTCTTCAGCGCATTCTTTTGATAAGTTGACCACGAACTCTCTTACCAGCCTTTAATAGCACTTGCCAACTCCTAGCACAGTCTTCATGAGTTTGGCTTCTTCAAGGAGTGTAGTGATTTCCTTGTAAGAGAGTGCTTCAGTGCTTAGTTCCCTTTCAGTAGCCATTCTCCTCTAGCTTACTATCCTCCACCTTTGTTCATTCTCCTCAGTGTGGAATGATGTTGAGGATGTAGTTTTTCTTTTCTTTGACATGATGTCTGGGACATCGTCTTCGACATCAGGCTCGAACTCGCTTGAGGACTCTGGTTTCCTCTTCTTCTTCTAAGAAAGACTTGGGAATTTCCACCTTCTTTCCCCTATTCCTTCTTACTCTATCAGCAATAGACTGAGATCTTCTGGGAGCTATCTCTTCGCTCTCTGTCTCTTCCCCAATCTCTATGACTTCTAGGGTCTTAGTGATTTATTCTTCTTCCTCTTCAGAGAGAGCTGTCTACAGTGCATCCTTTGAATCATCTTCCATTGGATGTTCTTCAGATGTCGTGCCTCTTGGTGTTGAGACATTTGTTTCGACATTGTTGAGGTCAGATGTCGTGACATCTTCTCCATCATTCATCTCAGCTTCTGTTGATTGCAGCTCAATATTTGTTTTCTCAGTGGAGTCCTTCAGAGTTTCTTTAGCATTTTGCTCTTCAGCCCCTTTTGGCGATGATTGGGCTTCTAGCGGAGAGCCTTCTTTGGGTTCTTCACCTTTCGTTGGATTGGTGAAAAGCCCGACCAATGTGCTGCTTCTCCTCTTCCTTGCTGTAGTTCTTCTTCCTCTGGGAATAACCAACTTGCCAAGATCAACCTCTTGTTGATTGATGGTTGAGTTTGAAACCCTAGCTGGATCACTAGGTCCTTCGCCTTTGTTGATTGCTTGGTTATTTGAACTCATTGTGATTTCTTGACTCATGTTGTTCAGAGTTTCGTTGCGAAAGATTTCTTTTGAGAGGTTTTTGAAGGATGTCGTACCAGATGTTGAAGCATGTGTGATAGCACAAGTGATGATCTAGGTGGCTTTTTATAGACAGAACTAGGTAGTATGTTACCTTGTTTATTGTGCAGAAGTAATAATGATTAACGTTATAATCTTTCTGCACGCCACCCCGTCACTTAATGTTCTACACGCTTTTGGACGTGTAGAACTCTAGAGTTCCTTTCCCACGTTCAGGTTGAAGTGATTCAACTTCCTAACGAGTGTACAGATGTTGGGACATCTGGTAGAACATCTGGTCATTCTCTTCCTTGACTGTCAAGCAAGCTATTTTTGGACTATTGTTGGGAGGAGTCCACTTATAGCATTTGTCTTTTGCCTTGACACCTTTCATCACTACCTTTTGATTATTAGCAATAATGCACTCAGAGTTGTTGAAGTACACATTTAGTCCTTGTTCACATAGCTGACTAATGCTAATTAAGTTTGCAGTGAGACCTTCTACTAGTAGAACATCATCTAGGCATGGAGTGTGTGGACCAGATAGTTTTCCAATGCCTATGACTCTACCTTTAACTCCATCACCAAAAGTAACACTTCCTTATGAATGAGACCTTAATTCTCTAAGGTATCTCTCATCTCCAGTCATGTGTTTAGAACATCCACTATCAAAATACCAATTTTTATGTGGAGATATTCTTAGAGGAGTATGAGCCTTTTGAGGCGGTGTTGGCTTACATACTTTAGTCAGAACTTCCTTGTGTTTCACCCTTGGAGGTAGAATCTTCTTTTTGTTCTGACTTGGTGACTTAGGCTTCTGGGGGAAGCCATGGAGGTAGAAGCATTCTGAGATTAGATGCCCAGTTTTTCCACAATGTTTACATCTTTTCAGTGGTCCCTTGTACTCTTTGTATTGGGGGGACACATGTTGAGCATGATGTTGGGACATGTGGTCTGGCATATGCTTCCTCTGTTGAGCTGGAGGCTTAGACCTTTGTTCAAACCTTATCTGCTTGTGTTGAGTCTGATGATGTGTCTTTGTCACCTGTTTCTTTTGATCAACAGGTTGTTGAGGTTTGGATCCTGTTTTCTTATGCTTGTGCTGAGAAGGATGTTGTGACTTGTGGTTTGACATCTGGTCCTGAGATCTATTCTTTGGGGAAATTTTCTTCTCAGGAGCCTTGCTGTAGTTTTCATACTCTAACCCCTTCTTGTCAGTTGGACTTCTACCAAGTTCAAGAACTTCTTCAAGCATGTCAGTTCCTTTGTTTAACATTCTCACAGATTTTGTCATCTCAGTGAGTTTTGAGTTTGACAAGGTAACTTGTTCTTTCAAAGCAACTGTTGATGCTTCTAGTGCCTCCTTTTCTTGAGCATGTAATGTGACTTGTTCTCTCAAGCTAGTTGTAGAGACGTCTGGTGCTTCCTTCTCTTGAGCTAGTTTCTCCATCTCCTCATCTTGTTTTCTTATAAGTTCACAAGATTGTTCCCATTTAATGGTGAGATTGTTGTATTTCTCATTCAATTCTTCTTGTAGGAGATCTTCATTACTCGTGCTGCTGCTGATATCAACTGTTCCAGTGAAGGCTTTATTTGTTGGTTCTTCTTCTTTCTCTTCCTCAGAATCAGATAAAGTAGCTGTCATTCCCTTTTTCTGTTTCTTGAGAAAGTTTGGACATTCTGGTCTGATGTGTCCAAATCCTTCACATTCAAAACATCATACTTCTTTGTTTTGATCAGAAGTATTCTCCTCCTTGGTCTTGCCCTGTGACTTGATGTTGGACCTCTTGTCTGGGACATTTGTCCTATACTTGGCTTGTAGCTTACTTAAGGCTCTGTTGAAATCCTTTGTAAGGTAAGCTAAAGCCTGTGATAACTCATCATCATCTTGGCTTTCCTCAGATTTAAAAGTCAAGTTCTTCATCTTCTTCTCTGGTTTATCATCCAGAGACATCTCAAAGGTTTGTAATGAGCCAATAAGTTCAACTTTCATTGTGCTCAAGTTTTGAGATTCTTCGATTGCAGTCACCTTCATGTTAAATCTCTTAGGCAGTGATCTAAGGATTTTTCTGGCTAACTTTTCTTCAGGTATCTTCTCACCTAGGGCAAAGGTTGAATTTGCTATATCTCGTATTCTAGTGTTGAACTCAGATATAGTTTCTTCATCCTCCATCCTCAAGTTCTAAAATTTTGTGGTGAGAAGTTGCAGCTTTGACATTCGAACTTTGGAGGTTCCTTCATGTGCAGTTTGAAGAATTTCCCAGGCTTTCTTGGCTTCAGTACATGTGTTGATTAACTTGAACATGTTTTCATCAACACCATTGAATATGGCATTGAGTGCTTTAGAGTTGCCACTTGCCTCAATTTCTTCTTCTGGACTCCAATCTGCCATTCCTTTTAGACTTGTGGAGCCATCTTCTGCTGTGATTATTGGATGATTCCACCCAGTGATAATTGCCCTCCATGCTTTTTGATTCATGGATTTGAGAAAGGCAACCATTCTTGTTTTCCAATAATCACAATTTGATCCATCCAAGACTGGTGGTCTGTTGATTGATCCTCTCTTGTCCATCTTGAACAAAATATATCTCCCTGGAGCTCACCCAGCAGGTTAGGGTGCCTGCTCTGATGCCAATTGAAATTCTGTTCTTTGGCAGGACAAATGTCTTACACAATGTCTAGGACAATGTGTCTGTAGTCCAGATGTCCTAGACAACTGGTTCGACAACTGGTTATGAGGAACACACGTTATTGCAATACTGAAGTAAATAAAAGCAATAAACAACACCAGTAATTTGTTAATCCAGTTCGGCGCTAAACAGCCCTACTCTGGAGGATACCAATCCAGGAAGTGAACACTACTACTCCGAATCAATACTTAGTCTTACAACACTAGCAAACACCTTTTGGCATGTATGCCTTTTCTTAATCCTAGTAATCTTCTACTTAAGGGCTAACTCCCCCTGAATATGAGAACCTACCAAACTCCCTCTAATCACTAATCACAAGTGACGAAACAACTTTAAACTTCATAGTTTAAAAGACAAAGTTGAATGACAACATTCAACGACTCAAAGCTTCAAAGTATCAAGAACAATACTAAGAGCCACTAAGTGTTTTGCACAGTGGGTACAAAACATTGGACTCACAATCTTCAGTTATTGTGGGTTGAGTTTTAAGCTTTATGTTGAGTCCTTTATATAGGCGTGCAAGTCTTCAGATAATCTTCAATCTTTCAGATACACTCCAATAAGAATTAGTTTTAAAACAAACTTGTTTTAAAACAAACTCCACAAAGATAAAGAATTAATCTCTATCCACTAATTAAATACGAATTCAATCGTATCTAACTCATAGGATTAATAACAAACTTTATCATTAATCCTAATCTCAGCTTGTTACTAAAAGATTCGCGTTTTATTCAAATTAAAACAAACACGCGTGCTTAATGGATACGCATTATCTTTTAAGCTGAACTGGGTCAAGATGTCCTACCCACATGTCTTGGGACATCTTGTTCGACATGCTGCCTAAGCATGCTCTGAACCCAGTGACAAGATGTCTAGGACATCTTGTTCAACATGTTGCATCTGCACATCTTCAATATGCACAAGTGGTTTAGACTTAATTACTTCAGCATTGGTGTTTCAGTTAACTCACTCTGACCAAGTTGTTTTAGCCTTATGATGCAGCGAATCTCAGAAGAACTACAGAAATCCACGCCTTTATTCCAGGCTTTTGTCAAACATGCATGGTCAGAGTATCTTAAGCATTTATGTTGTTATACGATCTCTATTTTACTTTAAGAATTCTTTATTCTATGCATTTATGGACGAGCTGGAAATGTACTATGTGCCTTGAAGCCCAACAAGTGAAGAAGCCCAATTGAAGACCTTAGTATTTAAGCATGATGGAAAAACTAGCTAGGTTTATGTGTGTGTATGTATTGTACTTTAGAAAAGTATTGTGTTTAGGGTTTTCTTGTGTACTGTGTTGTGAGCGTATCTTGTGTTATCTTGATACAAGACTAGGACATAGTTTGTGTTGTAGTGTTGTGCACTTCTCCAAAGCATTTAAGAACGGAGATAGTTAGTTTCTGAAAGTGTTTTCAAATCTTATCATTGTGTTAATTACAATCACAGGGTGTGTGGTTGTGTAGGAGGTGAGAAGGGGTCTCAAACTTAGGAGTTCCTAAGTTGAAGTTGCATGAGATAGTGTCTAAGTCATAAGTGTAAACTGATGATTTGCTGAGAGCTTAGGATTAGAACTATCATAGTGGATTTCAATCCTGGATTGGTATCTCCCAGATTAGGTTGCTGTTGTGCACCGAACTGGTTTAACAAAGATCCTGTGTCTTTTACTTTTGTGCTTTCGTGTTACTTTAATTATATATCTGTTTGTCTGTGAATGTTCCAACATTGCACTTAACATCTTTAGTGTTGGAACATTGAATCGAACGTCCTAATTCTGCGTGGTGGAATTTCAAACTATATAAGTTTGTCATCAATACAAGCTTAGATTGATATTTGATTTCTTAATGTATATCCTCTTTATGAAAGTTAAAATTTTAGAACATGATTTTGTATCACAGTGATACAAACTAAAAAATTACGTAACCATCCCGTTAGAGCACTCACATTTATGCCACTTATGTTGGTGTTATAAATTTGTCCCACTCAACTATATTTTCTAAATATTCATATCACTCATCTAAAACTCTAACATGAGTCCCACGAAAACAATATATTTTAAATTTATATTTTATGTTAATGTATAAAATGTATAATTGAAGCAAATTAAATCAATTATATCAAAATGCCTAACAAAAAGAAAGGGATAAATATATTTCCGATCCATGCATGTAAATATTCAAAGTTTTATTTTTAGTCTTTCAAAATAATTTCTTCGAATATTAGTCTCCAAAAATGTTCCCTATTGTTAACGTGGCACTATGAAGGAAGGATTAATAGTATTTCAACTTATATACAGAGTTATTTGTTTAATAATATAAAATTCTCCTAATATAGGGAAACTCAATGTAACACCCCACATTATTATCTAGAATATAATGCGAAATATTATTATTGGTACTGAGTTCATTAACATTACATTATTGGAAAGCAAGCACACGCAGGTGCTGAATACACAACTGAAGAAAAGTACACAGCAGAAACAAGATACAACACGATCAGATAAATGAAAAACATGAAACTAATATAAAATCCATGAACAACAGCTACTCCAAAGCTTGCTTACCTTACTCAACCGGTTTGCCTGAAAAAAATTAATTGGAGTGGGGTGAGACTACTAAGTCTCAGTGAGTCCTACTACCCTCCTAATGGCGACTACGCCGGGTACCTAAATCAGTCCATAAAAATATTCTAGCATATCATAATCATAATACATAATTAAAGGTGTAACACAAATAATATCTTATTGATTTTAATCCGCTAAGACACTCTGAGGTGAGCATATTTCAGAGGTCCGCCTTGTCCGACAACCCAGTGAGTCTCGGCATTAAGCTCACTATAATTTTCCTAATGGGTTATTCCAATGGAAGCCCATAAGCAGCATACTAAACCGCACATGATTGACTGATACTAATTGTTATTAAGTTTGATTCTACCAAAAATTCTCAAATGTCGGGGAGTATACAAACTTTAATTTCTTAAGTTATACCCTAAAAGTTATCTGTTATTAACATTCTGTTTAACATTATATTAATTACATTACTGCAATTTATCTAACTCTAATGAAGATATAAAACGAGTGTTGGATATTTGGAAAAAAAGAAAATATAGAGGCTTTCGGCACTTTGCTCGCTACAGCGAGTAACTAGCTCGCCATGGCGAGATTACAGGTCCTGACCTAAATCAACTCGCTAGGCGAGCAGAAGCTCGCCATGGCGAGTTTCATCAGCCCAGAACCCCAGCTCGCCATGAATGCTCGCTTGATACTCGCTATGGCGAGTTCATGCAGAGGAACCCCTGTTTTGCGAAAATTATGATTTTTCAAAGGAAAACACCTACAATCTCCATACCAAGCAGTGCAGTAACATAAAACATATAATATATGACAGAATGGAGGGAAATTTGGGAGTTAATTCCCCTCACACAACAAATTCCCTAAGTCCTAAGTTAACATGCAAAGTTCATAATTTGGGGAATCTAACTACACTATCCTATGAACCCACCTGAATTGAAGCTTTAATTCCTTGCTTCTGGGCTCTACAACAGCTACAGCACAACCCCAGCTACACCCACGACCAGTTGGCAGAAAAATGGAATTTTGATGGAAAAGTTGAACTCCTATTTGATGCTAGAGTGAAAGATTGTTTGGTGATTTGTTTCAGCTGAGATTGGGAGCTTAAATAAAAGATTTTCTGATGGTAGAAACAGTGTAGGGTTTGTTTGAATTTCTATTTACATGTAATTTCATTGTTTGATAAAGAGGTGAAATTGGGGTTGTTGTCATCTTGCTAATTTAATGGGCTGGAGAGTGAAGGAATTGATGGTTCTGAATTGATTCTATGATCTGAGATGTTGCATGAAAGGAATCTCTGAAGCAAGAAACAGTTTGGGTATAGAGCTTGTGAAAAAGACAACACTCATAAAATAGGAAATTGAATCCTTGGGGCTTGTAGTTGTCTTCTGGCTCGTGAGGAAGGAGAGAAAGAGTGAGAGCTTAGCTAGTTTCAGTTTTCTGAAGTTGGTGTTTTGTGAAAATATACAAGTTTCAAGACTATTAGTTTAGTTGTAATGTCTTTGCATGTGATGTAATTGGGTGGGAATAAGTTAGTGGAGGGGGATATAGAGGGAGAGACACGTGAGAGGGAAGAGATTAAGAGGGAGGGAAAGTTGAATTTCTTGTGTTTAATTAATTCACAATTGAGAGGTAATATATTAGTGTGTAGGATAATACACCTAAGTCCCAATAATTAATTAATTATCCACCACTAATTAATCCTTAAATTATTAGGTAAAGTTCTAATTGGAATTAATTAGGTAATTTAGAAGTTGGGATATTACACTCAATTTTTTTACCCATGGAGATTTTATAGAATTTAAGTAAATTATTCATAAATATTTTGTTTAATTTTTTTCTATGCTTTTACAACATTCTTGAAATTAAAAGTAAAATAATCATTTTGTAAAAAAAAAGAAGTAATATAATTATTAATATTTAGGATAAATATGTTTCTGATCCCTGTAAATATTAAAAGTGTCATTTTTAGTCCAAAAAAAATTGTTTCCATAAATTGTCCCTTTTGTCACGTCAGTTTTCGTTAATCCAACGTAAATGCAAGGACCATTTTTAAAACGGAAAATATTTAAGAGACTAATATTCAAAGAAATTTTCTTAGGAGATTAAAAATAAAACTTTAAATATTTACAGCGACCAAAAACACATTTATTCCAAAAATTCAAAAAAATATATATATAAAATAAATCAAAACAGCTAGTCTATTAAGTCCAACATACATAAAAGCGGCTAGTCATCATCTAACATACTCATTCCGTTCCAAAATATAATTCGTTTTGACCATATTACATAAATTAAGAAATGTATATATTGTTGTATAGAAAAGAGAAATTATGAGTAAATTTATAAAATTGTACTTCATTAATTGTATGAGAAAGATAAATGAAAGAATTGAAAGAAGAGAGAGAAATAAAAAGTTAAGGGTATAATAGGAAAAATAGCATTAAATGCTTCATTGGAATTGTAAAGCGACTTATATTTTGGAACAACTTTTTTCTCCAAAACGACTTATATTTTGGAACGGAAGGAGTACATAATAATATCAACTCCATATTTATCTCTAATCACGCCGCACAAAAATTCATGATCTTGTAGTTATCTTGGTGTCATATTTGATGTCCTTAATATTTGCAAATCATTGATCCGTGCAACTCAACACCAACCCTTTTCCTTTCTATGTCCATTATTTCATTTTCAATACAAGCATAATCAAGTGCAAACCGAATAGGCTTTTCCACAAACTTTTCTTTTTCATTCTTTTTGGCTGCCTTTTAACCAATTGGACGACGTAACAAAGTCGGTGATGGTAGATTGTATTCGCTTGTTGATATTGGTTGGTTACAAGATGTCGAATATGCTTCAGAAGTTGAACTCTTTGTTCTTTTGGTAGAATGAACATCCAAGCCATTTGGGTGTTCATCTCTCAATAATTTCCATGCACTCTAAAATGTTTGTCTTGGTAATAAATATCACATGCCGCCACAATGAATTCGCTCTCGGAGCTACAGTTTTTCTTTAAAGTGACAACTTGTTTGTACCATCCAACAAACTTTTGTACTGAGGGATTAATATATTTATGTCATCGACCTTTTAGTGCCATCGGTTTCCTTTCTGGAAAATTCTTGTGGCGATGGTTGTTATAAGCTTCACCAATCCACCTCTAGAAACTGTCGTCTTTTTTTATTAATCTCAACAATTGGATCTCTGGAAATGCTGAGCCATGATTGAATGAGAAGTTCATCCTCCTTTGCTTCAAATCTTTTTTTGATGTATTCACAACCGATGTAGTTCCAACTTCTTCACCAAGATTTATTGTTTCAAAGCCACCTTGAGTGCAAAATTGTGGTGTTTCATGCTCTTGATCATTTAATTTCACATGACTATTATCCATTTGAACTTCATGAGACATACTGGGACTATTTAATCGAGTTGAAAAGTGTTTATAATAATATGGGTAAGATGAAGTATGATATGGGCAATTTTCAAGTGTTGATTAGTATGTTGATTTGAGATAAAAGTAGGATTTTGAAAAATCCGAGTTATGACGTGGGTTTGTATTATTGGATGCATTTCGTTGATTTGGGATAAATCAGGAATGCCACCATTTTGCATGAAATTAGACCAATAATTATGGTGGTTGGGGTTCATTGGCAAATGAAATGTGTAGAAGAATTTTTTTAAAAAGAGATAAAATAAATTAATCAAATTTAGATTAAATGTAGATGAAAAATTGTGATAGATTGAAATAGATGATCACTTATTTATTTTCAAACTAGATTTTATAACAAATAAAAACTTTGTAATTTTTTTTAATGAGGAGTGCAACGGTTATTTTGCAACATGTATATATTTTGATTCTCGATTTAAATATTTTAGCTTTAATTCAACATTTGGTCTCTTATGTTTATTTTAGGTTTTAAATTAGTCTCTTATGTTTTAAAAGTTTGAATTTGGTCTCTTATGTTTCCATTGTTTGTATAAGTTGGTCATTTCCGTCAGTTTGGATATTTCCATCGTTTCATTTGGACGTTCACATATGCAAATTGTCTGCCACATGTTATAAAACTGACGAAAATGACCAAATTGAAACATAAAATAGACGTAAAGAACCAAATTGAAACTTTTAAAACACAATGGACTAAATAAAAACCTAAAATAAACATAATAGACCAAATATTAAAGGCTTAAATATGCTTTTGGTCCCTGCAATTATGTCTTGTTTTAAAAAGAGCTCCTGTAAAAAAAAAAATTGATTTTAGTCCGTACAATATCTCAAAACTTTTAAAATAGTCCATGACCTGGATTTCTTGATGATGTGTCACTTGGATTATGACGTGGAAAACACTGAGTAAGATGTAGAGCTGACGTGGCCAATTTATATCACTTGGATTATGACGTGGCAGACACTGAGTAGGATGTAGAGCTGACATTGCCAATTTTTAAATATGCTTTTGGTCCTTGCAATTATGCTTTATTTTGAAAAGAGCCCCTGTGAAAAAATAAAAATTGATTTTAGTCCCTTGCAATTATGCTTTATTTTGAGTAGGATTTAAAAATTGAAATTGCAGGGACTAAAATCAAAATTTTTTTTACAGGACTTTATTCAAAACAAAACATAATTACAGAGATCAAAAATATATTTAAACCAATATTAAATTAAGTCAATCTTATATAAATATGATATCTTAAAAATTTTAAATTAGCAATATCAAAGTGTCCTTATTATATCATGATATCTAGGGGTGGGCATAAAAACCAAAAAACCAAACCAAACTTATAATCTCCGCCGAACTAAACCATTTAAAACTGAACCAATTTTTTTAAAAAAACCAAACCAAACTGTTTGTGAGATAACAGTTCAGTTTACCAGTTTTTTTAATAAAAATTGTGTTAACTGTTAACTGAACCAAAACTATTAACTGAACCCTAAAATCAAAATCAAAATTGGAAGAGAAACACGCGTGAACACAAAAACTCATGTGAACCAACACTACAAGAAAACAAGACATTATTGAGGGCCAAAAGCCTCCAAGAAGGGCTAAAAACCGTAAAAAAAATGCATGCATTATTGGCGACTGTGATCTGTCAATAAATTCGCCATCGGTAAGCATTCTTGACGGCCCAAAACCCTCAATAATGCGTTGTCAGCTGTTTTAAACATTCTTGACAGCCTAGGACCCTCAATAACGTATCAACTGCTTTAATCATTATTGACGCCCTACAGCCGCAATAACATCCTCCATAAATAAAATAAAAAGATTAATTATTTAAATATTTAAAAATTGGAATTCTGATTTTTAAATAATTAATTGTCAAAAAAATAAGGCTTAATTACTCATTTGGTCCCTTATCTTTAATTTAGTTCTCAATTTGATCCTTTATCTTTTAAACGTCCCAATTTGGTCCCTTATCTTTTAAAAGTCTCAATTTGGTCCCTTATCATTTATGCAGGACTCAATTTGGTCCTTTATCTTTTCTGCAGTTCTCAATTTGGTCCCTTATCTTTCTCAATTTGGACACGTGGCACACTTGGACAAACGACACGTGTCCAAATTTAATGGTAATAGTGAAAAATTTGATGGGATGGACCAAATTGAGAACTTCAGAAAAGATAAAGGACCAAATTGAGACGTTTAAAAGATAAGGGACCAAATTGAGAACTAAATTAAAGATAAAGGACCAAATTAGTAATTAAGCCTTTAATTAGATAATTAAATTGGTTTTAAAATAACTATAATATTATTCAATATAACTGAAAACACAAAATATAAATTAATTAAAATCTTCATTAAACATAACAAATTGTCATTAATTAATAAAAGTTTACAAACCGCAAAAGATAAAATTAAACTAATTATTGAATACAACAACTAATTAAACAAATTAATGATAAACATCATCTTCATCATTCATTCATCAGACTCCAACAACTTTCTTCAGCGTCAATAGGAACGCCCTGCTTCGGTGAAAACCCTTGTTTGTCGCATCCTCCAGTGAAAACCCTTTGAATTCCAATTAGTGGCAACATCACAAATAAATAACCAAAATAATAATAATAATAATAATAATAATAATAATAATAATAATAATAATAATAATAATAATAATAATAATAATAATAATAATAATTAGTATAATATTCATCTAAGTTCCTAAATTAATTTCATGATTCCTCCAATAATTTTCTAGATACAAACATATCTCACCCAAATCATCACCCAAAACTTCTTGAGAGTGCCTCTTGTCCCAAAAAGCTTGAGTGCAATTTACAACAGTGATATGAAGTTTATCCCTATCAAACTACAATTAAACTACTCCTAAAAATACAATAAAGAGCAAGTAAAATAAAAGATAAAATAACATCATTTTCATTCATTATCTTTATGTGCATAAAGCACTACATATATATAATACTCATAATGGGTCTAAAGGGCATAAAACCCAACAAACAACCCAATAACATAAATAATATAAATACTACTATATTACTAATACTTAAATTATTCAACTAACTATTACTTAATAATTACTATTAATTAACTACTACTAATCTTCTATCATTGCCGCCGGGTTCACTTGAACCTTGTCCTCAAGGTTCAGCGGCTAATCCGGAGGTTTACGGGCTGGACGAGTGTGTGATAGTCCAATTGAAGTGTGGGTGTTGTGTTGTAAGGAATCTTGGATCATAAAAGATTTTGGCCCCTAATATTCATCCTTGACAAAAATGATGTGGCCCATGTTTCTCATAAAAAAAACTTAAAAAGAATTTAGCAAATGTGGGAATGTCACGTGATTGGGATACATGGATGTAGGGGTGTGCAAAAACTATGGTTATCCTTAATCAAATTATTAACCAAATCATATCCAATTTTAATATCATAATCCATTTTTAAAAAAAATCACACCAATCCAATTAAAAAAAACCAATTCTAAACCAAATTCAATTTTTCATAATTGGTTTTCAAATTTAGGCCCAATTGTACAAAAAGCCCAAACATTCAAATTTAATATCATTTATATAATTTAATAAATAAATAATTTAAAAGATGGTGGAGGGGGTGGTGCTCCGGTGGCCGGAGCGGTGGTTGACGGCGGTTCTTCGGTGATCGGCGGTGGAACTCCGACGACCAGTGCGGTGGTTGGTAGTGGTGCTCCGGCGGCTGGCCGCCACTAACCACCACTAATATTAAATTATTTAATTACCATTTTTATTATTATTTTATTCAAATAGTTATTATTTTTTAAATAACTTAAAAACTCTTTTTTTTTTTTTTATTTTAAAAAATTAGTATTATTTTGGACTTAGATAAAATTAAATTTTTTGGGCTTTTAAATATGTTTGGACTTAGAAAAGAAAAAGCTTTTTGAGTTGATTATAAACCAATTAATTTTGGCTTTGGTGGAGGTCGCGGTGATGACAGTAGTGCAGATAAAGCTCTTTCCGGTGGTTTCGGAGGAGGCTGGGACGGTGTCGGTGAAAGCAAATCCGGAGGTGAGGACGGCGGCGCCGGAGGTGGCGGCAGAACTGGTGGTGACAGCGCCGAAAGTTTAGCATACCCAAGCAATAATAGGTCCGGTGGTTTAGGAGGTGGAGGTGGCGATTTTGAACACAGAGAAGCGGATATGAAACCATGGTGAGTTTCTGATTGTTGCTCTTTCTCCTCTTTGTATTCTTGCTCAACTATTTCAAGATTTTGATTGATCATAGACAGGAAATCATTGCCAACAATCAACCTTTTTGTTTGTTCTTCAACAGAGGTGATGAACTCAGGTTCTTGTTTTTCTTCTACTTTGTTTGGAACTAGAGGCATTGCTGGTGATTGTTGAACATATTGATTTGTTTCTTGTGCTTTTTCCTCAGTTTTCTATTGTTTTTTGTCAACAAATATCTCATTTCTATATTTGTCAGAGATCTTTTGCAATTTTTCTTTGAGATCAAGACGAATGGCTTGCAATTTTTCATCAAAAAGTCTTTTAGACTCTTTCTCTTCTAGTTTATATCTTTCAGAAATTTCAGAAAAGATTTTGTTATACTTTTCATCAATTTCGAAAAATTTTAACAACATATTCTGAGTGGTTTCTGGATTTTAAAATTTTGCAACAAATTGAGAACAAGAGGATAAATGTGTTGTTGCAGTGTATGAGGTGTGTTGTGGGTAATGGTGGAAGGTGATAAGCTTGTGTTTTGGTAGTAGTTGCAATTTTCTGTGAATAGATTAGAAGGTGAATATAAATGGTATGAGTGTGATTGAGTTGGGTTTGGTGGTTATGGAGTGTTGGTGTGAGGAATATTGAAGGATGATGGTTCGGATATGAGGGTGGGATATTGATAACCATTGTGATGGTTACTGATGTGGTAAAGAATGCAAGTAAAATAAAAGAAAGTAAGTAAAATAAAAGATAAAATAACATCGTTTTCATTCATTATCTTTATGTGCATAAAGCACTACATATATATAATACTCCTAATGGATCTAAAGGGCATAAAGCCCAATAAACAACCCAATAACATAAATAATATAAATACTACTACATTACAAATACTTAAATTATTCAACTAACTATTACTTAATAATTACTATTAATTAACTACTACTAATCTTCTATCAAACAGAATGTTGTTAACATTGGAAAAAATTCACAATAAACGAAAAATTGAAAGAGGTGAAGAGATAACAAAAATTGTTATCATTCAAGTAAAGTATTATACAAACACAACCAAATTAATTTTAAAATTATTATTATTCATAAAGAAATTGCACTAATATTTTTTTTTTAAAAAAAGAAACTTTATAAAACAAGTTTTGGATCCAATACTGATTTGTTGTTATTGCTACAGGTACGATAGAAGTGAATAAAAATTTGACCAGTTTGGTGCATATCCCGAAATTAATAGTATCAAAACTGAGCTTACATGAATGAAGGTCATAGATCCAGTGACAAACTCCATGAATGAACTCGAAAATGACCGGGGGTGGAGTTTTGCGGCTGAGATCCGGCATAAACTTCATGGTTTCCGGAAACTTAACAGATAAAAAAAGTAAAAGAAGAGAAAACGATATTAGTAGGGTCGGTGTGCCCATTAGAAGACATTTGGTGGTTGGGCGCAACCATAGAAGGTGGAGGCGCGGCTAGGGTTTGTGGTGGTGGAAGAGTCTGTTGAGAGAGGGGTAAAATTATCAAATGAGAAGTGAGAGAGTGTTAACAAATTGGGAGAGTGGAAAACATACGGACCTCAAAATAAATTGGATTTAACCTATGGACTTCAAACAATTATTCAATTAAGTTTTGTTTTTAATTTGATCTTATAATAATAATAATAATAATAATAATATACAAATGAGACATATTTTATAAGTCCTTATGTAATAGCCATGTACACATGGCACTCACCTCAAAGCATCAGATAAAATTGCATTAAATTGTATGCTTGAAAAGGAAATTGTATGGTTAAAAAGGAAATAATTGAAATATTAATTTTTAGATATAATTCAAAATTAACGGTTTTTGCGTTTTTATTGAATATCTTTAATCTTGATTTGTCCCGATAACATATCAAACGATTTTAGATTTTCGTAAAACTTAACATGGATGATCTATATGATATAAACTTTCAATCCAACGGTGGATTTCGTAAAATTTAAATTCGTTAAAGCGTTATTGAGCGGTGTAATATTACTCAAATGTTACACCGATGTAATTTGATCCCTCCCCATATATATATATATATATATAATATATACATATTAAAATTACAATGACAATGATGAAAATTAAAATATTATTATGACCTAATAAATAAATTTTCTTTCATGACATTACTATAAAAATGAATTTTAGTGAAATAGATTATTTAAATGAAGAAAATTATTTTGATGCATAATGTAAAACAATCCAAAAAAAAGTTTTTAATTAAAAAAATATAATGAATTTATATTTATATGTATATATCTATAATTTCAATTGATTGATATTGAAATTTAAATATGACATAATAAATAAATAAATAAATAAATAAATAAATAAATTTTTAAATTAATATAAATAAATTAATGAGTTTATTATAATAGTACATGTAATTCTAAATATTATGATTTTTTTGTTAGTTTATTGTAATTAACTGATTTTAAAAACACTTTTATATTTGTTTTGTTAAAAAAAGCTTTTTATATTTGAAAAATGTATTAGTATATCAAAACATATAATAAATAAATTAAAATGATTGATATTGAAATTTTAATAGGACATAATAAATAAATTAAATATTATGAACTTTTACAAATAAATTCTAACATATTCACGAAATAAGTAACAAAATATATTATTACTTTCAAAAATTATTTTATAAATAATAAATTTCTCCATGTCAACAAAAAATCGCAAATTTTATATTGGTATTGCATTATGAGAATTCAATTTTCGATTTTCTAAAAATAGCTATAAATATAAATTAAATATAATTGATATTGTATAAAACATCATAACATAGTCAAAACACTAAAAAGGAATCAATATATTTGTTACTAATGAGTTTAATTGCATATTATAGATAAAATTACTTATATATTTCCTATTTAAAAGTTATTTTGAACAATATAAATCACACATTTTTCAACTCTCTTTTCTATAGTTTGTTATGTTTTTCTTTGTTTGCTTTTTCTGTTTTTAGGGTGTGGATTTTGTCCCCCTTTTTATTTTGCTTTTCTCCTCCGAGAAGGGTTCGGTTCATGTCTCCCTTCTCTTTTTGTACTTACTTTTTTTTTTTTTTTTTTATATATACTCATTTTAATATGGGGGCTATTTTTATGTAATAATTCCTACAAACATCTATGCTTATACTCATATGTTAATATAAGGTGCCTTTTTTTTTTTGTAATTTATACAAGACATGTATTTATACTCACAAATTAAGCTTTCAAACTTATAAAATAATGTGACTTTCTTACAATAATTTCACATTAAATATAATTTAGATTTAATACAATTACAACCTACCCCCCTCAATTTTTCTGAATTTGATCGGATTGTAACCATTAACCATTCAATATGCGGACCGATCCATGCAATTTATAAAACATCAAATATTTCTATTAACTTTTGTCTTTATTTTAAATCTATTCTAAATTTATGCTAACTTATTTCTTCAATTTTATGTATTTTTTTTGTCTTAATAAAATCTTAAATTTTGAAAAATGAATTTCAAAATAAAAAATACTACTAATATACAAATAATATAATATTTATTTAATTATAAAAAAAAACAATTAATAAATTGATAATCCGTGCTTGGCACGGGTCACACACTAGTTCAATTAACTTCAAACAAATTGTGAGAATGCAATCCTCTGTGGTATGTGTAAAAAAATTAGATAGATTTAATTTTATAAGAATAAAGCTTTAGATTTATCAAAAAAAAAAAGAGAATAGATCAATTGAATTTAGTAGTTGAGAAATAAATGGGATGTTGAAAATAGTTGAAAGATAAATGATTTTTTTCAACAAGATTTTGTTTTATAAGGAATATTTTTAATTTGTAATTTTATTCTCTTATTTTATAATATTGAATACTTATATTGGCGTCTCAATTGAAACAAAATATTTTAATATAAAAAATATCCATTTATTTCATAAATTGACATATTACTATTTTTAAATATAACTAGAGTGACAAACATCTTTCATACATATCGTAAAAAAATTATTATTGATTTTAGTCATATTTATATATTGTGCATTTATATATTTAATATTAAATTTAATTTTAAATAACATATCGCGGCAATATCGGATAGAGATTTTAAAAAGAGTTCCTGTGTCGACGTATCAGTATCGTATCGCGTATCGAGGCTTCATAGCCTGTAGTTCACCTTTGTGTGTGAAATTTGTATCCGTTGGTAAAGTAGGCGTGCCATTGTTTTACGATTGACTCTGGGTCATCTAATAAGTTCCTCAAGTGTTGTATAATAAGAGTTGCATGTGTTTGAATGTACCTGTATTCTCTGAACCATGCTGAAAAACGTGAATTGATTTGAGGAGAAGATTCTTTTGAACTTATTCCCACAAATGTTAAAATCAGCCTAAGTTATAAAAGAATATACAGTTAATTATATGCGAACTTAGAATGAATAATTAATTAATTAATTAATTAATTAAAAATACTCACTCTAAATAGGGCTTGACTTAAGTGCAGTTAATCAACAAGTGAACATGCGCCGAATTTAAAACTTTTTCATCAGGATAACCCTCTTTCTCATTACCATCGTGACAGCTAAGCAAGTTGAATATTGACATGTTTAATGGGTGAATTCTCACAAGACAAGATGTTTCGGTTTCAATAATATCCATAAGTAATTAAGATCAATAATAACATACTTTTACTATTAATATTTGTATAAAACTAGTTTTTTAACCCGTGCTCCTGCACGGTTGATTTTTTATTTTCATTGATTTTATTTATTTAAATTTAATAATACATATTATAACATATTTAATAAAAAGATTGACGAATACATCCACACCTACAAACCATTGCCCCCGCCAATGTCCAAAACGGGTTTATGCAAATAAATTTGAAATGGCCCACGTAACATTTGAATAGCCCAACTAACAAATTCGCTAAATAAACTAGAAAAATATTATTAGTAGTAATAAGATTAATAATAATTATTATATAAATACGTTTTATTTAAATTTTCTGAAATACTTTAGGATATACAACATTTACAGTGGAAGTTTTGGTCCTCTCAATGTCATATGTAATAATAATTTTCAATCCAGTTCGAGTTTTAACTCTTGATACAGTAACATACAACTGGCCATGTGTAAACACTGGTTTGAGAGATACAAACCAACATGATCCAAAGTTTGACCCTGACTTTTGTTAATCGTCATGGCAAAACAAACACAGAGAAAATTAACGACAATACATTAATATATAGTTTATGAGCCATAAACCCTAGTTTTAAATAGTGAGTACTTATTTGGTAAAAAAAAAAAAAAAATAGTGAGTACTTATAACATGCAACAATAAGAGTGTTTTCCCCGATAGCTTACTTTAGCATCCTAACTTCCATGCACTCCGAACACTTCTTGCGCCTAATAACATAAAGAAGGTAATACCTGTAAGAATTTAAATAAGAAATTGGTATATATCAACCAATAGTTGAGCATTGATGTAGTTACCCTATTGACAAATATCTAGCCGCTTTCACAATAGAAGGGCTCTCTAGCCATGTATTGTATTTTATAAAGCTCTGCATCCAATTAGAGCAAATATCTAGTGCTTGGGGAACTGCTTCAGCATTTGGAGGACCTTCTTGTTTACTTTTATGCATATGTAGTTGTTTGTAGTATTGGTGATTCCAGGATATAAAGGAAGCCAAAAGAATTTTATTAGTCCTCATAATTGAATAATGGAGCACACCTGAACATCTATCAGATGGAATGACCGTACATACTAACCTCCACGTACAATTGATATGAACTTATGGATGAGAGCTCAGGGTAATATAGAACACTACCAACAATAAGATACCTATAACAAAAGGCTATATAGATCAACAAATACACAAATGAAATTATAGATTCAGTAGAAAGAAATATCATATATAACAGAAGTTGTACCTTATGAAATCTTCAACTGGATCATCTAGAGAGTTGAAACCGTTTGATAACAGATAGGACCGCGTACTTCTACCTAAAGCAATAAAGAACCCAAATATTGCTAAATCTTTCTCCAAAACCTGCATTATGCAAACCATAAATAAAAGTTTTACTTATAACAAATTATATACATGAACAGAAAAGGATTACTACCTCTACCATACTCGATGTAACTAATTTCGAAATTCCTTTTATTTTATTTACATTAAGATCTTTTTCTTGTACATTTTTAATATAAAGTAATCATTGGCCTTTTGTTTTTTGGATTAAAATCTAAGCTTGATATTTAATTATATTTTTCAAGGTGAGAATTAGTTATTTCTAGATGTCAAAAAATGCTTTACAGTTTCAAATCCCGCCAAAGCAAAACTAATGCAGATGTCAATACAATTAAAGTCAAGAACATAATATCAAAAGCACATCAGTCAAATAGGAAAATAATGCATTTGAAACCAATTTAGGTCTAACATGGCAGTTTCAAGAAGACGTAAGTATAGTCATTTCAACTGAATATGTTAATGTGCTAACAAATCATGATATATTCAGATCAATCCCCTTTCATATATTGCTCCAAGTGTTTTAACACCTCCTTGATGATACAACGTTCTTGTGTTGATCTCATTTGTGTAAGCCACTGAATAACTGGTAAAAGAGTATCAATATACTACATAATGAGTGTCCAATTCTTAAAACTAATTCAATAGTTAAGAATTATTTAAAAAAAGGTCATTAACTAAGAAGAAAATCAATTAAAATACAACACAAAATAGAAAATTTAGAAATACAAAACCATAAAAGAATAGCAACTTTAAGACACAAATAAGGAACAACAAACCTCGTGATGTTAATGTTGATGAGAATCCATGTGAGCATTTTATTAAACACGTGAGCTGCATGTATGAAACTGAAAAAGAACATAAAGAAACAAATATAAAATAAATTTGAATCCTTGATTATAAATTGACATAGTGACTATGCACACAGTAAATGCAATTATTAATTCACTATACGTAAAGATCTATATATTCAATACCAACAAAGATATGAGACAGCAGAGTAAAAATAACTGACCTTCTAATCGATTAGCCCCATCTCCAGCGAACTTGACTCAGACGGATTAAGAAATGTAGGAACCTTCCATAATGGAATAACCCTAACTCTGATACGAACATTTTCATTCCCAAGAGCTATATCAGCAACGAAATCAAACTTTGAATCAACACTCGCCTTTTCGTTAAACACCATATTGTTTTGAAGATTGTAATCCGATCGCAACGAATAGAACAACAACAACCCCAATTTATAGAAAAAGAAACGAACAAATAAAGCCTACACCAGATGACTCACATTCCAAAATTCAAATCACCCATAAGCCTAAATTAAGAGGGAAAATTCGCAATCAGTTATAGCCTGCACAATATATGCACTCCACCAAGAAGAACCGAACCACACTGACACACCAACCAATGTCTACACAACAACACATATTTTAATTTTTTTTTTATTATTATTAAGGCAAAAAATACACATGAAACGGAAAATCTCCAAAACGACCAATATAACAGGGAGGAATATTCTACGCATCCGACGTGGCACCGTTGAAACAAATCTACAGTAGAATTTTTACGGATATTTTTTTTCAAGATTATAGATTATAGATATAGATTTGCAAATATATTCTCACCTATTTTTAAATGCCTCCACTTCAGGAATATCTGGATTAATGAAAATCCTAGTGATGTTGAGATTATTTTGAAGTGATGCTTTGTCTACAATAAATTACACAAAATAAGCACCAACAACACCTATTGAACCAATTAATATCACCAAACAAATATTACCTCTATATATTTTTATTTTAGCAAATTGAATAACAATAGTAGGCAAACCACCAAATCAGGAACTCATAATCATGAGTATGTGAACAAACATCAGCAAGTGGTGTAAGACTTAAACCAAATTCTGTAATTTCAGTACTTTTAGAAGCTTTTACATTTGTTTTTTACCGGAACACAAGCTTATAAGGGTGAAGGTTATTACGATAGGAACCTCTCTGAGGAAACACAGAGAAATAGGACATTTGATACACTTATCCCTCTTTAATCTTTGATTTAAACATATAAATCAATTGCTTCCTAATTGTAGCATGAATTTTAGCATCCTAACACACACAAACACATACAAATAAATATAAGAATCTATCCAACCTTTTCTAATCAACAACACCAAACATGAATTAACGACAAATGACTATGATAAATATCAGCTAGTTTCGGCTGGATTGAGAAACGCCGGTACCTTCCACAAACGAAGAACCCTGACATTGATGCACACATCTTCTCTTCCAGGAACTATATCAACAATATACAAACACTCATGCAAATTATTTTGAGTCTTGCTAACAAATGTTAAACAATCAAAGATAGAAAGTATAAAATGAAAAGTACAGCCTTTGTAACATTAGAAGCTTAAAATGCTTTACTCTTAAGCTAGCGATTCTTTAAAAGAAACATAAAGTAGGTAACTTCTATCATTTAGAATAATCAAAAGGAGTTAGTAATATATCTCAAATGCCACCGACCCAATTCACAAAACATAGAAAGGACGACATCTCATACACGTTGCCCTCTTCAATTTTTGATTCAAAAATACTGATCAGTTGTTTCCTGATTGAGGCGTGAATTTTACCACTCTACATTAATCATCAATAATAAATGCTACATATCATTTGGATCAATTTCACAATTTCAATCACTATTCAGACTCAATTTGTCAATTTTAGAATATAAAAACATACATTTGACAACACAAAACACAATATTTCTTACCTTATAATCAACCAGAACCATCTCAATAGAGCTCCACTCAGAAGGATTGAGAAATGCGGGAACCTTCCACATACGAAGAACCCTTACTTTGATGCGCAGGTTTTCCTTTCCAGGAATTATATCAGCAGTATCGTCGAACTTCCCTTCAGATCTGGAGTTTTCATTGTGAACCATTTTTACACCTTCAACTTCGAAACAACTTTGTTAAAGATAGAATTCACAAAGTATTGAAGAAACACTTGCATAAATAATGACATGACCCCAAATATATAGCTCCTCGTTAAAGCATTGTATGAATAAACAATTAATTTCGATTTCGAATTTCAAAATCAACACAACGAAAGAGGGGGAAAAGCACTACGAATAAGCGGCAAACGAAGGTTCTATCTGGGATAGGCGGTTTCGTCCAAATACAACGAACCAGATAAACCCTACTCGAGGTAAATAACGGCGCCGCACAACAGAACGTCATAAACTGGAAGAAAACGCGACAAAAACGCTTAAAAAAAGACACGAATACGACAACGATATATTTTGGTTTACAATTAAATATTCTAGGGGCGACGTGGCCGCTTGGGAAGAATCTACAGTGCCAATTTTGTGATCAGTATGTGTCAAGTATTAGGATTTAGTTTAATGTCAAACAAAAATATATATTCTACAAAGCAAATACAAAAAAAAAATTAAAATAAATAGCTAGTAAGATTAAGATATTCTTTACTATAAAAAATAGTAAAATAGAAAATATTTCTATTTTTCTTTGATAAAACTCGTTCGCATGCAAATACATCCCTACTATCTCTTTTGTTAGGTAATTTTATAGATTAATTTGACCAACAGAAAATATATGCGAGGATTAAATTGATTAATTAAAAAAGATTGATGACCAAAATAATTAATAAAAGAGACATTTCTAAATATTTTTATAATTTTGATATATTTAAAAACCAATATGAATGTGAATTAAATTATAAGACTAAATCGGTGGTTTATCCAAATATATAAATTTAAAGGTTTTTTCTAAACCATCCCTTCAAAATTTGGGGGTACTTACCCTTCAATCAATGAGAACAAGCCAAATAAGTAGATTTCTATATAGTATCTACAATTAAATTGTAACTATTTTTTTTTGAACATAAAACGCTTATATTAATGAAATAGGTCACTAAGGACAACATTTACAATCTGAGAGGGGGTATCCTCAATCAAAACCCTGTTGGGCTCTAAATGGGCCAAGGAAGCTAAGCAGTGAGCAGCCCTATTAGTTGTGCGCCGGATATGCCTAAACATTACAGATTGAAAATGGGGGAGTTTACACTTGATACCCCAGATAAGGTTACCCACATAGGATCTAGGGCAAACCTCCCCCATGTTAAGGAAGGAGATGAGGGAGGCACAGTCACTCTCAACGATCACCTTTCGAAAGCAGCATTCCTGGGCTAATTGGACGGAATTGTAGAGGGTTGCAGCTTCAGCAAGCGTAGGATCCAAAACTCCCGGCGACTCCCAAGTGGCGGCGGCAACCAGAAAGCCCGTAGAATCACGGTAAGTAGCTCCTAAACCCCATCTGCCACTCCTGGTTAAATTAGCATCGCAATTTATCTTTATGTAATTCTCCATTGGCTTAGTCCATCTAGTATTGCTTGTGTTAGAGCGAGGGTGGTGTGTAGAGTTGTTGCCACTGGGTTGATTAGGAGACTCTGTCGAAATAGCTTGTTGAAACTCCATGATACTTTTGTTTGTTCTTTCAATCACTTCCTGATTAGAGAGATCCTTGAGTTCGAAAGTGTGGATATTCCTAACATGCCAAATGTTATAGATGAGGGCTGCTAGGTCAATGAGTTCTTCATTCCTTAGGTGGGTGATAGCATGTAGTAGCCAAGATGAAAAGTAGTTGTGGGTAGAGTTAAATCTAATACCCAGTTTAGATCCAAACTAAATCAAGCTAACCTGCTGGCAGTGCATGAAAGCATGTTCAATGGTTTCTTCATGCTGGAGACATCTAGGGCAGAGAATTTGGCAGGGAATGCCCCTTTTAGCCAGTTCATTTTTCACAGGCAGAGCTCTATGAATTATTCTCCAGATAAGAGCTTTGTGCCTAGGGATAGTGGGTAGGGCCCATAACTTCTTCCAAGCTTTATTATTGATATTGTTAGTAGAGCTGGATGCTTCAGCATTGTGCCAGCTGACCAATAGGTGATACCCTAATTTTACAGTATAGGAGCCATGCTTATAATGCGGCCACATGAGCTGGTCCTCCAGAGGTTCAGTGATGAGAGGGGTCTGTTTAATGAGGTCTCCTTCAAAGGGGAAGAAAACATTGTCAATGAGAGGCTCATTCCAATGCTTAGTAGATTGATTAACAATGAGGTCACTGACAGTAGAGATGTTATAAAGAGGGTTGGGGATGACAGAATTATGTACCCATTTTGCCAAGCTAACCAGTTGTCCTCCCAGATTTTTATATGTTGACCATTGCCAACCTTCCAGCAACTACCCTTTTTAATGGTCTCAATGGCTGGGTGTAAGCTTTTCCAGGCATAGCTAAATTGTCTGCCCTGCTGAGCTTGGAAAATATCAGTATTAGGGAAGTATTTAGCTTTAAGAACTTGACCTAAAAGAGAGTGAGGATTAGTCTTGAGTCTCCAAATCTATTTGTCAAGCATTGCTTTATTAAAGAGGTGCATATCTCTGAAACCCAAACCACCTTCAGACTTAGCTTTGAAAAGGACTCTTCTAGCCTGCAAATGAATCACATGTTGTCCCTCAGAATTACCCCACCAAAATCTGCAAATAGCTTTCTCAATCTTATCACAGAGAGATTTAGGAAGCAGGAAACAGCTCATCATGTAGGTAGGCAAGACTTGGATAACAGCACTGATCAGAACCCCTCTACCAGCATAGAATAAACGCTTCTCTTTCCAACCCTTCAGTTTATTTCTGACTTTGTCCATAATCTGACTAAAAGCAGCTTGTTTTGCTTGGCCAATCTAAGTAGGCATTCCCAAGTATTTGGCAATGGTAGGAGTGATAGTGAAAGGGAGAATGCTGTGGAACTCCTCTTTAAACTAATTTTGAAGCCTAGGACTAAAGGTCATTTCTGACTTGCTCATATTAATTAACTTCCCAGAAATCCTTTGATACTCATCAAGGATAGTTTTCAAGTTGGAGGCTTCTTCTTTGGTAGCTTTACAGAAGATGATACTGTCATCTGCAAAAAATAGATGTGATATCTTAGGAGCAGTCTGTGCTATAGAGATCCCATTAAGGAGGCCCTGGTTCTGACTGGCTGTAATCATACTAGAAAACACATCAGCACATAGAATAAACAAGTAAGGGGATAGTGGGTTTCCTTGTCTAATACCCCTGTTAGGGCAGAAATTAGGAGAAGGCTGGCCATTGACAAGGATGGAGAAGGAAACAGAGGTGACACACCTCATGATAGTATTAACAAGAGGCCAGAGGAAGCCCATGGTGAGCATAGTAACTTTGATAAAATCCCACTCTAATCTATCATAGGCTTTTGCCATATCCAACTTAATCCCCACATGACATTTCATTTTGTTATTATTGTGCTTTAACTGATGGAAGGTTTCAAAAGCAATAAGGGTATTGTCAGTGATGAGTCTGCCTGGTAAGAAAGCACTCTGTTGGGGGCTAATAACCTCAGGTAAAACCTCTTTAATCCTGTTAGCAATGGTTTTGGTAATAATTTTAAGAAAGACATTACATAGAGCAATAGGCATGTAGTCAGCAAGGGTAGAAGGGTTATTGTTTTTAGGGATTAAACAAATGAAAGTATTATTATAGGGATCAGGAATGCCACCATTGTTAAGGATGTTGAGCACCTCTTTAGTGATATCACTGCCAATGATATCCCAGTATTTCTGGTAGAATTTTGCATTTAGCCCATCAGGACCAGGGGCAGCATTGCTTTTAAGTTGGTGCATAGCTAGGGAAACCTCAGCTTCATTAAAAGGTTGATTAAGATAGTCCTGCCTCTGGGGAGATACTATATTAGCCACCACTGATATGGGACCCTGAATATTAGAGGGTGTGGAGGAGGTGAAGAGATCCTGGAAATATAGTTGAAACTCCTGTTGAATCTCCTTGTTGCTGCTAAGGGCAATTCCTTGGTGGTTATTTATGAAATTTATACGATTCTTCCTTTGTCTTTGGGATGCTTTAAAATGAAAAAACTTAGAGTTCTTATCCCCATGTTGTAGCCAATGTGACTTTGCCCTTTGGGCCCACCATAGTTCCACCTTTTGCAACAGATCATCCAGATGAGCCTCTAGTTGGTGTTTTTGATTAAGCTGGTCCCTGGTTGGGTTGAGGGTCTTTAGTTTCTGCAGCTTGGCTGTAGTATGCTTGATAGAGGTAGGGACCTTACCATAAGTAGTTTGCCCCCATTGGTGAATCGTATCCATGACCTGAAAAAGCCTCTGATGAATTTTGCCAGTGGAGTGAGTCCAGGTGTTGTGGATGAGTTGGGCACAATTGTTATCCTGGATCCAAATGTTCTCAAATCTCTTGATCTGGGCCTTACTTTTTGCGTCTTCCCTGAAATCAGAGTTAGTGCCAAAAACCAATAAAATAGGACAATGGTCAGATGTGTAGTCCAGCAGGTGATAGTTAGTAAATCTGGGGAATTTGTTAATCCAGGCAGGAGTGGCACAGAATCTATCCAATCTTTCTCTTATGTGAAGGGAGCCCTCCTGATTATTAGACCAGGTAAAGGGTTCCCCATGATAACCTAAGTCAATAAGGATACAATCATTAAAAGTATTATAAGCCAGAGACATAATGTTGTACTCACTCTCCCTACTCCCATGCTTCTCACTAGAGTTAAAGATTAAGTTAAAATCACCAAACAGGAGCCAGTTATCATGGTCATTAGTGAGGGATAGTCTAGATATAAGATCCCGGGTTTTCTGTTTTTCATGATGCTTGGAAAAACCATACACACCAGTTGCTCTCCAGCTATCTACATGGTTACCACAATCAATATAACAATCAATCATATTATTATTAAAACCAGTGATATTGATGTTTACATTGTTGTTCCAAAAGATGGCTAGACCCCCACTCGTATTTCTCTCAGACATGGTACAATCCACAAAAAAAAATGATTAGGCAAGGTATTATCAAAAGAATTGATAATATAAGAAAAATCAGAGCTTTGCAATTTTGTTTCAGACGGAAATACTATACTCGGGTGATGAGAGGAAACCAGCAGCCTGAGGGCTCTAACTGTAGAGGGTTTCCCAAGTCCTCTACAGTTCCAGGAAAGGATCTTCATTGTCTCTGGTTAGCTTTTCCTTCAAGGCTAACCATATCATCTTGTGAGCTACCATAGCTAGGGGAAAAGGGAAGCTGTTGTGTGACCTTTTGAGCAGCATAGATCTTCCTTTTGGCAGGAGTAGCTGAGTGGATGAGTGAGCTTGTTGTAGCCACCTTGGGAGTATCCTGAGCCTCTGTAGCTTCCTGTGTAGTTGTCTCAGGTGGCATGTTGGCCTCATACTCCTCTTCTAATTTCATTTTGGCCATCATATCTAGCATAGCTTGGGCAATGGTGCTGAATTGGCCCCCACTGACTGATTGTAATGGATTGTTGTTAAAACTTTTATCCCTTTTATCATTAACACGTTTCCCATAGATGTTTGGTCTGAGACATGGTCCCCTGGGGTTTGTGCTTCCTACCTCCAAGTGGAGATTTTCATTCTCACATTTGTCTTCATTGTGACCTACTAATCCACAAGCAAAGCATAACAACATAGGTAGGTTCTCATATCTGAAGTCAACCCAGGTAATGCCATCCTTGGTGTTGCCAATGAACATTTCAGGGCATATAGGGTCATCAATATTGACCCACACTTTGATTTTAGATAGATATATAAATACCAAAATCTACTTTTGTGATTTATTCTAATTAGTTGATAGATAAATACCCTCCAAGTCATTTATTTATTTGCTTAATTTCTCAAAAACATTTTGGATATATTTGACATATACTATGACATATGTCTAGTCAACAACAACATATAAATGCTTAAAAAAAAATTACTAATATTTCTATATTCTTTAAAACACAAATTTTTCTTACATGTTTCTCTATCCTTAAAATTAATGTTCTTTTGAAGTTTATATATATATATATAGCAATATGAAAAATGATTTTTCTTTAAATTTTTAACTTTAAAGATTTTTCGACCAACATTTCAATCTATTCTTTATTATTAACATTTTTTTAAAAAAAAAGTAAGTTAAAATATATATTTAATATTAAAGAAATGTTTTTATTTTTTATTTTTTTTTTGATGAATGATTTTTCTCCACTCTTTCGACTTTAAAGATTTTTCTTAAAACTAACCTTTTTTTAACAAAATTACTAACATGTTTTTCTTAAAACATCGTAAGTAATTAAAAACTAACATTTTTTTCTTAAAGGAAAAAGTTAAAATATATATCTAACAATAAAAAAAAGGCTAAACTACATATTTGGTCCCTTACGTTTATTTTAGGTTTCAATTTGGTCCCTTACGTTTAAAAAGTTTCAATTTGGTCCCTTACGTTATCAACGTTTGCATTAGTTGGTCTCTTCCGTTAGATTTCACTGTTCCACTGTTTCAATTGGACACGTGTCAACATGTCCAGGTGTCCATGTGTCAATCCACGTGTGCAAACCGTCTGCCACGTAAGCAAACCGTCTGCCACATGTGCAAAAACTGACGGAAGGGACGAAATTGAAATCGAAAATAAACGTAAGGGACCAAATTGAAACTTTTTAAACATAAGGGACCAAATTGAATCCTAAAATAAACGTAAGGGACCAAATATGTAGTTTAGCCTAAAAAAAAAAAAATCCTCTACTCTTTTAACTTTTAATTTTTTTTAAACCAAATCTATTCTTTAAACCAAACATATATGTTTAACAAGTTACAAAAATTAATTCTGCTTGACGTTATTGGCGGCCAGAAGCCGTCAATAAGTTGTAATGACTATGCATTATTGGCAGCCTGCAGCCCTCAATAATTTTCTGGTGGCTTGCAGCCCTCAATAATGCATTTGACAACTTTTATGTTCTACCAATGCCCTTATTGGCAGCCATAGGCACCCAATAATGGCTAGTCATTTTTTTATGATTTATGATATGCATTATTGGCGGCCACTGGCCCTCAATAAATTATTGAGGGCTTAAAACCTTCAAAAATTTCTACCAATAATATTAGTTATTCTTGTAGTGAAAACACGCGTCTCCGCCGCTCTCTCGATCTCTCTCAGCCGATCTCTCCATCTCTCTTAGTCATTCTCTCCTTCTCTCTCAGTCGTCACACCAAACTCCACCGCGTTCTCTTTCTCTCTCTCAGTCGTTCTCTTCATTCTCTCTCTGGTAAGAATCTCTATCGTGTTTTTGTGATGTTATTTTGCTGCATTTTGTGATGTGAAACTTCCATTTTCGATGGGTTTTGTTTGAATACTTTTTATGGGTTTTGTGTGTGATGGGTTTTATTTGAATACTTTTGATGGGTTTTGTGTATGATGGGTTTTATTTGAATAATTTTGATGTGTGAAACTTTGTTTTCTCTTTGTGATTTTATTTGAGACATTAAATTGGTAATGATAGTTATTCCCTTATTTACATTCATACTTTGTAGCTTGAATTTGGTAAAAAAGTTTGCGCGCAATAAACACAAATTCTAGCACCTCAATTCCATAGATTCAATGTTATTCCGTGAATGGGTTAGTTGCGATTACTGAGAGCTCTGAGTTTTATTTGCATTGGTCTGTGAAGCCAATTTATTATGATTGTATTGAATTGATAGAGCTCTGAGTTTCCTTGAAGATTTATTTAATGGATTATGTATACTTACTATTGAGTGGAGCTAGTTTGTACTCCCCCTGATTCCTAATTCAATATGGGTTTTGTGTGTGATGGTTTTTATTAATTTTGTTCTCTTAATGCATATCAACATTACTTTGAAAATAAAGTGAATATTGATACAAGACTTGTTTCTTTTTGACGGATGGACTCTCAACTATTGGATGATGCAACAACTTATCATGGGTTGCCACCTTCTGAGCGTGGGCGTAATCGTTGGTCCCATGTAGGGAAGCACTTTACTGATCTAGGTGATACTCAAATACGTGCCAAGTGTAACTATTGTCCCTCAATAATTAGATTCAAGGGTGGTATAAGTACTATGGCAGCTCATGTGTTGAGATGTGAGAAACATCCTGATAGAGTAGCAGAAAAAAGAAAAAAAAAATCTCCCTCAACACAACTTGCAGAAGAAGAATTAGGTGTTGTCTCTTCCTCTTCGTCTCATGTAATGTAACACCCCAACTAAATTGTCTAGAATATTTAGTCGGAACATACACAATTGAAATCTGAGTACATTAAATTACATGGAAATAACTGAATAACATATTACCATTAAGATAATATTAGAATATTCAATACAAACAGCGGAGAAGAACGACAATCAGAATAACAGATTAAATAAAACAAGGAAGAAGACAAGGTCTTCTAAGCTGATAATCCAAGCTCGGCTCCAATCGTCAGGTCCATCTTGGTCCCTGCTCCGAAATAACCTGTCTACCTAAAAAAAATTGAATGGAGTGGGGTGAGACTACTAAGTCTCAATGAGTCCTACTATCCTCCTAATGGCGACTACACCGGGTACCTAATCAGTCCATATAATGTTCTATACATTTCATAACATAATTCATAAATAAAGTGTAACACAAATTACATCTTATTGATTTTAATCCGCTAAGACACTCTGAGGTGAGCATATCTCAGAGGCCCGCCGTGTCCAACAACCCAGTGAGTTTCAGCATTAAGCTCACAATCATTTTCCTAATGGGTTATTCCAATGGAAGCCCATAAGCAGCATACTAAACCGCACATGATTGACTGATACTAAGTGTTACTGATAGGGGTGTAATTGGATCGGTTTGGATCGGTTTTCGATGAATCCAAAGTCCGAACCAATGTGTACTCAATTGGTTCGGTTTGGATCGGTTTGTCCTGTTTTTGAAAAATGAAACCGAACCAAACTAATCGGTTTGGTTCGGTTTGGATCGGATACTTTGATCGGTTTTGTAATATTTTTTTTTTGCAATATTTTTCCTACTATTATTTTTTATCCGATATCCTGCTATAATTTTTTTAATCACACGTAACACTTATGTGATCAATTATCACCATACACCATACTTTAATCGGTTTTCAAACACATTTTAATTAAACAAAGTTGACAAAATACAATCCATAGATTTTCAATACAAAATACAACCATAAAATTAAGTTCATAAGTTTAACATCAAGTAGAAAAACAAACTAAAATAAAATTTCAATTTTTTTTCCACTTGAATCGTCAAAGCACCATCATGAAATAATAAATTGAAATATATATATATAATATAGAACATTGAATTTATTTTTAATTTGAATATTGAAACGGTATATGCATAGGTAAAACTTAGAACATTATATATATATATATATATATATATATGGTTAATATTAAATAAATATATGGTTAATAATATACCTATTGGTTCGGTTCATCGGTTCCTCGGTTTTTAAAAATTGAATCCGAGAACCGAACCAAACCACGTCGGTTTTTAATTGGTTCAGTTCGGTTTTGAATCCGAACCATAAACATCGGTTTTTTTTCGGTTTGGATTGGTTTGGATCGTCGGTTTAATTGGATTTTTTTGATCCGCTTACACCCCTAGTTACTGAGTTTAACTCTACCATGATATCCCAGACCCGGGTAGCATACATCCTTACTAAATATCCTAAGTTATACCCTAGAATTGCACTGTGATTACAAGCTGTACGTATTTTATATTAATTTTATTATTGCAAGAAATATTAATTTAATTCGAGGATTTAAAACGAGTGTAGAGTTTTTAGAAAATAATAAAATTAGGGTCATTCTGCCTTCACCTACCTCGATGAGCAATCCAACAAGCCCAGGCAAGTATTCATGTTATGGTCTTAGTTAGCTCGCCGAGCGAGCAAGTACTCGTCGAGCTAGCAATCCTCGCCGGGCTAGCAAAAGCACGCCGGGCCAGAAAAAGCTCGTCGGGCCATTCTTACTCTGCCCAGAACATGGTTACTCGCTAGAAGGCTCGCCGGCTGCTCGCCGGACGAGATATGCGTAAACAGCCCCTGTTTTGCAGACTTTCAGATTTTTCAAAACAACCACCTACAATCCTCAAACTAAACCTTTGCAACAATATCATATACATAGAATACGACGGTCTGGAGAGGAATTTGGGAGTTAATTCATCTCACACATAATTTCCCTAAAAATCCTATGTTTGCCTGCATGTTTAAATTTTTGGGAATCTAACTACCTAGCCTGAGAACCCACCTGAAATTGAAGCTTTAATCCTTGCTTCTTGGGCTCTACAGCTGCTATAAACCACCCAGCTACACCCACGACCAAGCTTTGACAGATTTTGAATTTCGAAGAATGATGAACCTTCTATTTTTCTTCTAAAGTTTGAACTTGTTTGATGTTTTGATTCAGCTGAATGGAGTGGTTCAAATGGTAAGTTTTTCCTGCTGATTAACAACACAAGATTTGTTCAAGTTCGATTGCATGCAAATGCTTTGGTTAGAAAAATGGGTGTGAATAATGTTGTTGTTGTTTTGGTGAACTTGGGAAAAATGAGAGAAGAGGTTTTCAAACTAATTTCTATCTAGCCTTGCAGGCGGGGAATCTCAGGAGTAATTGTTGTTTGGGTGTAGAGTTTACAAAGGAGACAAACTAACTTGCATGTGGAAGAAATTAAATTGGGTGAGAATATGTAATTGTTGTTGCTCGTGAGTTGAAGAAAGAAAAGAGAGCTTAGTTTTTGTTAGAATTTCTGAAGTAATGAACATGTGAGAGTGAATGAATTATGAGGCTAATTAGAAGTCTTAATGGGTTGGATGCCATGTGATTGGATGGTAGCTTTGGTGAGGTGGTGGCTAGATGGATGTTAGGTGTTGATCTCATGAGAGAAAGGGGGAATGAGTCACGAGTGGGAGGAAAAGATGGGAGGGAAAAATGATTCTTAGAGTTAATTAGATCACAAGTGAAAATAATTGTACTAGTGTGTAATTTAGGTTCAATTAGAACCCCTAATTTTACACATAATTCACTTAATTCTCAAGACTTAATTAATTTAATCACCTCTAATTAATTCTAATTTTTTAGAAAAGGCTCTAATAAAAATTAATTAGGTAATTTAGAAGTTGGGATATTACATGTAAACTTTGACCAAGTTAAGTGTCGATTGGAGCTTGTGAAGATGTTTGTGGGAGCAGAGTTACCTTTTCGATTTGTGGAGAATGAGTTTTTTTGTAAACTTTGTGAAAGCCTTGCAACCACAGTTTGATATCTCATCCCGCACTACTTTAAGGCGTGCTATTTGGTCACTTTATGATGGGGAAAGATAAAGACTTAGACAATTTATCTTGAAGCATTGTGGGAGGGTTTGTCTTACATGTTACAACAGATACATGGACGTCGGTCCAAAATCTTAGCTACATGAGCTTAACTGCGCATTTCATTGACAAAAAATGGAATTTGCATAAGAAAATTCCGAATTTTTGTCAAATCACAGGCCATACGGGAAAGATCATTGCCAAGGAAGTTAAGACATGTTCAAATGCTTGGGATCTAAATCAAGTATTTAGCATAACAGTAGATAATGCGTCGTCTAATGACGTAGCGGTTAGATTCATGAAGGATTGGATGAATGCAAATAACTGTTTGGTCTTGAAGGGAGATTATATTCATATGCGCTGTTGCGCTCATGTTTTGAGTTTGATTGTAAAAGAAGGTTTAAAAGAGAATGATGATTTCATCAAAAGAATACGTGTTGCAGTCAAGTATGTAAAAGATGGTCCTACAAGATTGTTAAACTTCAAGAAAATTGTTGAAAGGGAAAATATTGCTTATAAAGGCATCATATGTTTAGATATAGAAACCAGATGGAATTCTACATATTTGATGTTACAAGCAGCTCTCAAGTATAGAACAACCTTTGAAATTTTAAAAGCTTCTGATCCTAAGTATGTTAAAGAGTTATCTCGTAATGGAGGCAAAGGTGTGCCTATTGAAGCTGACTGGAACTATGCTAGTACAGTGATGCCGTTTTTGAAGATATTTTATGACGCACCTATGCGTATTTCTGGCTCTCTGTATGTTACTAGTAACATCTATATGAAGGAGGTCTTTGCCCTTGGAAGGAAGATCTGAAATATTGTGAGAATGATAATGAGAGCATAGCGTCGATGGCATTTAACATGAAGAGTAAGTATGACAGGTATTGGGGTAATCCTAATGGAGTAAACATGATGTTGTTGATTGCAGTTGTTCTAGACCCTAGGAGCAAATTGGATTATGTAAATCACTACCTTGGGTATTTTTTTGAAAAAGAAACGGCTGATGTATTAAAGTCGACATTGTTGTCTTCTTTGAAATCAATTTATCGAGAATAACAAGGCATCGGGGAAGGATATCAAGGTATGGGCTTCTATGTAAAAGCAATTGGGCGTAGAATCGATGCTAGGTCTTAGCTTGATAAATACCTTAGTGAAGACTGTGAACCTCATAGTAAGTTTGTTGAGTTTGACATTCTAAATTGGTGGAAAGTCAACTCATCAAGATATCCCATCTTGGCAAGTATTGCTCGCGAGGTGTTGGCCATTCCAGTGTCTATTGTAGCATCAGAGTCTGCTTTTAGTGCCGGAGGAAGGGTGTTGGGTCCTCATCGTAGTAATCTCACACCTAAGATAGTTGAAACACTTGTTTGCACTCAAGATTGGTTGAAAGGATCTCCTTTCTCAAACTTATTTGATGAGGACCTTGAAGAGTTAGAAACATTTGAGCAAGGTAAATTCAAACAATTTCTAATTTTAATTCTTATTTGTTCGTTCTTTGAACATAATAAAAGCGAGTACTTTGTTTCATTCTGCTTCAGATTTATCTGTGTTAATGCAATTTAAAATTATGTTGATTTAGTTCTTACCAAAAACCTTAAATTGACTGAAAGCCATGCTTAGAGGAGAACAAGATTAAGTTATTCACCTCATTTGCTTGTTGCTTAGCAGTCAACTTGTCAAATTTGAACTTTTAATACATTTGATTTCTTGTTGAGTAAGGAATATTGAAAATGATATCACATGTACAAGTGTAGGTAGTAAGAAATTTTCATCGAGGAAATTTTGGGCCAGACTAAACAAAACTCTTATAGACAATGATAAAAGACTAAATAAAAGATTACTGGGTATTGCTAATGTTTAGTGTATTAAAGTCCTATTATATGTGTCATTGTTACAAGCTATACATAGCCATATATTGTATACTGTAATTGTTGAGTGTTAATTGTTGAAAAATCGCCTTCCCCTCAGCGTAAGAAACCTAGAACCATTGAGGTTAAGATTACATGATTGTTTTGGAATATAGGTAATGTTATGTGAGGCGGAGAATAATGTTAGTATTGCTTGTAACTTTACTTGTAAGATTTTCTGTTTTTGTAGTTTGTTCCTCTAATGTTGGGCTTGTAACAGATATATTTTTTGTTAGTTAGTTTGTATCATTTTCTTTCCCATGGTGAAGAAATAATGAGGTTTATGTCTTGTTTGCAGATATGATTTCTCAAAAGGATCGTGCAATGACATCTACAAACGTTGTTAATCTCGACGATTGAAGTCATTTCTAAATTGAGATTTAGTAGTGGAGTCCGTAGAAAATTTGTGTTTTCAATGATAAGTATTTTGTGGATGAAATTGGAGTTTCGTAGGAAGTTAATATGTTTGGAGTTAGTAGAAAATTTATGCTTTCAATGACAAGTATTTTTTGGAACCATTAATTGTGATTTAGTGCAACCATGGTACTTTTAATTTGTTGTTATTTTTTTATTTATGTAGATATTTGCTTGTTATTTTTATTATTTTTGAAAGATTATTATTAATATTACTTTGTCAATTGTTTATTTTGGTGAATGAATTTGGAGAAAAAGACAATAGTTAAATTTAAAAGTCAATAGATTTTGATTCGGTTCAGTTTTATACTGAATCAGTTAAGTTTGTAAAAAAATTGTGAAAATAAAATTTGTAAACAAAAAAATGTAAAAAAAAAAAAAAGTTATAATTAACTGGTTAACCGAACCGTTTGGTTCAATTTATTATTTCAAATAACAGTTCAATTTTAGTTTTCTAAACTGTAAAAACAATTTGATTCAATTTTTATAGGGTTAAATATGTTTTTAGTCCCTACAAAATAGTGACCTTCTAAGTTTAGTCCTTATTTAATTTTTATTAAATTTTTAGTCCCTAAAAAATTATCATGCATTCAGTTTTGGTCCCTACTGATAAATCAACATGTATTTTTGAATGATTTTTTCGCATACATGTTTTGATCATCGTAAAAAGTTCCTCCGGAAAAAACAAGCTCGAAATTTGATTTCTAAGTCATGATTTTCGTTACTTTTATCTTGAAATTTTGCTATTTGAAAAATTCATAATT
This sequence comes from Trifolium fragiferum, assembly GCA_954870985.1. Classification (NCBI taxonomy): domain Eukaryota; kingdom Viridiplantae; phylum Streptophyta; class Magnoliopsida; order Fabales; family Fabaceae; genus Trifolium; species Trifolium fragiferum. The sequence goes on from OX940789.1 coordinate 51,017,878, forward strand.
AATTCATATCATGTTAAAAAATTCTAAATTTTAATAAATAAATTTTATACGATATTTTAAACATGCCCATAAAAAAATCGTTCAAAAATTTAAGAGTTTAATTATAATTAAGCAAATTTGATTTTAGTAAGGACTAAACCTATATGCAAGAAATAAATTATAAGGACTAAAAATATAATAAAAATTAAGTAAGGATTAAACTTAAAAGGTCCGCATTTTATAAGGATCAATAACATATTTAACCCATTTTTATATAATTTTGATTTTAAATTAAATCATACCCATCCCTAATGATATCCGTAACAGAGTCCATTCTTCGTGGCACTAAACTCTTGTTTTATTCAGCATTGTTATGTACAGAGAAGGTGCAATGCATTATGCACAGCTATGGCGCTGGCTACGGTACATGACATGTATAGGTCATGTACCGTACATGACACTTTTTTTTTTTTTTTTGCTTTTTTTAAAACAAAAATAAATATAAACTGTTGGATTTATATACATATTATTTAATTAAATGGTAGTGATGAATATTAGAGTTGATCTCATAAAATTTATATGGTTAAAAAGATAATGAAATTTATAGTATCTTTTAAAAAAGACGATATAAGTACCGTTTGACCTAACTTATTTTAGATTTTTTTACTTGATAAAATAAGAATCTAAGCCAAATAGATTTTCAAGAAACTTTTAATAGAAAAAAAAGTTGTTTATTTTTATGAGTAAAATACATAGAGGAAGCTAAAAAATACAAAAATTATCAAACAGTTTTAGCTTTTTTCTAAAAGCTTTTATTTTTACTTTTAGCTTCCAGATAGCTTTCAAGACCTAAAAAAGTCAAACCAAACGGACCCTTAGTCATTGAACCAAAACATACTTACAAAAAATGTATCATTTAAGGTAATAATATATTATTTTTTGAAAAAGTTGATAATTATATGGAAAGAGGCAAAACACGAAATTTAGTCAAAATATTCTCACAATTTATATAAATATTACTAGTATGTTAGCATGTGTCGTGCACAGGGTAATTTACATTTTAAATATTATTTATGTGTATATTTTGATATATTATTGAGTAATTTGATTTAAAATTCTACGATAAAATTAATATATATTTTGCATGATATAAATTTAACGATGTTACAACATAAAGTGAGATGAAGAGTATTACTTCGCTTTCCATTTTACACTATTATGAGATAGATTCTTAGTGCTATAGGTTTCATGGGGGATCACTCGTAATGAAAAGTGTATGTAGAATATAGTGATAACTTAGCACGAGAATTTTATTGATATTCATTAAATAATAATATAGAACTAACAATTATTTTACTGTTGATGGAATCCCTATAGAGTCCTGCGACTAGGGCTGAAAATGAGTCGAGTCAAGTCGAACCTGTCTGAGCTCGACTCGACTCGATAAGAATAGGTTCGGCTCGAAACTCGGCTCGAGTTCGAAACGAACTATTTTTTCAGCTCGAGTTCGGCTCGTTTATAGTTCGCGAGCAGTTCGGTTCGGCTCGTTAGGTTCAGTTCGTTTGCTCGAATCACATAGCTCACTACTAGAAAAATCTTAAATACCGACGGGCAAAATCTGTCTCTAAAATGTAAATATTCCGTCACTAAGCCGGTTAGAGACGGATTTGATCCCGTCGGTAATTTCCTCGTCTCTAAACTATCAGAGACAGACAAAATCCATCTATAAAATGAAAATATCTGTCTCTAAAATAAAAATATCTGTCTCTAACTGCTTTTTCTGTCTCTAATTCCATCTCTATTTGAGACGAAATATATTCTGTCTCTAAATTCCGTCGGTATTTCAATTTTTTCTATTAGTGGCTTAAAAGTCACTTTTTGTTAAAAAAAGTCAAATTTTATATATTTGACCTTTTAAATTAATTTTATTAAAAGAAAGAAATTGAAATACAATAAAAATTATCTCAATAGCAAATTAATTGAAAGCTACGAGAAAATAAAGACATTAAAACTAACCAAAAAATAAGTAAAAATAAATATATTATTGCACTATATTAATTGAAATAAATTTCTATTGATATCTTTATGTCAAGTTTTTATAAAAAAAAAAAGTTTAGAAAAGTGTGGTGTGTCTATATATATATACATATATATAGGGAGGGATCAAATTACACCGGTGTAACATTTGAGTAATGTTACACCGCTCAATAACGCTTTAACGAATTTAAATTTTACGAAATCCACCGTTGAATTGAAAGTTTATATCATATAGATCATCTATGTTAAGTTTTATAAAAATCTAAAACTGTTTGGTATGTTATTGAGAGCAATCAAAATTAGCGGTTTTTGCGTTTTTATTGAATACCGTTAATCTTGATTTGTCCCGATAACATATCAAACGATTTTGCGGGGGTTTTGAACCCCCTCAACACAAACCGGCGCAGTTTACAAAGGATACCAGCGGTACCAAAAATCCCCCGCAGATATTTTGTGGGAGTCTAATAAGTGGCAGTTTTAAAAACTCCCGGTAAATAATGTGCGGATGTTGAAAACCCCCGCTAAATGGCTTAAAAAGCCCCGCTAAATGACATGTTTTTTGTAGTGTACCTATATCGCCCTTTTTAAAAGATACTACAAATTTCATTATCTTTTCAACCATATAAATTATATAAGGTCAACTCTAGTATCCATCACTATCATTCAATTAAATAATATGTATATAATCCAATAATTTATATTTAACTTTTTTTTAAAAAAAAAAAAGGAGGTCATGTACGGTACATGACCTATACAAGTCATGTACCGTAGCTCTTGCCCACAGCTATGCGTTCTTTACCCTTTTACTTACTTTCCACGTTTTGTTTCTTTGTAAAAAATACCGCAAACACGTGTAGGTGCCCATGTGGTGAGTGAAACTACAGAAGCATCCAATCAAGATGACGATGGCAATGATGACACAATACAACAGGTAGTACTGCTCAACTTGGCTGCGCCACAACAACAAAATACTAGTATAGTAATTAAATTCATTTTTTATCAAGAGTACCTCAACTCTTACAACAAAAGCAGGATTTAAGCATCAAATTAAAGAGAAACTCTTAGTTGGGCACGGGCTCAACACATAATATTTGGACACATTCAGTAAAATTTTGACAACACATAGATAATTGTTATTTTTTTTAAAATAAAATATAAAAATGTTTTTCTTTTCTCTCTCGACTCTTGTATCTTCTTTCTCTTTCTTTCATTTGTCTCTTCTCTAATCTCTCTGCAACATGTGAAACTTTCTCATCATGTTTTCACTCCTACATATTCATTTTAGTGTTCATAGACATTAATCAATAATGACAAACAACAATATTTTATGAAAATGATGAGAGGAGGTTGCTGTTATGAAACTTGGAGAGGCAAACAGTGCAATCAGTCATCAGCGGCGGTGACGGCGGAGGAGCGGCGAGAATTGAAGAATAAGAATAAGTGAATTGGAAGAATAAGTGAATCGATTATTGAAGGAAGTTTGATCTCCGGCGAGATTCGGTTGATGTGAGGTGATGATTCGATCGTTGTTGTTGGTGTTGGAGCGGCCGTGAGATGGCGGAGAAGAGCGACGGTGAGATAGCGGAGAAATAGTGGCAGTTGATCCATCATTATTCACTAGATCTTAATTTTTCCAAACTTGTTGTTCAAATTTTAGTTGATTTCTTTGAAATTTTGGTTTTTTCTAGTGAGATGGGAGTGATTGGAGATAACTCTAGAGAAAATTGATTAAAAGGAGATCTATGTATTTTGCGGAGAAAGAAGACGGATGAGTGAAGAAAGAGAACAAAAAACCCTTTTTATTTTTTTTAAAAGTAAATAATTATTTAAGTGCTGTCAACATTTTACTGGCTGTGCCCAAATATTACGTGTTAGGTCCGTGCCCAAGGAAGACTTTCTCCAAATGAAATTGTAAAACTCCCACTAAATCAAGTACTCGATTGTTGTACACCTATGAAGCTCCGATATTCAAAAAACGGTAACATATTGTGTCTGATATGTATTTGATATTGATACTCTTTCGATACGTTTCGATATTCGTATCGGTAAAGTATCGATTAAATCATTATTTTTAAATAAAAAAAAATATTCGATACTCTTTCGATACGTCTCGATACTCGTATCGGAAAAGTATCGGTTAAATCATTATTTTTAAATAAAAAAGTAATACCCGATAAATTTCTGATATGTCCCAATATCCGATGCTTGTTTGTATCTTTAACACTTCTTGTGGTTTTCCTGTGTCAATATAATTTTTTACTTTTCAAAAGAAAAACTATGGTGTCCTACTATATAACAAGTTGTTAAACATTTGAGCTCTTCTCAAAATTCTGATATAAAACTAGATATATTCTGCTTTTAATTATTAATATTGTTGATTTTGGTCATATTTATATATTGTGTATTTATATATTTAATTTTAAATTAAATTTTTAAATAATGTATCGCAACAGTATCGGATTGGAGATTTTTAAAAAAATTACGTATCGATGTATCAGTATCGTATTATATCGGTGTCATGTCCGGTATCGGGGCTTCATAGTTGTACACTCATACAACAAGTCCATACAGAATCAATACAAAAAATAAGTGGGTAAAGACTCTATGGTAAACAAGTAAATTTTAGCAATTTTCTGTATTGTAATGACAATTTCTTTTGCTTTAAAAAGTTAAACCATTTATCATCCTAATATTTTTGTATATTTGTTTACCTAACAAGTGCTTAAAGGTGTCTCAAAAAAAAAAAAACAAGGGCTTAAAGGCGGTATTTCTCATACTAACAAGAGCCTATTATTATTGTTTAAAAAAACAAGTGTCCCTATTATTATTTAGTATAATAATATTAATATCAATTAAGGAGCTTTCCACGTTGTTACTAACATCCAAGTTCTAACTTACCCACACATAGCTACATCCACATCCATATCCACGACGTCCACTTGGTGATTTGAACATATCATGTATGAGAAATTCTAATATAGGCACAAATATAAATGTATAGTGTTTAGGTATATTTACATGAGTGAAGAGAGAAAAAAGATTAAATAATTTAATTTCAAATATTTTTTGAAAAAATAAATGATGTGATGTTTTATGTATGTGTGCCTAAACACTATTTATTTATGTTTGTGCCATAGAAGACTTTCTCTATCTTGTCTATTCTATTCACTCATGTTTTTTCTCTTTATTCATGTTATGGCATTGTTGTGTTGAGACTTGAGAAGAAAATTACAAAATATCAATAGTTTCTTTTATGGATACAAAATATTAGGGGTGAGCACAAACCCACAATTCGACTCGAAACGGACATAACCGTCAACATATGGAAGCAATCAGTTGGGTGCGGGTCGGGTCTCGGGTCAACAATTGTGAAAAATCGGTCATGAACGGTTGTATATGGGCGGGTGCGGGTCTCTAAAAATTCGTCTCTTCATAATCGAAACCGACCGAACAATTTCTAAAATAGAAATTATTATTATTTTTATTTTTGAGCACCTCTTCTCTCTCTTAATATCATATGCTTTTTACTTTGTTAATTTTATCTATCTTTGATACAAGAGAAAAATATTGTATTTTACAAGTTTTAACTTGTAATATGTTTTAGCTTACAAGTTTTAGCTTGTATTTTAGATTTATCTTAATTTTTACTTCTCATCTACTATCTATTATTGTCGTTGAATTTACAAATTTGAAACAAATTAACTTCATCTCATTATTTTTATTGTATCTCTTGTTGCAGTATGTACGAAATATTAAACGAATTGTCAAAAAATAAATAATTTTTTTATCAATAAAGTTTTAAATATAACAACAACGTTTCAATCTATAACCCGTTAAAACCGACTCGTTATACCCGTCACCCGTATGTCCCGAACCCGAACAAACCGATGACTTAAACGGTCGAAATTGGGTCCAAATTAAAAGATCGCGGTTTTTATCGGTTTGACGATTTTCGGTCCGAATCCGACCGAACCCGACCAATACTCACCCCTACAAAATATCAATAGTACTAAGCACAACTTGGGGTTTTTAATTAAGTTTTATTTTGGGAAAATATGTTAATTGTTTTTATTCATGTTATATATATATATATATATATATATATATATATATATATATATAAACGCATGATAGATTTAATTACTTAATTAATTTTGTTTTTTTCAATAAGCAAAGTAGATTAAAATAATCCATCTAAATGCTATGCTTCTAGATGAACATAGCATACAAGAGGGAAAATTCTAACATACACTCATTAAAATGACTTCACCAAAAAAGTTAAGATCTAGTGTGGCAAAGGCACAAAAATTTCTATGTGTAAATCTCAAATCTAATGGCCAGAAACCAAGTAGCCCATTAGCACAAATTTAGTAGCAAAAATTTGGTAGCTATCTTATAGCAAATAATCCAAGTTCAATGGAAAGTATGATAGTAGAACGACACGGGAATAAATTCCTAAGAAGTCCATGCGGAAGATTAATTTATCCAATAATCAGCTTTAATCCTAACCCGGCTGATCTTGCTCTATACAAAATTCAAATTAGATGGTTCGAAAGACTACACTATTGGTTTAGAAACTCAGGAAACTTTTATTTAGCTAAAGAATATAAGAAACTGGCTAAAAGTCTTCAGAAAAATCTTCAGGATATTGCAATATGACTGAAGAAAGTCTAACAAGTAAATTACAGAAAGTTCTAGATAACTTCTCCGATTTACAAGATAGGATAGAAAAACAAACATCCTATTTAGAGACTTTACGATCTGAAGAAGAAAGATATAAACCATATGAAACATGGAAATAGTGAAGAGAAAGGAAAGGAACTAGAAATAGAAAAACCTCCAGAAAGTTTCGAAGAAACTCCTGCTTCTACACAATTAAAAATTAAACCACCATCTAAATTCTTTTAAGAATGGACGATACAGAAGAAGCCTTTAATAGACAATTAGAAAATTTAGAAAAACTTATGATTTCTTTAGATATATCAGGAAAAAGTCAAGTAGTTGACGAAGAACCAAAAGAGAAAAACCAAATCATTTATGATTTTAGCTCTGAAGAAGAAGTTGAGGAGGAAAGTGAAAATCCTCACTTCGTGAAATTCAAACCAGCAGAAACATCTGGTACAAAAAGATCTGCAGAATTCGAAAGAGAATTTACCAAACAAAAATTCCAAAAGGTACCCCATTATTATGTACCTACACAAAACCCATTTCAAGGGCAAGGAATTTTAGACATAGACTGTAGTTTCGATACAGCCAAAGATCTAAGAGATTGGTACAATACAAATAGTGTATTAGTCCAGTTAAATGAAGACCTTAAAAATTTAGGACCAATTGAAATTTTCAATTTCCTACAATATAAAACTAGAGGAAATGCTTACAAATACATTTCTACCTTACCACCAGAAGTTATGGGAACAATACCTCTAACAGGAACTTTAGTAGTAGACTGGGTTCATATGTTACTTGTAACAGAATTTAAAGGATGGAAGGACTCCATTCAATCTAAGATAGCATTTTCCGACCAAAATCTTTGGAAAATAACTAACTTAAAAATATGCAATATGTGCTATGTGGATAATTTCATTTGTGAATTTCAGGACTATTATTACAACATAGATAATAGTACTAGAATTTCTAGAAACTTGATAGAACTATTCTATGACAAGTTACCAGAAAGAGTATCAGGTCAAGTTAAAACATTCTTTACTTCAGCATTAGCAGAAGGAAAAGTGGATGATACTCTAGGAGGAAGAATAACCACCCTAAAAATTTGGCTTCAAGAAATGTGTAGTCAGAAAATAGCCAAAAGAGAAGCTCAACTATCCCTCTGTTGTAATAAACTACAAGACAAAGTAGGAAACTATGGTTGCAACTTTAGAAAGAAATTCAGAAAAACAAGGTTACAAAAACCCTATAAGAAAAGGAAATTTAAGAAAATTCCTTTTAAAAAATTCAAAAAGGGAAACAAAAAATTCTTTAGGAAAAAACAACCTTACCCTAGGAAGAAAACATGCCCACAAGGCAAAAAAATCATGTACATGTTGGTTATGTCATGAAGAAGGTCACTATGCAAATGAGTGCCCTAAAAAGGAAAATCCTAAGAAAAATGTCCTACATGCAATATATGCAATGAGATATGAACCTATAGAATCAGATATAGAATCCGATGAAGACATTTATGAATACTGCACAGACACAGATTCAGATGTCGAAGAAGATACTTGGTAAAGGAAATCCAAGTGCTACATTTATCAAAATAATGCTAAAAAATAGAAACCTTTTAGCCTATATAGACACAGGTGCAACTCTTTGTTTTGGGAAAAAATCTATCTCTAGAAATTGGGAAAGATTAACCAAGCCAAAAGAAATAATAGTTGCAGACAAATCAAAACATCAGATATGGTTTAATCTTAGAGATGTGTCTATAGAAATTGAAGGATATAAGTTTTTTATTCCAACAATCTACCTCCATGATTCAGGATTGGATCTAATCATAGGAAACAACTTTTTAAAGTTATACGAACCATTTACTCAAAGAAAGGATACTATATCACTTCAATGGAAGGATTTGGGAAATCCTAAAAATAGAAAAATAGTAACCACCAAAATAGTTACTAGAAATGAAATCTTAAACTTTATTAAGGGAAACCTTAGGGAATTAAGAACTATATGGGAAGAAAGAAGTTTCCATATTAATATAGAAGAAAGATTAGACGAAGTCTGTTCAGATAACCCTCTAGACAGTCTTAAAAACACTAATCATGAACTTATAGTCATTAAGTTAAAAAATCCTAATGACGAGATAAATGTTCCAAATAGAATTCCATATTCTATTAGAGATGTTGAAGAATTTCAACAAGAATGTAAAGATCTACTTGATAAAGACCTTATTAGACCTTCATCAAGTCCACATTCTGCACCAGCTTTTTATGTCGAAAACCACAACGAAATAAAAAGGGGTAAGAGAAGAATGGTAATTAATTATAAAAAACTTAATCTGGCAACAGTAGGAGATTCTTATAAATTACCAAGAAAAGATTTTATTTTCTTCCTTAGATGCAAAGTCTGGTTATTATCAACTAAGACTAGCAGAAGAAACAAAACAATTAACAGCTTTTTCATGTCCACCTCAAAAACATTACGAATGGAATGTTTTGCCTTTTGGACTAAAACAAGCACCATCAATATATCAAAGATTTATGGACAAATCTCTCGCAGGTTTGGATCATATATGTTTAGCATATATAGATGACATACTCATTTTTACAAAAGGAAATGAAAGACAACATCTTCGAGATTTAGAAATTGTTCTTTTAAGAATTAAAGAAAAGGGTATTATAATATCAAAAAAGAAATCAAAGATTTTGCAAAAAGAAATAGAATACCTCGGTTTAATTTTAAAAGAGAATGGGGAATTGAGTTTAGCACCTCATACCCAAGAAAAAATACAAGCTTTTCCAAATGAGCTTTCTGATAGAAAACAAATCCAAAGATTTCTTGGATGCTTAAATTATATTGCTAATGAAGGATTTTTAAAAGATTTAGCAAAAGAAAGGAAGCATTTGCAAAAGAAAATTTCAGAAAAAGTTTCTTGGTCCTGGACTAAAATTGATTCTGATAATGTTAAAACCATTAAAGAAAAAATTCAAATTTTGCCCAAACTTTACAATCCAACAATAAAAGATTTTTTGATTGTAGAAACGGATGCAACACAAACAACCTGGGCAGGTTGTATGAGAGCCTTACCAGATGGTAAAGCAAAACTTTCTCTTAATGAGAAAGGATATAAAATTGAAGAATCTAAGGATCTTCAATCAAAAAGCATTGATTACAGTGCTTCTAAAATCCTGATAAAGGATACTGAAAATTTACAGTTATGTAAATATATTTCTGGTACATTTACAGATACAGAATCTAGATATCATATTCAGGAACTAGAAACTCTGGCATGTGTAAAAGTATTAAAAAAAATGGAAAATTGACTTACTACCGTCAAGATTTCTTCTTCGAACAGACTCTAAATATCTTACAGGATTTTGGAGATATAAAATTAGTGCTGACCATAAACAAGGCAGACTAATAAGATGGCAGATGGAATTACAACGATACGAGCCATATCTTCAATATATAAAATCTAAACAAAACAGTTTTGCAGATACACTGACAAGAGAATGGAGCAAGCCATAAAGCTACTTCAGAATAACATCAAGCAAAAGGACGAGCAACTTGTCGCCCTAGAAATCAAAAGAGCAAAAATCTCTGCCGAGAGGGGGGAGATGATTACAACACTCAAAGGTTTGCAAAAAATGACAACAAACCAAGAAAATTGGGATTTGTTAGGACAACCTTCTGGAAAGTATGACTATTATGTAAAGTATACAGCCCCAGAAAGTTCACAAATTCCTACTGAAACGATAGTACCCAGCGGTTGGAATATAGAACAAGAAGCGAAATCTTCAGAAACAACTTCAGACAGCAAAAAGTCCTGGGCAGATAAGGTCGAAGAAGAGGAAGAAGAAGCCAGAAAAAATGGTTCGTTAGCAATCGTCCAAACAAGCGATCCCGTAGACAATGAGATGGGAAAGTTTGAAGCTTATGTCATTTTTGATGGTCCAATGAAGGGGATCTATAGAAAATGGGCAATAGCTAAACAACACATCATTGGCAAGAATGTGCGTCATAAAGGATACAAAACCATGAAGGAAGCTGAACAGGCGCTTTATGGAGCATACAAAGAGATTACAACAGCAAAAAATCTTCAAAAATCTCCAACAATGGAGTCAAAAAAGAAGCTGTCAGTCGACAAAATTCGCCAGCTCGAATATCAAAAGAATTTCCAAATAACTGATCCAACTTATATGGAATTCAGTCTTAGATGGAAATGGCTAAACCACTATGTAGAAGAATTTACTACTGAATGCTTCTACCGAGTTAGCAGAATTGGTTGCACCAAAGCAGTCGTACTACCCGGAATAGACAGTACTATATGTCTATCCTTCTTTCAAAATGGGTTGATCCATACCATATACCTGGAAGAACAAGCTGGAAAAACTTTCAGAGAACTCAAGTTCTTTCCAAAGGAGTTACAAAATTTGGCACAAAAATTCAACAACTTGTTTGCAAAAGGAAAATAAATTTTTATTCAAATTGAGTCCACATATCCATGGTACGATGAGATTACTCTGGAACTTACAACAAAACCCTTATACCTCATCAAGATTGGAATTTCAAATAAAGAATATCCAGTGGTAAACAAAGAAACAACTGAATGGCATCCTGCCATTTACCTTAAACAAATTAAACACTTTCGCCGGAAGATCACTAGATTGTCTTCCCAGACAAACTATAGAGTTATTTACGAAGATTCATCAATGGTCGTATACAGTGACTCTAGAAAGCCCGCAAAGGACAAAGACATCAAGGCAGTCAAAAACCTTGAAGAAAAAGTTGACCAATTAAAAGATGGTCTTGAAAAATTACCCAAGTTAATTCAAGAAGAATGCTGTGAATACTTTTCACAGTATTACAAAGGACACAAATGTGAAAATTGTCTAGAAAAACCGTCGGCACAAGAAGACAAGGAAGCCTCCATCACAGAGCCATGTGTCATGTAGTTAGTTAAAGTGTGCAGTGGTACCTTATCACATCTGAGTCAGATGGGGACCACTTAGTGATAAACTTTGCAATAATGTAAATAACTGTTTGTCGTTTTTCTTTAGTGTGCTAGTGCGTGCTACTTTACTGAGTGCACGTCGCTATAAGTGTGCTGTTATGGAAAGGGACGTTCTACCTAATATGTGAGCCCTTCTCCACTATAAATAAGAGCTCTAAGCTCAGTTGTAAAACACAGTTGAAAGAAATACGAAACTATTAACTAGTTTTTGAAGAATTAATTTCTTCTGTCCTTATAATTATTTCTAAGAAGTAGCTCTTGAGGTAATACTCTGGAGGAGCTAGATCCTTGAGGTAATACTCTGGAGGGATCAACCACATAAGACAATATAATCAAACAGATTATATCCCAAACAACACAAACATCTTCGGATCGAAGAATTCAACAAAACCAGAAACAAAGAAAATCATATCAGGTATGATTGTTATTATTACATCACTTATTTATTATATTATGTTGTTTGCATAATAAATGGAAAGTTCAAATTTTATAACTCAAAGATTATTTTCAAATTTTTTTGAAATTGAACACACAGAACCTAGTTCTGGTCACACATACTTAGAATTAGTCTTGATGGAAGACTATGATAAAAAGGTAACTTATTTACTAAAAAGGATCCCTGAACCAAATTTGGCTAAGATAATTTTAGACAAATTCAAATTTAATCATTATCAAGAAAAGGTTTTTCTTGAAAAAATTCAAGAAACTATCGAAGGAGACTTCGAAGAACATGAATTAAAATGTTTAGTTCGTGAGTTAAACAATTTTACTAAAAATTCTAAATACATAGAATGTTTTCAAGGACAGTTCTATGGAGACTTCGCAAGTGTACATTATAGACTAAAAAATTCTCGAATTTATAGTCTAATAAAAACTTTAAATATTCTACCCGATAATACTAGTGAAAATTCAGAAAATTTTTGAAAATTATGTCTGAAATCTCACTTTTTGAAGAAACATCTAGTTATTTTGCTAATATCATACAAGATCACAAAATAGAAGAAGCAGATTTATCTCTAACTGCTGAAGAAAACTTTAAAAGAAAGACTAACAAGCTCAAAGAACTTTTCTTTAGGAAAAATATTTTGAAATTTGGAATAATGGTAGGAGAAGAAGCAGTTCCAATTGATTCTACATCTGGAAATATATTCGTATCTACCATAGATAGAACACAAATTCAAAAAAGAATTTAAAGTCTTTCTGAAAAAGAAAGAAATAAAATTGGTTATATTCACATATCAACCATTCAAGTTTTAATCAAAAGTACTTTCATGAAATGTATTGATACACCTTTAAATATAATTCTAAGAGACTCTAGAATTACAAATGATAGACAATCTATAATTGCACAAGGAAGATGCAATTTAAAATATGGAAAAATTAAGTTTGATATAAACTTACAAATAGGATTATCCCTAAAGGATAAAGATCTGGACAAATCCATAATCTTTAATTACAAATTAGAAGATTCAAAATTTATGAAAAAAGGAAATCATCATTTTACGATATGCTATAGAATTAATTATGCTTTAAGTAATTCACATCATAGCATAGAATTTACAGGAAAAGATATAATTCATATTGATGAATTATTCACCCCTATAGTGACATTAGAGTCACCTATATTTAAAACTTTGGCAAGAAAAAGTTGTTCATTAATAGAATATGACAAAAATCTGTTTGAAGAAACAGAAGAAAAACCATTAATTAGAAGCCAAAGTCTTAGGGTGGCACCCCCAAAAAGAGATTTTGAAATCTCAGAACTAAAAGAATTACATAAGGTGCAAGGCTCAGTAGCAGAGTTGTCCTTACAACTCGAAAAATTAGATAAAAGAATCTAATTAACTTCCGCAACTCGTTACACTTTCTAGTAATGAATTTAGCTGAAGAAAGAAAGAAATTATTGTCTAATTATAGACTTTTAGTTCGAAATACAAAGAATGAACTCCAACGTTTATCTTACAACTAACGCGCAAAAACTCAGACCGAAAACTCTGGTATCAGAGCAAAAACCTCGATCCTAGGATAGAGAAACTTACACCTTTAGATCTCTGAGGATACACAGAAACGCAATTATGGAACTACACCATATAATTATGATCTGGTGGGACCAAATAAAGACTTTACTCCTATTAGTCTATTCAAATGACTTTTCCAATATTGTCAAAATACCAACTGCACCATAGAAGCACCCATACAAGAGTGGTATTGCCAACTACTTCTATCATTGTAAAAAAATTAAATTTAAAATAACTTTCGTGATTGACTATGTGCTAACTACTGACAAAGTAAAACGTTTAATTTTATGGTTAATAGATTTTTTTTCCTCCTGTAAAGTATGTGAGTTTTGCGTTACCCTTATAATTTTTTTTCACAGTTCATTGCACCTTTGTAATGTTATTTTGTTTTACTCCCAGAAGATAAAATGAACTGCGAAAAAAATACAAACACATTGTAGGAAGTGATATAAATTTTTTTTTATAGGGGTAATATAAAACTCGGGTAAACCCTTTTATTTTATAATGACATGCATATGAAATAAACAATTTATGACTTTATTTAACTTATAAAAACTCTTCTGCCATATGAAGGCAGACTTATTTCCCTCCTAATCCTATCCTATCCAATCTGATCTTATGCAAGCTCTGTTCTTTTTTGACTTATGCAAGCTATGTTTTTTTTTTTTTTACCAAATTAGTACTATATGTACTTATTGCATCAGCATTGGTGAACAACACTATGTGGTGTTCTTAATTTGTTTTATAGGCCATATTATGCTGAGGTATATTCGTTTATGCAAAACACTTTCATAATACTTGTGATGTGACTTAAATTACTCTACTCATAAAATATTAACACAGCAACAAAATATGGTAAATAAATAATTCAATTTATTCAGCAGCAATTTTTTGCTTTTAACTGAATTTGGAATTTCCCTAAACACCGGAGAAAATAATAATGTTCAAAGGTGGAATCATTTTCCTAAATCCAAAATAAAGAAATAGAATCATGAAGGAATATACATCTACTCAAAAAATTAAAATAAAAATCTAACTAAATACTAGTAGTAACTACCACTATCCATTGCATAATATTCGACCCAATCGAACAAAATCCGGGTTAACCCAAATTAACAAACTTCCATATCTTTACACAAAAATGAGTGGGTCAACAATTGAGCTGCCGTCCACCGTTCACCGGATTCCTTCTTAAGACAACATTCGACAAAGTTACGAAACTCCGTTGAAGCAGTCTCAGGGAGGCTTGGTGGGTCAGAAAAGCAAATCGCACACATAAGTGTAGCCCAATCGGGTCGTTGACCCGATTGAAGAAATGGAAAATGACCCACATAAAGTTCAAAGAGTGTTAAACCCAAACTCCATATATCAGCTGAAAAACCGTTATAATTCCCGCCATAAACTTCCGGGTCAAACCGTTCAGGACTCATATAAGCACACGTGCCAACGTAAGAGTTACATGCTTCAAGCGTGCGACCCATGAATTTACTTACACCAAAATCAGCAATCTTTACCTCGTTTTTGTTGTTTACGAGGATATTCGAAGGTTTAATGTCACGGTGTGCTATGTTACGCGCGTGAAGATACGCGAGTCCGTTTAAAACGTCACGCGCCACCCTGGAAAGTTTTGATTCAGAGAACGTGCCATTTGTTTTGAGGTCAGTTTCTAGACTTCCGGAGTCCATCAATTCCATTAAGATGGAGATGTCGCCGGTGGGTTTCTCGAAGGAACCGTGGTATTTGACGATGTTAGGACAATCGGCAGCTCGACGGAGGATGTTTATCTCGGCAAGAGTACGGCGGCGCGTGGTGGGGTCGGAGTCGTTGTTGTTTACTTTTAGAGCATAGATAGCGGAGGTACCTTTGTGGCGGACTTTGTAGACGGTGCCGCCGTTGCCATGGCCAAGGACGGAGAGCTTTTCAAGGTCGCCGGGAGCAAGAGTGTCACCGTTGGCAACGGTGGCGGATGAGGAGGAAGAAGGGTGTTTGTAGGTATTGGCAGGAAGCGGGACAGGGAAACGAGGACGGTGGTCGGCGATTTCTGGGAGACGGAGATTAGGGCTGCGGCGGCGGTGGACTAAAGCCATATGCGGTGGTTGATGGTGCTATGATGTATAGAGAAAAAAAAGAAAGTGAGTTTTTTTTTTTTGTGACTTGTAAATAAGTGAGTTTGTGGAGAAGCTTTGTGTGAGTTTATATATTAGATAAGTGGATTTGAGAGTGAGAGTGGTGATGGCTGTAGAAGGAATTCAGAAGGAAAGTGGTGTATATGATAGTGGGGTCTACATTTTTATTAGTATAATAATGTTATTAATTAAAATTTCAATCATTTTTTTTATTTAAGAAATGGTTTCTATGTTTGTATCTTTCCTTATTCAGCATGTGGTTAATTGTAGCCAACCTTCTTTCTCATACTTCCACCTTCCACTTGTTGTAAGATTGTACGGTAGTATTATCTCTCTATTTTTTAAAATATAATTTTTTTAAGAAGTTAAATATAAAATATTATATTATATTTTGGTTTTTTAAAACTCAATATTTTATTTAAGATGCCTTATTTGAGGGTATCAATCTCACTGTCTATTTTTAAATGTTGAAATAAAGTAGGTCTGACAAATGACTTTTTATGTGTGTATATAGTTTTGATGATAACAAGGTATTAAAATTACAATTTCTGTTACTAGTAATTGTTCTAGGTACAGGATCGCAAGATAAAATTTTTATGATCACTAAGAACATTGATAAAGAGAAGATATGCCAAAGTACTAAAAAGAAGCTTTAAAGATCATCAGAAGTTAGTAAAAGTTCAAGCTCTGAAGACTATCAGAAGCATCTCTCAAGTCAGACCCTGAAGAAACATCAAAAGTTGTTTGGTTATTAGAAGCTGAAGACCTTCAGAAGGTGCCTCTCAAATCTTAAGGATAAGAAGATTAATTCTTGTCAGATGACGTCACTAGCTACAGGAATGTTGGAAGAATAATCTTCAGTGACCTCCTTTCGTGAAAAAATAATCATAGTATGTTATCCTTATCCATTAGATGGCATATATTGTAATATACTTACTCAAAATCGTGGAGCGTCATTTGAAAAAGGACAAGTAGTGAAATTGAATTTCTTTTATTGGTAAAGAATCAAATTTCCATTGCAAAAGATTGTATTATTCCAGCTGGCTACCTTTTCTTGGTAAATAGAAGACCTCATTTGAAGAAATGACTAACTGCACATACACATACGCAAGACTCCGTAGCTCTTACAAATATGACTTATTAATAAGCCTTTTACTACAGTGGAAAATATCCCAGATGTAAAAAGGATTACGAAGTGCTTTTTATAACTGGTTTCAATTTTACAAGTAGTGAACGGTAGTATTATCTCTCTATTTTTTAAAATATATTTTAAGAAGTTAAATATAAAATATTATATTATATTTTGGTTTTTTAAAACTCAATATTTTAGTCTCCGTGAGCTTGGCTCAATTGGTAGAGACATCGCACAATATGTGCAGGAGTCCGGGTTCGAACCCAGGACACTCCACTTATTCACCTTTAAGGTGGATTTTCTAGCCACTAGACTACTTGACCAAAAAAAAAAAAAACTCAATATTTTATTCAAGATGACTTATTTGAGGGTATCAATCTCACGGTCTATTTTTAAATGTTGAAATAAAAGTGGGTCTGGCAAATAACTCTTTATGTCACTAGTGCAGAAAATACTTTTTACATCTGGCGAAAAGCATCTTTTACATCTGGCGAAAGTCAGTTGTAAGCCTACGAGTTATAGAAAGTCTGACACTTTTTACTACTGGCTTCATCAGATGTAAAAAGTGGACCTTTTACATCTGGTTCATTCTTCCGCTGTTGTGAAAATCATATTTTAAATTATTTTATTAAAATTTAATTGGACTTTTTAATTCTGACGTGACATTTTCTCAGTTGTAAAAGCGTCACTTTTTACATCTGCCAAAATTGTCCCCAGATGTAAAAGTTTCACTCGTTTTTTTTTTTTTAATAATCCTGTTTTATTTTTTTTTCTTTTCTAAATCAATATGCTAGCATCCAAAACATAACTTGCAAATAAGGATATATATAACTTCACAATAAAAGATACTACAAGTTCCATCGCATTCAACGTACATCCGAATTTAAGTTAATACAACCATTCATAAAAAAAAACCAAAGTAACATGACATTAGTTTACAACCATTCATCATCAAAAAGCCTAAATCAAAACAAGTCACATAATAACTTGCGGCAGTGTCATCGCATAATAAAGTAACAACTTAATTCAAGTTATATAAGTCAAGAAAACTTAATTCAACACTTGTTCAAAAAAAAACTTAATTCAACATAATAACTTGCGGCATTATCGTCACGAACCTAGATCCTTTCCACAGATTGGCCATTTGGAGTCTGTAACTTAAACCGCTCTGCCTTGTATGCAGACAGCATATTTTCTTCATCGGGTAGATGACGGGAAACTGTAAGGAGTGAGCTAAGAGAATTCATCTGAAAGGTTAAGGGAAAAAAACAGATCAACTTCCAAGGATTAAGCTCTGGCACCATTAACCAATCGTAATGAGAAAAAGAACTAAGCAGACTAAGTTGATATAAATTTAGCTAACTGCACTTAAACCGAACGACAAATCCTACCTTCATGTATGGACAAGATGCACAACCGCCGTGAATGGAACAACCCTCTCCCCTAGCTACTCCAGGTACAACAGGAAGTATGATATCACTAACGTCAACTGAATTAAGACTTGGAGTCGTTTGCGAGATTGATTCTGATGAAACTGGAAAGACTATTTCAACAGTAACGTTTGCTCCTTGAGAAGAGGACTTTGCAGGCTCTAACAAACTTCGAACCGCTGCCACAATTGCAGTCACCATCCCAGATTCTGTTCCTAAAACAAATTGGAGATGATCATCAATGTTTCTATCCAAAGATTCCTGAACCCTGTCTTTTATGAAATCCAAAATATTCTGGGTCAAGCCTACTACTCCCATGCCTCTTCTTTTTGCTTCCATTGCCAATGAAAACATCTCTCCAGGTACCTCAAGATGAGCAGTAAGGAATGCATCACAATACATTTCTTTTATGTTCTCCACAACTTCATGACCAAATAGATGATGAACAATGCATGTTCCGTCCTGGCATCAAAAGGTAAGAGCATATAATCATGAAATGACCCATAGATTGGCAGTACTACCCTACTAAGGTAAAACACAAAAAGATGATGGCAGGCAAATACAAGAGCCAGATTTTATACATGAAAAAATGAGCATAAAATAAACACATAGGCCACAAACCAGTTTCTATCAAACAAACAGGTGAAAGATGTACCTCATTGAAACCAGCTTGATCGAGGATGGCACACACATTTTCTGACATAAAGTCCACACCTAGCACTGTTATGAATTTGCATCCGGCTTTTGCCATTTTGACTGCTGAATCTGCCATGACCAGTGAATCAGATATATGAATACGAGGCAGAAAATATGCTGTCTGCATACAAGGCAGAGCGGTTTAAGTTGCAGACTCCAAATGGCCAATCTGTGGAAATTGATTATAATTATAACTGTTTTTCTCTATATTTCCACTTATATATCAATCTGAAAATCGAATCCTTTATTTGCTAAATGTTCAATTTAGAAAATAGATGAAGAATCGATTAACCCTGCTGCAAAAAATGCAAATTCAAAAGTAACCATCATGATATAATGATCCTAAATGAAGTATGTATTGTGGGAATAAAAATATGCAGAGAAGTAAAGCATATTAAACACAAAACAGGTAAAGCAGTATGTTCAATCAGTATGCACAAATCTGAATCTGAATCTGAATATGCACAAATCAGTATGTCCAACACAAAACAGGTAAAGCATATTAAAAACAAAACCAATCAAAATATAGATGCATTGTTATGTACATGTGTGTAGATGATCTTAACCAATAATTATAGCTTCTTACTTTAAAATAAAAGCTATTAGCTATAGTTGGAGGATATGTACTATAAACAAGATGCAGATTGAAAAGTAGAATTGGTTTTGTTCAAAAAGAAAGGGTTATGACTTAGAATAATTGGTTTTAAAGCCTTATTTAAAAAAGAAAGAAGCTAACAGAATAGTGACAAGATTGTTTTTAATGTCATGATAAAGCTAATAGAATTTGTAGAATTGGTTTTAAATCTATTCCATGAGCTAGCTCTTGGAATAGATCTAATAGCTAATGACCAGAATAGCTCATGGAATAGATCTAACCAATTGTAGCTAATAATTATTCTAACTCAGGATCCACAAACAGTACTATAAACAAAACAACTCAATTGTGCTTTACCAATAGAATAGTGACAAGATGCAGATTAGTGCTTTGAAATTGGAATTTAACTATCTCATTTGTTTACTGTATCTAGTCTAGCAAAAAACACACAAAGAAAAATAATGGAAGCAATAGTAAAATGAACTAGTGCTATGCAAAGTAATGCCGCTACTAACTAATACTTTTGAAGTTCTTGATATCCAAATTTTACTTACAATTTTATTGGCAACAACTTTTGTAGCCGTCGATTTGTATTCTCCATCTTTCCCTTGTTGTGCCCTCTTCCATTTCTCATGACGTGGGGGTGGAGATGGACTACGTTCATCAGTCAATTTCGAATCTTGCGACGATCTTTTTTCAGCCATCATTTTCTCTGTAAGCAATTCATACCCTCCACGTGATAATCTATGTGGGTGAATATTCTTGGCCACTTTTTCCTTACCCCTTTGACTTTTTTCCTATTATTCAACTCAAATAATTACTATTAGCAAATAACAGAGGGCAAACAACACGACAAATATGGTCAAAAAGCCGATAGATTAAAGCAATACATACTAGAAAATGTAGATTTGATTATCAATACTCCATTTAACCAATTTAATCCATTATATGTGCAACAATTATCACTAATTACATGTCCAAAAATCATTACTAATTAAAAAATTCCGACTAACCTTAAATGCAGGGGTATCTCGGGATGCCAAAAACTTTTCCCATACATCTTTTGAAATATTCCTCACATATGGAGCTTCACGAGCTTCATCGGGCTTTGTAACATATTCTCTCGTGAGTTGTGCCTTAAAACCTCTCCATCCTAATCTTATTTTGGCTATATAATTAATCGTAATGCAGCCAGCAGCCAATATCAATAAAAACAACCATACAACCAACAACCAATATCAACAAAAACCTCATTTATTTTTATTACAAGTTTAATAAATTAAAGGGTCCCTTACCAAACAAAGTTACAAGTTTCCAAAATCTAACTCAGTTGATTTTAAATTACAACTTACTAAATTGAACAATTCCTTTGTGGTGTTTATCCTCGCCATCTTTGATTCAAGTAGATCTATCAAACAATCGACTTAAAGGGCATATAGATGATGCATTCTCATCGAATTCCTTAGTGGAACTAAATCTAAATAATTTACTTCAAGGGCTAAATAATCTAAATCTAAATAATTTGTTATGTCAAGTTGCTACATTTCAGGCACCTAAGTAAACACAACTTAGCATGTGTTTGGTTCGGCGGCAGAAAGAATTGATTTTAAATATATAATTATCAAAATGAAATTTAATATTAAAACTAAATCTTATTTATAATTTGATTATGAATTTTATTTCAATACAATTATGGGTAGGGATAGTTTCTCAATTCTCCCCTACTACTTGAGTTTACTTACAGCAAGCTTCTGATAGTGTATTGAATTCCCATAATGCTCCCCATTCCAATCTAATAATGCTCCCCATCAAGGCCAATAGTATGCTTATGAGGTAGATTACTACAGCATGTCTAAAAAGTTTTAAATTTCTCTAATTTGAAAATGTTGGAATCAAAGTGTTATAGCGTGATAAAATCACTAACCAAACATTTCTACGTTAAAACAAACTTAACTAGCATATTAACCATTTGACCTTGCCAAAATGCAGTTGAAGTTACATATGCCTTAATCACAATTTCTCAAGCTTTTACTGCTGCTATCTATCAAACAAACTTTTCCTGTGAATCTAATCTCAAAATGCATATAGCACTAACCAAATGTAGGTCACATTCATTAAATTACTCTATCCTTAGTAAATAAATAAACTTCAGTAACTACTAGTTTGGACATGGAAGAAAGCCTAGTTTAACCTGTTTACAGGATTTATGGCTGCATTAGTTTGGAAGAAAATTTGATCTCAAAGATATCTTCATGCTTACACCACCAATTCTTACACCAGTTTTACCAAAGATATCTGTTTATGTTCCCTAATAACTACAACTGTGTGTGATCAAATCCAATTGGATTACCAAATGCCTAACATTGTTGCTGTGACTAGAAACTTGTTAAACCTATCACAAACATACCTCTAAATGTACCAACAAGCCAAGTTATTTATTATTTATATAAAC
Source organism: Trifolium fragiferum (assembly GCA_954870985.1). NCBI lineage: Eukaryota > Viridiplantae > Streptophyta > Magnoliopsida > Fabales > Fabaceae > Trifolium > Trifolium fragiferum. The sequence goes on from OX940789.1 coordinate 51,040,016, forward strand.
CAACAAAACTAAGCTTTTAAGTAGACAAAACAAAATTTCAAGACATAATGATAAAAATCAAATGCAATAATCAAGGAACCTAAAAGGCAAATTCACAAAACCCAGAAATACAAGGTCAAATAATATTAATAACACATCCCCACTAAAAATTAATTAAAACCAAAACAAAGACGATATATGAAATAAGTTAGACCTAACAAATTATACCAACGCAATGCTGCTCTCGCCAAAAAAGACATTAGTTCCGAAAGAGGTGAAATTGAAAACCCTAATTATTTTTATCAAAATTTAGAACAAAAACAACAACAGATTCCCAAAATAGGGGAGAAACAGAACATGGGAAAGACAAAAACGGAGACCACCTCAGAACAACACAAAACAATGAGCTTCAACTTGAAAAAAAATAAACAAACATGAGAATAGAATCAGTACCTTTGCGTTTTCAGTCGGAGGAAGAGCTTCAATTCAATTCGTAACAGTGAGCTTCGATCTTTCCTTCAATTGAGTCTTGATTTTTCCTTCAATCGAGTGAGAGTGTGAGAAATCGATTCAGTGAGAAAGTGATTCAATGAGAAAGTGATTCAGTGAGCATACCTTCAGTTCATTCTTTCTCCTTCGTGAAATCGATTCAGTGAAAGCGATTGGTTCGATCTCCTTCGTGAAAGCGCGCGTTAGGGTTGCGTGAGGGCGATTCGTTTTGTTCTGTTATGCGTTTTTGTGAGAGAAGCTGGAAACGCACGCGTTTTGTTTGTATAGGAAAGGAAATATTATAAAAATTTAGACTTTTTTTCTTTTTTTTTTGATGATAACGAGGGACTAAGCCCAAAGAACAGAAAAAATTTAGACTTTTTACTACTGAGATATAATTCTCAGAATTAAAATAGAATTAGACAATCTTCTTACTAATTACAGGACTACCACCGCGTTTTCATTTAATTCTGGGATTATTATGTTCGGTTGTAAAATGTTATGTGTATATACTTTTAACTACTGTTAATATTTAAATCAGATGTAAAACGTACTTAATATTGTGTTTTACATTTGGTATCTTTTCCATTGAAGTAAAAGGCTTATTAATAAGTCATATTTGTACTAGTGTGTGTGTATATAGTTTTGATGATAACAAGATATTAAAATTACAATGTGTGTTATTAGTAATTGTTCTATGTACAGGATCGCAAGATAAAAATTTTATGATCACTAAGAACATTGATTAGGAGAAGATATGTCAAAGTATTGAAAAGAAGCTTTGAAGATCATCAGAAGTTAGTAAAAGTTCAAGCTCTGAAGACTCTCAGAAGCATCTCTCAAGTCAGACTCTGAAAAAACATCAAAAGTTGTTTGATTATTAGAAGCTGAAGACCTTCAGAAGGTGCCTCTCAAATCTTAAGGATAAGAAGATTAATTCTTGTCAGATGACGTCACTTGCTATATGAATGTTGGAAGAATAATCTTCAGTGACCTTCTTTCGTGAAAAAATAATCATAGTATGTTATCCTTATCCATTAGCTGGCATATATTGTACTATACTTACTCAAAATTGTGGAGCCTCATTTGAAAAAGGACAAGTAGTGAAATTGAATTTCTTTTCTTGGTAAAGAATCAAATTTCCATTGCAAAAGATTGTATTATTCCAGTTGGCTACCTTTCCTTGGTAAATAGAAAACCTCATTTGAAGAAATGACTAACTGCACATACACATACGCAAGACTCTGTAGCTCTGACACTTTGCAAAATTTTGTTTTCTTTGTATCTCATAGAATTATGAGTTAAAGTCTTGTAAGCATTGTGTTTTGTAAACACCTCTTATAGTATATCAAGTGTTAATTAATACTTTTTTAAACTCATTTTAAGTTAGTGAAGTTTCTTGCTTAGTGCTTGAGCATATGAAGCCTCTTGTTAGTTAACTTGAGCATCTGGAAGTCTCTTGCTTCGTGTTTGAGCATTTGTAATCTTTAATGATTATTAGTGAACTTTCTTGAAAGTGCAAGAGGACTTAAGTACTCTCACCTTGTGAGGGGAACCAGTATAAATTTCTTGTGTGTTTATCTTTCCCTTTCTCTCCTTGTGTTTTAATCTGTTACACACTCTAAAGAGTTTTGAAAAAGTTTTAAGATACTAAAACACAGTTGAAAAAACTTTTTGCTTGAGCATTTGTAATCTTTAGTAATTATTAGTGAACTCTCTTGAAAGTGCAAGAGAACTGAAATACTCTCAACTTATGACGGGAACCAGTATAAATTTTGTGTGTGCTTCTCTTTCCCTTTCTCTCCTTGTGTCTTAATCGGTTTCACACTCTTTAAGAGTTTTCAAAAAGTTTTAAGAAACTAAAACACAATTTACCCCCTCCTCCCTCCCTCCAACTTGTGATTTTCCACACCTTATAGGCTCTGCTCCATTTAAAAGCATGCTTTTATTACTTATATATGTATGAACTAATACAAAATTTACATCACAAAGAATCGAACATAAAACCCTAAAAAAAATAACTCTAAAATTCCAAGCTAACACGACTAAACCAACCTAAGTGAGTTGAATTTTGTATACAATTATGAGAGTTTGAAGGACATTTACACAATAGTAGCATTTTAAAGTGCATTGTTCTGTGGCTAAAAAATTTAATTTCAAATGAATTAATTTTATAAAATTGATTTATTTAAAAATGGATTGAATATCAAATAAATTTGTTTAACTTTATTTAGACTCAAATAGTACAAATCACATTTAAACTCAAAATGTTATAAATCATAAATCAAAAGTAATTTTACGCATTTAAAATTAGATAAATGATGTTTGTATAATTAATTTGTACAACTTTTCAGACAATTTCTCTCATACACTTATTATATTTTACCTCTCTCATATTTTCTCTCTCACTTTATTATTTGTCATAAATGAAGAAGAAACAAAAAATTATCCCAAAAGTTGTCATAAAATGGATGTCCAAATTTATATAAAAAAATCATTTTACTGTCAAAAAAAATATTTCTACAAATAAATAAAAGCAGTATTTTATTTTTTTTTTGTTAAAAAAGGGCTTATTTTGGTCCCTGCAAAATTTATATGAAGTTTAAGTCCATATTATTTTTCAAAATTTCAAAATTATTTAATTATCCTTAAATATTTGAATAATTCTTTTTTGGGCAGGTTTAGAATACTGTAATTTGTAAAAGGTTTTTTCATAAAACTTTATAATTTTTTAAAATGAAAACAATAAGAATTTTTTAAATTTCAAAAGATAAAGATAACAAACATCAAATTTTTTACATTTCTCAACTTAGACATCAAATTTTGAGTTTTTTTAGTAACACTTTATATTATTCAAAGTTCAAACTATTGAGGCAAATTCTCAATTTGATGTTTTAAAGATAACAAACATCTTAATTATATTTTAAATATAATTCTGATCTTATTGTTATCTAACAAATGCTCTTGAGTGTTTTAATTAGCCAGGAACAATTGAGCTTTTTATATCAATATTTTTCACTTTATTTTTGAATAAGAACAAAACTTCAGTATAACAAGACATAATTGCATGGATTATTTTCATATTTAAGCCTTTAAAACCAAATGAAAAATTGATGTATTAATCCACGTCGTAAAAAAATAGGACATGTGAAATATACACTTTCATATTTTGCTTAGAGTGAATTGATATACAATTAGGGGGTGTTCGCGGTGCGGTTAGGTTCGGTTTTGAGCCAAAAAGTCATCCTAATCGCGAGATAAAATTGCATGCGGTTCGGTTTGGTTCGGTTGGTTTTTAAAAAGTCATCCAAACCAAACCAAACCAATGCGGTTAAGATCGATTCGGTGGTTGCGGTTTATACAATAATTAAAATATACTGAAATTAAATTAAACTAAATACAAAGAGTGACCGCGGTTTACATGCATGCTCTTACATTTTTCGGAACAACAAAAATATTCATTAAAATCGGGGAACACCATAACCCAAACTCAATCAACTCGGATTTTCCCCGTCAAAGCGGGTACGATTTAGACGGGTACCCATGAGTCTGAGTTTTATCATCATGCCTACACATAAAGTAGTAAATAATTGAATAATGAAACTATCAACATTTGTTGTAAATTTTGTTTCAATGATATGTTTGTCTATTGTTTTTGCGCTATGTATATTGGCATATAATAGAAACTTATTGTGGTTTTAGTGGTATTGAAATATAATATAAACTTAATGCGGTTTTAGCGGTTAACCGCGGTGTTTGCGGTTCGCGGTTTGCAGTTGAACAAAAATATCATCCAAATACATCCAAACCAAATGCGGTTTTCGGTTTTGATTGGTTCGGTTTGCGGTTTTACTTTTGGATTGGTTCAGATACGATCACCCCTATATACAATAGACAAAAGAGAAATCACACAAGTGAAATATACATTTTCATATTTAATGTGAAACTATTTTTTATTTATTTAGATATGATAAATGCTAAATATCATGGGAGATTCCACACAAGAATTACAAGAAAACAACATGTCAACATGATTTATTTTTTTTAAAAAGAAAAAAATTATAACTTCCTATTTTATTGGAAATCATGGGTAGTGGTGGGGAGGCGTGGATGTAGAGGAGGCAGCTGTGGGTGTGGGAGGAGGAGATGTTGGGGGAGTGCCAGACTTTACTTCTTCCTTTTACCGTGCAGGTGCAAGTCCCAGATGTGTGGTGGCAGCAGCCTGACCCTGATACAAGTTATATTGTTCGTGGCGCATACCAGCTTTTGACGTCTCAAGATTCAGTTCCATTGGGGGAGGCTGAAGATCTTGTGTGGCACAAATAGGTTCCCCTGAAGGTTTCCATATTTGTTTGGCGTCTCCTGCGCGACTGACTACCAATGAAAACAAACTTGATAACTCGCAGCATCATATCTCTGGAGGTCTACTTTTGTGTGTCTGGGTGTGGCGGCATCGAATCGGCTCAACACTTATTCCTCTCATGTAGTACTTTTGGTTCTCTGTGGGCTCTGGTTCACTCTTGGATTGGCTTTTCGGCGGTTGATACTCACACCCTTCCTGGCCATTTTGTGTAGTTCACTTACTTAGTTGGGGGTCTTCGAGCTCGTCAGTCTTCTAGAACCACCCATGATTTTCAATTAATAGAATAGGAAGTTGTAGTTTTTTTAAAAAACAAAACAAATTATGTTGTTTTCTTGAAATTCTTGTGTGGAATCTCCCGTAACATTTAGCACTTCTCTTTATATATTAATGTGAATCTTTTAAGTCATACTTAATACATCAAAAACATTAGTCATGACACTATTTTTGTTTTAGAGAATAGTCATGAGACTTTTTTTTTATTTTTTTGAAGAGAGTAGTAACAAAGTGCTACTCCTCCAAAATTATCATTAGCGGCTTAATTAAGAGACATTACAAACAGAAAGAGGAAGACATAGACCAAAATCTTTCTAACTGTTGCGAATTCGACATAACTCACACCAATAAGAAGCTTGATGTGTGAGGCAAGCGTGACAAGCAACCAAAACAATAAGGGCAAGATAGAGACGATGATGCAATAATTCAAATAATAAACGGCTAGAAAGAAAAGAACACGATATCAATTTGTTTACCTAGTTCGGAATAACATACTCTGGGGGAGAGATCACCTCTCCATTCTACTAGAATCAAATAGTCACCACTTTACAAGAAATTCCCACAAGTGGGTACAAGGAATTAGCAACCCTAATTCTACACAAAACCCGAATCTCTTCCCGTGGCCAGGAGACTCAATTTGACCTAGTCTACCCAAGATGTCCCACAAGATGATCCCAAAAGTAGTTTGCCATAGGATTCAAAACCCTAGCCTTTTGTGGTGGCAAACCCCGACTCTTCACATCTTGTCGCTCTCTCTCTCTCTCTCTCTCTCTCTCTCTCTCTCTCTCATAATTTTTGTATGAATGAGACAATCCCTATTTATAGAAAAATATATGCCTACTTATTTTAAAAGACAATCTTCTAAAATAAAACATGTAGTTCTTCTGAGATTGGCTGCATCATAAGGCTAAAACAACTTGGTCAGAGTGACTTAACTGAAGCACCAATGCTGAAGTAATTAAGTCTAAAACACTTGTGCATATTGAAGATGTGTAGATGCAACATGGTGAACAAGATGTCCTAGACATCTTGTCACTGGGTTCAGAGCATGCATAGGCAGCATGTCGAACAAGATGTCCCAAGACATGTGGGTAGGACATCTTTACCCAGTTCAGCTTAAAAGATAATGCTTATCCATTAAGCGCGCGTGTTTGTTTTAATTTGAATAAAACGCGAATCTTTTAGTAACAAGCTGATATTAGGATTAATGATAAAGTTTGTTATTAATCCTATGTGTTATATACGATTGGATTCGTATTTAATTAGTGGATAGAGATTAAATCTTTATCTTTGTGGAGTTTGTTTTGAAACAAGTTTGTTTTAAAATTAATTCTTATTTAAGTGCATCTGAAAGACTGAAGACTATCTGAAGAATTGCACGCCTATATAAAGGACTCAACATAGAGCTTAAAACTCAACCCACAATAACTGAAGATTGTGAGTCCAAAGTTTTGTTCCCACTGTGCAAAACACTTATTAGCTCTTAGTATCGTTCTTGGTACTTTGAAGCTTGTGTCGTTGAATGTTGCCATTCAACTGTGTCTTTTAAATTGTGAAGTTTAAAGTAGTTTCGTCACTTGGGATTAGTGATTAGAGGGAGTTGGGTAGGTTATCGTATTCAGGGGGAGTTAGCCCTTGAGTAGAAGATTACTAGGATTAAGAAAAGGCGTACATGGCAAAAGGTGTTTGGTAGTGTTGTAAGACTAAGTAATAATTCGGATTAGTAGTGTTCACTTCCTGGATTGGTATCCTCCAGAGTAGGGTTGTTTAGCGCCGAACTGGGTTAACAAATCACTGGTGTTGTTTATTGCTTTTGTTTACTTCAGTATTGCAATAATGTGTGACCCTCATAACCAGTTGTCTAGGACATCTGGACTGCTGACACATTGTCCTAGACATTGTGTAAGACATCTGTCCTGCCAGAGAACATAATTTCAATTGGCATCAGAGCAGGCACCCTAACCTGTTGGGTGAGCTCCATGGAGATAAAATCTTGTTCAAGATAGACAGGAATTGAGGATCAATAAACAGACCACCAGTTCTGGATGGATCAAACTATGACTATTGGAAAGCAAGAATGATTGCCTTCATCAAGGCCATGGATCAAAAGGCATGGAGAGCAATTATCACAGGTTGGAATCACCAAATAGTCTATGCAGAAGATGGTTCTTCAATACTAAAAAGTGAAGGAGATTGGACCCCAGAAGAGGAGATTGAGTCCAATAGCAACTCTAAGGCACTCAATGCTATCTTTAATGGGGTTGATGAAAACATATTCAAACTGATCAACACGTGTACAGAAGCCAAGCAAGCCTGTGAGATTCTACAAACAGCACATGAAGGAACTTCCAAGGTTAGAATATCAAAGCTACAACTTCTCACCTCCAAATTCGAAAATCTAAAGATGGAGGATGATGAAACAATTTCATAATTCAACACTAGAGTTCAAGACATAGCAAACTCATGCTTTGCTCTAGGAGAGAAGATACCTAAGGAGAAACTAGCCAGAAAAATTCTTAGATCACTTCCTAATAGATTTTCTATGAAGGTAACTGCTATTGAAGAATCACAAGACTTGAGCACGAGGAAGGTTGATGAACTCATTGGCTCACTACAAACTTTTGAGATGACTTTTGAAGATAGACCTGAAAAGAATATGAAGAATTTGACATTCAAATCTGAGGAAAGCCAAAGTGAAGATTGTCTATCAGAAGCAGTAGCTCTATTGACCCAGAAGTTCAACAATTCTGTGAACAGGGTCCGAGCTACATGGAGGACAAATGTCCCAGACAAGACGTCCAACAACAAGACACAAGGCATTTCAAAAGAAGAGACAAACTCTGAAGAAGAAACAGAGATAAGGTGCTACGAATGTGAAGGCTTTGGGCATATCAGAATACAGTGTCCCAACTTTCTTAGAAAACATAAGAAGGGGATGGCTGCAATTCTCTCTGACTCTGAGGATGAGAATGAAGATGAAGACATAAACAATGCATTCTCAGGGATATGTGAAACAAGCAGCAATGATAGCTTCAAAAGCTTCACAGACACTGAAGGCAGTGATAACAATGAAGAACCTCTTCACCTTTCAAGATACACTGCTAAAATATTAGAGTAAGATGAAATTATGGAAAAGCTTATCAGGGAGCATAAGGAACAAGCAGCTCTGAGAAGGGAACGCGACTTCTTACAAGCTAAACTCAAGAGCATGACTGAATATTTGAGTTGTCTAGACTATGACTCTGACTCAGAAAATGAGCTCCCTGAAACTGAGAAAATAGATGAAGACATGATTGGACTAGGATTCGATCATCCTTTCAGAAAGGCTGAATCTGCTCCAGAAAAGTTAACTCCTCCTCAACAGAAACCTAAGGACCAGATGTTAAGCCAAGTGTCTCAACATCTTGCTCAACATCCTGCTCAAAATTGAAGAGCTTTAAATAGATGTGATCACTGTGGTAGGTCTGGACATGTTATGAAAGAATGCTTCAAAATTCATGGCTATCCTCAAAGATCAAGATCACCAAGGAAGGATGAAAAGAAGATTTTTGCTCAACAAGTAAAGTGCCAGGAGACTCAAGTCAAGAAAGTATGGAGGCTAAAAGAAGATTCAAAACTAATGGCTCATACTTGTATCAGGCTATCCTCATATGAAGACTGGTACTTTGACAGTAGATGCTCCAAACACATGACTGGAGATAGGAAATATCTTAAGGAATTAAGACCTTACTCCAAAGGAAGTGTTACTTTTGGTGATGGTGCTATAGGTATAATCAAAGGTGTAGGCAAGCTAAGAGATCCCAGCTCACCATACCTAGATAAGGTTCTACTAATTGAAGGACTCACTACAAATCTGATAAGCATTAGTCAACTATGTGAACAAGGACTAGATATGTACTTCAATAACTCTGAGTGCATTATTGCTGATAATCAGAAGGTAGTGATGAAAGGTGTCAAGGCAAAGGACAAATGCTATAAATGGACTCCTCCCAACAATAGTCCAAAAATAGCTTGCTTGACAGTCAAGGAAGAAAATGACCATATGTTCTACCAGATGTCCCAACATCTGTACACTCGTCAGGAAGTTGAATCACTTCAACCTGAACGTGGGAAAGGAACACTAGAGTTCCACACGTCCAAAAGCGTGTAGAACATTAAGTGACGGGGTGGCGTGCAGAAAAATTATAACGTTAATCATCATTACTTCTGCACAATAAACAAGGTAACATACTACCTAGTTCCGTCTATAAAAAGCCACCTAGATCATCACTTGTGCTATCGCACACGCTTCAACATCTGGTACGACATCCTTAAAAACCTCTCAAAAGAAATTTTCTTCAACGAAACTCTGAACAAACATGAGTTAAAAGATCACAATGAGCACCAACACCCAAGAAATCAACAAAGGGGAAGGACCTAGTGATCCAGCTAGGGTTTCAGGCTCAACAGTCAATCAACAAGAGGTTGATCTTGACAACTTGATTATTCCCAGAGGAAGAAGAACGACGACAAGGAAAAGGAGAAGCAACACATTGGTTGGGCCCTTCACTAATTCAACATTCAGTGAAGAAACCATAGAAGTGTCTCCGCTAAAAGCTCAATCGTCACCAAAGAGGGGTGAAGAACAAAATCCTGAAGAATCATCTCTGAAAGAGGGTACTCAAAACCAGAACCTTAAGCATCAAACAGAGGTTGAGAAGAATGGTGAAGAAGATGTCATGACATCCAACCCCAACATCAAGGATGTCGTAACAAATGTCTCAACATCAAGAGACACCACATCTGAGGAACATCTAATGGAAGAAGATCCAAAGAATGCAGAGGAGAAGCTCGCCTCAGAAGATGAAGAAGAAGGTTCACAATCTCTTGAAATCATAGAGATTGATGAAGAAACAGAAAGCGAAGAGATAACTCCAAGAAGAACTCAATCAGTGGCTGATAGAGTGAAAAGAAGCAGAGGGAAGAAGGTGGACATCCCCAAGTCGTTCTTGGAAGGAAGCTCTCAGAAGAGGAAGAAAAAGCCAGAGTCCTCAAGTGAATTTGAACCTGATGTTGAAGACGATGTCCCGGACATCATGTCAAAGAAAAGAAAAGTTGCATCCTCAACATCCTTCTACACTGAAGAGAATGACCAAAGGTGGAGGATAGTAAGTCAAAGGAGGATTGCTACTGAAAGGGAGTTAAACACTGAAGCACTCTCTTACAAGGAGATCATTACACTCCTTGAAGAAGCCAAACTCATGAAGACTGTGCTAGGAGTTGGCAAGTGCTATGAAAGGTTGGTAAGAGAGTTCGTGGTCAACCTATCAGAAGAATGTGCTGAAGAGGAAAGTGTTGGCTTTCACAAGGTGAATATGAGAGGAATAACCATTGACTTCTCTCCAACTGTGATAAATGAGTTCTTGGGAAGAAGCACATAAGCTGAGAGCAACAAAGTCCTGATAATAGACAAAGTTGCTGAAGAAATCACTTCTGGCCAAGCTGAGCAATGGCCCAAGAAAGGACTACTTCCAACATCAAAGTTGACAGTCAAATACGCCATACTCAACAGGATTGGCACAGCAAATTGGGTCCCAACCAATCACAGCTCACGTATTACCCCAAATCTGGCAAAACTCATATATCTCATAGGAAAAGGGAAGAAGGTAGATTTTGGAAAATATGTCTTCGAACAAACTATGAAGCATGTGGAAACCAATACAACAAAGCTACCAATAGCCTTCCCTAACCTGATTACTGGGATAATACTTAGTCAACACCCAAGCATCTTGCTTCCTGAGGAATATGAAAGCAAAAAAACCTCCACCAATATCCTTCAACCGCAAGCTGTTCGCTGAACCACATGTCCCAGACATTGTGCTCAAAGAAAAGGAAGCAGCTGAGACCTCTGCTCCACTGGATAGAAGCTCACAAAATAAAGTACTAGCTGAGCTAATTCTAGTGTCTAAGGAGTTAGAGGAGACAATCAAGACAAGCACAGTAAGGAAAGTCTGTGTAGACCATCTGATCAAGCAGCTAACAAAGAAAATAGCTGAGAATGAAGGAGCTGCTCATGCGGAGGTTGAGCAAGAAGAAGAAGAAGGTTGAAGAACAACAACTAGGTAACTTAGGAAAATAAGTACTTATGTATTTTTCCCTTTTTAGTTCTGTTCTACTTCTGTAACTATTGTGGTCTACCAAATGTGCTAGACATTGGAGACTTTGACATCCGACACTTAAAAAAATTAATAGTGCACTTTTGTATGCTTTCTTTTAATCAATGCATATTTTCCTTACCTTTGTCAAATTATGGTAAAAAGGGGGAGTAATAATTGATGATAAGATAAGCTATTTGGAAAGTAGAATCACTCTCTTCCTTTACAGATGAAAATAGCAAGCTTTAAAAAAATTAAAAACTAAAAAGAAATGCTAAAACAAGTGTGTCCAAAGCATAATTAATATGCTAAAATTGAATTTCTAAGAAGTCTAGTGAGTCTTGATCACTCTGATTAAGTACTTTCCGTTGCAACTCAAGACTTTGGTTCACTAAGTCACTAGGTATCTCATCTTTGGACTTAGAAAATTCATTGTAATGAATCATATGAAGACAAGACTAAGACTGTCTCATACTAGAAAAAGTTTATCACACATTCAAGATTGAAGAAGTCCTGAATATTGAAGACACACAAGATTGTGAAGATCAAAGACATTGAAGACCTGAAGATTTTAGAATTGAAGATTGCATCAACAGAGATCAATTTGAAGACTGAAGAATTTGAAGATTGAAGACTGAAGAGTGCACTTTCAACAAAGTGGGAGATTGTAGTTCTTCTGAGATTGGCTGCATCATAAGGCTAAAATAACTTGGTCAGAGTGACTTAACTGAAGCACCAATGCTGAAGTAATTAAGTCTAAACCACTTGTGCATATTGAAGATGTGCAGATGCAACATGTTGAACAAGATGTCCTAGACATCTTGTCACTAGGTTCAGAGCATGCATAGGCAGCATGTCGAACAAGATGTCCCAAGACATGTGGGTAGGACATCTTGACCCAGTTCAGCTTAACGGATAATGCTTATCCATTAAGCGCGCGTGTTTGTTTTAATTTGAATAAAACACGAATCTTTTAGTAACAAGCTGAGATTGGGATTAATGATAAAGTTTGTTATTAATTATATGTGTTAGATACGATTGGATTCGTATTTAATTAGTGGATATGGATTAAATCTTTATCTTTGTGGAGTTTGTTTTGAAACAAGTTTGTTTTAAAACTAATTCTTATTTGAGTGCATCTGAAAGACTGAAGACTATCTGAAGAATTGCACGCCTCTATAAAGGACTCAACATAGAGCTTAAAACTCAACCCACAATAATTGAAGATTGTGAGTCCAAAGTTTTGTACCCACTGTGCAAAACACTTAGTAGCTCTTAGTATCGTTCTTGGTACTTTGAAGCTTGTGTCGTTGAATGTTGCCATTCAACTTTGTCTTTTAAACTGTGAAGTTTAAAGTGGTTTCATCACTTAAAATTAGTGATTAGAGGGAGTTGGGTAGGTTCTCATATTCAGGGGGAGTTAGCCCTTGAGTAGAAGATTATTAGGATTAAGAAAAGGCTGTAACGGCTGGAAAAATTCCCATTTTTACAATGAAGTCGCCATCGACGTTTATTTATCCCAAAAGAGGGAAAGGAAAATACCGGGAAAACCTTTGGTTAGCATGGTTAAAGAACCATGACGGGTTCGGGAGTTGGTTGTGCGAGAGGAAGGTGTTAGCACCCCTCGCACCCATCGTACTCGATGGGAACCATTCAAAGGTTTAAGGTTGATTGCTTTTAGGTTTACTTAACTGCTAAATTACTAATTAACTGCCTATTAAATTCTACTCCGCTTATTAATTAACAAAAAAAATTTTTTATTAACGAGTTTGACGGTTGTAGGAGCTCGCTCCTACGTATTCCCGGCTGCAATGGGAAACTCAAAACTCTCGTAGTTCTGGTAAAAAAGACTTGCGTGTTTGTTGTTTTTATCGAATAACGCTTAGGTCGCATTCCGCCGACACAACTGTGCTTGTATGCTCGCAATAGGAGGCTTAAGCGTAAGTATGCGTCGGAGGAGTGGATAAAACATTACTCGTTTTTTAGAAAGAGGTTAATCAACCGATAGCGTTTAAGTCGCATTCCACTGATACAATAACACTTGTATACTCGCAATCGGAGACTTAAGCTTGTATGTGTCAGGGGAATGGATAAAACAAATACCGGGTTTTATTAAGAAAAAAGAAATTAAGTGGGTTGGGTTGTTTTTAGCGTTTTGAAGTGAGAGTAACACAATCCGCGGTCATATGTCACGCGTCATGAATCACCCGGGGTCGGAATAGTCATACGTCACATCCGCCCTTTTTCACTTGTTATTATGAAAAAATCCTTTAATAAGTTTATTATGAAAACAGTCAGACAAACCAAACATCAGACATAATAGAGTAGGTGAGACTCATAATAATGATTAATTAACCAACACAAAATGCATGGAACATTAAATAATGAATGCAAGTGCATGAATAAAATGAAGATGAAATATGAATAATGGTATAGCATAAATAAGCAATTAAGAGTAACTCAATAATTAGTTAGAAATACAAAAGGCAAGTAGCGAACTATGTACAAAATACTTAATTAAGCTAATTAAACTCTAAAGAGAGCTAATCAAGATGATTTATAATATGGGACATGAATTAAAATGAAGGATTAGTGTTGGAACAAAATTATTAATGCAAAGAACTCTATACAATCAAGCTAAAGAGTCTTAGGTTCAAATAAGCACTTATGAATGAAACAACTTAATTAAGAATCACTTATAAAAATAAGTTTAAAAAATTTGGAAAAATTTGTATACAGTAACCACTGTATATGGGTTAATCTTGTGCAAAAATTTTGATCAAATAAGCTAAAGAGCTTTTTGAAATCACAAATAAGCACTTATTGACAAAACAACTTAATTAAGAATCACTTATGAAAATAAGTTTTAAAATTTTGGAAAAAATTGTATACAGTAGCCACTGTATTTAAATCCATATTGTGTAAAAATTAGAGTCAAATAAGCTAAGGAGCTTTTTGAAACCCTAAATAAGCACTTATGATTAAAATCACTCAATTGAATAATCACTAATCAAAATAAGTTTTAAAAATTTGAAAATCATTTACTACAGTAGCACTGTAGTATCAATCCATATTGTGCAAATGTTGGGATCAAATGAGCTAAAAAGTTCTTTGAAATCACGAATAAGCACTTATTTGTATTAGGGTTAAAAGCAAATTAAGTAAAAGTAATTATTGAATAAGCTAAAAAAAAAAAATTCATAATATAAGCATAAACAGTGACCTAACAAACTTAAATAAGTTGTAAGTCACATAAGTGCTTTTACAAATAAGCTAAAATTAATTTAAAATCAAAATCAAAGAGGGGGGTGCAATTTATAAAGGCGCAGCAAAAATGGGGGTGCAATAGCAATGGTTTCTGGTCCAAGCCCAAAGCCCAGACCGGAGTCAAACAAAAAAACCAGTCAATATAAAAATAATCCTATGCGGCGAGCGTACAAAGCCTCACGCTTTTCATCCATCAGATCGTATTCAAAAGAGATCGGATGGCTATGATCATAGGCGAACAACAACTGTAAGATGAATCGGACGACCAGGATTTAAACCTGGCGGCGAAGGACCCAGCCGACTGGGTTGTCTTCTCCGGCGAGACAAGCTGGTTCCGGTACGGTGGTTAAAGGCACGTCCAGCTAGGGCGTCCAGATGTGAATCCTGATGTGTCACACATCATGCTCCACATCATGGAATTAGGCTTATTTTAACAAATGAAGCCAACACCCTAAAATCCTCAACATCTTTTATACCCTTTTCTCATTTGATTCTGACCTAAAACACTTGATATATAAGTCTTTATTAGTCTCAGCTGCAGGGGAGAGGGGAGAAGCTGATGCTACAGAAATTCGAGCTCCATTTTTTTTCTTCATTTTGAAAATTCTGAAGTCTTAAAATCTCATTCCAAGCTTGAATCCATACGTTCAGACCTTCCTATCATACTCCCAAAAGAAGGAATCAGCTTTCATTTGGTCAAAAACGCGAAGGAATCAGAGGTTTTGAAGAGCTACGGTGGCTAGGAAAAGAGTGAATTCGAATCGGACGTTTCAGAGGTCTATCCAGGTAATTCTTGACACCATTCATCTCTATTCCATGTTGTGAAGAGCCCTATGCAGATATGGAAGCCAATGACAACTACATCATCAAGGCCATGACTGGTGGAAAGGTCAAGTCCTGGCCTAAGAAAGGGAAACTGCAAGCAAGCAAGCAAGCTCACTCCAATCTACAACACCCTTAACAAGATTGCTGCTGCTAATTGGGTACCAACCACACACAACTGTGATGTGGCTATAGGTTTGGCCAGATTCATCTATACTGTAGGTAACAAAATTCATTATGATTTTGGTACTTATATTTTTGACCAGACTGTCAAGCATGCCAAAACCCTAGCTGTTAAGTTGCCCATTGCTTTTCCCTCCCTGCTTTGTGGAATCATATTAAGCCAGAGACCTGATGTTCTGGGCAAGGATGATTTGTCTTGCAGAAGAGAGTCTGCTATATCTTTTAGTCTCAAGCAGTCTGATGTGACTCCTGATGTGGGCACATCCAGCTCAACTGGTGCAATGTCTAGGAAAGACATGATTGCTGCTTTAAGGGAGACTTGTAAGGCTCTGGATGAGAAGAAGACCAAGCTGGAAGCAGTCATTGCTGGACTAGAGCTTGAGGATGAGGAATTGGAGGAGGAGGAGCCCAATGACTCTGACGCTGAGGAAACTGATGGGAGCATGGATATTTGAATTTTGTAATTCATTAATATTTCCCTGTATTCAGTATTTCCTTGTTTTGCTTGTATTTGTGGGCTGTGCCCTGGATTTCTGTAGCACCTATGTGTGTCTGTTCTGTACTGCTGCACTATTAATGGCCTGAGAGCCTTTTATTGTTCATGCACCATCATCTCTACATCTGTGCTATATGCATTCTATGGTGTTTTCAATTACTCTCTATGTTTTTGACTTTATTTGTCAAAATTCTGGCTAAAAAGGGGGAGTAAAAATTAAATGAACAAATCTTTGAAGTCTTAACTGCAGCAAATTGTGATGTGTGCACATCTGACTACACATCTGGCATACATGCTTATTTTTCTTCAAATATTTTCTCAACAATTTTTTTTGAAGAATTAGTTTTCTAAAGCATGTTTTTCTGAAGACTTAATCTGTACATTTTCAACTGGGTGATGTATTCTCAAGAAGTCCATTTGAAGATGTTTATTTGTGTGATGTTTGACACATCTGTGAAGTTTTAACTTGGTCATGCATTCTCAAGAAGCCAGGTTTAAAACATCTTCATATCTCTATCAGGTCATGCATTCTGAAAAAGCCTATAGATGATATGATATTTAGGGGGAGTACTTGGAAAGTGCTCTAGTACAAAGGGGAGTAAACAACTACATGTTTGCATGAATCTATGCATAGCTGTGTTTGCTACCCTCCCTCATGTGTGCATGGAATCTCGTGCTTGTATGTGTCTGGGAATTTATTTTTCTCAGTCTTTAGGAATTTATTTTTCCTATTGTGTGAGAGTTTATTTCTCTCCAATTATGTGAGGCTCATATCCGCTGCTGCATGCCTCTGATGTGCCTACACATCTCTCCAAGTCTTGTTGGGTGACTCAAAGATTATTTTAGCCCAAAATTTGCCAAAGGGGGAGATTGTGGAGGATTTTAGGGTGTTGGCTTCATTTGGTAAAATAAGCCTAATTCCATGATGTGGAGCATGATGTGTAGCACATCAGGATTCACATCTGGACGCCCTAGCTGGACGCGCCTTTATTCTTTTACGCGTGATCTTTTGAAAAGATTTGTTTTTCAAATTAAATCGTGCCAGCTTGCGCGCCAAGGAACAAGATAATCTTTCATGGTTTTGTTTTATTTTATTGGCCGACTTTGATCAAAAAGATTTGAAACAAACAATTAAAAGATTATGATCAAATAAATCTCAAGGCAAAATTTATGAAGGCCAACTCGTCAAAGCCCATGAAGCTTGTTCTATATAAAGGAAGACTGAAGACTAATTATTCATCAACTGAAATCAAGAAGCTAAGTCTACAAATTGAGTCTTAGGATTTTAGTTCTTTAGTTGTTCTTTGTTCTTTGTGAGCCTTCACTTGGATCATGTTTTGATACAAGTAAGGACTGAGTTTAGTAGAGTTGTAATCTCTATTTTGTCTTTCTCCAAAGCATTGAAGCAAGGAGTTAGAGTGTGCAACACTCAAAGCCTTTAGGTACGAGTGCATAGTTTTCTAGGAGTGTGTCTCCAATTGAGTTTGTTTATTAAATCCTTACTGGGTAAGGTTGAGGGGGAGTGAGCAGAGGTTCTCATATCTAGGAGTTCCTATGTAGAATTAGCACGGGTAGTGATTAAGTGAGAAGTTGTAAACGGGGGAGTTTAGCTTTGAATTGATACTACCATAGTGGATTCATCCGTGGATTGGTATCCTCCAGAATAGGGCTTGTTATAAGTGCCGAACTGGGTTAACAAACTCTGTGTGTTTTATTGTTTCCTGCACTTTACATTGTTTACTTGTTCATCAAGTTCAGCATGTCCACGATGTTGACACATTAGGCTACACATCGTACGATTCCTAAAGTGTACACATCGTGCTGCACATCTGACACTTGCCACCAGAATTTCAAGAGACATAGTACAAATGAATGATTTTTTTGTGATTTTTCAAAAATGGATAAATATGGAATTTTTGTTGTACTATGATGAGGTGTTATTCTAGGAATGTTCTATGTTGTTTAATGATAAGAGTGATGATGTGTTAATGATTGAAAGAGTTTTTGAATTTTCTTTGATTTTTAAGACAAAAGAAAAAATGTTAAATATGCATAAAATAATAAAATAAACATGCATGATAATGAATGATAACTTTGATTTTAATTTTAACATGGGAATGATGTTGATTGGAATGAGGAATAGTGAAGAAAAAGTGTTACTTGTTCATGAAGTAACCTAAAAATAAAAATGAGAAAAAATGCAAATAAGAGGAAATTTCATGAATAATAAAATAATTTATGAAAAATAATTAAATAAACCAAGAAAATATTTTTAGGAATTTTTGTAAAGAAATTATGAATTTTTATGTATTTTTATGGATTTTATGCAAAAATGTGAAAAAACATAAATTTTATTAATTAAAGGGGCAAAATGAGAATAAAAAAATATGGGGCAAAATTAGGGTATGACAAAGGCGTACATGCCAAAAGGTGTTTGGTAGTGTTGTAAGACTAAGTAATAATTCGGATTAGTAGTGTTCACTTCCTGGATTGATATCCTCCAGAGAGTACGGTTGTTTAGCGCCGAACTGGGTTAACAAATCACTGGTGTTGTTTATTGCTTTTGTTTACTTCAGTATTGCAATAATGTGTGACCCTCATAACCAGTTGTCTAGGACATCTGGACTGCTGACACATTGTCCTAGACATTGTGTAAGACATCTGTCCTGCCAGAGAACAGAATTTCAAAACCAAACCTCTCAATATTGTTTTTAAATATATCCAATTTAAAACCAAACACAATCCAAGTCAAATATTCTCCAAAAATATATTTTTTTTAACAAAATCTGAAATATTCTGACTTCCAATCTTGAGATTTTAAGGCATATCCAACAATTCTCCACCTTGCCTTTAAACCGATGGTGATCAACTCAACAACCGCGATGCTCTCTCCATCTTGAATCTTCATCCAAGACCACCGGCCAAGACCATGACCTAGGCGTTAGCCTCCACTTGCTTCCGCTCTCATGAAAATCTTGCATCCTACTACCATATGATTTTTGGTAGCCACAAGATTCACCGCCTCCCTCTTTAGACTCTGGAGTAGCTAATTTTGTACCCTCCTGAAGAAAGGCTTGTGCCCCGTTATCACCGGTTTTTTGGATAGCTCAACAAGCTTCACCACCCTTCGACCACCGGAGTGCCCTCCGTCCTCTCGAAGTATTGCTTGGCTCCGGACCAACCTTGGAAGTTTAGGCGCACCACAAGCTGCAACATCAAACTCCCCTTGCACCCGACTACCTCCAGCAGTCCTACAAGTTCCACAGTTTGATCAAGGTTGCTTTCAATTGCCTCCCTGAAGATCCTCTAAAGGTCTTGCACTTCTTCAGCCACAATTGAAACGTATCCCACAAGGTTTCCATGGTTTCCCTTTGGCTCAACACAACCACTTTCCTCCCTATCTCCGATTAGATACCCGAGAGTCAGTGTTGACTGTCTCCCACTATTGGAAGACTCCACCTCAAACTGAGATTCCACCAAAGTACACCAATCACCCCCTTGTGATAAGCAAGACCTCTCCAATCGTGTTTCTCTCTTCACCTCCTCAACCCTTATTCTGAATTAACACCGCCCTCATCTTCACCTTCCACATCACGTAGTTGTTACTCCCGGGGAACCTCTCAATATCCTCCTTCAACCAATGGTACTTGAATCAAATGATCCCCTTGCCCCACGGTGGG
Organism: Trifolium fragiferum; assembly: GCA_954870985.1. NCBI lineage: Eukaryota > Viridiplantae > Streptophyta > Magnoliopsida > Fabales > Fabaceae > Trifolium > Trifolium fragiferum. The sequence continues at coordinate 51,059,702 of OX940789.1, forward strand.
TGCCAATTGGTGCGAATTCGACATAACTCACACCAATAAGAAACTTGATGTGTGGGGCAAGCGTGACAAGCAACCAAAACAATAAGGGCAGGATAGAGACGATGATGCAATAATTCAAACAATAAACGACAAGAAAGAAAAGAACATGATACCAATTTGTTTACCTAGTTCGGAATAACTTACTCTGGGGAAGAGAGCACCTCTTCGTTCTACTAGAATCAAATAGTCACCACTTTACAATAAATTCCCACAAGTGGGTACAAGGAGTTAGCAACCCAGCTTGAGCCTATCTTCGCACACCTCCGTTACTCTTTAGGTAGCAGCCGCCCTAGATAAACTACCCACCTCCCTACTTAGCTTGAGCCATTCTTAGTGTCCTCCCACCACCATAAATTTTCGTTTTAGGCAGCCTTAGACGAAAGATTGGTCGTTCAGTGTCATTACCTTTATGTTTAGAATCATCGCAGTGAAACCATACTTTGCGAAAGCTTCAAAGTGTAGCTTTTGGCAGAATCACAGTGAATTTACCGAAATCACCGCGCCACACACACACACACACACACAATGATTCTGCCAAGTATAGTGTTGAATCCAAACATGCAACTAAACTTCTATACCTAAAAGCACAAATCCTCGCGAGAGCCGTGTTGCTTCTACCCAAAAACCTGAATCTCTTCCTGTGGCCAAGAGATTCAATTTGACCTAGTCTACCCAAGGTGTCCCACAAGATCATCTCAAAAGTAGTTTGCCTTAGGATTCAAAACCTAGCCTTTCGTGGTGGCAAACCCCGACTCTCTACATCTTGTCGCTCTCCCTCTCTCTCTCTCTCTCTCTCGATTTGTCCATGAATGAGAAAATCCCTATTTATAGAAAAAATATATGCCTACTTATTTTAAAAGACAATCTTCTAAATTAAAACCAAATCTCTTGATATTGTTTTTAAATATATCCAATTTAAAACCAAACACAATCTTAGTCGAATATTCTCAAAAAATATATTTTTTTCACAAAATCTAAAATATTCTAACTTCCAATCTTGAGATTTCAAGGCATATTCAACACTAACTATAAACAACTTTAAAAAAGGGTTTACCAAATCTATCAGCGTCAAAATTATCTTTAATTACATGGGATAGTTCATTCCAAAAAATAAACCTATCTAAAAAAAACCTACATTCTAGAATAGTCATTGTTAGAATATGGCTCTCATTCAATAAGCTATTTGTAGCAAATATCAAGTTAGTGAAGATTTCTCCAACAATACATGGCTCCTATTTCTTTGTGATTACTTCAATCACTACATGTCACTTGTTGGTTGTTTCATGCATGCTTCACATTCCTAGTTATTTGCATCACCTCTTGTTACTTCGAAGGAGGAAGGCTATATATACGTATTGAAGGAGGAGAACAATAATAACAATTTTTATAGAAACACACTTTGTAACATACACTAGAGTGTATATTTGGTGAGAATTCTTGTTCCATTTGAGAGAGTGTTTTTGAGGAAATACTGAGAGAAATATTACTCTTTGTCCTTATTATTATAAGAGGACTTTGTACTCTTTCTTTTACCTAGTGGAATTGTGCTCTTGATCGCCCGTGGTTTTTTACCTCTCACATTATAGGGGTTTTCCACGTAAATCTTGTGTTTTATTTCTTGTTATATTTACTTACTTCTCTTTAATTCTCAATTATCACGATCCCGTGCTTCCGCATTGCGCTGATACCCTAACAAGTGGTATCAGAGCACTTAATTGGGAATTGCAAAATGTCTACTAAATTTGACATTGAGAAGTATGATGGCAAGATTAGCTTTTCTATTTGGCGAGTCCAAATGAGGGTCGTTCTTACTCATAACGGTTTAAGAAAAGCTTTAGATGGAAAGACGAAGAAACCCGCTTCCATGATCGACGAGCAGTGGGACGAGTTAGACGAAAAGGCGCTTGCAGCAATCCAACTTTGCTTGTCTAAGGAGGTTCTCCGTGAAGTTGTCAATGAAACAACCGTTGCGGGATTATGGCTAAAGTTAGAAACTCTTTACATGACAAAGAACCTTGCAAATAAGCTTCGTCTCAAAGAACGTTTATATACCATTCGAATGGTTGAAGGTACTCCTATTCAATCTCATCTTGATGAGTTTAACTCTATCATTTTGGATTTGGAAAATATTGATATTAAAATTGATGATGAAGATAAAGCTGTTTTGTTGGTTGTCTCTTTACCATCTACCTACAAACACTTCAAAGAAATCATGTTGTTTGGAAATAATGATACCTTATCCTTTGAAGATGTTAAATCTAACTTATTGTCCAAAGAAAAATTTGATCTTGAAGTTCATTATGTGGACAAGGGTGAAGGCTTAAGTGTTAGAGGAAGAACTCAAGAAAGAGGGAGTACTAATTACAAAAAATCCCGATCCAAATTCAAGGGACGCAAATTCAACAAATTTTGTCGCTATTGCAAGAAACCTGGACACGAGATTTCTGAATGTCTTATCTTGAAGAAAAAGCAAGAAAAACAAGAAAAATGGAAAACTCAACAATCCCCTGAAGCTGCCAATATTGAAGCTAATTCTGACGATGACATTACTTTATCTGTTGTCTCTTCTAATAAGAGGAGTAAAACAGAATGGACTCTTGATTCTGGATGTACTTTTCACATGTGTCCTTATAAGTACTTATTTACCACTTTTGAATATGTTGATTGTGGTGTTGTCTTGATGGGTAATGATTCCCAATGCAAGGTTGCAGGAATAGGTACAGTTCAAATCAAGACTAATGACGGTGTTGTCAGGACTTTGGCTAACGTCCGGTATATACCTGATTTGAAGCGTAACTTAATTTCTCTTGTCACTCTCGAGTCTCTCGAGTGCAAGTATTCAGCTGAACGTGGAGTTCTAAAGGTATCGAAAGGTTCTCTCGTTTTATTGAAAGCTAACCGAGTTGGTAGTTTATATGTCTTGCAAGGGACTGTTGTGACAGGTTCAGCAGCTGTATCATCTTTTATGCCTGATAATGATGTCACTAAATTAAGGCACATGCGTCTTGGCCATATGAGTGAAAAAGGCATGCATCTTCTGAGCAAGCAAAGTCATTTTGGTAAACATGGCATCGTAAGTTGGAATTTTGTAAACATTGTGTTTTTGGGAAACAGAGAAAGATTAGTTTCTCTACTGCAACTCACCGTACCAAAGGTATTCTTGATTATATTCATTCTGACCTTTGGGGGCCTTCTAAAGTTCCTTCCTATGGAGGACGCCGCTATATGATGACTATTATTGATGATTTTTCTCGTAAGGTTTGGGTTTATTTTCTGCGGCATAAAAATGAGACTTTTCCCACATTCAAGAAGTGGAAAACTCTTGTTGAAACTCAGACAGGGAAGAAGGTGAAGAAGCTTAGAACAGATAATGGATTAGAGTTTTGTAGTGGTGACTTTAATGAGTTCTGCGCAAATTATGGTATTGCTAGACACAAAACCATTCCAAGGAATCCCCAGCAAAATGGTGTTGCAGAACGGATGAACAGAACTCTACTTGAGAGAGCTCGTTGTATGCTCTCAAACGCTGGGTTATGGCATCGACGTGATTTTTGGGCTGAGGCAGCATCTACTGCATGTTACTTGGTAAATCGTTCTCCACATTCAGCACTTGACTTCAAAGTTCCAGAAGAGATTTGGTCAGGTAATCCTGTTCATTATTCTAATTTAAGGATTTTTGGATGTCCTGCATATGCACATGTTAATGATGGCAAATTAGCTCCAAGAGCTGTTGAGTGCATATTTATTGGTTATGCATCGGAGTCTAAGGGGTATCGTTTGTGGTACTCTGAATCAAAATCACAAAAATTAATTCTTAGCAGAGATGTGACTTTTAATGAGGATGCATTATTATCTTCTGGAAAACAGTCTTTTGTGTCTTCTTCTACTAGTACAGGTAATCTGCAGAGTACTAGCGAGAAGGTGGAGTTTGTATTGAAGCCTACAACTTCTGATGTCGATATCTCATCTTCCTCTATAAATGAATCTAGCATTGATGATCATCGTGTTAATGATGATCGTGATAATAATGCCACTTCTCCTATTCAACAACAAGGAGATGATTATTGTATTGCCCGAGATAGAGCTAGAAGACAAATCAAAAAGCCAGCCAGATACACTGATGATGACAATTTAGTCGCTTATGCATTGTCTATTGCACAAGAGGTAAATGATGGTGTTGAGCCTGCCAGCTATACTGAAGTTGTTTCTTGTGTTGAGTCTTCTCAGTGGCTATGAATGAAGAAATAGAGAGTCTTCATAAAAATGGTACTTGGGCTTTAACAGAGCTTCCCAAAGGCAAGCGACCATTTAGGTGTAAATGGGTCTATAAGAAGAAAGACGGCATTCCCGGGGTTGAAGATCCAAGATGCAAAGCACGATTAGTTGTTAAAGGCTTTAACCAAAAGGAAGAGTTGGAAGAAGAAATTTACATGGAACAACCTGAGGGATTTATTGTTCCTGGAAAGGAGCATCTTGTCTGTCGTTTGAAGAAATCTTTATATGGCCTTAAGCAAGCTCCCAGGCAGTGGTACAAAAGATTTGACTCTTTCATGATCGGGCAAGGTTATTGTAGAAGTCAATATGATGACTGCATTTCTTTTCAAAATTTTCAAAATGGATCTTTCATATACTTGTTACTTTATGTTGATGATATGCTAATTGCATCACGTGACAAGTCTTTGATCAAGAAATTGAAAACTCAACTCAGTAATGAGTTTGATATGAAAGAATTAGGTGCAGCAAAGAAAATTCTTGGTATGGAGATTCACAGGGACCGTCAAGCTGGTAAACTATTCCTATCTCAGTAGAAGTATATTGGGAGAGTGCTTGATAGGTTTAATATGAATAATTGCAAACCTGTTTCTACTCCATTTGCTGCACATTTCAAGTTATCTTCAGATTTTTGCCCGGATACAGAGGAAGAGATGGAGCGTATGTTGCATGTTCCTTATGCTAGTGCAGTTGGTAGTCTTATGTATGCCATGGTATGCACTAGACCAGATCTGGCATATGCGGTTAGCATGGTAAGCCGGTATATGCATAATCCTGGTAAGAATCATTGGAGTGCTGTAAAATGGATTTTTCGGTATCTAAAAGGTACTTCCGGTATTGGATTGGTATTTGACAGAAGAATGGCTACAACCAATGATGTTGTTGGTTATGTTGACTCGGATTATGGTGGTGATCTTGATCGAAGAAGGTCTCTTTCTGGTTACATCTTTACTCTCTGTAATAGTGCTATCAGTTGGAAAGCTACACTTCAATCTATTGCTGCATTATCTACGACAGAAGCAGAATATATTTCAGCAACAAAGGGCGTTAAAAGGCTATTTGGCTTCGAGGTTTGGTCAATGAACTTGGCCTTACACAGGGTGTTCTTACTGTGTTTTGTGATAGCCAGAGTGCTATTCATTTGACCAAGAATAATCGTTATGACGAGAAGACCAAACACATTGATGTAAAATGTCATTTTATCCGAGATATAATTGTTGGTGAAATTATAGTTGAAAAGATTCACACTTCTGAGAACCTAGCAGATATGCTTACCAAGCCACTTCCTAATACCAAGTTTCAGCATTGTCTAGACTTGGTTGGTCTCTACAGTACTTAAGTGCCCTTCGGGGCTTTATTTGGCGACGAGCACTTATCGAATTCGAACCAAGGTGGAGATTGTTAGAATATGGCTCTCATTCAATAAGCTATTTGTAGCAAATATCAAGTCAGTGAAGATTTCTCCAACAATACATGGCTCCTATTTCTTTGTGATTACTTCAATCACTACGTGTCACTTGTTGGTTGTTTCATGCATGCTTCACATTCCTAGTTATTTGCATCACCTCTTGTTACTTCGAAGGAGGAAGGCTATATATACGTATTGAAGGAGGAGAACAATAATAACAATTTTTATAGAAACACACTTTGTAACATACACTAGAGTGTATATTTGGTGAGAATTCTTGTTCCATTTAAGAGAGTGTTTTTGAGGAAATACTGAGAGAAATATTACGCTTTGTCCTTATTATTATAAGAGGACTTTGTACTCTTTCTTTTACATAGTGGAATTGTGCTCTTGATCGCCCGTGGTTTTTTACCTCTCACATTATAGGGGTTTTCCACGTAAATCTTGTATGTTTGATTTCTTGTTATATTTACTTACTTCTCTTTAATTCTCAATTATCACGATCCCGTGCTTCCGCATTGCGCTGATATCCTAACAGTCAAGACTTATGAGACTATTATAAATAATAGATCAAGTTTAGATCTAACACTTTTAATGTAAGCACGAATACTCAACCCTGCAAAATCTAGCCTAACTTATTCTCCCATCCCTTGTACATATGTGTATGTGGATATTGGACCCATGAATCAAGTTGCACAACTTTACATACGATAACGGTTTAAGATGAGGCTGCCAGCTAAAGCGGTAAAGCCATGAAATCCATTGAACTATACGTACCTGTCCCTCTTTTCCCCCTGTTATATTTCTAATAACCGGTGCCCACGTTGCATCTACAAACGGACAGCTAAAGTAATCCCCAAGTGGCATGATGATTTGTCTCAATTAGATAATGGACTTATTGGACCACAAGTGTTTAATTAGTATATAACGAAATGCTTGCCCTACACATTATCAGTATAATGAAAAGCTTACCCTACATATTAATATATTATTAATGGTGAATTATATCAACTAAACATGTAATTCATGAGAGTAGTTGATGTTACTTTCCAAATTATATAAGACAGTTTGGAATTTGGATTGAATCTCTCGCGAATTATTTATTTATAAGAAATAAATGTTACATGTATTTACTAATAATTATGCTTTTTAAAATAGCTTATATTATATATCGTGCGAATTATTATGCTAATAATTTGGATGAACCCTAATTTTAGCCTCTATCTTTGGAAAAAACAATTTCTAAATATTTGGATGAACCCCAGCAGAGCTAGCGATGAACCCTAATTTTTCATCTTGCTAGTTCTTGTTTCCTTTTGATCATCATGTCTTCGTTCTCCATCCCTTGGAAGTGTCTTGATCATGTCTCTGAACCAACTAACAACTGTGATATTCCTGAGAATGCTCCTAAGACCCTCAAAACTTTCGCACAAGCCCTAAACAGCTCGAACAACCTTTGTGATATCCCAACATCACAATTGCCTCAACCTGTGGTCAAAGGGGATAGGCTTGCGATCGAGATACCTGAGTTTGCATACCAGGCTGGCCTTGACGCTTGCAAATTCAATCTTCATGGACGAATTCTCTGGCCCAAAGGTTCCACGCCTTTGACTGTCGTTGCCTTAAAAGCTAAGTTATCTCTTATCTGGAAAGGTTTCTCCCAATGGGGTGTCATCTCTCTTGGGAAAGGTTATTTTGAATTTAATTTTTCGACTCTTGAAGATGTACGACGCGTGCGATCTGTCCCTTCGTGGAATATCAACCCTGGGTTTCTAAAATTGTTTGCTTGGTCGAAAGATTTCAATCCTAGGGTTCAACACAACACCTCAGCTCAGGTGTGGATTCGTCTATATGGATTGTCCCAAGAATACTGGCACAAGACCATTCTTTTTACGATTGCCAGTAGCCATGGCACTCCTATTTGTACTGATACCATCACTGCCAAACCTATGCATGAACGAACCTTTGGACAATATGCTAGGGTTCTTGTGGACATGGATCTTAGTCAGCCCTTGAGATACAATGTGCTTGTGGAAAGGAAGGGTTTTGCTTTCTTTGTGGACATTGAATACGAGAATCTCCCTGATTTTTGTAGTGAATGTCAAATCATTGGTCACCATATTCATAACTGTAAGAGGAAGAGCAAGCATGACGCACCTAGCCAGGAGCAGCTGGTTAAAAAGAGAGCAGTTGGAGAAACAAGGAAGAGTTATGTTCCAATCAATGAAGGTGGACAACCTTCAAGCAAGCCAACAGAGATTATTAATGTTGAAACTGAAACTGTGCAGGTGAATACTTCACCTGTTGGTAATCCTATTCAAGAAGGAGTGGTCAATGTTGAAGCTTCTCAATCTCAGGATACTTTAACAACCCCTAGCCCTGTTATTAATGATACTACTGTGTTGAGCCCTGTTGAAGAGTCTCAAGCCTCTGAACACTTGGCAGTCCAAGGGCAAATTCATGATGTTGATGGTTATAATGATTCTGATGGTTCCTTTGTAAATGCTACGCAAACCCTAGGTAATGTTGATGTTAACATGGACCCTCCAAGGCAGACACCTGAGAGAATTATGCAAGATATGAATTTTTTTGAAAGAATCATGGGCCAATATGGTGGAGGAGGAAGAGACTACCCATGGTTTAGTGAATCATGTAAATGATCCTCCTGCAGATGGTTTTCAGGTAGCTCTTTCCAAGAATCAAAAGAAAGCTCAAAAGAAATTACTCCAATCCAGTAAAGACTCTTATGCTACCAGGTCCAAGGTTTCCTCAAAGCCTTTCAGATGAAGTGCTTTTATTGGAATGCAAGGGGATTGGCTAACTCCCCTACAAGATTAGCTCTCAAGAATCTTTTAATTATTCACAAACCAGATTTGGTTTTGTTGTCTGAGCCATGGATGAGTTTTGATGATTTTCCTAAAAGATGGCTTGTTAATCTTAATCTTAAGTTATTTGCTACTAACACTAGACATAATCAGTTGCCTAATATTTGGTGTTTTTGTAGGATTGATCTTCAACCTAATGTTCTTTTCTCTGATGACCAGCATGTGGCTTTTACTGTCATGGATCATGATCAACTGCTTGCTTTTTTTGCTGTTTATGCTTCCACAAACTACATTTCTAGGAGAAGGTTATGGGATTCTCTTAACAATTTACAATCTTAACATGTGGTGCCCTGGTGCTTTATGGGTGATTTCAATGTGATTCTGGGTGCTCATGAACATAGAGGTCACTCTTCTCCAGCTAGATTGCCTATGGAGGATTTAAGGGCTTGGACTGACATTTTTCATCTGCTGCATTTACCTACCAAGGGTGCAGAATTTACTTGGAATAATGGAAGAGGTGGTAATAGGCACACTGAGAAGAGGCTAGATAGCGTTGTTTGTAATCAAGATTGGTTGGATGTGTGTAATGTTTCTGTTGTTACTGCTCTCACAAAGCATAAATCAGATCACTTCCCTTTGCTTTTCGAATTCCAAACATCCTTTGTGTCTGTTGCTTCTAATTTCAAGTTTATGAGGATGTGGTCTTTGCATGATGACTGTCGGAAGCTTATTTTAGATTGTTGGGGTAGTGAGGTTTCTGGTTGCCCTATGGAGATTTTAAATAAAAAGCTCAAACTTCTTAAGCTCAAATTGAAGGATTGGAATAAATCCACCTTTGGTAATGTCAACATTGCCGTTACTCAAGCTGAACAACACCTCAATCATATTCAGCAACAAATCCAGATGAATGGCATCTCTGATGATCTTTTCAAAGCTGAGAAGAATGCCAATACCAACCTTGAAGAAGCTCTTCTCAAGCAGGAGGTTTACTGGCAGGAAAAAGCTAGACTCAATTGGCATCTCCAAGGGGATCGTAACACTAAGTATTTTCATAAAATAGCCAAGATCAAGTCATCTTCTAAAGCTATTACTTCTCTCCAAGCTGGTGATCAGGTTCTTATTGATCAAGATTCTATCTCTGACCACATTGTTCAATACTATAAGTCTTTGTTTTCTTCTAACATTAATTTGCAGGACTCTAAACTTGTGGAGGAAGTTATTCCTCATTTAGTCACTGATGATGTTAACACTGTTTTAACTATGCTTCCTTCTCCTGCTGAAATCAAAGATGCAGCCTTTGCTCTTAATATTGACAGTGCTCCTGGGCCAGATGATTTTGGTGCCTTCTTCTATCAACACTATTGGGATATAATTAGTGGGGATGTCATCAATGCAGTTCTACAGTTCTTCGCCTCTAATTGGATCATGCTTGGTTTTAATTCTAACATCATTGCTCTTCTTCCCAAGTCTCCTACTGCCATTTCTATTGATCAATACAGGCCAATTGCTATGGCCAATTTCAAATTCAAAATAATTTCCAAGATTCTTGCTGACAGGCTTGCTATTATTATGCCTAACATTGTTTCAGAGGAGCAAAGAGGATTCATTCATGATAGAAACATCAAAGATTGCTTGTGCATTGCTTCAGAGGCTACCAATCTGCTCCACAACAAATCCTTTGGAGGGAATCTAGCCCTCAAGATTGATATTACAAAGGCCTTTGACACTTTGGATTGGAATTTCCTTCTTCAAGTTTTACATCAGTTTGGTTTTAATGATATCTTCTGCACTTGGATCAAAGTTATTCTTCACTCAGCTTATCTCTCAGTTATTGTCAATGGGAAATCACATGGTTACTTCAACTGTTCTAGAGGAGTTAGGCAGGGAGATCCTCTTTCTCCTCTCTTGTTCTGCCTGGCTGAGGATGTGTTAAGTAGAGCTATCTCTCTTTTGGTTAGTCAAGGCAAGTTAAGCCAAATCAAGGGTGCCAGGAATATTTTGGTTCCCTCCCATTCTTTCTATGCTGATGATATTCTTATCTTTTGCAAGGGTAATTTGTCTGGCATCAAGGCGTTGAATAGGTTGTTCAATCAATATGCAATGGAGTCTGGTCAAGTTATCAGTACTTCTAAGTCCATTATTCTTTCAGGTTCCATTACTCCTGGTAGGTTGTCTCTTATTGTGCAAGAGCTGAATTTCAAGGTTGGATCGTTTCCTTTCATATATCTTGGGGTTCCTATCTTCAAAGGTCGCCCTAAAGCCATTTATTTCCAACCTCTAGCAGATAAAGTTAGGCATAAATTGTCAGCTTGGAAGGCAGCTCTCTTGACCATGGCTGGTAGGGTTCAGCTTGTGCAATCTATTATTCATAGCATGTTTACTTATAGCTTTTCTATTTACTCTTGGCCTACTACTCTCCTTAAGGATGTTGAAAGGTGTATAAGGAATTTTATTTGGAGTGGGGATATAGATAAAAGGAAGCTAGTCACTGTTTCCTGGCATAAAGTTTGTCGACCTTATGCTCAGGGTGGCTTAAATATTAGATCTTTGGTCAGCTTAAATGAAGCATCTAATCTCAAACTATGTTGGAGTCTCCTTCAACCTCCTATCACCTTTTCTTTGAGTGTAGCTTTGCTTTTAAGCTTTGGTCTTGTCTTGCTGGGTGTCTTAATCGCACGATCCAGCTCACTTCCATGGAAGATATGTGGAATCTCTGTGACATGAATTGGTCTCCGCAATGTAAAGTGACTATCACTGCTGCTCTTATCAATATTATCAATACCATTTGGATGGCTCGTAACAGGGCTAGATACAAGGATCAGGTTATGACTTGGGGTTCTGCCCTTTCGCAAATCATTGCTTCTACTGCCCTTACAGGTAATCACACTAAGAAACCTTCTTCCAACTCTATTAGAGACTTCTTTATCTTGAAATTCTTCAATATCACTATTCATCATCCTCGTATCCCAATCCTTAAGGAAGTGGTTTGGCATCCTCCCTTGGTTTCCTGGATTAAATGTAATACAGATGGCGCCTCTAATGGAAATCCTGGCAATGCTTCTTGTGGAGGGGTTTTCATAAATCATTTCTCTGAGTTCCTGTTTGCATTTGTCGAGCCTATAGGGTTTGAATCATCCTTAGTTGCTGAGTTGTGTGGTATCATGAAGGCCATTGAGATAGCTTCTCATAATCACTGGAATAATATTTGGTTTGAAACGGACTCTACTGCTGTGGTTGCTGCTTTTAAGAATCCTTTGAAACCTGTGGTTTGGTCCCTTAGAAACAGATGGAAGAATGCTATGTACTTATTATCCCAGAAGAATTATATCATCACTCACACTTATAGGGAAGGCAATCAGGTTGCTGATCTTCTAGCTAATACTGGATTGACTCTTTCAGCTCACACCTCTTGGAGTTTGCCTCCTTCTTTCTTAACTGAAGCTTTGGATCGTAACAAATTAGGTTTTCCTAGTTTTCGTCTTTGTAACTCTTGAATTATGTTTGGTTGCACGCTTTTTTTGGTTGTTTGGAGCACTGCACTCTTTTTCCCTTCTCCTGGTTTTTCCCATAGGGTTTTACAGGTAAGGTTTTTAATGAGGCAGTTGTATTACTTATGCTCCCACCTGGGTTTTGGTCTAGTCCCCCCAGGTTGTCATTGTATCTTTGTTATTATTTTCTTTTTAATAATATTTGGGGATTGGCTTGCTAATTGGGTTTGCTTAGAGGTGCCAACCTAGTTGGGATGTCTTTGCTAGCCTGATTGTACCTTTCTCTTTTGCCTTAAAAAAAAAAAATAGCTTATATTATATAGTAAAGAAAAGATAGCTTATATTATACAGTATAAGTTAAAATAAGTGATGAAGGGCTCAATTATTCTTTTTATTTATACTTACATTGATTAAAGTATACCATATATAAATATTTATAGAGATATTTTAGGAATTAACAAATAGAAGTGATACAATAATTGGGTTTATAAATACACAAACTTAGAAATTATATTATTATTATTAAATAATTTTAAGGGTTAAATATATTTTTTATCCTTATAAAATATCAAAAAAAAAAGTGGCATGTATTGAACTCTACAAATATATATATATATATATATATATATATATATATATATATATATATATATATATATATATATATATATATATATATATATATATATATATATATATATATATATATTGTTAACCCAATGTGTATTAATTATAAATGATTATTTTACAAAAATGTTTAGAATATTATAGAAATTTCCTCGAATAAAAGGGAACACATTTGATTTCTAATTCGAGATTTTTGTTACTTTTATGTTTATCTTTTGAAATTTAAAAAATTCATATTTAATTCTTCTCATTTTAAAAAATTCTAAAGATTTGTAAATAAATTCTTTTTATAATATTATCCACATCCTTGAAAAAAATTATTTAAAAATTAAAAGTTTAAGCATAATGAAATAATTTTGAAAAATAGCAGGGACTAAAACTGCATAGAAAGACCAAAACAACCACTATTTTTATAGAGATCAAAAACATATTTAATCATAATTTCAACCTAGTTCTCACAGAAAATAGATTATGGTAATTTGAAGTTCAAATAAAAAGGTACCTTAACTAAGTTAATTAATAACTTTAATGATGAGTGAGTTTATTAGAAACGTGTATTTTGCCAAATTACTCCACTACACTCACATCAATTGTATAATATGAAAAAATACTTAATTCCTATTAAATGTTAGTGAAAAATTAATTTACACACACATAACATATCTATCAAACTCATTAAACAATGTACTTAGGACATTTTATTAATTAATACCTAATACATAACACATTAACAATTTAATAAAGTTATTTTTAGCTTTTATTTCATTTATTGTGTAATTCATTTTGGGTTATTACTTGAAAGGTGGGGTAGAGTACAAACCAACTACTAGACAAGAGTCTATTTGTTCTTCAATAATAGCGCAGCCGGCAACAAGTTGCATCAGATTACACAAGGAGCTACATGTTCACTTAATTCTTAACTAGATATTGTTGCAAATGCAAGTGATAATGCATGCATACATACTATATCTTATTGTTTATTGTTGAGGGGTCACAATCCTAATAATGGTGGTGACACTAAAGTTAGTTGGGTTTTGTTAACAACTATGGTGACACACAACGTCGGCTCAAGGCTCAAACTGTTTTAAATAATTTTGATCCAAAAAGAAGTTTAAATTTTTATCTTAATTTTAATTTTATTATAAATAGTATAATATAATAGATTATTATATATATTGTTCAATTTAACAAGACGATGTAGCGGAGCGTGATGAAATATAATAATGTTCTATTGTTTGAATTTGAAAGATAATAATAATATGAAATGAAATATGATGAAATGAATTACACCACATACCACCACTTACCGTCAATTTTGTTTCTTTCTTATTTATTCCTTTCTTTTTTCAACCGTTTACAAATTCGGTTCGTGTTTACCAAAGTTTTTTTCAGAAGTATAAACGGAAACATGTGGGATGAAAAAGAGACGTGGGGATGGAAAGAGAAATCTTCTCATTTCACTTCACTTTATTCCGTTTCACTCCATCTTATTATATTTCATCAATTCAAACGGAGTCTAACAATTGTAACATGGTTATATATTCAAACTTCAAATTATACTCGAAACTTTGATTAAATTAAAATAGACTGTATCATATAATATAATTATTGGACATTGTTGCTATTAGGTTCCGGAGGTTTGATTATTGTATTCAACAACACTTTTTTTTTTTTATATAAGGTTAATTATGTCTTGATTTAAAATACTTTACTATAAAATATTTTTTAAATGTATATTGTATCTGTCTTGATGCCATATGATTGAAGTGGTGGAGATGATTTTCTGTGGCAACGTATTCAATTTAGTAGGGGTGTAAGCGGATAAAAAAAATCCAATTAAACCGACGATCCAAACCAATCCAAACCGAAAAAAACCGATGTTTATGGTTCGGATTCAAAACCGAACCGAACCAATTAAAAACTGATGTGGTTTGGTTCGGTTCTCGGATTCAATTTTTAAAAACCGATGAACCGAACCAATAGGTATATTATTAACCATATATTTATTTATTTATTTAATGTTCTAAATTCTACCTATGCATATACCGTTTCAATGTTCAAATTAAAAATAAATTCAATATATATATATATATATATATATATATATATATATATATTTCAATTTATTATTTCATGATGGTGCATTGACGATTCAAGTGAAAAAAAAATTGAAATTTTATTTTAGTTTGGTTTTTTACTTGATGTTAAACTTATCAACTTAATTTAATGGTTGTATTTTGTATTGAAAATCTATGTATTGTATTTTGTCAACTTTTAAAATGTATTTGAAAATCAATTAAAGTATGGTGTATGGTGATAATTGATTACATAAGTGTTATGTGTGATTACAAAAATTATAGTAAAATATCGGATAAAAAATAATTGTAGGCAAAATATTGCAACAAAAAAAACATTGCAAAACCGATCAAAGTATCCGATCCAAACCGAACCAAACCGATTAGTTTGGTTCGGTTTCATTTTTCAAAAACAGGACAAACCGATCCAAACCGAACCAATTGAGTACACATTGGTTCGGACTTTGGATTCATCAAAAACCGATCCAAACCGGTCCAATTACACCCCTACAATTTAGACATTTGAAAGGAATCGATTAATAACGAATTAGTGAATGTGATTTTAAGTTCCAAAAGAGCAATATCTCTACGAGCAAAATCTTCAATTACTTGATCATTAGATATTGCAGGATTTCCAAAAAATATAGATTTCCAAACACGTCAGGAGTTTGAAGTAGCGCGGAAAAACAAGTCAAATATCGCAGGATTATAATAGAGGAAGACGATACATCCTTATCCAAAAATTTTAAAACATTAAAATAATATGTCGTCTCTCTTTTAAATTTAATATTTTTTTCATTTAAAATCGTTAACCACTCAAATCTTATAATTGATCCAATACTAAAATTCATTCCCACTCTACATCAAGTCGAGCCATAGCTCTAAAACCAATACTTAAAAATAAATACTCCAATTGAAGATGATCTTATTCTTAGAATTTTTAAATAAAAGCCTACTAAATTGACATTTATTTTAAAATTGAGAAAATATTTTTATCTAATAAAGTGACGATTTTAAAATACAAATAAGTATATCAGGATGTCAACAAGGTTTTTACAGCTATTAATTGTATTTATAAAACAAAAATGAGAAAATATTTTAATGTTATTCTAGAACTATTAATAGTAGTGTTTTTTTAACAAGCCAAAATGAGACATATATTATAAAATCAAAACTCCCTGGCACAAGGTGTGCTAAGGTAGTCCATCAACAGTTACAACGTGTAAAATAAGGTTACAGAAAAATAATCACAACAGATCATGCAAGACCCAAGCACAACAAAGGACTAGACCACCAGCTATGGCAGTTAAAAGTTAAGTTAACACAATTTGCCTTCAACCACCCAAGAGAAAGAAGCTTGATCTTGTCCATCAACTGAGAAGAAGTACTGGTCGAGCCTCGGAATAGCCTGTGATTTCTCTCTGTCCATACAACCCACACACTAACAAGCCAGATAAGCTGCAGAAAGGAGCGACGAGCTCGAGAAACACCTGCTGAAAAAGTAAACTGGACAAAGTGATCGCGTATGGAAGTGAACTCCACCCCGGGATGCCGATCCATGAATGCACTAACGCCCATAGAGAACCAAAAATACCACAAGAGATAAATAAATGATGTGCTGACTCCACCTCTCCACAACCTGAAATGCACAGCTGGTCTGCTGTAGATAAGATGCCTCGAGTGACCAGGTTGGTTTTTGTGGGCATCCGGTCACGCAAAAGACGCCAAGCAAAGATGGAGACCTTCAAAGGAACCCGTGGATGCCAAATAAGTTTGTCTGCATCGTCTATGGGAGCCAAAACCTGTGAAGTCAAAATCTGATATGCTCCCCGGACAGTGTAGCCTCTGACAGGATCAGGCTGCCACTGCCACCTATCTGAAGACTGGTCCTGCAATGAAATGGTAAGTAATAAAGAGTGACACTCCCTCAGCTCCTCCTCCTCCCACCCCCTCAACTGACGACGCCACACCCAGGCCTCCCCATCTACTCCCCGCCCTAACGCAAACATCTCAGCCACTGTACACTGTCTAGTCTCCGCTAAAACAAACAGACGACCAAAACGCTCACTCAGGGGGATCCCCTCCAACTAAGGATCAGTCCAGAATAAAGTATCTGACCCATCCCCCACCCTCCTCATAACATGCTCCTCAAACCAACTGTCCCCTGTCTCACCTTCCTACCTAATACGCGCTATCTCCCTTGAAATTCTGTTCTCTGGCAGGACAGATGTCTTACACAATGTCTAGGACAATGTGTCAATAGTCCAGATGTCCTAGACAACTGGTTCGACAACTGGTTATTTGGATCACGCGTTATTGCAGTACTGAAGATAAATAAAAGCAATAAACAACACCAGTGAGTTTGTAAACCCAGTTCGGCATTTATAACAAGTCCTAATCTGGGGGATACCAATCCAGGAAGTGAACACTACTACTCCGAATCAATACTTAGCCTTACAACACTACCAAATCCCTATTGGCATGTACGCCTTTTCTCAATCCTAGTAATCTTCTACTCAAGGGCTAACTCCCCCTGAATATGAGAACCTACGCAACTCCCTCTAATCACTAATCCCAAGTGACGAAACAATCTTTAAACTCTAACAGTTAAAAGACAATGTTGAACAACAATATTCAACGACTCCAAGCTACAAAGTATCAAGAACAATACTAAGAGCCACTAGGTGTTTTGCACAGTGGGTACAAAACTTTGGACTCACAATCTTCTGTTATTGTGGGTTGAGTTTTAAGCTCCATGTTGTGTCCTTTATATAGGCGTGCAATTCTTCAGATAATCTTTAGTATTTCAGATGCACTCAAATAAGAGTTAGTTTTAAAACAAACTTATTTTAAAACAAACTTCACAAAGATAAAGAATTTAATCTCTATCCACAAATTAAATACGAATCCAATTGTATCTAACACATAGGATTAATAACGAACTTTATCATTAATCCTAATCTCAGCTTGTTACTAAAAGATTCGCGCTTTATTCAAAATAAAACAAACACGCGTGCTTAATGGATAAGCATTATCTTTTAAGCTGAACTGGGTCAAGATGTCCTACCCACATGTCTTGGACATCTTGTTCAACATGCTGCCTGCATGCTTTGAACCCAGTGACAAGATGTCTAGGACATCTTGTTCAACATCTTGCATTTGCACATCTTCAATATGCACAAGTGGTTTGGACTCAATTACTTCAGCATTGATGCTTCAGTTAAGTCAATCTGACCAAGTTGTTTTAGCCTTATGATGCAGCCAATCTCAGTAGAACTACAATCTCCCCCTTTGGCAAATTATGGCTAAAACAACCACTTAACCACTTTGTTGAATGTGCACTCTTCAGTCTTCAATCTTCAAATTCTTCAATCTTCAAATTGATCTCTGTTGATGCAATCTTCAATTCTGAATCTTCATGTCTTCAATGTCTTTGATCTTCAGAATCTTTGTGTGTCTTCAATATTCTTGACTTCTTCAATCTTGAAGGTGTTATGAACCTTTTCTAGTATGAGACAGTCTTAGTCTTGTCTTCATATGATTCATCACAGTGAATTTTCTAAGTCCAGGGATGAGATACCTAGTGACTTAGTGAACCAAAGTCTTGAGTTGCAGCGGAAAGTACTTAATCAGAGTGATCAAGACTCACTAGACTTCTTAGAGGTTCATATTGAGCATTTTAAGTTTTTCTCTGGACACACTTGTTTTAGCATAGCTTTTTCTTTCTTTTCTTTTCTCTTTTTTTTTTTTTGTTTTTATTTTTAAAGCTTGCTAATTTTATCATCCGTTAAAGCAAGAGAGTGATTTCTACTTGCCAAAGAGCTGTTCTTTAATCAATTATTTCTTCCCCTTTTTACCATATTTGACAAAGGTATTAAAAGGAAAACGTTCATTGATTAATTTGAGAGGTACAGCTTACAAAATGCACACACAGTGCCGGATGTTAAAGTCTCCAATGTCTAGGACATTTGGTAGACCACAAATTATAGAAGTTGAACAGAAAAGGAAAAATACACAAAGTACTTATTTTCCTATATTACCCTGTTCCTCAAGCTTCTTCTGTTTCTTCATCATCTCCTCCTTCTTCATTTTCTTCCCCTGCAGCATCACCATCTTGTATGGACTTGATCAGATCGTCCACATGTTGTTTCCTTGCTGTGCTGGTCTTGATGATTTCTCCCAAGTTCTTTGATATTTCCATCACTTCAGCAAGCACATCTTCTTTTTTTGCTCTAGGCATAGAGCTTGATGCTTCAGTAGCTTCCTTCTTCCTTTGAAACACAATGTCTGGGACATGTGTACCAGCAAAGAGCTTGTAGTCAAAATTCAGAATTTGGGGCTTCTTGGTTGGAACTTCATCAGGGTGCAGGATAGTTGGAAATTGCCTTAGAATCATCTCAGTTATCAGACTTGGAAAGGCAATAGGCAGCTTCACTGCATATGTCTCAACATGCTTCATTGTTTGGTGAAAAACGTGATCACCAAAGTTAATTTTCTTCTTTGTTCCTATGAGATATATCATCTTAGCCAGCATAGGAGTGTTTCCAAATCCATGATTGGTTGGTGCCCAGTTTGCTGCACCAATTCTGTTGAGAATTGCATACTTCACACTCAAAGTCCCTCTTGATAGCAGTTCCTTCTTTGGCCATTCTTCCACTTGGCCTCCTGTAATCTCCTTAGTCACCTCATTGACTAAGTCAGCTTCATCAGTTTCAGTTGAAGTGGTTCTCCCTAGGTACTAATTGATGGTGATGGGGGAGAACTTCACATCTCTTCTTCTAACTCGCACTGTCCTGAACTCTTCACTTCCTTCACTGCAAGCGGTTGTGATGTTCACTATGAACTCCTTCACAAGCATTTCGTAGCAGTCTCCCAGATCCTTGACAGTCTTCATCAACTCAGCTTTCTCCAACAGCTCCATAATTTCTTCGCATTATAGAGCATCTTGATGGAGCTCTCTTTCTTGAGCAATTCTTCGTTGATAGACGTACCTCCACTTTTGTGCGCTTTCCTCAGAGTGTAAAGAGACTATGTCCATTGGAGCTGGAGGAATGTTTGCAGGAATTCTTCTTCCTCATATTCTCTTCTTCCCTGAGGTCGTGATGTCTAAGACATCTGGTTCGACATCCGACTCAGTGTCACTGACTGCTACAACTTGTTTCTTCTTCTTTGAGGTTTTGTCTCCAGAAGCTTTCTTTGTAGCTTTCCTCTTCCCTTTCTTCTCAGTGATAGGCGTCTCCACTTGCTTAGACTTATACGTCTTATTTCACCAAAAAAAAAAAAAAAAAAACCTATACGTCTTAGCTTTCCCTTTGACCGGAATGCTAATGCGTACTCCTTCACTTTCGTCTGAGCTTTCTTCTTCAAGAACTTGTTCATGCTGACCATCTTCCTTCATTCCTTGAAGGATCTTGGCTAGGGGGACCTAATCTTCATCTTCTTCTTCTTCCATTACTTGATCTTGAACTTCTTGTTCAGGACCTTGATCATGACCAGATGTTGGAACATGTGGTTCAACATCAGGTGTTGGACCCTCTTCTGTAGGTAATGGTTGATCCAGGTTAGGATCTTCTTCATGAGATTTGGATGCAATGTTGGTAGTTTCTGCCGGAGAATCTTCCTTAGCTGGTGGAGAGTTCTGCTCAGCAACATTGATTTGATGTTCATCAGTTGATGCTGTTGTGTGTGCTTCTCCTGATGTTCTAGCATCTTGCTCACGATCCTCAGAGGGCTTTTGTTCTGAGTCTTTGGTTTCTTGATCTACTTCTTTTTGAACTTTCTTTTTCAAAGACTTGCCCGAGGATTTGCCCTTCTTCGTACTCATCTTTGAGGTTGATCTTTTGGTTTTCTTCTTCCTTTTGACAGGACTTTCAGTTGGGGGAATCACTGTGAGTGGTATAGCGTTGGTGACGATCCCTTCTTGATCAATTTCAATTTCTGAAACTCTAGGCATTTGAGAAGATGCATCTTCTGTTTGCGTCTTTGTATCATCACGATTAGAGCTGTTGTTCTTGGATGATTGTTGAGACATTGTTGTAGAGTTCTTTGAGAAGAGTTTCTGAGTTTGGAAGAGATGTCTGACAAGATGTTGAGACTTTTGGTAGTGTCACATATGAGGTTTTAGTAGCCTTTTATAGATTGATGGAGAACTTAAGGCTACCTCTTTTTACGTGCAAATCTTTAATATTTTCTTTTACTCTGCACGTTACCTCTATAATGTTTATGACACGTTTTTGAGCGTGTGAATACCCAAGGGCACACTAGCGTCCCAACCAAAATCTCTTCAGCTTCTTGTCCAGTGTACAGATGTTGGGACATCTGGTAGGACATGTTGCTAACTTCTTCCTTGGCAGACAAGCAAGCTATTTCTGGACCATTGTTGTGAGGTGTCCAAGTATAGCACTTATCACTTGACTTTATTCCTTTCATCACTATTTCTTGATCATTAGCAATGATGCACTCTTGATTGTTGAAGTGCACTTTTAGTCCTTGTTCACAAAGCTAACTAATGCTAATCAAGTTTGCAGTGAGACCTTCTACTAGTAGAACATCATCTAGACATGGAGTATTTTGACCAGATAATTTTCCAATGCCTATGACTCTACCTTTAACTCCATCACCAAAAGTAACACATCCTTTTGAATGAGACCTTAATTCTCTGAGGTATCTCTCATCTCCAGTCATGTGTTTAGAACATCCCATATCAAAATACCAATTTTTGTGTGGAGATATTCTTAGAGGAGTATGAGCCTTCTGAGGTGGTGTTGGCTTGCATACTTTAGTCAGAACTTCCTTGTCTTTTACTCTTTGAGGTTGGATCTTCTTTTTGTTCTGACTTGGTGATTTAGGCTTCTGAGGATAGCCATGTAGGTAGAAGCATTCTGAAATTAGATGCCCAGTTTTTCCACAATGTTTACATCTTTTCAGTGGTCCCTTGTATTCTTTGTATTGGGGTGACACATGTTGAGCATGATGTTGGGACATGTGGTCTGGCATGTGCTTCCTTTGTTGAGCTGGGGGCTGAGGCCTTTGTTCAAACCTTTTCTGCTTTTGTTGAGTTAGATGATGTGTCTTTGTCACCTGTTTCTTTTGTTCAGCAGGTTGTTGAGGTTTGGACCCTGTCTTCTTTTGCTTGTGCCGAGAGGGATGTTGTGACTTGTGGTTTGACATTTGGTCCTGAGGTCTATTTTTAGAGGAAATTTTCTTCTAAGGAGTTTTGCTGTAGTTGTCATACCCTAATCCCTTCTTGTCACTTGGGCTTCTACCAAGTTCAAGAACTTCCCCAAGCATGTCAGTTCCCTTGTTCAACATTCTCACAAATTTTGTCATCTCAGTGAGTTTTGAGTTTGACAAGGTAACTTCTTCCTTCAGAGCAGCTGTTGATGCTTCTAGTGCCTCCTTTTCTTGAGCAAGTAGTGTACCTTGTTTTCTCAGGCTGGTTGTTGAGACCTCTAGTGCTTCATTCTCTTGAGCTAGTTTCTCCATCTCCTCATCTTGTTTTCTTATAAGTTCACAAGATTGTTCCCATTTAATGGTGAGATTATTGTATTTCTCATCCAATTCTTCTTGAAGGAGATCTTCATTGCTCGTGCTGCTGATGGTATCAAATGTTCTAGTGAAGGCTTTATTTGTTGGTTCTTCTTCTTTCTCTTCCTCAGAATCAGATAAGGTAGCTGTCATTCCCTTTTTCTGTTTCTTGAGAAAGTTTGGACATTCTGGCCTGATGTGTCCAAATCCTTCACATTCAAAACATCTCACTTCTTTGTTTTGCTCAGAAGTGTTTTCCTCCTTGGTTTTGCCCTGTGACTTGATGTTGTACCTCTTGTCTGGGACATTTGTCCTGTACTTGGCTTGCAGCTTGCTTATGGCTCTGTTGAAGTCCTTTGTAATGTAAGCTAAAGCCTGTTCTAGGTCATCATCATCATCTTGGTCTTCCTCAGATTTAAAGACCAAGTTCTTCATCTTCTTTTCTGGTTTGTCATCCAGAGACATCTCAAATGTTTGTAATGAGCCAATAAGTTCATCCACCTTCATTGTGCTCAAGTCTTGAGAATCTTCGATTGCAGTCACTTTCATGTTAAATCTCTTAGGTAGTGATCTAAGGATTTTTCTGGCTAACTTTTCTTCATGTATCTTCTCACCTAGAGCGAAGGTAGAATTTGCTATATCTCGTATTCTAGTGTTGAACTCAGATATAGTTTCTTCATCCTCCATTCTCAAGTTCTCAAATTTTGTGGTGAGAAGTTGCAGCTTTGACATTCTAACTTTGGAGGTTCCTTCATGTGCAGTTTGAAGAATTTCCCAGGCTTGCTTGGCTTCAGTACAAGTGTTGATCAATTTGAACATACTTTCGTCAACACCATTGAATATAGCATTGAGTGCTTTAGAGTAGCCACTTGCCTCAGTTTCTTCTTCTTGACTCCAATCTGCCATTCATTTTAGACTTGTGGAGCCATCTTCTGCTGTGATTATTGGATGATTCCACCCAGTAACAATTGCTCTCCATGCTTTTGGATCCATGGATTTGAGAAAAACAACCATTCTTGCTTTCCAATAATCATAATTTGATCCATCCAAGACTGGTGGTCTGTTGATTGATCCTCTCTTGTCCATTTTGAACAGAATGTATCTCCCTGGAGCTCACCTAGCAGGTTAGGGTGCCTGCTCTGATGCCAATTGAAATTCTGTTCTCTGACAGGACAGATGTCTTACACAATGTCTAGGACAATGTGTCAATAGTCCAGATGTCCTAGACAACTGGTTCGACAACTGGTTATTTGGATCACGCGTTATTGCAGTACTGAAGATAAATAAAAGCAATAAACAACACCAGTGAGTTTGTTAACCCAGTTCGGCACTTATAACAAGTCCTAATCTGGGGGATACCAATCCAAGAAGTGAACCCTACTACTCCGAATCAATACTTAGCCTTACAACGCTACCAAATCCCTATTGGCATGTACGCCTTTTCTCAATCCTAGTAATCTTCTACTCAAGGGCTAACCCCCCTGAATATGAGAACCTACCCAACTCCCTCTAATCACTAATCCCAAGTGACGAAACAATCTTTAAACTCTAACAGTTAAAAGACAATGTTGAACAACAATATTCAACGACTCCAAGCTACAAAGTATCAAGAACAATACTAAGAGCCACTAGGTGTTTTGCACAGTGGGTACAAAACTTTAGACTCACAATCTTCTGTTATTGTGGGTTGAGTTTTAAGCTCCATGTTGTGTCCTTTATATAGGCGTGCAATTCTTCAGATAATCTTTAGTATTTCAGATGCACTCAAATAAGAGTTAGTTTTAAAACAAACTTATTTTAAAACAAACTCCACAAAGATAAAGAATTTAATCTCTATCCACAAATTAAATACGAATCCAATCGTATCTAACACATAGGATTAATAACAAACTTTATCATTAATCCTAATCTCAACTTGTTACTAAAAGATTCGCGCTTTATTCAAAATAAAACAAACACGCGTGCTTAATGGATAAGCATTATCTTTTAAGCTGAACTGGGTCAAGATGTCCTACCCACATGTCTTGGACATCTTGTTCAACATGCTGCCTATGCATGCTTTGAACCCAGTGACAAGATGTCCTAGGACATCTTGTTCAACATCTTGCATCTGCACATCTTCAATATGCACAAGTGGTTTGGACTCAATTACTTCAGCATTGATGCTTCAGTTAAGTCAATCTGACCAAGTTGTTTTAGCCTTATGATGCAGCCAATCTCAGCAGAACTACATCCCTCCACTAAGCGGACCCTCTCCGTCCTCCCACTCGGAGCCTGCCTCTCTCCAACCCATACCTGGCTGCCAACACTCTAAACCACAATTCGTCTCTATCCACTAACATCCTCCAACACCATTTACCTAACAGAGCCAAATTAAACTCCCTCAACCGCCTGACCCCCAAACCCCCATACTCATTTCGCAAACAAATGGATTTCCAGTTAACCCAAGATATTTTCCTAGAATCCTCACACCCACCCCAAAAAAACTTAATTAAAAGAGATTAAATAGAGGAAATGATACCTGAGGGAGCTTTGAAGAAGGAAAGAGCATAGACAGGAAGTGAGGTCAGGACAGACTTAAGCAAAAAAGATGACCACCAAAAGAAAGGAAGCGACTCTTCCATCCAGACAATCTATTCTTTAACCGGGTCACCACTGGTTCCCAAAAACGTAAGCGTCTCGGATCACCCCCACTAGGGAGTCCCAGATAAAGGAAATGGATCTTTCCCACTCGACAGCGCAGGACAGACGCAGCTTCGCCAAGCCAAGAATCAGGAATGTTAACACCAACCAGCATGCTCTTGTTGAAGTTCACTTTCAAGCCAGACATCGTCTCAAAAAGCACCAGAACCTCTCGGAGAGCCCGAACATTCGCCCAACTTTTGACCCCCAGTAGGAGCGTATCATCGGCAAACTGTAGGTGAGATACCATCACAGGATCCTGCTCACCAATACTATAACCCGTAAAAAGGTGTTGCGTCACCACAGCCTCCATCAACACATTCAGACCCTCGGCTGCTAGTAGAAAAAGAAAAGGAGATAACGGATCTCCTTGCCTCAAGCCTCGCTCGAGGGGGAATTCCTCCGTAGGGCTACCGTTAACCAAAACCGACGCAGTGGCCGTACTAACGCACTCTCTAATCCACTTCCGCCACAGAACTGGGAATGACATCTTCCCCATAACGACATCCAAGTAATCCCAGTCCACATAATCATATGCTTTCTCAAAATCCACCTTAAAAAGCATGAGCTCCTTCTAGAACTATTAGTGTTATTCTAGAACTATTAATACAAGCTAAGCCTATCCCCACCGCATAACTCACATAACAAATTGTATAAAAAAATAAAAAAAATAAAAAAAAAAAAAAAAAAAAAACCTCCGATAACAAATTATGCTAGCGGTCAAAGGTTGAAAGACTAACATTAGATAGGTAGGACTAGGGAGGGATATAAGACCATTGAACCTAACATTACCCAAAATGTAGCCCATAGACTTAGAAGGTTGAAAATGAGTCGAACTGAGTCGAATTCATCTGAACTCGATTCGATAAAAATTGGTTTAGCACAAAATTCGGTTCAAGTTTGATATGAATTTTTTCAGCTCGAGTTCGGTTCGTTTAATGTTTACGAATAGTTCAATTCGGCTCGTTAAGTTCAACTCGTTAAGACAAATCACATGATTTTAAAGTCAATTTTTTTGTCAAAATTTCAAAATTTAATCTTTAACCTTTTAAACTATATTTTAAAAAAGAAAAAGAAAATATTAAAATAAAATAAAAAAGTCATCACAAGTGAATAATAGATAAACACATACAAAATTTAAATAGGCGTAAACTAATAAAGGTAACAAAGTAAAAATCAATAAAATTCCATATTTATTCTCATGTGTACAATTATAAAAATTTGCATATATATATATATATATATTTATTTAATAGAGACATGGGAAATCTTGTATTCATTAACTAAGATGTTAATTAAGATGTTAACTAAATACAATAAAGTTTTGTTTTAAAACATGTGTAGTCAATATTTTAAAAATATAAAAATGTTATTTTTAATATAAAATTTAGCTTTTTTTTTATTTCTTTAACTAATGTTTTAGAGACACAGTTAATATGATCTTTTTAATTGTGAATTGATACACTGCAAATGATTTTACACAGATTTTACTAGCCTCCCAAATGTTAACCACAATACTGCATTCGGTTATTTTTATATGAAATATTTGAGTACTTTTTTAATCTTTAAAACAATAAATAAAATCCTTTATAAAAACAAGAAATAAAATACTGTATATTTTAAAATAAATTAATTGCTGAATTTTATTTAAATTTGATGTTTTATTTGAATATTATGTTTTCACAAAAAATTCACCTATCATGTGCAAGTTCGTTCTGGACTGGCTAAAATCCAATAAACTAAGGCCCTAACATTAAACAAGACTGCTCACATGCCGATTCCCCTCAAGCACGGAATGAGCACGAAGATTCCTAAACGAACACAAACGCGAATCCATGGCTCTAATAGAAGGCACACACCGGATAAATGATCCATCAGAAGATTTTTGTGTACCGATTCTCTGCACATGTGAGCCTCTCAAGTTCATGATCATTTTACTAATTTCCTTAGACATTTGACAATCCAAACTTGTCTCTGCACATGTAAGATTCAAAATGCTTTCTCCTTTCAGTTTTGACATTGTACTCCTAGTTCTTTGTTTGCCTTCTCTTCTTTATTATTACATACTCATCGGGCAATCAGGCTCGATATAATTTTCTTGCAATGTATATAGAAAAAGGAAAATCTTGATTGTTGCAAAGAACCTGTTCATGAAAGGATGTGACGATAAAGTATCGATTGCATTTATATACAACATCGTGTATTAATTTCTAGAATATTATTACAGAATGTTCTATCTGGTAACTAATTACATGAAATAATCTAAACTATTATACAACTGATACATCTCAATTATAATTATACAAAATTGTTTACAATTATAAAGAAAACTCTCATCTAAAAATTTTTATTTGTGCTAAAGCTTCTGTCCATGCTCTTGAGCTATTGCACCTGTCTCATTTGGAAGAAAAAAAATAAAGGGTGTGGGATGAGATAAAATCTCAGTGAGTTCTTAACTACCCTCACCCTTCTAACCTGATTACCCAAATTTTCTAACGGTCTATAATCAGATAAAATAAGATAAACAATTCATTTCTATTCAACAGTAATAAATAATATATAAATAAAAGTTAAACATATAAGTTATTATCTGGTCAATTTTACTCTACAAGGCAACTGAGTGTGAAGTTTTGCTCGTCCGGATGGAAATTTCATCACAGACATCCACTCATAATTTCTTATTATTCTACACAATGTGCACTTTTCACACTTGTGCCTATATCATAACTGATAATTCTCTAGATCAAGAAACCATTGATCTCAACATATATTATATTCATAATAATATGTCATTCTTTCTAACCACACAGATTCATTAATATATTTTCTTTAATTAAAAGTTACAAGGAAACTATGTTCATTGGGGGAAAAGGGTATCTATGAGCATTCTTTCTCATTCTCTTTGTTATCTAACTCCTTTTGATTTTGATTAATTCTATGAAACAACATTTTCATTCTCTACTTCTCAATCTAACTACCTATTTTCTTATGGTTATTACTCTAATCCCAAACTAAACCTAAATAAGAACTCACCTTGGTTTCTTGAAGGTGATTCAAGATGGGAAAGGTGAAGTTGATGGTGTTAGAACAACCCTCAAAGCCATGTGGGTTTCAATTCCCTTGATTTCCACTAAAGACCAGAGTCAACAGTGCCTCTCCCTTTAAAAACATGACACTTGTTGGATCGCATGTTTCGTGATGTAACCCACTATTCAAATGATGAATGATAATCATAGACTATTGGATGGTATGTATTTTCTATTTAACCAGCACATTTTGATAAAATAGTCCTGATAAAAAAAATGTCTTTGTAAGTCTAACGTTGGTTGGTCGAATAAAATATCAAAAGAATTATGACCTTTACTAATCATGGAATTAAAAATCATACTTGATACATATAAGTGAAGATAAGTGACAATGATTTGAACAAATGACATAGTTTTACCTTTGTGAAAATATGACTTTCTTGGTCCTTCTGTTGGTCAATAAGGTAGGCAGGAAAACTGAGGCCCATTACGTTATGTGACAGGCGGTCGGATTTTCTCCAAAATTGCGCTCAGGTCTTTATGTTCCTGGCAGACAGGTTCTCACCGAGAACACACTCAGACCATTATGTGCCTGGTGGTCGAGTTCTCACCGAGATTGTGCTTAGGTCTTTATGTGCCTAGCCGGCGGATTCTCACCTAGATTGCGATCAGGTTTTTGTGTGCATGACAGTCAGGTTCTCATCTGACATATCTGATACAATATCTTTGGCCAAAATAGTAGGAACTTCAACAAGAATCAATAATATAGGCATAATTTCAGTATTTACACTGTTCATTCTCATTCCCTTTGATAAGGCTATATAGGAAGGCCCTCTTCAAAAAGAAAATCTGCACTTGAGGCTTTGTTCAAGGGTTTCCTTCAATTACTCATGAATAAGATTAGATAAACAAAGAGGCCACAGAATAAGAAAGATATATTAAATAGCCTTGGATACATTATTCTATTATAATGATCCTCCTTCAACATAAAGCTCATCAACAGACAATAGTCACATACAAAATAGAAAAGAAAGAACACACAAACATATATATGACGTTTCCAAAACGCCAAAGTTAGTATACATCAAGATACATACACAACAGAGTCCTTAAGTGTATGCCTTTGAGCTTAATTTAATTTCAATTTGATAGTTTTCTATGTATATGTAGTGGCTTCTTATATGCATGTGCTATTTAGTTGAGAAAGATTCTTGCAGAATTCCAACTCCAGCAATATAATCACAAAACCCATCAAGTTCAACAGCAAATCAGAAGCACAGTGAAAAGAAGTGAAGCAGTAGCTAATTAGTATGTTTCCTCATAAAAACAAGTTTTGAATATCATCTTTTTCTAGATAGTATCAAATGCATGCAATGCTAGGAACCAAAAAAGAGGTATGCAATGTATCACTAATATAGCATTGTTGTTTCACAATCCATAGCAGTGACTAATCAAAATAATATCAGATACATATAGTTCCAGCATAAAAAAGTTCAGATACATTAAGCAGCAGCAAAGACTAACGCAGATACATAAAAAGCACCCAACAGTACTAAATATCCCAAGTGATGAGAAGAATCATCCTACAGTTTCCTCTCACAGTTTTCGGCTCTGATAGATAATCAGCCATAGCAAAATCAATTAGGAATTAAAATCCAAAGTACTTTTTAATCTTTAAAAAGCACAGTGACACCTACCTTTAAGCACCTTTATCAGAGTTTTGAAATTTTAGAATGGATAGGTGAAAATCAACTCAAAAAACAGAGGAAGACGAAGGCGTAGGCAAGGTACTACTACCATTTTCCAGTGCAGCAGCTGGAAAATTCCTTAAGAACCTTTAAGCATTGACATTGGAATGGCTTTTACTTGTACTGCCCCTTCGGACAAACATCACGTTGGAAGATCCAACTCTGCCGAAGACCGCCACTACCAAAGCACCAACCTCCCTAAGGTGAAGAATTCAACAATCCACCAAAAAAGATGTATTCTTTCATATGAGAACAGATATAGATAGAATTATACTGGTGAAGAATCCAAGAAAAAACAGGATAGTTAGTGCAATGAAGCTATGCAGGTGATAATTCCTTCTTTTTTGGTGGATTTTTCAATTCTTTATTGTAAGTAGTAAAATGCCTCATTAAAATATCACAAAAAGCATTTTATGACAGATCCTTTAAAAAAAATGGCTTAGTAAAACATCACAAAAAAAACATTTTGACAGATCCTTTCAAAAAAATATATAATTTTCCCTTCATGCGATTGCTCATCTAAACACACAACCATTGAGTTGATGAATGATGACTCAAGGAAAATGAACCTATCAACAGAAAAGCAAAGTACAAAAACAACCAAAATGGATCTTTTGAAAACTTATTCACCAAATCAATGGTCTGCAAAAGGCCAAGCAATAGCAATGCTTTAAAGCTAATGAAGAAGCAAGTATATTAGGGAAAAAAATGGTAGAACACAATTATATTCATTATTTAATCATTATAGTTTACACTTACATTCAGAATCACAAACTTCTTAGGCGATTAAATATCTCAGACGACACTTTCATCATCTCAGGGTTACAAAATGAAGACGCTAATGAATACCAAACAGAAATTTCAGGAAGCTTTCCCTGGCTTATCATGTCCTCCAGCCACATAACGGCTTCATATTGCCTGCCTAAGGAACAAAGACCCTCAATGAGCAAATTGTAACTATTGGCACATGGCCAATATGATTTAATTGACATCTGCTCAAGAAGTTGGCTTGCCTCAAGATACTTTCTCTCACGACAAAGCATTTCTAGTAAAATGCTATACGTTTCTTTGTCAGCCATGCAATTTACCTTTTTAGACATCTTGTTCAAGCTCTCAAGCACTGAAGTTGAATTTCCAACAGTACTACGAAGGTTATTCAAGAGAATACTATAAACTTTAGCATTTGGTAGACAATTGGCTTCCACCATGTCCTCTTCAATTACCTTGATTGCTTCATCTACCTTACCAACCTTGCTCAATGCAGCTACCTTTGCCTCAAAACTAGAATGGTTTGGTTTAAAGCGTTTGTTTTTCATTTCAATGATAACTTTATCAGCCTCGTCTATCTTACCTTCTTCGTATAGATCAACCGCCATGGCAGTATAACTAGCGGTACTAGGTACCGAACCCCTTACCAAAGCTTCATGAATCCAGCGTTTAGTGACTTCAGCATCTTTACCATCGCCGCACTGACTGAGATCGAGTCGGCTGTAACATCGCTTTGGAGCTTTCAGTCCTTTCCTCAAAATTTTACCGAGAATTTCCACAGCTTCATCAAATTTTCCATCATCACATAAAGCATCCAAAAGAGTTCTATATATTACAATGTCCTCACCATTACCTTTCAGAGAGATTCTCCAAAACATTGAATACAACAAGTGAGTGGCCTCATTCAACTTCATATCCTGGCACAATCCCTTCATCACAATTAAATAACTATCCCTATTAGGGCAGCAGCCTTGATAATCCATCTCTTGAAATATATTCAATGCCAAATCCGATCGACTCTTTCGACACAAAGCATACATAAGCAAATTCAACGCCTGAACACGAGACTTCACTTCCCAACCACAACAACTCTCAACAAAAAGACTATGAGCATCTTCAAGCTTATTCTCATTCACCATTATCTCCAAAAGGGTATTGAAGGATTGTGTCCAATTCACACAGTTAAACTGAGGAATGTTCTTATAAAGAGAAATTGCTTCATCTACTAGCCCTTCTTTGGCATATGTCTTAATAACAGACACAAAGACCGAATCTTTGCACTCACATGAATCTTGTTTCATTTGCTCAATCAAATCCCTCATCTCTTTGAGTCTCCCTGATGTTCCAAGGATAGTGATCATGGTGGCATATACAGGACCATTGTGGGAGTATTTAGGGTACTTTGATTTGGCTTCGTTGAAAATGTCCAAAGCCTTTAAAGGGTTCTTTTGAGTTCTTATAATCTGAGAAAGGTAAGTTGGATTCAACACCCTTGGCCACCTTATACTCATGCAGTGGCGGAACTTAACAAAAAATCTGGGAGTGCAAAGTTTTTTTAAAATTTTAATACATAAATCAAATATATATTATATTGTATATCATAAATATAAGTTTGTAAATTTGCAATGCAAACAAAAATTGATCATAAAAATAATTGAAGTAAATAAATTACTAAAACGCTTCTCATTTTCCTCAATTCTTGGATTCTCAAGAGCTTTTTCCAGTACAGTTGTGAAAACTATTTTTTTTTTCATCTCTCATTCTCATAA
The DNA here is from genome assembly GCA_954870985.1 of Trifolium fragiferum. NCBI lineage: Eukaryota > Viridiplantae > Streptophyta > Magnoliopsida > Fabales > Fabaceae > Trifolium > Trifolium fragiferum. The sequence continues at coordinate 51,091,956 of OX940789.1, forward strand.
GTTTTCCTCTTAAAAAATAATCAATTATTTTATTCTTCATCTTTATTTTTCTGATACACATAAAAAGTTTCAAAAAGGTTGATACAATTTCGAGCAAGATAAAAGTAAGACTACATAGAATCAGCCAATAACATTGATAAAACCTAATAACAGATACATAATACATGATTAAACCCAAAAAGTATGCCCATACTTCTTGTACAATTCTTCCGATGCAAAGTACCCGACAACAATAGTAAATCCATTCCCACAACAAATTTCAGCAACAATTTGGATGGTTAATGTAGTTCAAATATGTGGTTAATTTCATTCAGTGGATGATTTATAAATATAACAATATGTCACAACTCATTAACATCTATCCATGACACATAATTAACAATGATTTTCAGGTGAATATTGAACACAAATTGTCGTTAATAGATTTCATGTATATATATTTGAACATATGAAAATCATGTTTATTTGAACACAATTTAGTTGATCAAATAATAGATTTCATGAAACATGAAAACCGGACACAACACAGACATATCAACACCACTACTTATTTGAAAAAATAATACTGTATAATTGAATGTAATCACATTGGCAGACGCTTACACGCGTCGGACACCAGACACAGCTTATAATCCCTTCTATCAATCGAACCCGTGCTGCAGTTTGATCGCTTTAAATTTGTGGTTAATTATGTTTAAGTGGATGGTTATTGAGTCACGACATCATATCATATTCATTAACCATCGGTTGCATTAAATTTTGTGTCAAAATTTGATTTCTCTTAAATCAGTTCCCAACTAGAAATACCCCTACTTACCTTTTTGCTTTGTATTAAATTCAAAACAATAAGAACGATTTTGGATAACTAGCGCCATGGAAAAAATGATTAAATTTTTACTGATTCCAAATAAGAACATTTTGAAATATAAACAAATTTAGTTTTTAATCTGACTATTATTTAGGATTAAGGAAGGATTAAACTCACAGTTCCTTGTGTTGAAGGATGAATAATAACAACGAACGGCGGCTGCGGCGGCGACGAAGTGAGTGGCGGAGGTAGCTGAAGGAGACAGTCGAGAATTTTGAAAAAACTGAGAGAAAAGAAGACGTGAGAGTTTGTCGACTGGGCTGGTTTGAGTTGTAACTTTGGGCCTGAAATCCCAACTCAAAAATATCTGAGTTCTTCTTTTCGCGCCCCCATCATTTCTCACATGTCCCTTCAAATGATCAAAAAAATACCACAATAATATAATTGAAATTAATAAATACTAAAAATGCAATTTATACTTAAATACTAGAGATTTAAATTAAGAGATAGATAGAGGAAAAAAGAGAGAGATGTAGAGAAAATGTAAATGAGAGGATCCAATTTGAAATATTTCATCATATAAGTTAAAATTGATAAAATTAATAAAGTAAGAAATGTGGAAAAAAAACTCAATTATAAAAGCACAAACCTTGAAACATATCCAATTTCATCGGTTGAAGTGAGAATTCGAGATCTTCTACAATAGAACTATGTTTTGTAGCAGTGGCTATGGCGGCCGTAAATCGTGTCAAAATTGTTTTTTGGAAGTTGAGTGATTCACTGCTGCGTGTGACTCCAATTTCATGATGAATCTCGGTCACTGCGTCTGATCTAAAAAATTTAATATTTTTTTTAGCTGAACTAAAAATTGTTAACCTTGAATTATTCTTAACATTTGGTAATAATACTTTCACAATTGAGATAAAATGTAGAAGATTTTCAATATTATTAAAATTCGTCGTTGGCACAATATTTCATTAGATAGACAACGAAATATAGAGATAAAGATATTGACATATGATTTCGTCAGGCAGACAACGAAACTATAATGTTAGCACAAGATTTCATCAGGTAGACAACGAAACTGTGATTCGGTAGTTTCAAGACGAAAGTAGTGGTTATTGCGCAGAAACCAAGTTTGACCAATGCTTAGAAGTATTTTCGTCGCGTACTCAACGAAATTGATTATAAGGTCATTTTCGTCACTTTGAAGGGCCTGAGAGTAAACATGGGGCCTAGATAGCAATATTTTTTTCTTTCAGCAATTCCATTGTTATCATGGCAAATACTTAACTTAGCCCATAAGAAAAGTATCGAAAAAAAAAACACATTACAAAGAAAGAAGAAAAACCAAAAAGAAAAGTCTGACTGAAATTCAATCATTAAGAACAAACAGAGAAAACCGAACACCGAACGATAATCACAAAGAAACCAACTATTTTGCCTGAGCAATGGCGTTGCAGTGGATGATACTCACCTATGTGGTGGCTATTGAAGCTGCTGTTGCAATTCTTCTAACACTTCCATCACCAAAGCTCTTAAGAAACCGTTTAACTTCTCTTATTTCACTCATTCTTCAACCTGCGCTTTTCATTGTCCCCTTTGCTGGGTTTCAGCTCCTTGGTAATTTTCTCTCTTTTTTATGTAATGGGTCTCTCTTTTTTAATATCAAAATAGCTGGGTATGTGTAAAAATATTTTCTATTTCAATTTTTGGTTTGTGGGTATGGTTTAAATTGTTTCAATTTTTTAACTTTTGGGGGTTTAGGGTTGATTAATTATCTGGGTATTTGATTGGTTGTGGAAATTTTGAATCTTTTTTAATTTGGGATGAATTTGGTGGCTAGATTCACTTTTGGGTTGGTGGGTGTGTTGAAAATTGTTTCAATTTATGAAATTTTAGAGGTTTAGTGATGATTAAGCTTCTGGGTATGTGGCTGGTAGTGAAAAGTTTGAATTTTAATTTATTTATTTTTTTAAAATTGGGATGGATTTTGTTGGTGGCTAGATTCAGTAGTTGAATAGGGCTTAGGAGGGTTTTATTGTTGTTGATTGTGTGGCAGGAATTCACTATATGAGAAGATCCATATATCATAGGGTACTTTTGTGGGATCTACTAGTGGTGATCCTGAATTTAGATTTGTGTAATGTAATGTTAGTTTCTTTGTTAGAGTTTGTGTTATTTTGAAACATCAAATTTCGACATCAAAATAAATGGTTCGTGTAGTTCAAATATTTGGTTACTTATGTTCATTGGATAGTTAATAAACAAAACTAGATGTCACAACTCATTAACCTTTCATTAATTACAATTAACCGTGATGATAAACATCATTAAACATAATTACATTCATTGGATAGTTAATAAATATAACTAGGTGTTACAACTCATTAACCATTCACTGAATATGATTAACCATGATTTTAGACGTCATTAACCATAATTTTCACCGCGGAGATTGAAAGAGCATCGAACATTCCCTTAATGTGTTTCGCATTCTTCCTCTCTACCCGACTTGACTTGCTTCCCATTGTCTGTAGCCCAACAAATGGGTTAAATAGGGTTTAGTTAAAATTGCTTATGTGGCCAATCTATTAGAGGGAAAAAGGGATTTATATTAGTGACAGAGGTACCAAACCAATAGGTCCGAGTGGTAAGAGTTTTGAGCTCTTTAGGTAAGTGGTCAGAGGTTCGATCCTTGACTCTCGGATATGGAGAGATTTTGTCCGAGTGATAAGAGATAGCTAGATAAGAGGTATTCTTTATCTTCAGTTAGAAGTATGGTTTGGACAGAGATATATTTCTCTACTCTCAATCAATACTACAATTTCTTTTTCTTTAGAAATTTGGGTTCCTATCATTGCCATTTTAAGATTTCATAGTTAAATGTAACACCATTTTTTTCAACTTAAGGTTTTTATGACGACTGAGATGAATAATAAAAAACCAAATTAGGTTATGCTGATCTTATATATACCACACTTAAGCTTTTTATGTTGTATGTTGGCAGATATATACTGGAAGGCTGAACATAGGTTGATGTGTACCTCTGATGTTTGTACTGCTGCTGAGAGAGATCGATATGAGAAAACTGTAAGTAATTTTACTGATGTCAAAGTAGCTTATTTTAAGAATTCATAGTTTGTATTGTAACTTGATTGATGTCACTGTAGTGCATGTGCTTAATTAATTTTTAATGATGCTAGACCATATTTAGAAGCTTGGATTAATGATTTGAAGTATATCAGTTTAGAATTTGGAACAATATGATTTGAAGTATATCGGTTTAGAATTTGGGACAATTTTATCCATATTTGATGAAATTATATCTTTGAAAGCAATTGGTAATAAAGGTATTATATATATGTTGAAAACATTTGGTTGGAGAATAATCTGAGGCGTCGCAATAGAAAATTATAGGAGTGAGAAATGTTAGCATGCCACCAACTCACAGTACAAACCTGCACCTGATTAGTTGGAGAATATACAAGATACAGTGAGACACACACGCACACACACTATGACATTTACACAGTAAATTAGATGAGAGTATAGAATACACGAGTTTGTCAGCATTAAGTTTTGTTTCAAAAATGTTGTTGACTTCAATCCAGCGTTATTAAATAGCAGTTAAGGATTTGAACATATCACTATTATTCTGCGATACACTACTTAGCGCATAATGTTGTCAAATACGGCTATAGCGGTCCTATAGCACTGCTGTGTAGTGGTATTCAAACAGCCAACCATTTTCTGCAATGTGCGATTGATAACATTGCTTCAATCATACAATGTGAAACCGTGTATCTTAGCATTAATTTGCGCTATCTCAGTATTTCATATTCATCACACTGTGTTGATTCATTGACTATTGATTTTTTTTTACTCAGACATACAAAGCTCAGAGAAATGTGATACTGTGTATCTCAGCATGCCTTCTCTATTGGTAAATCGAATTTCTGTGTCTTTTTGGAATAGAATTAAAGATTAATATGTTTTTGGTCCTTTATTGATTTTTTAGTCCCTACAATTATGTTGAATTTTGTTTTTGGTCCAGTACTCACTTTTTAGTCCCTACAAGTTACAAAATTATATGTTTTTTAGGGACTAAAACCACGGAGCTTTGTACTTTGTAGGGACTAAAGTGGGTACAAAGACTTAAATAAAGTAAACTAAGTAGGAATTAAAAACATATGTAACTGTAGAATGAATGTAATTATTGTCCTTATTTTATAACTAAATGAAAGCATATGAACGTGATAACAGGTGTATATACCGCATTTGCAAGTTTCAGAAGGATATTCAAAATATGGAAGAAGTTGAGAAGAGAATTAAGTCTAAGTAGAATCTTCATTTTACCATCATATACTGTCATGGTTAGTGGAAAAGAGCTTTTATAAGAGATATTTAGTTGAGTCTTAGTTCTATGAACATGCCACTATGATGTACCTAACTTTGCTCTATGGCAACACTATCAGCTATGTTTTTCAATTTTCAATCTTTTTGTTCTGTGTTGTGGTATTTGGATACACTCTTATGACTTGTGTGCAGTGTAATGATTTAGCCTATATATATATAGGTGATATTTTTCATTTTGATTCTATTTAACTTTCCGTCTTTTGATGTAAAAGGAAGATAAAATCGGAATTGAATTCTCTACGGTCATATAGTGACTCGAAGGCTGATCTCAGCCCTTAAAAAAATTAGAAGATCTAGATCACGGAATTTTGTTTTAACCGTCAACCATTTAATATTTTTCGATGGCTCAAATTTGTTGTGTGAATTTAGGATTTGCGCTTCCGCAAAATCCACCGTAAAAATCAATCATAGTTTGTTTGCAGGGGGTGATTTGGGAGTGTCCCTTCCTTCTAATCTTTTTTTGTTTGAATTGTTTCTGTAAATGAATTCAAACTTTTTTTCTTCTCTTTCTAAAGTATCGTTTTAAGAACTTCAAAGTTCAAACTAATCTAACATCTGTAGAGTTTTTCTGATCAACATGAATAAACATAATAATTAACACTTGGATGAAAATTAAAAAAATAATATAAAAGATGTTGAAAAAGTAGAGTTTGATACATAAGTGTATTTGCTGATGTTGCATAATGATTGGCTTGGGTAATGTATTACAAATTTACAAAATAAGTGTATATATCATACAAACTTTTTTCTTCTCTTTCTAAAGTATCGTTTTAAGCACTTCAAACTAATCTAACATCTGTATAGAGTTTTTGTGATCAACATGAATAAACATAATAATTAACACTTGGATGAAAATAATAAATAAATAAATATAAAGATGTTGAAAAAGTAGAGTTTGATACTGATGTTGCATAATGATTGGCTTGGGTAATGTATTACAAAATAAGTGTATATGTCATACAGAATAAAACTATTACAAAATAGACGCTCCTTTATAACATGATTAATTACTTGTTTTTGTCTTTATTCTCTAGCTTTTACACTCTGTTTGGATGTTTAAAGAAGGGTTAATAGGTCTTTACTTCCTGCTAAGTGAGCGTGTTTTGCGTTACCCCCCGCTAAAATTTTCTTGAAGAATGCCCCCTTGTAAAGTTTTTTTTTTTGGTTTCCCCCATTTTCCTCTCTTGGATGCAAGAAATTTGAACTTTTTAAATCGGTTGAACAAAATAATCGATGTAAAAAGTGCACTCAAGGGGGAAAACCAAAAAAAAAAACTTTGCAAGGGGGCATTGTTCAAGAAAATTTTAGCGGGGGGGAAACGCAAAACACGCCCACTTAGCAGGGGGTAAAGACCTATTAACCCTTTAAAGAAATAGGAAAGAGAAATAGTGAAGAGAGAACTAAGAGCGAGAGAAATAAAAGAAAAGTCGAGTAGAAATTTTGTATTGTTTGGATAAATAGAAATATGAAAAAGGATGAGTAAAAAATGGATAGAGAGAAATTTAAAAAAATTAATAAAATACAAATTTATCCTTTATATTAAACCTTAACAAAAATAAGGAGAAGGACATCGTGGGTAACCGCTATTCTTCATTCTTTCAACTCATAAATCTCAACTATTGGGGAGAGATTTCTTTTAGCATGGGATCCACCTAAAAAACTTGCATCCCTCCTTATTTCTCTTTTCATTCAAACCGAAGAAATAGCTTATTTCTTAGCAATAAAATATTCATTAAAAAAGTATGTTTCATGTTCCGTGAGTTTAACTCAGTTGGTAGGATATTTGCACGTAAAGTGCAGGGATTGAGGTTCGAACCTTAATACACCCACTTAAGGAATGAAATTTTAGCCACTAGACTATCTGACAAAAAAAAAAAAAAAGTAAGTTTCCTATAATACAATCCTCAAAATTAAAAAGTCAAAAAAAAATTGTGAACAAACATCAAATCAAAGGTAACACACGTTTAGGTTGAAATATGAGACCTTAAAGTATGTCAAATAAACTCCTAGATTTGATTATAATAATCAGTAGTAGAACTAGAACTAACAAAACGGCAAATTGATCCACTAAATTTTATTGTCAAAAATGTGTCGGTGGACTATACCTTATTATTCTATATGTTGATTTGGCCTGCAAATTCGATGATTTGTAATGATATTTTTTATTATTCACGAGTAGCCATTTTTTATAAGTCATGACGCGTATTCTAAGGAAAAAAGTACGTAACATTCAAGAAAAATAACCAGCACACTCATTCAATTGTTTACATTCTCTCTAGAACAGATCGTTTAGAAGAATTTGATTTCAATTTCTAAAAGAATCCGACCGGAAGGTTATATTTCATGGTTTTTATCGTGAAGTTAATTAGTATGCAAATGTTTTGGTTGATTATGGTTGTTCGTAATCTTTGAGTTATATATGGTAGTATATTTTTTAGGCTCTATTTAATAAATATGTGAGTACAAAACAATACAGAACAAATGTTTGATATATATTGAATAAAATTAATCTTGTATGATAAAAAACAATTTGTACAAAGGATAAAAAAGTTATTTTTTATTCAGTGAAAATCAATAATTTCAATTTTTGTAACGAGACTTATATTCTAGAATAGCTCTTCTTGTGAACGGGACTTTTTTCACTGGTTGTTTGGCTGTGTGAATACAAACAAATGTTCATATTTGCATGCGTATATCAATTATTAATTGTATTCTATGCTTGTGCCAATTGTTTTTCATATTCTTGGTGCAATCTTTTGTACTTGTACTTTAATCGTTTGTTACATCACATGCTTCACATTCTTAATATTTGCATAATAACGGCTATGTGAAATTGCAATAGAGATTTGAAATTTAGTAATACAATCCACATTAGTTTTGGACTTAAAACTCCACCATTGTTCATATTTAATTATTTTGTCGATAGTCAAATATTAAATTATGTTTGGTCTTAGACTTTAGTATAATGTATTTATACTAGTTGTAATATATAAAATTATGTTTATGCTAGCTTGGTAGGGTGATTTGAAAAGGTACAAAAATAAAAATGGAAATGTTCAATGAGAACGGATGAAAAATGTAATCAAATATATTTTATTTTTATAGTTAAGTATATATTGGTTAAAATTTCAGCTTTTAAGGTGAATAAGTGAAAGTATCTAAATTTGAATCTCGATACCTGTATATTAAATGTAATGTCTCTCTTCTGAAATACAATCAATAATTATATATACTTTAAATTTGAAGAAAGAATGGACATAACTTTATGGAGTTTGAAATTTAGATAAAAAAAAAAAAAAAGTAACCTATAAAAATGTAAGCCGGCGATTCGGTACAAGAAAGTAGCAAGCAGAGGTTGCATGAAATATTTCAAACTCAATTTCATGGCTTGACGTTTCCGATGGATTGAATATGTGTAACCATTGATGCTGCTTTTCTAAGGCAAATTTTAGGAGTTTTACTTAGAACTACTAATTACTCCCCCAGTCTTATTTATAATTGATGTATATTCAAACTTAAGTGAAGTCTCCATAGTTGTTTAAAGTAATAAGGAAACTATACCAAATTTTCTAAAATTTTAACATGCATTTTAACACATGAATGGATGAGTGATGTTTATGGTTAATTTCCACTTCAACCATATCTTTAACTTAAGTCCTAACTTTTGAAATAACACTATTACTTCATGATGAGGAAGTTTTGGCATAGCACATTTGTTATTTGATCAAAATTTCCTACATTTATGCAATGATACAATTGTTAACTTGAATATTCAAATACTAATCAAATGACTCCAACCCTGTATTTTAGATCTAATTTATGGAAGTCGAAATACAAACCGTCAAATTTTATTGCAACAATTTTAATTGCGTGATTGCATCAAACAACATGCGTTATTTTGTTTTTTGATAAGCAGAAAATGATTTATAAGGAGTACAAGAGGTACTCAACCCTTACAAATCAAAGATAATCACTTTAAGTACATTAAAAATACTTTAAAGAATTATTACATCAATCGAAAAAGACCAAAATTACATTAGTTCCTACTCGGCCAATAAACAAAAACCAGATGTATATAATTTGATTCACTAAAACGGATGCGATATAATTAGTGTTACATAAAATTTAAAAGAGTCTAAACATGGAAATTGCCTTTAATTAATAATAATCATATCATATTTTATGATTTCAACTGAAAAAAAAAAAAAAAAAAATCATTCCAAACATGCATGTCCATATTCAACCATGTATTTCTTCTAACTAATTTTGAGAACCATGGAATACTCCTTTAATTGGATCATAAAATCTCAATTCAAATAAGAAAGCTTTCATGCCAAACACGTCTCATTGTTTCCACATTTTAATCATGTTTTTCTTCTAATTTGGAGAACCATATAAAAATTCCACTAAAGATTTCAAACTTAGCTTAAAATGACAGGACACAAAATCAATATCAAAGATTTTGCTTATCCGAAGTTTTTGTATCATTATTCATCTTAATTCCTTCATCATGCGGAAACAATGTATATTTTCTCAATGCCCATGTCATTCCCACTAATAAGAAGTGGACCAAAGTTATTTAGTGGAGAAAATTGCTTTTTAGGTCTCTCTATATTATTTTCAGGCTTTTCATTGTGACTAAAATATCCTTACGAAGGGTTTTGTAAGTTAGGATACGAAATAATTCAATTTTGTATCTTAGGATACGAAACAATGTAAAACACCTCAATGTCTGGTAAGTCTATCTTGTTGGAGACATCTGCACGTAAAAAAACATAATTTCGTATCATAGGATACGAAATAGGCATTTTTTGAAATTTTATTTTAAGATTTCTGCTCGTAGAATACGAAATACAATTTTTTTTTGGAAACACTTCAATTTCGTATCCTAGAATACGAAAACGCTTAATTTTGTATCCTAGGATACGAAATACTGGGTTTTAGAGTATCTAGTATCCTAGAGTACGAAATGGTCACACTTACTGCAATATGTTTATTTTGTTAATTTTTTTTCTTGTATTTGCACTATGCATTTGCTTATGTATTGTTATTTTTATGGTTTTGATTGTATTATTTGATATATGAAGGTGTTTTGATGGTTGAACCTCCGGTTGAATTGAAACAAAAAATTGATGAAAATAACATTGCTAAAGATATGGTTGTTGCACCCAGAACTGCTCAACCTAATGTTGTGGAACCTGGTATTGATCAACACAATGTTTCCGTTAACACCGGCAGATATTTTTTTTAAAGCCAAAAAGTATAAGATTCGAAATAACTTGATCGATTGGTGTAAACATGAGGCTGTGAAAGTCGAATTCACTATTGTGATAGGGAAATCTGATAACAGTTATAATCGAAGAAAAAAGTATTTCGTATCCTAGAAAACGAGTTTAATCATTTTCGTATCATAGAAAACGAAGCAAGATTTTTGTATCCTAGAAAAAGATTTTAAGCGTTTTCATATCCTAAAAAACGAAGTTAAGATTTTCGTATTCTTTTTTTTTGACACACAATAACTTATATCATTTCATTAATCAAAATAGAGGTAATACAAAGAGGTAGAGTCTCAAAGATACAGCGACTAGCCCAAGAAATGGCCGCCCTAGCAAGAGAGTGAGCTACCATATTCGTTTGTCGCTTAATAAACTTCACCTTAAAGTTTGAATTACAAGATAAAATATTATTAATATGCGAAATTAAGAAACTAAACTCGGAACTACCGTCGCGAAGATGATGAATTGCATCCACCACACTTTTAGAATCCGTCTCAAACATCACATGAGAGATGCCTCTATTCTCCATTTCTTTCAAAGCTTCTAGTAAGGCAATGGATTCCCCTTCCAATATAGAGCAATTCCCTTCCAAAGATTTTCGTATTCTAGAAAACGAAATAGTGGTTAAATCAGGTACTAAAGCAAGTTTTCTCTGTATTTATAGTCATAAATCACAATTTTGTATCCTAAAATACAAAAACAATAACAATATTGATTTCATATCCTAAGAATCAAACTATCCAAATTTCAAAAGTGAGAATATTTTCAGATTTTTGAGGGCTTGACCTAAAAAGCAATTTTCTTTAGGGATCAAATATACATTTTCCTTAATGATAAATAGTATGTTGTTGTGCCAAGAAATAAAAATAGTATATTGAAAAGTGTAATAGAAAGTGTAATCAACATTTCTCTAATGGAGATTTTACATGAGGATGTGACTTGAACATTTTATATTAATTTCCTCATCTTGATTATTAAATAAACGAATATATCAACATTATTATTATTATTATTATTAAGAATGTGAAACAATACGAAAATTATTAAGTGGCGAACAATATTGATATTGTAGCTATTAATATTAAATATACAATATTAATGTTTGCCAATAAAACTAAATATACATTTAATAATTTTTAACAGTTTAAATTTTGGCTTTTATATATGGGTTAGATTAAAATAGTATCAATTAGTTTGACACTAAATGTTACACCTTTTAAAAATATTTTAATCGATATAAATTTTATAAAATTCACCATTGAATCAAAAATTTATATAATATAGATCATTTGTGTAAAATTTTAGACAAATTTAAAATTGTTTGACATCCTATTAAGACACATAAAGATTAACGACATTTAGAAAAAGATGCAAATTATTAATTTTAATGTATCTCAATAACATATCAAATGATTTTGGACTTGTGTGGAATTTTATATAAATGATCTATATAATATAAACTTTCAGTCTAACTGTGAATTTTATAAAATTTATATCGGTTAAAATATTATTTAAAGGTGTAACATTTTGTTGTGTCAAACTTATTAGTTTCATTTGATCATGACCATATATATATATGATGTGATGTATAAGCTCTATGAGATTAATACTAGAAACATCATATTAATTCAGACTAGTTGTAATTGAATATATCAAAGATTAAAGTATATGCTAACATGCACAAATTTTTCTTAGATACTAAATTATCATCTCACTATTATGTATGTTATGGATTCTTTGAACCTCATTAAGAAAATTGCATTGAACTATTTTTAAGGCCAAAAAAATATATTTATACATAACATAATACAAATAATCCAGGTGGAAAAATGAATTACAAAATAAACTTAATATGATCTCTTAAGATTCTTGAAATCTGAATCAATGCATTCTTCCAACTCAGCCCTATAAGGATTCATCAATTTGAGAAGCTCAGTAGCTTTATCTTTGGTGTCATCACTACAACCAACTTGCAATACCAGTAATAGCTTCTGAAAAGCACCAACTTGAAGTGCTTCTATCAAAGCTTTTCCTTCATAGTTTTTCTCTTCAAATTTGCACATTTTCCAAATAGAAGAAACAGAGTACTCTGTGGTCAATGGTGAAACTCTCAATATTTTCTTCACTAACAAAGGAATTGTTAAGTCATTTTCATAAGCTTTTTTCCTTCCAAAATCACAGCTTAATAAAGAATCCAAAATAACCAAAGCTTTTTCACAAAAGCTTTTTTCTGAATCAATAAGAATGTTCAAAATTGAAGAAATTAAATCCAATTCAACAAATGAAAATTTCATTTTTTCATTAAAATTAGAATTAGATGAAACCAAGTACCAAATTACCCTCAATGAAGCTTTTGTAATTATTGGACTAATTCTCTTGTTAATCAACTCGATCAAAAGCTGATTAACACCTTCAATCTCTAAAAGTGCTTCCACATGCTTCTCATCACCAAAAGAAAGAATCTCTTTTAATGCAATAATAGCTTTTTCTTTTCCCTTAACATCTTGATGCTTCAAAAACCAAACCATGCAATGTAATGAAGCTTTTGAGCCTAAACTTTTTTGAGCTTCTAATTGAAGTGGAAACATCCAATTAAGTGCTGATAAAATCACTTCTAAAACAACAACATTTCTCTCAATAGAATCATTAGCAAAAGCATCAAATGCTAAAGCCAATGCACTTGTTGCTCCATTTTCAACTATACACTTTTTGTTTCTCTCACTTTCATTACTCCATTTCTCCATTTTTTGAACCAATCCAATACAACCATATTGATCCAAACTTCTTGTTGATTCCATAACTCGAAAAAGAAGCTCGGAAACATCGATAGGACTAATCGGTATTCTTGGTGTTGGAATCCTCTCAACACCATTTTTACTATTTTCAACACACCAATCTTGAATCATAATCCTAAGAGAATGATTTGGAATCATGTCAAAATTCTTCACAATTTGATTTGTGAGTGGACAAGTATAGTTTCCTTCATCGAACCATCTTTCGACACTTTCTCTATCATAGGTGATTCCTGTTGACAATGTAACAGGATCTTTCATCAAATCAAGTGTTATTGGACACTTAAATTGATTTGGAATCACCACTTCCATGTTTGGTTTTACAACTTTGTTGTTTTTGTTGTTCTTCCTTCTTCCCCAACCTAACACCATTTCAAAAGATTTTGAAAGAAAAATTAACAACCTTAATTATCAAAGAAACAAAAAATAAGGTACTTTTGTTTTTTTTTTTTTTTTTTGATCAAGTTTGAAACTTTGGTAGAGAATATTAATGGATTTTCAATTGGGTATGTTATGTATATATATAGAGACAAAAAAGCACAAAAGAAACTAAAGAAGGTATTTTTATTTTTGGTTTGGCTTTTTTGTTGATCAAGTTTGAAACTTTTGTTGAAAATATTAATGGGTTTTCAAGTGGGTATGTTCATTTATTTATATAAATCATAATCTAAATATAAATATATATAAAGAGAGACAAAAAATACACAAAAGAAACACGTAAAAAACAATATTTTAATATTCATGTATCTCATGTGTATTTGTGAGGTTTGTTTGTATTGACTTTAGGGTCAAGGTGTTTGTTTTCATACAAAGAGTTTTCAACTTCAAAGATGAGACTTTAAAAGAAATATTCTAATGAGAAACATTCAAAATTGAGGAGAGAGAATGAGAATTTGTTTAATTTTGTGTATAGTAAGAGGAGTTATGATTTGAATATTGACCATTGAAGAGGAAAATGAGAACACCTCTAACAGTCAAAGATAGGAATGGGTAAAACATTAAATGGCTATAGGATGAACGTTTGGGATTTGGATAAGAAACATTCAACATATCTACACCGTTGATTACGATTGGTTTAATTTGTAACAAGCAATTATGCTCAACAATGGTTAGTGAATTCTATCAAAAGAGAGTTAGAGCATAATTATCGGTACTTTTAGTACCGTGTCTACACCGACCAACACTATTCCTTGTCGGTAAACATGGATAATCAACATTTCCCAACCGTTCCTACACTCATCAACGTTTCTCTGCACAAGACCGATCCTTAAGTGCCACATGGGCATCCTTACTTGCTTTTTGATGAATTGTGAAAATATTATAGGTTAAGTGGGACCTATTTTAGAGTATTTAATAGGTTGTATGGATATTTGAAAATTTTAGTTGAGTTGTTTAAATTATTGAAAAGAATAAAATAATATAAAATATTAAGTGGGATCCATTTAAAGAACCCAAATGAGTTTAATAGATGTGGGTGCTCTTAGAATTTCTTTATTTTAAAAATTGGAGGATTAACACAATAAAATTGAATTAGTCTATATTCTGGATTTTTATAAAATATAATTTGGTGAATTTATCTAATTTTACTTAATGAACAAAATCCAGTAAAGAAAAGTTCAAACAATTTTTTAAAAGTGAATCACTTATTTAATCTCTAAGATTAAAAAATATCATATATTTTTTTTAAACAAAAAAAATATATTATATATTTAGGCCCCGTTTGGCCCGGCTTATTTTTTACTTTTCTATTTTGCTTAAACGAAATAGAGAAGTATAAAATTATATTTGACACTATTTCTGCTTAAAAATATTAGAGAAATAAAGTAAAGAAGTAAAAAATAAAAAAAAGTTAAGTAAAACACAATTTTTTCATTCTTATTTTTAAGGAGAAGAAAAAAAGAGAAAAATAAGTCGGGCCAAACGGGACCTTAGTCTCTAAGTAAATGTAGTTCAATTGATAGTGCTAAAAAATACTATTATTCAAGGCTGCAGAGTTCAATTGTGAGTCTAACCATTAAATTATTGGGCAAAAATATTTATATTGAAATTTTTTTATATAATTTTTATCAGGTAATTTAGCCATTCAAATTGTATGATAAATACTAAAATAATTGAAAAGTTATTTATCATTAAATTCAGAGAAAATATTAATTAACCATTGACTTTCTATCAATTATATATAGCCTAGGTTCATACGTATTACCTAGTGAACATGGAACACCAGTTAAAGATGATAAAAATAAAAGTAAAATTAATTTCATGTAGAAAATGTTTCTTTTTAAAAGTTTGACGTATTGAATACCCTTAAACACTTGTTAGTAGAAATCACTTAATATCAGAATTGATCCTCAAACCAAATTAAACATGTGGTAAAAAAATATTAAAGAAAAAACCATGGCATATTGTACAAATAAAAGAAATAAAAAACCGTGCAATATACTTTACCAAAAAAAGAAAAAAAGAAATCGTGGCATATATATTTGGTCATGGTTATTCTTTCTCCCATCTAACTGCGTGTATTCAAGTGAAGTAATAACCAACTCAATGATCCAATGAAAACGAGCATTTACATTTTGGAACTTGAATCGAACATCAATGAAAATCAATTAAAATGATTTTTATTTTTATTTTTTTTTATAAATTCTAAATATTATAGAAAAGAAAAGTGGAGTACAAAGAGGGAGAACAAACCAAACCTCCAAACTTAGCAAAATTTAAAACAAGAAAAGACCAAGTCTATTTTTAGCAAGCTATTTTTTAATGTTATCGGGAGCAATATCCAACCAAGTGAGATCGGTTAAGGATAAGCCTAAAATAGTAAGCCGGTCAGCACATTAATATTTTTATGTTTGGGTCAAAATCGAACGACACCAATCAAACTCAATATTTGTTGGTTTTAATATTGATTGACCAAATCATTCTATTTTGTGTTCTGCACCGGTTAAAACCCAATAAAATAATGCCCAAATACTAAATAAGAGGATATTATGAATCAATCTCCGGCGAGCACAGAACTTCCAAATCGAGCACGGATGCGAGTCCATAACTCTAATACAGGTTACGTGCACTGGATAAATGACCCCTTCATGAGATATTTGTGACTGATTTCAGCACATGGAGGACCCCATCATATGGTTGTTGAGGCAAAATCCGTTTTGATATGTGTTTTAATGACAACAAACCTTATCGAATAAATGTTATGTTTTATGAATTGTGATCTACTGATGTTTGCACTTGAGTTTTTGTTAAAAGATAGATAATAACAAAAGTGGACAAGCTAGAAGCCACTCACATCAACAAGTGCATTTTATATACTCAAACAACGAAGGAATGGAGTAGCATCAAATGATTACAATAAAAGTATCACAAGCTTCATGAAGATTATTAAAGGATATTGTTTGAATCAAAAGAGGTTTCGTTGGAAGGTTCAAACAACAAAGTGATGTTTATGATTGATAGTATTCCTCATCATCACAAGGTTCACAATGAGTATTGAGGATTCAAGGAAGAATATGAAGATCATAAGTGAATAATCAAGATGGAAAAACCTGCATCACAAGCTACTCAAGAATATATTTGATGTTATGTGACAAAACTCACATTGAGTTTTATGTTACATGCTTTGAAGATTTACTACTACAATTAACATCAATGAGAACGATGCATATGTTGAAGCTCTTCAAAACCTACTCAAAGTCTTATTTTACCAAAGCTTCTCAAGATGGAAATGTTTTAGAATGATTTTACATAAGTTTTCAAAGGAGTTTATGCATAAGACATAAACGTTTTAATCATTCTCTAAACTAGAAAATGATAATCCTTATGATGAGTACACCCACGCCTCCACTAAAGAATCTCAAAGGTACTCAATAAACAAGCTACAATGAGTGCAAAACATAAAGAGAAATTGTAGAAAGTTTTGCAGCAACATGAAGATCACTCTTGAAGAAAATATGGAAATACTGTTTCAAGAATGATCTGAGAACATTCTTAACAGACAGATTGATTTTCTTAACAAAAGCACATTTTGGGAATAAGTGCTTTTCATTTTAAGTCAACTGATTATAAGACAAGAATGCACATTCCGTGGATGTTATTTCACATCATTATAACAGTGCATAAGTCATTAAAGGCAAGAATTGAATAGTTGCAGAAGAACATTCTCATTTGGCCATGTTTAAAGATTAAGAAGAATTTATCATGAAAACAAGTTGTCATGGGCTGTCATCCTTCCTCCATTAGACAACTAGCAGCAACATCATGAACCAATAAGAAGGCAACAACAACCTATGATCATGTAGTTACATAGGACACATTTGGAACATTCTTCCAAGTGCTTTATGTAAAGACTTACACACTTGTACTTCTCAAGTACAACCAAGTTGTATCATGCAATGCTACAGCTGTTATTGTTGGTTTTTTACAGCTGCATAAGAGGAAAGGATAAGGATTACCAGCTGGTGTTTGAAGGGATAAGAATTGCAAGCTCACACATGGTTTTCCAAGTATTTCAAGCACATGGTTTTTTATGTAAACGATTACCAACTGTCATATGTACTTCTCTAGAGCTACAAATAACTATACTAACATCAAATCATGTGGAGTAAGCTTTCTATGACATGCTACAACTCATTACAACTCATTTCTCTCATTCCATGAAGAAACTGTCTCAAGAACGTTCTGAGAACGTTCTGGCAGATTTGCTTTCTGCAGCAACTTTTTGTGAGCTGTCATTTTGAGTGCACAACAGCTATATTCTGCAACACAACGGTCATCCTTTATGCCCAAGCTACAGAAGGTCATCAACATCTATAAATAGCATGAAATGGTGCACAAGAAAAGCAAGAGTTCAAGCTACAAATCATCAATCACTTGTTTTTGTCTACAAGTCATAAAACTCTTCTTTCATCACTCAAACTCAAGCTCTTCATTCTCATCATACATCTGAGTTTATTGAGTGTTTCTATTTGCTTCTCAAACATCCTTTGAGTTTCTATAAGCAAATATCTCAAGAGGCCACTTTTCAACATAACCCACTTTTAAAGTGGTTATATCTTTGTCTCTTCTTTTTACCACTCACACTCCAGCTCTTTATCAACCTCTTGGATCAAAATATTATTGAGTGTATTGAGTGTATTTTGTATAAGCTTCTCAAACTAGTTTTGAGTTTATTTTTAAGCTTAGATCCGAAACCAATTCCTTTGTAAAAGAAGATTGCTCAAGTCAATACGTAACTATTGATTGAGTGTTACCCTTACTAGCTTGTAGGGTTGGGGTAGATTTAAGCTTGTAGGGCTTAAGGTTATTGATCTTGGTCTAGATCAAAGAAGAAGAATTGTATTTGAGATCGGTAGCATCTCAAGATTATAGTGGACAAACTCACAGGCGTGGGGACTGGACGTAACCCAAGGATTAGGGTGAACCAGTATAAATTTTGTGTGTTAATCTCTCTTACCTTTAACTCTTTAATTTTTGTAAACACACATCACACAAACCACTTCATTTACATATACTTTTATTTCTCTCGCAACATAGATTGTTCTTAGAACAATCTGATTTTTTCCTTATTAACATTTATCCAAGTATACACTTGAGATCAATTTTGTAGAGTGCAGGGTTAATTTTTAAAAGGGTCACAATTCAAACCCCCCCTTTCTTGTGACCATTTCTTCCACTTCAATGGTTACTCCTCAAATCCCACTATATATATGCAAGCACGCATTCACTCTCAAGATACATCTTTCCTACCCCAGTTTAGCATTTTCTCTTACGTCACTCAAATATTGGCTTGAACGTTGGAGTGCTAACTTTGTTACAGGTACATTTTTCTCAATTGGTACTTAAAGATCAAATCAGATCTGGAAGTATAGATCCGACCATCAATCACCTTCCAAAGAACATTCTCCTCTTAGCGCTCGGTTCAATTAATATTAGAGAAATACTTAGTTAGACACAATACTAAATATGACATGTTAGGCACACACTCATCAAGTAAATAAAATTAAAGATAAAAGAAATAAAGTGGTATCAATTGATATGACAAGTTTATTTTTCTTTTAATTTTTTTGATTCTTGTGTGTGTGCCTAAATTGTGTGCCTAAATATGTGTGCCTAGGTAAGACTTCCTCTTAATATTATGTATTTTTCATTTAGTTTTATCTTAAAAAATATGTTGTATTTTTGTATTTCTTTATCATTATAGGTTTTATTTATTGTAAATTTTGTACTTATTTTAGTAGTATAAAAAACTCAATATATTGTTTGGAAAAAGGAAAATTAATTATTTTAGATTTTGTTTTATCAAGTAGTTTACTCACTAGAAATTTTATCCTTAAAGTGTGAATAAACAGAAATTCGTAGCCGACTCCTATACATATATAATGTGATGTTCCTACTAATTGAGCTAAATTTGCATAAATAACTATTTTAGATTTTTTTTTAAAAAAAGTTGCATCAACTTTTAAAAAAATCAATTTAATTAGAATGCTTTAACAATGTAATGTCACTTTACACTGTCAACCAATTACAATCACTCTTTCCTACACATCAACCAAAGAGTTTTTTTTTTTTTTTTTGCTCATACATCAGCCTAAGAGTTGAAAATATAAAATTTAATGAAATTTTTGCTCATATATTTGTTTTCTTGTTGCATCTCTTATTTGTTTGTGCACAGAAAAAAGGCTATGATATTAATATTTATATGAATATTGTGATGAGTCCTTCATTATATTTGAATTGATGCATTTCTATGTTGATTCAAAAACCTGCGGTTTCAATATTTAATTTTTTTTGTTCTAAAAAATTTAGAGTGAGAGGATGGTGCCCCAGTCCAAGGCAGTAAAGACATTAAGGCTCAAAGAGCGCTCACAAATGTATTAATATTTACCTCCCTCCAAAGACACTAGCGGAGCTCAAATTCGGAACCTCAAATGATGTGGAATGTAAAAGTGAGTATTGAGTGTTGAAACCATTGTAGATGGTCTAACAAATTCGGAACCTCCAAGAGCGCTCACAAGTGTATTTATATTTACCTTGTTTCCATTTTAAAATCAAATGTTGAACAATTATTTTTGTTTTTGCATGTCCTTCATTTTTTAGCAGATCAAACGCATCCTTAATAGAATCATATTCTCTTAAAATTGATGCAATTAATTTGTAATTAAAATGTTTAAGAAATATATTAAATACATAAATTATAATAAAATTATTAAAATATTTCTTTTTTAAATCATTAACTTGTGCCATAAAGACGCATATTATCTCCAGATATCATTTAACAAGTTAAAGGAATTAAAAACCTTTTCTTCTTCTCACAGCCGCATCCCTCTCACCTTTAACCCTAGTTTATCCTTTTGTTCATCCATCAAGGAGGGGTGATTTTAAGGTCAATTTTTTTTACCTTAAAATCACCCCTCTAAGTTGTTTTTCCTTTCATTTTCATTTAAATAAGTGATTATCCACATAGATTTGCTTTTTCATTTTTTTTGTTTTTTAAGTTTGTCATCGTCTTATGCGACGTTGTGTTTTGTTGTCGTCTTCTACGGAGTTTGTTGCTTTCGTTTTGTACGGTATTTCGTTGATTCAAATTGACATATCTACCTCAACTCATTACAGATCTGATGAAGACTTGGACGTCAACGTTGCAGATCCGGAAGTATGAAAATTTCGGTTACTTTTATTTTGTCATATTTGTAGGCACTTTCATGATGCCGTTGTATGCTATTAACATAGGTGCTGCAAGATTGTTTGTAGATTCACCTTTTTCAGTTTTTAGCAATATTGAATTTGTAATGATTATTGTATGTTTCAATTTGAATAAATGAATTTTTATTTTTTTTCAAAAAAAAAAAACTCCAGATATCATTTGTGACGTTTTTTGTTTTTAGCAAAATCTCATCTAATGACACTTTGAAATATCGAGTGTAAATTCCAGTTTATAAATTGACCAAACAATAAAATTGAACGTTTTATACAAAAACTTAATTACGTGTTTGAAGGTGGAGGAATTACTCGACACCTTTTGATGATGGGTTTATAATCATCTCATAATTAATATATTAATCTTTAAGCAAATACTAACGAGTGCCCCGATTATATTCTTTAAGATTTTAAACAGTAAATTTTTATAAATTTTTTATAGAAATTTGTAAAGTCGACACATTGAAAATTATAAGGTTTAACTTTTTGAATAAAAAATTTCTTTAAATGGAATGGGGGCACTCGTTAGCAAGACCTTTTTTTTTTTTTTTAAAAAAAGTTGATGGTTTATACAAGGTAATTATAACCGGACCGGACATTGAACCGGGATAGATATGGGTTTAGGGTTTAAAGGTCTAACCGGGGTCGGACCGGGATTGAACCGGAGTTAATTAAAAAATACTTTTTTTATTATAATATTCCAATTATTTTACAGTTTCATAGTCCAATAAAAAAATATGTTCATTTTATTAACAAAGTAACTACCTTTAAAAAATAACATAGTAAGTAATTAAAAACAACAATGTTCACACATGTTGATGAGAGTGGAACGAGTGGTGATGACTATGTGAGTAAAAATTACTATGGGCTTTGTTTCTTGTAAGCCCAGTCGACAATAAACCCTAAATTATAAGTGGCCTATATATATGGTAGTAACTCTTAGACTTAGGGAAACAAGAAAACACTTCCAGCCGCCACCATTTTCAATTCTTCAGTGTCCACTCTTCTTCTGTCATTTTTTTTCCTTTGTCTTGTATCATGTTGTGATAAGGTTGTGCCATGAAAAATCATTTATAATATCACACTCCAAAACTAAATGACACTGATATTTCATCCATCACATCTGTTTATACTATTGCTATGTTATTTGAAAATTAATCTTTTAGATTAAAGCCTTAATCAATTTTTAAACAAATCATAAGAAGAAAGTAGCTTAAGATCGGAAAAGATTGAGAACGAAGAGGTTGAAACCATTTTAATATAAAAATAAAAATGAAAAAGGCAAAAGACGGTCAGACCAGTCAAATCGCCTGAACCGGCGATTTTTCAAATTTTTCCAGTTTTTGTCCGGTTCTCCGGTTTTTAGCCGGTTTTTTGTACATGCGGTTTTGTGGGCAAAACGAACCGGTCAATAGTCCGGTTCACGGTTGAACCGGTTGGACCGGCCGGTCCGGTTCGGTTTTTATTACAATGGGTTTATAAGTACCACTAACTTATTTACAAAGAAAATACTACATTTGCTGCTGCCAAGGATCGAACCCCTGACCAACAGCCTACACCCGCTCAGTCAGCAAGTGCCAATGAGCTACCCCACCCAAGACTTTAATCTTAACTATTCGGAATTGAGATTAGCTACAATTAATAAACACAATTTTCACATATTTTTTAATCACGACTATTAATTATTGATCTTACGGTTCAAATTGATGAAATTATAAATTTATTTAAAATAATCTAGATCACACATTTTAGATCGGAGGGTTCTAAATTTAAACTGCATGAAAACTGTGGGAAACACTACAACTAGAAATATAATATTCTAGATGTTAATATAATATTCTTTATTGTCTAGTTGTTGCCGGCTGTCACAGATGGTTATAACTGTCTCCCCTACCTATATAAAGACATATAGTTTTGGCGTTCAGGTACACTATTCATAAACTTTTCACTTTTACTCTTCTTTGATCACATTGATTTGAGTGTTGGAATACGAACATGTTTTGGAGGTACTTTCCTGATCGTCACTACTAGAAAAAAGGGGATTCCACTTCGGTTGTAAAGGACTTTTCACGTCGGTTGGCGACCCGACGTTAAGACAGGTGTAGTTGTAAGTTGAACACATATCACGTCTGTTCTGAAACCGAAGTGAAAGGTTCTTTTCACGCCAGTTTGTTTCTTCAACCGAAGTGAAATCTCTCTTTTAATTCAAAAAAAATAAATTTTTCTAGTATTTAGAACAAACCCTGGAGCTAACTAGCTAACTAGAATTTAATAAATAACCATATACCAAAATTTTATTTATGTAATAATATGTACACGACCATAAAACTATATATTTTCAACATTTTGCCACTTACATAACTCAAATTATTCCTAACCTCCCTAAAATAAAAAAAACAATGACACTAATCATTTTATATATGATATACAATACTGCATGTGTTTCCAAAACTATATAATAGAAGCAAGAAAAAGAGCTAAATACCAAAGAGTTTTCATACCATCTAAATACTAAATTGTGTCTCCAAGAGATATTGAAAGAGTAATATCCATCTCAAGCATTCAAAGCCCAAAGTATGTGATTGTGATACTTGATAGTAATTGTGGTATCTGTTTTGTTAAAAACATTTGCACATTCATGTTGCAGCATGTATTTACTAAGAACAACAATCACCTCTTTGCGATGTCTCATATATGCGCTTTTGCTTTTGTCTCTTCACTTCTACAGATCCCTTTTCTCGCAAACTTGGCACCTCTAAAATCTGCAAATCAATTTATATGGTACAGCAGCATAATTTAGCTTGTTGAAAGCTGTTAAAAGTAACTAGTGTGCCGACAGACACTAACATGCCCGAGTGAAGGTACTAAGTATCCAACCAACTGAGATGTATAAAAATCATGATACCTTTAATGTGAGGTCTTCGAAGCATTGTTGAACATTTTCTCCATTTTTGGCACTACATTCTAAGAACAAGCATCTATGTTCCTTTGTAAGAGCCATTCCCTTTTCTTTGCTTACAGCTCTTTCACTCTCCTAAAAAGCAAAAGTTCATACAACAGAAATGGAAAACAGTCAATATCATGATTACCTTTTATATATATATATATATGAGAGAAGAGAACACAGAGAAATTTTATATTGGTTCCTCTCACAATTTAGGAGCAGTCTAGTCCCCTTGTACTTCCAAGGGAGTTCACTATAATTACTAAAAATTACAAATGCTCAAGCACAACTGCAAGAGATTTCTTCTAACTTAAAGAGTTTAAGAAAGATAGAGTTAAACACTTAATATATTATCAGAGGTGTTTACAAATACAACTCAGATTACAAGACTTAGAATAACACTTGCGATTTCTAAGAGAAATTGAAAGAATTCTAAGTGTTTACAACTTTTGAATTTTACAGAGACTTTGCACGTTCGTTCAGAGGCCAATAAGTCTTGTTGAAATCTTCAACTAAATCCTTCCTTACATAGACAAAGGAAATAAAGACGTAGGAGATTTCTATCCATTGAGAAGCTTGCATGACGGTTAATAACTGCTCCTTTACTTTTGACTTTGAAAATATTGTTTGTACCATTTGAGGAAAAGGCATGCTTAGTGACGTGACAACTACCTTTCCACTTTATCTTTTTCACAAGTCAAACCTTTTAGCTTAGATCTTATCTTCCAAAAGTATGATCTTCAACGGAAAAAAATCACTCGGAGTTCAGAGTCTGATAACTCCAGGTTTTTGGAATTCAGCAGTTGGTACTCTTCAAAGTCTAACTTTCAAGTTCAAATGCAGCCTTGAGAGTGTACTTCAGAGCTTTCAGCTTCTCTTTCAGAATTCACTTCGAATAACAATGTTTCTTAATATATTCAGAGTTAACTTAAAAATTAACTTGTATACATCCTGCAAGAGAAAAATTATTTTATCATGGATTTAATTTTACAAGAGGAAAAGTCTGAGAGAAAGAATAAACGGAAAAAAAAAAATATTACAAACCTAAACGCACAATTTTAGACATATAAACTCCAAAAAAAAATATCATCAAAGAGAATACTTTTAAGATATTTGGAAAAAATCTTCAGAGTTAATAAATCAAAAGAACTATAAATTAGACTAAAATCAGTTAATTAATCCATGCTTCCATTGTTTTTCAGATACATGTTTAAATTGGGTATACCAATCCTGGTTTATGAGCTCTTTGGATACGACATATCAAAATGGGGGAGACCCCATTAAATTAGTAACTTAGAGTCACTTTCTACTTCCTACAAGGAGGTGAATAACTCCTTGTCTCTAGGCCAAATTTATTCCTACATGCCACCTTCATTTCAACATACAAAGTGTCACAAACATCAATCTTTTGAGTGTCTCCCTGAACCCGCTGACCATTTGAGTCCCAAAACAAAACACGACACCCAACAAGATCCACAGACTCTTTATGAGCCCCATCACATTTAAGTTCGTTCATAATCTTCTAAAACATTCTCATGGACCAGGAAAAAAAGTCATAGAATTGCTCACAGAATGTCTGAGAGAACTCATTCATAATGATATTAAATTTGATTCCACGTGGAATCTGCACTTTGGCATAACTTAAGGATATTCAGATAGGATCTAAAATCCCTGAATATGATACCAAATCCAACTATATTTCTACTGGAATACAAATAGGTGGTAAGAGTTTGTAGGTCCTAGTATGAAAATAATTAAGACAGGTACTGAGCTCGTTTAGAATAGTAAAACAAAAATTCCAGAGAGTAGGAGCTCCTTTTCCTCCAGAGCAGCAAGAAAACAAAACATGTCAAGCAATTGGAAGCTCACCACATTCACTGATAACCACCTTCTTTCGGGGACGATCGCCGCGATCTGTCTCCTGTGATTCAATCAACCTAACAATGTCCATGCCTTCCAAAACTTGGCCAAATACAACATGTTTCTTATCCAGCCAGTGGGTCTGCCAATGTGATTAGACAATTAAGTTTAGCCAAGTGAATTTTGAGCAGAACAAGCAGAGAGAATTACAAGTGTAGAAGAATGAATGAATACCTTGATAGTGCATATGAAAAACTGACTCCCATTGGTGTTGGGACCTGCATTTGCCATGCAAACTATTCCTGGTCCAGTATGAGACACTAGAGAGAGAGAGATAGATAGATATCAGTATTAGTATTGCTTAAACTAATTCAGAAGCAATCAATCATTTACAATTACAAAACAAGCACATCCATCCATTCATATGAAAGGGTGAGGAGTCACTCACATTTAAAATTCTCGTCTTTGAAAGTACGGCCATATATACTTTTGCCTCCGGTCCCATTTCCTTTTTCAAAATCGCCTCCTTGAATCATAAAATCCTTGATGACAGGATGGAAGGAGGAGGACTTGTAGCCAAAACCCTTCTCACCGGTACAAAGGGCACGGAAGTTCTCAGCAGTTTGGGGTACATCGTCACCAAAGAGTCCAATCACAATCCTTCCCACCATCTTTCCAACTGGATTTTGTTAGTAAGTCTCCTATCAAACATGTGTATGCTAGGCATAAACCCAAAGGTCCAAGTAATTAAGCTCATTATGTTAGTGGGTGTGGTGCTCATTAAATATAATATGGATATTATGTTAGTGGGGGTAGTGCTTATTAAATATTATCATTATGTTAGTGGGTTTGATTAATTATAAATAGAATAAGGATGAGGAATAATGATCATTGAGTGGTTTTCTAATGTGGGTTGGATTTGAGAGAGACTAGGCTCTCTAATTCCCAAAGGGGCCATTTTGGCATTAGGGAGGTGCAGACCCTCGAAGTTCTGCGGTATCATTCTTGTAATCAAAGGGATTTTCCCTATTTCCTTATTATATATCAGTTGGTTTCTATCAGATTTCTAATATTTACATCAAAGTATACTTTGTGAGTCACTTTTGACTGTACTGTTGTTACTTCTTCTTCCTCTTCAGCAGCACTGCCCGCCCTCACTCTCACTCGCAGCAGCAGCATTCGCACCAACAATACTAATGTTCTGCTGTTGTGGTGGTGGTGGTGGCGGTTTCACACCTCTCTCACGGCCAAACCCGATGCCGGCGATACTTTTAAGGCTAGGGTTTAGAGCTGTGATTCTTCTTATGCCTCTGCTGCTATCTGCAACATTTGACTGACAAACCAAAACAAAAACAATCAAACAATCAATCAATTGAATAAGTATATAATCCCAAATTGAACCACCAAATAAATAAATATTACCAGTGAGAAAAGTGGCGGTGCTGTAATGTTGAATCCTGCCAAAAAGTAGGAATGTGTTATATAGCTTAAGATCATAATTTTCAAATTTACAGAGTATTTCAGATCTATTCAAGGTTATGGTCGCAATCTTCAATCCATAGAGAAGTTACGAACACCATAATAATGATGGGAAGTTGATATCTATCCACTTGTAGGTTTTCCAAGATGGTAATACCCTATAAACTATATTCACAATCTGGTTTTGAAGGAATATAATCACAAGCTGTTTTGAAATTAAATATAAACAGAGGTTGAATCCCCTTCCTATGTAATGCAAGAGTAAACGAAGAAAGACACTACAATTCCATGGAATAGAGCTAGCTCTTCACAAGATTGTAACTGAAGGGAAAATAACTATCTATGAATGATAAACCTGCCGAGTGAAGAACCAATCCTCTGCCCAGCACCAAGCCAGCAACCTCCCAAACCAATTCCTAGTTCTTCCATTCCCATGCTTTTACTTATGTGGCAGCTAGGTGTTTTAGGGGTCTCTGACCTTGGAGTTCAATCAAATAGGGAAATACAAGGTTACACTATAGGGAAATAGTCATATGCATATTATACTTATCTTCTAAACAGAATATTAAGCACAAATTTGTAAGCAATGCAGACACTACGCTAAAGCTTGTGAGAGAATCACTAGTTTTATATACAATAAAAAATAATATTTTGAAACTAAATAATTCCCCAATTAGTTAAATGAGCTGCCACTTAATATAGTAAATGTATTTAGACAGGTGATTTAAACAGAACAAGCCACTGCACAATCAACAGTTAAGTTCCTTCTCGGAATATGGTGTTTCCTCACCAATAACATTTATAGAATACAGATTCAAGTTCCTTTTCGGCATATGCTGCCTTGTTTTACTAGTCAGGTTTCTTTTTTAGCCAAATATGTTGCATATATTTGAACATTTTAGCCCATATCCACAAATACAAGGAAATTTACAAGACAAAACCACACCAAATACTTGTCAAGATAATATAGTAAAAACAAAATGGTAGTCACATACCCGATCTAAGAAATATTTAGCAACATCAGGAAGATTATGCAATTCCTCTCTTTTCTTATATGTTTCCTGAACAGCAGGATCTTTCCATATCTCATCCACCATAAGAGCATACTTGCATGTAGCAGCAGGAAAGAAAGCCTCTAAATCCCCCGTAGCCATATTATCCAACAACCTGTCGGAAAAATGCTTCAATCTTTGATTGATCGAGTAAATGCTTGGTTTGTTTTCATCAGTTGCTGTTTCTGCTAAATGTATTACACAATTAATTACCTTAACTCACAGAACTCAGACTATACCAAAGACATTTAGAACTCCTACCAATCAGCAAGTAACCATTGAAAAGTGTATCAATCCCAATAGCTTTATTGATCCCATATTCGAACCTAAAAATGCCAAATTAGGAAGAGTTACAATTCTGAAAAAATCAATTTGATGTAGCAATAATAAAATGGGTGAATAGAAAGTCCTTATCACTGAAGGAGTGCAAACAAGAATATCCAGTTTTTAACTCGACTACATCTTGCTTACTATATGTTCACCAGCAGTTGCTAATTTTCCGAACTCGGAGAAGGATCTGCCAACCAAATAAGCAACTCAAAATTCATATATCAAAGAGAACTAAAACCAAGCATATTTTTTAATTTACCAGTCAACTAAGGACGCATTTTCTCCTTGTAGATTGTTCTTGAGGATTGTTGAACTATTGTTTGAAAATTCAGTTAACTTACATCCCTACTACAACCTAAGTGCCAAACTTAGAGTAGCTTCGTGAAAGTAAGATATGTAATCTTCGAAATATATATATTTCCTTCATTAGAACCGCTAGCTATGTTCAATGCATCAGGGCTAATTGCAGCCTAGAATTGCATACATCAGAGTGATCAGACAGAGATAAAGTTGGGATTCGAAAGAAACTGAATGCAAGAAAAATTAGGTTCCAAGATAGTAGTATAATAATTAGTATGATATGAGATAAAGTGAGGGTGTGTGTCTCAAGAAAAATACTCTAAATTTTCATATCATTATGAGAAAAGATTACAGATAAACCCTTTACAAAATAGGATTTACATTTTCATATAATTAAACATACAACATCAAATTTTTTAAATCCAACGAAGAACATATCAATAATAGGATTAACACTTTCATATCCATTAAAGAGAAAATATTACATCTTCAACAAATAACACAACAGTACCCATAAAAATTACAACAAAAAAGCAAGTCTTCCAACAGTTAAATATTACATCTAAAAGCAAGTCTTCCAACAAAAAAGCAAGTTTTCACACTGTTTGGTACAGATTTTGGCTGATGTATGCCCTCTCCATTCAAACTTGCACTACTTCATTTAATATATCCCTACAAATGAGCATTTTCATATAGTAAATTAGTAGACAGTTTCTACCATTACTATTATTACAGTGAGTAATGCTAACAAAGAAATAGAAAACAAGGACAGTAGTATACCCAAGAGACTAATCGGTTGATTTCTGGAGTTCCTTCAATATCAAGGTAACATTATAATTCACGAACACAGCTCGATCCACCAATGCTTTCATTGTTTCAATATGAAAATGTTTCCATTTACCCATCAATTCAGCTCTTTTTGAATCCCCAATTAATTCCAAACCCTTTTTCACATCCTCTTTAGTCATCCTCATAGTACACAAACCCATATCATCACCAAAATTAAACATTGCACTAGAAAGCTTATCAATGTCACTTTCCACATTTCTCGAAGAAGAAGCAACATTTTTTAAAGTGGTAGAAGCAACTTTTGCTTTTTCTTTTTCGCTTTCATTCCCACATTTCTTTCCCCAACCAATTTTCTTCAAAATTTCAAAAGCTTTCTTATCATATTTCCATTTTCCTTTTTCGAACTTCTCCTTCAATCCACGTACTTTCCGTTTCAGTTGTGCAGTAGTGATCTCGGCACGAATCGAGTCTTTCATGAAACTATGAAAAGCTTTTGAATGCTTAAAAGGATCGTTTCCGGTGTTGGACATAAAATCCAACATACGATTCTGAACAAGAACATCCTCTTCTTCACTAAAGACTCTTCCAGCGGGCAATTTCACGTCTTCTTGCATGTCATTATTCCCTTCGCCAGAACCACCAGCATCGGCCATAAAAGCTTCTTTCTTCTTCTTGGACCGTTTAGAGCTATTTCTGTTCGCGTTGTCGTGGACAACACGCTTTTTCCCGGATTGAGCAGAAGCACTAGGTATTGGGTTTTCGGAAGAGGGTTGAGAATGTTCAACTTCTTCTCGTTCTTGATCGGTTGATGAATAATCTTCTTCGCCTATTTCTTCGTCAGAAACTTCGACAACAGGTCGTAGAACGTACTGATTAACGTCGAAAGAGTCGGAATCGGAGTTGAGAGAGTTGGATTTGTTCGGTGGTGCCATTGAGAGATTTTGGAGTGAGACGACGGACTACTGTTAGGGCGAAATGAATCGTTTCTTCTTTTTTTTTTTTTTTTTGATAATCAATGAATCGTTTCTTCTGAATTTGGATGAAATGAATATAAACGTTTTTATTTAAATCGTTTCTAATTTTTTTTTTGACAAAAAATCGTTTCTATTTTAGATGAAATGAATTCAAACGTTTTTATTTATTTTATTATTTTAATAGATTGTTACTCCCTGCTAAGTGGACGTGTTTTGCGTTAGTCCCTGCTAAGTGGACGTGTTTTGCGTTAGCCCGTGGACGTGTTTTGAGTTACCCTGCTAAGTGGACGTGTTTTGCGTTAGCCCTGCTAAAAATTCCTTAAAGATTTTGTTGGGAAAAATAACCGGCATAGAGAAAATAAAAGAACACAATCACAACACAAGAATATTTGTTTACCCAGTTCGGTCAAAACAACTTAGTCTGGGGGAGAGAGCAACTCTCCGTTCCATTAAATTCAAAGAGTAACTTTACACAAGATTCCCATAAGGGTTACAAGAATTAGTCTTCAAACATAACTCTACCATAATCCCGAATCTCTTCCCGTGGCCAAGAGACTCAATGATTTAGACTACCCAAGATGTATTCAATAACCCTTTGCCCAACCCTAGAGTCATTCCAAGAGACAACCCCTCTTGTTTCTCTCTAAAACCCTAGCCTTTGTGTCGGCAGCAAATCCTAATTGAAATCCCTACATCTTGCTTGCTCTCCTGCTCTCCTATTTTTCCATGAAATAAATCAACCTCTATTTATAGAAAAATAGAAACCTTCAAAATAGAAACAAATCTATTTTAAAAACAAACCGAATCTTGCCAAAAATATAAACCTTTATTTTTTAAACATATCCAGTTTAAAAAACAAATAAAATCTTGCACAAACATATTTTAAGGCAATCTTCACAAATCTCATTAATGTGAGATTTTCCAACATGTATATTTTCAACCAATCTCAACAATCTCCACCTTGATTGAGAATAATACAAAAGTTGCATCTTCCGCTTCCATTGTCTACACCGACAATCATTGTCTTCGCCGACAATCATAATTTTCATTGTCTACACCGACAAATTAAATTATCATACTCCACCATAAAGAGTACACTACACTTGGAACTAAACCCTCCCAAGAATTTTCTTCACTTGGAACTAAACCATCCCAAGAATTTCATGTCGAAACCTGCTGAAAGATTATGGTGTAACTCCCATGTTGGCTTTTTCCGGAAGTTCATCAGCCATCGACATACCTCACCACACACCTTGCATCAATGCCAACCAATGCCCGTGTGTTGTTCTGAATCTGCCAGTATAACTTGTTCTTTTGCATGGTATAGCGGAAATACCATAAGAACAGATACTGCTCCACCTGTACAAAATCTCTTTACATGCCAAGGTTGATGCGAGTATTATTTCCACCGCCTCTCCAGGCTGATGTTGAGTATTCTTACCACCGCCTCTCCAGGCTGACCTTGTGTAACCCTGATTGCATAAACACATCCTTGACTTAATTTTTCACAAGCCAAACATGATTCCACCAATTTTCTCTAGCACAAACTTCACAGCGGAACTCCCTCCTCCTGAATCAAACCAGAAGGCTCTGATACCAGTTGTTGGGAAAAATAACCGGCATAGAGAAAATAAAAGAACACAATCACAACACAAGAATATTTGTTTACCCAGTTCGGTCAAAACAACTTAGTCTGGGGGAGAGAGCAACTCTCCGTTCCATTAAATTCAAAGAGTAACTTTACACAAGATTCCCATAAGGGTTACAAGAATTAGTCTTCAAACCTAACTCTACCCTAATCCCGAATCTGTTCCCGTGGCCAAGAGACTCAATGATTTAGACTACCCAAGATGTATTCAATAACCCTTTGCCCAACCCTAGAGTCATACCAAGAGACAACCCCTCTTGTTTCTCTCTAAAACCCTAGCCTTTGTGTCGGCAGCAAATCCTAATTGAATTCCCTACATCTTGCTTGCTCTCCTGCTCTCCTATTTTTCCATGAAATAAATCAACCTCTATTTATAGAAAAATAGAAACCTTCAAAATAGAAACAAATCTATTTTAAAAACAAACCGAATCTTGCCAAAAATATAAACCTTTATTTTTTAAACATATCCAGTTTAAAAAACAAATAAAATCTTGCACAAACATATTTTAAGGCAATCTTCACAAATCTCATTAATGTGAGATTTTCCAACATGTATATTTTCAACCAATCTCAACAATCTCCACCTTGATTGAGAATAATACAAAAGTTGCATCTTCCGCTTCCATTGTCTACACCGACAATCATTGTCTTCGCCGACAATCATAATTTTCATTGTCTACACTGACAAATTAAATTATCATACTCCACCATAAAGAGTACACTACACTTGGAACTAAACCCTCCCAAGAATTTTCTTCAC
Source organism: Trifolium fragiferum (assembly GCA_954870985.1). Lineage (NCBI taxonomy): Eukaryota > Viridiplantae > Streptophyta > Magnoliopsida > Fabales > Fabaceae > Trifolium > Trifolium fragiferum. The sequence continues at coordinate 51,125,085 of OX940789.1, forward strand.
TTGGAACTAAACCATCCCAAGAATTTCATGTCGAAACCTGCTGAAAGATTATGGTGTAACTCCCATGTTGGCTTTTTCCGGAAGTTCATCAGCCATCGACATACCTCACCACACACCTTGCATCAATGCCAACCAATGCCCGTGTGTTGTTCTGAATCTGCCAGTATAACTTGTTCTTTTGCATGGTATAGCGGAAATACCATAAGAACACATACTGCTCCACCTGTACAAAATCTCTTTACATGCCAAGGTTGATGCGAGTATTATTTCCACCGCCTCTCCAGGCTGATGTTGAGTATTCTTACCACCGCCTCTCCAGGCTGACCTTGTGTAACCCTGATTGCATAAACACATCCTTGACTTAATTTTTCACAAGCCAAACATGATTCCACCAATTTTCTCTAGCACAAACTTCACAGCGGAACTCCCTCCTCCTGAATCAAACTAGAAGGCTCTGATACCAGTTGTTGGGAAAAATAACCGGCATAGAGAAAATAAAAGAACACAATCACAACACAAGAATATTTGTTTACCCAGTTCGGTCAAAACAACTTAGTCTGGGGGAGAGAGCAACTCTCCGTTCCATTAAATTCAAAGAGTAACTTTACACAAGATTCCCATAAGGGTTACAAGAATTAGTCTTCAAACCTAACTCTACCCTAATCCCGAATCTCTTCCCGTGGCCAAGAGACTCAATGATTTAGACTACCCAAGATGTATTCAATAACCCTTTGCCCAACCCTAGAGTCATACCAAGAGACAACCCCTCTTGTTTCTCTCTAAAACCCTAGCCTTTGTGTCGGCAGCAAATCCTAATTGAATTCCCTACATCTTGCTTGCTCTCCTGCTCTCCTATTTTTCCATGAAATAAATCAACCTCTATTTATAGAAAAATAGAAACCTTCAAAATAGAAACAAATCTATTTTAAAAACAAACCGAATCTTGCCAAAAATATAAACCTTTATTTTTTAAACATATCCAGTTTAAAAAACAAATAAAATCTTGCACAAACATATTTTAAGGCAATCTTCACAAATCTCATTAATGTGAGATTTTCCAACATGTATATTTTCAACCAATCTCAACAGATTTCTCCATTGCAAAGTAAATTATTTTTTTCCCCCTTGGATGCACTTTTTACATCGGTTATTTTGTTCAACCGATTTAAAAAGTTATATTTTTTAAATCGGTTATTTTGTTCAATTGATTTAAAAAGTTCAAATTTCTTGCATCCAAGAAGGGAAAAGGAGGGAAATCAAAAAAAAAAAATTTTGCAAAGGAGCATTCTTTAAAGAATTTTTAGCAAGAGATAACGTAAAACACGTCCACTTAGCTAATGAGTAACAATCTATTAACCATATTTTATATTTATAATTCAATAGTTAATTATCCCACTTTATATCCTCAAATTTTTTTTCCCCTTGAGATAATTACTCCCATGCTCTCCTTCTCTTAGCTTGCGTAGGAACTTGTGTTAACATCTACCACTAAGTACAATCTATATTACTTTGGTCATAGTCTATACCTAGCTAGGCACACCCCACATTATGGTAGCATACTAGCCGTTAGAGAGAAAGTCTTCTATCGGCACAAATATAAATAAATAGTGTTTAGGCACAAATACATAAAATATCACATTATTTACCTTTTTGAAAAAGATTTAAAATTAAATTATTTAATCTTTTCTCTCTCTTCACTCATGTGAATGTGCCTAAACACTATACATTTATATTTGTGCCTATATTAAAATTCGTCCGCAGTTAGACTACAGAAACTAAATCAATCAAATTACTCTTATTATACTATGGGTATTGTGGAGTAATTTTTGTAAAGCTGGAATCCTCTATTCTTCTATATCAACTATGTTTGGTTAAGATAAACTAAAAAGAAAGAAAGAGGAAGATTGAGAAAATGACACAAATGTCCGATGAAAATTTGACTTAATTGTAGTTTTAGGGTCTGTTTGGTTCAATAGAGGGAGAGGGGAGGGGAAGGATTTTAATTGAGAGGAGGGGAGGAAAGGGAAGGGGAGGGAAAAAATTTAATTACATGTGTGTTTGGTTCAAAAGAGGGAAGGGGAGGGGAGGTGAAGAATTTTAACTATAAATATATTTGGTTCACGAGGAGATGGGAAAGATCGTATAATCAATTTACCAATTTTATCCTTATAATAATAAGAATATGTTCCATTCAAAAATAAAAATTGCAGTGTTCAAAAATATAGGTGCATCGTTGTGTGTATTAATGTGTGCATTATTAAAAAATAATAAGTGTCAAAAAAAAGTTTCAGCGTAAAAAATAGTGATAACTTAAAAAAAATGGTATTGTAAAAGAATAAAATTAAAACATCATAATAGAATACGTAACTTGTTCTTAAAAAATTAACAAATTGATATAGAAAATACTAAGTAGCTAACATAATTATTCAAAGAAAAATGAGAAATACCAGTAGCAACGTAACATATTTAAAATTAGTAACTAAAATAATGGTTAACTTTGATATAAGTCAAAGTGATACAGCATGAACAAATTAGGAACCGGAAAAAACAATAAAAATAAGAAATTGGCAAATACAAGATATGATCATGAGGATAATTTTGGAATTAAATTGAATAAATGAGGATAATTATGACATTTTAATTCAATATTAAATAGTTTACCTTCCCTCCTCTCCAAATCCCTCCAATTTGGGGGGAAGCAAAAAGTAAGTCTAAGAGGGATTTTGCTCCCCTCCTTCCCCCTCCCCTTTCCTCCTAAAAACTGAACCAAACACAAATGATTAAAAATAATACCTCACCTCCCCTCCCCTCCCCTCCCCTCCATTTACATCGAACCAAACACACTTAGTCTCCCTACTTGTTATGTCAATGATTTTGATGCTGTTATTTTAATCAAACATCATCTCCCTTAATTAAAGTCACAAATTGTTCAGCTTAAAATTTTAATTATGTTTGTCACACTGATACTTTTTAAGAGGTTGATAGTGTATTTATCACCTATCTAAGAAAAATATATGAACTCATATTCATAATATTACTCATAAATAAATCATGTGTATATAATGGTTAATTACAATTTTTCATCAGCAAAAACTTGTTCTTCTATATAATAATTAAATTTTATTTGTATAATTTTAAGTCTAAAATATTATCAAAAAATAATTTTAAGTTTACATTTTTTTCATATTAATTATCATGAGATATAAGTCTAAAACATTGTCAACAAATAAAAATATTTTTTGTTTAAGTATTTATCATTTTAATTGTCCCGCACGGGTCGCGCCTTCGGCGCGTTCATTTTAATTGTCGTGGGGCGTAGGTATTTTGAGAAGTATATTATTTGTTATATTGAATATTGAAAATAAATTATAAATTATTGAAAAAAAAATTGATGTAAAAAGTTTATAATTTGGGGGCAAATTTAATTATTAGTTCAAAGTTTGTCCTTTAAATGATAAAAGTGTAATTGGAGAAGTCATTTTTGAATTAGTAGATAGTAAAATAATTATTTTGAAAAGTTAATAATTTTATGATGCAACAATGAAAAAAGTAATAAATTAAAGGGTTAATAGGTGTTTACCCCCTGCAAAGTAGGCGAGTTTTGTCTTGCCCCCGATAAAAAAAAAATTGTGATTCCCCCCTCGCAATGTCAAGATTTTGTCGTTTACCCCCCTCAATGCCACTTGGAGTTAGAATCTTCAATTTTTGCTGGCATGGCAACCCACGTTGGATGCTGACTAGACATATATGTATACATGGCATGCTTAATTGGATTTTAATTATTTTTTATTAATTTAATTATTGACATTTAGATAAATGTAATACCTAATCACTACTAGAAAAATCGATTTTGGCAACCGAATTAACGATTGATTTTGATGAAAATCGGTCGCTAAACGCGTTAGCGACCGATTTGGCAACCGGTGAAAATCGGTAACAGCCACCTTGGTCGCTGATCTTTTGTGACCAAACAGACGACCGATTTGTAGCAACCGAATTAGTGACCTAGGTTAGTGACCGAAGTAGCGACCAAATTAGCAACCGAATTAGCAACCAGTTTAGAAACTGAATTTGCTACACAAATTTCGACGCTATGAGCGACAAATATAGTGACCAATTTGCAATTAATTTTTCTATTCATTGCTACCAATTTTGCGACTGATTTGAAAATGTTGTGTGGTAAATTCAGTCTCTACGTCAGTCTTTATTTTGGTCTCTATGTCGGCCTCTATTTCGGTCTCAATTTGAGTCTCTATTTCGGTCGTTATTTCGGTCTATATTTGAGTCTCTATTTCGGTCTCTATTTGAGTCTCTATTACGGTCTCTATTTCAGTCTCTATTTCTGTCTCTATTTTAGTATCTATTTCGGTCTTTATTTCGGTCTCTCTGTGTGTCTCTATTTCGGTTTATTTGAATTTCTATTTCAGTCTATAATGATTATTATTTTTATTATTATTATTATTATTATTAATTTATATTCTCATGAAAGCAATTTTTTAAATCTAATTTATAATCTCACACACAACAATATAAGCCTAATATATTTAAGTATTACCAAATGCTTACAAAAAAATCTGTTAAAAAAATACTTATAAAAAATATCAATTCAAAAGATTGAATAAATTCCTTTCAATTCTTGGATACAAAAAGTCAATATCCTAACTCAAATAAAAACTATTAAAGTAAGTCACACTACTAAACTTGTCATTCTTACTTTGTTTCAGCAACATCAAACATGTCATCGTTATCATCATAATCATCCTCATTATCATCAGCCGCATCGTCATTATCATCAACCATATCATCTTCATAAACTTGATCTCTAGTATATGGTTTGGGCTGAAACTTCAATTTTTCCATCAATTGTTTTACCATATCACGAAGTTCTTCCTTTTCAAATTTCAGTTCTTCATATTCTTGTCTTTGCACCTATTCAGTTGAAGAGGAACTTCAACCACGGTAATTTCTCCAGCTTGCATATAAAGAAGATTCGTGGAGTTGAACGTTTGAGAAGTTTTATTTTATGTTTCTTGGAAGCCTTTTATTTACTTTTATTTGCCATCTGCAATTAATTAAAAAAAAAAAAATAGAATTGTTTATAGCATAAATTAATAAAGTAAAATCCAGAAAATACAATAGGTGAATGTAAAGGGACAAGGAATCACAGTTTGCAAGACAATCTTACCGATTAACTTATTTTCCTTTTTACCGATTAAATTGACTCTAAGTTATATTAGGGGATAATTTTTCTCTCTTAGGGTACAAGCTAAAATGAAACTATGGATACTAACTTAAAGCATGGCCTTATGTCTTTTTATTTTTAGATTGAGATTCGTAAAAAACACACGTGCATACAAACAATTTACAACTTAAAGTATGATCAGTGATATTTTATCAAAGGCGGCAAACAAGGATATGATGATGTGAAGATTGCAATGCAGCTCTGCATCAGTAACAAAGTTAATTGCATATGAGAATATTTCATATTAATCACATTAGATAGATATAGATGCATATGAAATTAAGATTGCAATATCAAACATAATAGACATTTATGAGTAACCAAATTTACATTCGGTTTCAACCATAGGTTAACGAACCCATACAGTAACTACAACATAATGTGTTTGCAAGCAAATACGCATGTGCATCTTAATTTAATTGTTGAATCCATATAACTTACAAAATTTGATCTAAAGAAAAAGAGGAAGCACTCACCGACGAAGAGAAAAATTACGGCGGACGGTGGAACGGCGAAAGCGGCTGGGATTTCCACTGAACTGAGTTTCTGTTTGTTTCTCACTTTCTCTTTCTCATTTCCAAATTATAATTTCTACTTTTGATTTTTCCTCTGAGCTATATTTTATTATGTATCTAGGAAAAAAAAAACGATGCCTTTTAATAGGCAGATGAAAACTGAAGTTCGTGATTTGGTTTTGTTTTAATCTCTAACGGATGCTTATCCAAAAACAAAAAAAAATCTCTAACTGAACTTTGGAAAAATTCAACTAAGTTAAAAGATATATTCAAATCTAATTCAGAGTTTGTTTGTTTTTAAAACGTTTTCTACTTACAATATATTAAAAGAAACTACTATTAAAAATCCAAATTTGTTCTTACTACTTTTAACGGTGTTTCAAGTTTTGCGCCCTTAAATGTAATTTTAACTCTAAACTAATATAAAAAAAATACAAAACAAAAATAGGAAAAACAGATAAGCATAAAAGAAATTTTTCCATAAAAATAGCAACAGAAACCACATCTCTAAACAAAACAAAAAAAAGAAAAAAAGAAAAAAAAGAAGATAAGCATAAAAGAAATCTTCCCATAAAAATAACATATCAATCCAATCTATTTTAACTTCAAAAATAGGGAACCAAAAACATTTAATTAAAATAAATTTACGCATAAAAATAGGAACAAAAATCACGATAAAAGATACACGCCAAAAATAGTAACTTAATCTAACATATAAAAACTTATAGATAAAAAATACTGTAGATAATAGAAGAACCTAATAAAATACAATATATTAAAAGAAACTACTATTAAAAATCCAAATTTGTCCTTATAGATAAGCATAAAAGAAATTTTCCCATAAAAATAGCAACAGAAACCACATCTCTAAACAAAACAAAACAAAAAAAGAAAAAAAAAGAAGATAAGAATAAAAGAAATCTTCCCATAAAAATAACATATCAATCCAATCTATTTTAACTTCAAAAATAGGGAACCAAAAACATTTAATTAAAATAAATTTATGCATAAAAATAGGAACAAAAATCACGATAAAAGATACACGCCAAAAATAGTAACTTAATCTAACATATAAAAACTTATAGATAAAAAATACTGTAGATAATAGAAGAACCTAATAAAAAAATACTTATTTATGAGCTTAAAAATAAAACAACATAAAAATAGAAACAAAAACATGCGTAAAAACACTTATGAATTAACATAAAAGTTTATTTATAAGTTATAACAATAAACTATTTCCATAGGCTTAAAAATAAGCCAAATTCAAACGGGGCAATATATTAAAGGGTATTACTACTAAAAATCTTAATTGTCTTCAACAATTCTAAAAAATATTTCAAATCTTCTATTTCATAAAAAAAACTATATTTTTCAATTTACTATTTTTTTATATAATAGTTAAATTCTACTCTATTTTTGTTTACTCTTATATAAAAAATATAGGAGAAGTGTATTATTGATGAATATATATTATAATAATTACAGGATAAATATTTTTCATTATAGTTAAAATGTCATGAGACAAGTGTTGATCAATAATTTTATCAACAAAAAAAAAAAAAGAAACTGTTGATCACTAATATATAAAAAATTGATAAATAGTTTTTGAAAAAAAGACAATTAGTTCTTATCGATAAATATAAAAAAAAAAGGGCAAATATTATTCACTCAAACATAAAAATATTGGATAAATATTTGTCATTAATAATTATAATTTATTAATAAAATATACATGAGACAATAACTTTAATAATTTTTTCATTCATTTAACAAATTTATATAAAACTGCACAATTTATATTTTAAATATATTTTATAACATATTTCTAAATATTTTATTCTAAATAAATTTTATACTTTACTATAATATCAATCTTAAATATAAAAAAAAATCAATGGACATGAGTTTTCATAATTTTTTTTTATTTAAAAAAAAAACAACAGAAAAATGAAATCTCATCAATAATAAATATAAAAAAAAACAAGACAAAATATTTATCACCGATACATAAAAAAGAATTCAATAAAAAATTCATACACGGGACAATTGCTTTAATAAAAAAAGAGGGAATTGAATAATAAATATTTTTTATTATTAATTATAATTTATTATAAAAAAACATACACGGGATAATTGCTTTAATAAAAAAAATTAATCATACACGAGACAATTGCTTTAATAAGAAAAAAGGAATTGAATAATAAATATTTTTTATTATTAATTATAATTTATAACACAATCAATTTGATATTTTTTTCTTATATATTGAAATATTACTTGGAATTTGTTGAAGAAAAAAAAAAAATTGCGTCGAATCTTTTATCGCTACTTTTCGGTCTCCAAATCGATCTCTATAGCAACCGATTTAGCGACCAAAATATTTTTTGATTTGAAGCTCAAAAAACAGTTGCTAATTCGGTCTCTATAGCGACCGAAATATTGGTTGCTGATTATCGATCTCCATTTCGGTATCTATAATATAGTAGCGACCGAAATAGCAACCGAATTTTTTTTTAATTTACGTTCAAAATATCTGTCTCTAAATCGGTCTCTATAGTGACCGAAATTTTTTTGTATCTAATTCGGTTGCCAAAATCAATTTTTCTAGTAGTGAATTATTAATTGGAAAAAGCTTTTTAGTAAGAAAATTTAAAGAAAAAAATTGCAAGAATAGATCTCCACCATTGTTTATAGCTATCACCACCCATGATTTCCGCTAAAAAAGGAGATTAAATGACATCAACCTTTAAGATTTTGCCATGTGTTGATTTTTGCCTTTCTTGTATAAAAAATTCTTACTAAATAACAATGCTCTTATTAATTTAATGGCATGCTCCATTGAGAGATTTTGGAGTGAGACGGAGTACAAATAGGGCGAAATGAATCGTTTCTTCTGAACTTGGATGAAATGAATAAGCGTTTTTATTTAAATCGTTTCTATTTTATATGAAATGAATTCAAACGTTTTTATTTATTTTATTATTTTACAAAATATAAAATTAATAAATCATACTTTTTTTTTTTGACGTAATAATATATAAATCATACTATTTAGTTTAGATCAAATAAATCATACTATTTTATTAATAAATAAAAATTATACTTTGTTTTTGTTCAAAAAAATACCTTATTTAATTGTAATATATTTGTTCTTGCAAACACCATTTAGCTCTTTGATCAAAATGTTTCGAACTCAAATTTTATAAACGTTTAATCTGCTCTAAATAAAGGACTGAATAGGGCTCAGGTTTTAGTTGTGCGGTGTTGGATTTTAAAATTATTTATGGTACTACTGAGGGTCAAGGGGCAGAACAAAAAACTGAAATTTTTGACCTCCACTAAACTACGGATAAACTTTTTCTTTTGTGTACAAGTTTAGAATACCAATTTTTTTACCAAACACTGTACAACATAAAATTTGTTCAATATCTTAAATGTTTGTCTTGTGATGTTTTGTTTTGTACTTTTTTATATTATTCTGTTCAGTACTTACATTTTGTAGATCAAATTTTTAGAGTTGCGGTGAATATGTTAAATATATGATGATTTTGCTATATATATATATATATATATATATATATATATATATATATATATATATATATATACACTAGTATGTTAGCCCGTGCCGTGCATGGGATAATTTTCTTTTTAAATATTATTTATGTATTTATTTTAATATATTATTTGTGCAATATTTAATTAAAAATGCTATGATAAAATTGAGATATATTTTGCATAATATATGTTTAACAATGTTATAAGATAGAGCGAGATGACGAATATTATTTCGCTTCCCGTTTTATACTATTAAGAGATAAATTATTTCTCTCATCTTCGTATATGTGACTATATATTGACCTTTTAAATATAAAATGATTATAAACTTCATTCTGAAATGAAAATTTAATTAGTCTAGGTGCATTTTTAATAGTGCGGTCAAAAGTGTTCTGTGTTTCTCATTCTACACCTGTGAGAGATTCTATCTCTCTCTCTCTCTCATTATTTCTACATCTCTCGAACAGAATAATTTTCATTTTTTAATAATATTTATTTTCTTATTTTCTTTTTTTTTGGAAGGTTGTCTATATATATCACTTTTCATTTTATATTATTTTGAATGTTGCCTATGTTTTTCTTTCAATTATTTATGAGATTGATTTTGTATAATTTACTTGAGTATGAAAATACAATATATGTTTAAGGATGTTACATGGGCATAGTGTGGTGGAAAATACTCCTTCATTCCCCGTTCAACAACACTATGAGATTCTATCTGACTCTCTCTTTTTCAACTCTCTATAGGAACTCCATCAACAAAATTTTAAATGAATATTAAGATACTTTGATTATGTTCCTATTCTCAACCTTTTTTTTTGTCATTGTACCACGATGAAGCAATTTTCACGCGTGAGCGTCAAATAAAAAATCTATGTATGAATCTCCACTTACATTGATAAATTAGCATCCCGAAAAAAGTTTGAACGAATGTTTATGGAAAGTTTAAAATTGAAATTATAAAAAAAATCCTTTGATTATAAAAAATTAAAATTACATTAATTTATTTTAAATTTCAATTCCCATAGATTTTTGCAGTTGGATGTAATATAGTGAAAGTGCGACGAACACAAAATAAAGAAAAACTCTCGTATTCAGAATTCAAATTTTAATTAGTCAATGTCTATTTTTAATAGTAGAGTGGGAAGTGTTTCCCGTTTTCAATTAAGAGATTCTCTCTCTCTCTCTCTCTCTCTCTCTCTCTCTCTCTATATATATATATATATATATATTCTAATGAATATTAATAAAATTCTCGTGCTCGGTTCTCACTATCACATACATTAACTTTTCATCTTGGGAATCATTTTTATCGTGCTATATAAAATTTTAAATAAGTGATCCCCATTATAAAATATAAAAGTATGCATTTGTGATTGAAATTCAAATTTTCATTATTCAATGTATTTTTTTAATAAATGGACGAGGAATGCTACCCATTTTTCATTCTATACCAGTGATACTCTCTCTCTCTCTCTCTCTCTCTCTCTCTCTCTCTCTCTCTGTCTCTCTCTCTCATTCTAGCCGTCTTATGTGTCCGTTACAGGACTCTATGGCTGCTCCATGAACAAAAAATAGTTGTAAATTCTTTATTATTTTTTAAGAATATCAATAAAATTCTCGCACTTTATTCAAAAAAAAATTTCACACTTAGTTCTCACTATCATCTACGAACACTTTTTTTATCATGGATCACTTTTCATCGTGCTAGATAAAATTTAGAGATAATTAGTCAAAGTATAATTTTAATAGTGTAGTGAGAAGTGCTCTATGTTTCCTATTTTAATAGTCAAGGTATAATTTTAATAGTCAAATGAGTGATCCCATAAAAAAATATGAAATATGATTTAAATTTATTTTAAAACAAATCAACATAGAAATATAACATTTAATTGAATGATTGGATAATAGATGCATATCCAATCAAATTTTAGTCGAAGTGTTAACTTTTTTTTTTTATAGAAATTCAAAATCAAAGTGTTTACTTAGTTTTTATATATTAAGTATATAATATTTAATCATGGATTAAATAAGTTTGTCGTCATTAAAACAATAATATATATAAATAAAATAATATATATTAATAATAGAATAAAATATTTGAATTTCTACAAAAAAAATAATAGAAAAACTTTAATTGAATTTTACCTACGCAATAATATTAAAATAGAATATTATAGATTATAAAATAAAAAAAATATCAGTCCCCGCAAAAAGGAAGAGTTTCTAAAAAAATAAAATAATAATAATGAAGATACAACAAAAAAAATAGAGTTTATATAAAAAATATATAATATTAAAGTTTCTACAATAAAAAAATGTGAGAGAAGTTCTAATTGATTGAAAAAAAAAACTCGATAAAAAAAATAAAAAGAGAAGTTATAGTTTAGTTGTATATATCCAACAATTTTTTTTATAATAATCCGTTAGAGAAGATACAAAAATATAGAAGCTTTAATTGAATGTCACCTAAGCAATTTAACTCTAATTTTTTTACACTCAATTTAGCTCTAATTAAATGCCACATACAGGGCCGTTCCCGAGTATTTGGAGGCCATACTCGACTATTAAAAATGAACCCTTAATATAAATAATTTGTATTTTAGAAAGAGTTATACTCTATTAACATTATTAATAACAAAAAAAATAAAAAATAATCATTACAGTGAATAACATCCAAAAGAGACATATTTAAATCAATAACATACATCTTTCTAGTAATGTTGCTTTTTTTTATGCAATCAAATATTTTTAATAGTAACAAAATTATTAATTTTTTTTAACATAAATAACAATTTTACTAGATCAATATAAAAAATTTGAGGCCCCTAAATGTTTGAGGCCCTGCGCGGTGGCACACTTTGCACATCCACAGGGCCGGCCCTGGTCACATAGCAATTTTTCTTGAGAATGCACGAGAAGATTCCGTGGGAATCTCGCTATGTATATAATATATATATATATATATATATATATATATATATATATATATATATATATATATATATATATATATATATATATATGGATAATGCTACGGTGGACCACCTTCACAAGTGATCCACCGTGGACAAGTGATCTACCGAATACAAATTTTACAAAATTTATTGGTAGATTGAAAATTTATATCATATAGAGCATCCATTTTAAAAAAATTAAAAATCATTTGATATTTTATTGGAATTTATCAAGATTTACAGTATTTAATAAACCGTTAATCTTGATGGATCTCAATAACATATCAAATGATTTTCAATTTTTCTAAATTTTTCTATAGATGATCTATATGATATAAACTTTCAATCCAACGGTGGATTTTGTAAAATTCGTATTTGTTATAGGGTTTTTCATGAATGGTCCACCATGGACTACTTGAAGAAGTGATCCATGTTAGAATTTTCCATATATATATATATATATATATATATATATATGGTCTTCCCCAACTATTTGGGTGAGAATATGGGAGTGATTACCTTTGCCTCTTGCTCTTCACGTGTCTCACGTGCTCTACTTTTTCCGGACTTTTTTTTTTTTTGAAAGTTACTTTTTCCGGACCTATACTCATATGTTTAGGCGTTTTGAGCCTACGATACTCGCGGCGGGTTGAGTCCAACTCAAAATTCTAGATCTTGTCTAATCCAATATTCATCCTTTTCCTTTATTTTGTCATGTTGAAGTCATCATTTATTTATCAAAATATGCACATTGTTAGAAATAAACTAAAATTGCTAGAGAGTAGAGATAGAGGAGATAAGAACAATATATTATTCTCTTCATATGTATATCTTTATTTTATTTTTTTAACCGATAATATAGATGTACTCAAAATAAATAAACAAAGCAAAACTTGAGTCTGATTTTTGCATCAATTTTAAGGCTGCTTGAACGACAAAAAAGATGATAAAATTCAAAACAAAACCAGACAGTCCAACAAACATTAACGAAATAAAATAAATAGTATCCTCCCTTGAGGTCGTTAACCACGTCATATGGAATTGGAGTAACTGTTTCCAATGTAGCTCCTTCAACCATGAAACCAGGTTTGGGTCCTTCTGGCTTGCGCTTGGTGCTTATGACTTCACCCTTGGCCTTAGCCTCAGCCTTGAGTTGATCATTCTTAATCTTTCTCAAACGGAACTCCTCAGTGCACCTAGAAGGCATAACATGCTCCACACGAACATGAATCCTCTTCCTCAAAATCTTGTTCCTAACCTGCTTATTGACTTCAACACCAATAGCACGTTTGGTGACATTCCAGACACGACCGGTACGACCATGGTAGAACTTGTGAGGCATACCTTTGTGAACGGCGCCGTTAACCCTAATATCAACATAATCGCCGATGTGATAGGTTCTGAGGTAAGTAGCAAGAGCGATTGTACCCTTCTTCCTGAATGGACGAGAGAATGAATCTCTCGTGCGAGATCTTAAACCATGACCAGCAGGCATTTTTCTAGGGTTTTTCTTTCGTCGCCGAAGCTCTCTCCGTCTTTAAACTACTTCACTGCCATATGTATATCTTTACAATACAACAAGAGTCCTATTTATAGGACACAAGTAAGCAAGTGAATGGACAAATGCAATTAGGAATTCACTAGTGGGAGTTATAGGAAAATGGAAGTCTAAAGTTGGATATCCACTAACTTAATTGTTCATAACACTCCCCCTTGGATGTCCATCGAGGATGTACCTCATTAAAACCTTACTAGAAAAAACCCAATGGGAAAAAAATCCTAGTGAAGGAAAAAGAGTACAACATCCTATGTGTTTAAACTGCCTCGTTAAAAACCTTACCAGGAAAACTCAATGGGACAAAACCATGGTGAAGGAAAAAGAGTACATAACACATATATACCTCCCCCTCATAAACACAATTATATCTGAGGCGAAGGAGACCGATTGATCTTCTATATCGTTGATTTAAAACTTTACTTGATGTTGTCATCCATATAGTTGATGATTGTTTTACTTGACGGTGCATTTGTAGAAATATCTTCTTTAGTATATTCTTCTCTGGATTAGTTGTTGATGCGATATTATCTTCTTTAAGTATGTGTTGGATTAGAGACTTCAACCAAAAGATCTGATTTATCTTCATACTCTTCTTTAAATTAGTTGTGCTTGAAATATTATACTCATGTTGAGTGTTTGAAACTTTCAACTTGAAAGAATCTCCTTTGAGAAAACCACAAGTTTATTGTATTTTTAAACTCATAATCCTCAATGAAAAAGCATTTCTCCGCTTCATTGATTAGTTGTTTCTCCAAGATACAAAATGTATGTTTGCCTTTGTTCAAATACCTGTATTTAAAAATATTGACAAAAACAAAATACAACGATACATATAATTAACAAAATACATTATTGTCCTCGTTGGTGCTTCGAAACCAACTCAAGTTGTTCATCATTTTCTTGAGGACATGATCTATATTAACATCAAGTGACAGCACAATCATTCTACTATACAATCAATTAGATTTGTCTAATTAAATTATTTTAATACATTTGCTATATAAGTTTCTATATAAGTTTCTTGATGCATAAAATCTCATTTAAATAATAAATTTGCAAATTCAAACAAACCTTTCGCATGCGTTATATACAATTTCAAATCTTTCTATAATCAACATATTTTATGATCTCTTCTAGAGTCCTAATAATATTTATATCATCATAGAATCGATTATAATAAATTTACTTCCAAATGTTTAGAATGGACATATGATGTCATTTCTTCATTGTATCATGAAATTTAACTCTTTCAAAGAATTTCATATAATCATCAATTCAAGCGAGCCATATAAATGTATTGTAACATATATTTCATGAATTCACTTCAGGTGAATATGTCTCATCAAAATAAATTATAGACATTTACCATCCACTTTTGGTGAACATATCAAACTCTATAAGTATGCTTTATATCAATATAATTCTCTTTAACGTAAAAATCATATATATATATATATATATATAATTAACTTCACATCTTCAGGTGTGTGGACTAGTCCAAACAGTTTAGTTATATGAATAGAGTTTGATTTCACTGGAATTGTCTATTTTCATCTGCAGATATTTTATTTATCTATAATCGTTATTAGACTTTGATTCATGATCCTCGTTATCACTTATCACATATAGCGCTATAGAAAAACATCGTCAACGTTGACTTTCATTTTTGGTTCCATCTAATTTCATATATTCATATCTTATCGAGATCTCTTTATTTTCATAAATTTCAGGTACCTGATCAGTTCTTCTGGAACTTAAAAATCAATCATATCAGACAACTCTTTAAGAGTTTCTACATCCTCATTTGGGTTATCTTTTCTTTTAGCTCATTTTCTTGTTTGAGGATTTTTATATTTGGAACCAATTAGTCTACCACGCTTCATGCGCGGTTGAGACTCATTTGCAATATTCTATTATCCGACAAGGATATCTATTTTCTTTGGAGCATTAGCAGCTTCTATTTTAATTTATTAACTTTGCAAATGAGTTATATTTTGAGGATCAAGATGAGACAATAATATTTATTTTCAAATAATTCATTTGAACTTCAGGTTCATATTTTTCAGCTGCTTATTATCTCCCCCTAATATTGGGAAATCTAATTCATCAGTTGATAATCATCCTACTGGGATGTAAACAAGTTGGCTCAATACAATTTGTAATTGATGAAGATTCATATAAATATATTTTTTCAATATTCTTTCAAGATCTATATAAGTGCATTATATTGGAGCAACTGTGATATACACAACACATCCAAAAATGCTTATATGAAAAATATTAGGTTATTATAAACCTAAACTTAATTGAATTGCAAATTAAGGGGAGGACTTTCATATAATAACTTATTGGCTTGTTGTGAAGCAAAAACTCAATATAAATGATCTCATGTTCCCAACATAGAATTTTGAAGTTATAATTTCATAAGTACTAATCACACATTTAACTTTAGACGTCTAAAGAATGGATCTTCAAGTCCATATTTTTTAATGAGCATATGCTACAAGATATTCAAATCAATTTTGGTCGACCAATTTCACAAACTTCTGGTTGTGAGTTGACTGAACATTTAGTTGACGCATCAATTACAATCATATAATCTCTAAATGGTAATTGGGGATTTAATTTACAAATATCACCTACTCTCAAAATTTGTGAGAGATTCAATTTTCCAACTTCCTTTGGGAACAAGGAATACACAAATTATTGGATTGAAGAAACTTCAAGCTCTTCAATACATATCCAATAAAAGCATAATAATTATTTTTCGCATCGCAATAGATCCGGGATAACCCAAACTTAATATGATTTGTAAACTTCTGGTTTACAATAATTTGTGCTTCAATTGCACTAATATAAGTATAGTATATTAATAAAATAATTGTTTTAACTCTATCATGAAAACATTTATCTCACTTTATTCTAATGCATTTTGGTTGGTGATAAATCTTGTCTTACAAACAAAAATAAAATAATATTATCACATCAATCAATATGAGATTTAAGTAATATACATGCATGCAAATTTAAAGTCTTCAAGACCGAGATATTTGAGATTTTCATGACACAAATATCATGTACTCAATAAATATAATTTGTCAAGATTCAATTAGTTAATTGATTGATTTGAACAGATCGAGATAAAGTTTTCTCAAAATATTTATCTTAAGATATTTCTCTATATCCATTATAGGATTTTCTAGTAGGAGATCCTTCAGGGATCTTCATATAATCATCATGTCTATCCAATGAGTAGTATAACTATGTTGTAACAATATTCATCATGTGAAATATGAGCTCTCCATGTGCTACAAGGCATCTTACGTACCAAAAAGTACTTGTATCCTTGAGCAACATGTCGTGTTTTGTATTTCACAATTTCTCATTTATATCCAACTAATTTCAAACTTTCAAGTGTCTGGACTACAGGTCCAACAACATTTTGCTTGCAAAGCGAGTTTCATTATACTTTGTCTACAATATCCTGGTATATTTCTTTCACATGAAGGGGATAACTTTCTCACTACACTTATTTTTCAATAATTTTTCGCATCATTATAGACTTGAGATATCACAACCGGTCATGCCAAACAATACATTTATTATGAATTGTAAACTTCTGATTTACAATTACATATGTTTCAATTGCAATTATACATGTCAATATTTTTTTTTTCACTACACTTCTATTATTCAAATTACGTATCGTTATATAGAGATATTCAATATCTCCTTCATTTATTGTTTCAATATTATCAAAGCAAACTTTGTTCTCTATGTAATAAAATATTAGCTCTTCCGAAGCTTTCAATAATTTTGTAGTATCAAAAGTAATTTTAAAATAATTCTTGCAGAGAATACTTACAGATCAACTAACTTCATGTACTGAGTATTCATGAAGGGAAAACAAAGAAACTAAGCAATTCTTGTACCTAAAATAACTCGATCACTTATAGACCATCATGCAATCATATGAGCAAATAATTTTGAAACCAACTTTCTCCTTTTATGCAATAATAATAAGTCACAAGATAATAAATAAATAAATGCACAACTAACCTCCAAAAGTGTGATATTCATCCTTGCAAATGGAGTCAATGAGCTTTGATGACTTGATAATATCTTAAAATCTTTTACAATGTCATCTCAAACAACTCATAAGCCAACAAGAAACCGTTATATCAAAATAAAATACTCTAGTAACAATTGACTCTATTTATATAAATAATAAAGAGCAAGATGTTAATTTTCAATTGATAAAAATGTTATCTCTAGTAATATTCCACGATTAAACATGTATATAAAAATAAGACAACATAAATCATTTATTCAAATGTTTCATAGATTTGAAATCATCACATAAATATTTCTATAATAATATGTCAAATACATAATATATACTAGTCGTCCAATAAATTGATAATTTATACTCACATTGTGAACAATGTCACTTCATTTTAATTTAGAAAAAAATTACTTAAATGTTTATTTTATTTAGAAATAAATATGGCAAAAGTTAGACTAAGTAATGAAATCATGATCAAACAAAAGAAAGTGTGGCATATTAGGATTAACTCCAAAGTATAATCTTGTGCTATCTTTTAATATTGAATAAGTTCTTCAAGAACTCATAAAATTTCTTACTTGATCGATAATACTATTTATTCATTGTAAGTGTAAAATTAGAGTTTCAATTATTCAATTCATTGCGGCAAATGTTAATTAATTTAATCTTACATCATTTTATCATAAGTGATACTAGCAAATGATACTATTAAAAATTCTATTAAAAAAATTGAATCAAACTAATCAAAAGATTTAATTTAATATAAAAATATGGAAATCACCCATATCCTGACAAATCAAAACAAAAATGTGCAATTTGTTTCAAATTCACAAACTCAATCAGAATATATTATAGGGTTAAATAGTTGATACCCCCTGTAAAGTAGGTCGGTTTTGCAATACCCCCTGTAAGTTTTTTTTCAAAGATCCCCCCTTGCATACTAAAGATTCTTTGAAATACCCCATTGGAGTAACACATAGACAGAGAATCTCCTACGTGGCACCTCCACGTGGATTTTTATTAATTTTTAATTATTTTTTTGCCACGTGGCATTAATTTTATTTTTTTTTTAAAAATTTTTAACTTTTTTTTTTAAAAAAAAAATTTAAAATTTGTTTTTTTAAAAAAAAAATTTAATTTTTTTTTCTTCTGATTTCTTTCTTTTTCTTTATTTGTTATTTAAAAATTTAATAATAATTAATTAATATTTGTTTATTTAAAATAAAAAATGAAAGAAAAAATAAAATATTTTTCTCTATAGCATAGTGGAATATTAAAATAAAATAATTAATATATGAAATTGTAACAAAAAAAATTGTAACAAACAAGATGTTCTTAAAATAATTAATATTCTTGTTGATGATGATGTTCTTATTATATAAAAAAATTATAACAAAAAAAAACCTGATTAAAAAAAAAAGGGAGAGAAAGAGAGAGAGAAAATTTATATTTTCTCTTCTTCTTCTTCACTGGGTTTTACAAACCCTTCTTCTCCACCCTCTTAATTTTTCAACATCACCATATTCATCAACAACAACAAGATTCAACACCATCATAGCAGCAACATCATCATCAACATCACCATATTCGTTCAATTTCAGTTTCAATTTCGTTCGGTTTCGATTTCGTTTGGATTCGTTTTGGTTTCGATTATACGTTCAATTTCATAATAACTGGATTTTGATTTCTTGATTTCGTTTTCGATTTCATGTGTTTGTTCTTCTTTTTTTTTTGTTTTCGTTTTCGTTTTCGATTTTGATTTCTTGAAGATGAAAAGATGGATTTTGGGATTAACGAATCTGTGGAATGTGTGCTGATGGTTTTGGTGTTTTGTTCTGGTGTAGCAGGCTTATGGGTTTTGGTGTTTTTGATCTGGAAGTAATTTGGCCGTGAGCCTTGTTTCTTGCCTTGAATATCTTAGAAAAAAGATCAAGTGGGGTTTGGAATTTTTTTTTGAATTTTCTGCATTTGACTTGGTTTTTTAGTGAAAAAGGATTGCTGGGTTTTATATTTTCTTTCTCTCTCTCTCTCTCTCTCTCTCTCTTTCTCTTCTTTTTTTTTTTAATCAGGTTTTTTTTTGTTATAATTTTTTTATTTGATTTTATTATGTTTTTATTTTATATACAATTATTACTTTTTTTGTTGTTACACCTTTTTTTTATAATTGTTAATTATTTGATTTTATTATATTTTTTTCATTCATTTTTATTTTATATATAATGGTTATTTTTTTTTTGTTACAATTTTTTTTATTTGTATTTGATTTCATTATATTTTTATTTCATATATAATTGTTTTTTTGTTACAATTTCATATATTAATTATTTTATTTTAATATTCCACTATGCTATAGAGAAAAATATTTTATTTTTTCTTTTAAATAAACAAATATTAATTAATTATTATTAAAATTTTAAATAACAAATAAAGAAAAAGAAAGAAATCAGAAAAAAAAATTAAAATTAATTTTTTTTTTTTTAAAATAAAATTTAATGCCACGTGGCAAAAAAATAATTAAAAATTAATAAAAATCCACGTGGAGGTGCCACGTAGGAGATTCTCTGCCTATGTGTTACTCCAATGGGGTATTTCAAAGAATCTTTAGTATGCAAGGGGGGATCTTTAAAAAAAAAACTTACAGAGTATTGCAAAACCGACCTACTTTACAGGGGTATCAACTATTTAACCCTATATTATATCATGTATGTTCAATAGCCAAAGAAAAATTAAGCATATAAAACCATTATATGATAAGTCAACAATAGACAACAGTTCAACAACCAAATCAATGATTAGACTCACAAGAAATAGAACTAGAGGGATATTCGATAATGGTAGTTCGATACCCAAAAAAAGTGGCCTATAAGTTTTGCAATATTTGCAAAACATGATATCGTTTCTCTTCTTTTGTTTTTGTTTTTGGAAACCAGATTACAAAAATCATAACCAATTAAAATATAATAGAGAGAATGCTACACTGATAAAAAATATACAAAATAAATCGAAGAAAATTTGTTTCCATTGGGGTATGGAATTTTAACAAACATATGCTAGATAACAAAAGTCAATCAGGAACATATAGTCAATGCATTGTAATACCCCACATTATTATCTAGAATATAATGCAGAATATTATAAATAGTACTGAGTTCATTACAATTACATTATTCAAATTATGCACACGCAGGAATACACACGAGATAATGAAACATAGCGGAAACAAGAACAACACGAAATGATATTGAGAAAAGCATAGAAAGACTAAAGAATGCGATCCTCCAACAGCAGCAGCTAATCCAAATTTAGCTTACATATTCAACCTGTTTGCCTGTATCAAATAGGAAGTGGGGTGGGACAGTCACTTCGTCCCAGTGAATTCTACTATCCTCCTAAAGGCTATAAAGCCGGGGCTCCTAATCAGTCATAGCATATTTTAATTCATAACATAATATCATAAGCATAAATAAATAAAGGTGTATCACAGAATTAGTCTTGTTGATTTTAAACCGCAAACACACTGAGGTGAGCACGTCTCAGAGGTCTGCGTTGTCCGCGAACAGAAAGCGTTCCGGCATACAACTCACAAAGTTTTCTAGTGGAACATCTAAAACGAAGTCCACCAGTGATATTAAAATCACACACATAATTGACTGAGTTCTAACTTCATAACATGCTACCGTTAATTCCCAAAAACCCGGGGAGCATACAACATATCTAAATTCCTAAGTTAAAGCCCTAAGAGTTCAACTGTAATTGACCTCCTGTTTAACATCACATTAAATATATTACTGCAGAAACAACAATCTAAAACGAGGATATAAAACGAGTGTTCCAAGTATTTTTGAAAATGGGAAAAAGGAGCCAATTCTGGGTTAGCTCGCTACGGCGAGTTACCAAGCTCGCCATGGCGAACTTACAGGTCCTGGCCTAAACAACTCGCTAGGCGAGTCAGAGCTCGCCATGACGAAGTTCTTCAGCCCAGCACCCTCAGCTCGCCATGAAGGCTCGCTAGCAACTCGCTATGGCGAGTTCATGCAGAAAAGCCTCTGTTTTGCAAAAATCATCAAATTTTACAAATGAGTGAATGACACCTACAATCCTCATACCAGAAAGTGCAGTAACGTATATTAAGTGATATAGAACAGAATAGAATGAAATTTGGGGATTAATTTCACACACACAGTTATTCCTATGAATTTCCTAAGTTTGCATGCAATTTTCATAATTTGGGAAACTAACTAAATTAGCCTAAGAACCCACCTGGTAATTGAAGCTTTAACCTTCTTCTGGGCTCTACTAACAGCTACTGAAACCTCCAAGCTACCCACGAATTCCAGACCAAGGTTTGAGACTTGACACTTTGAAACCCTCTAATGTTTGTGCTAAGAATTTGATGGTGTTTGATGCTCAGAACTGGTGATGTTAAGGGCTATTTATAGTGATTTTTACTGAGTAGAAACAGTGTTGGGTTTGGCTCTAATCAAGGCATGCATGCACTACCATTGGTTGGCATTGAGGTGAGGTGAAAGGGATTGTTGTGTTATGAACATGTGATGAATTGGGAAAGTGATCATCAAAGATTCTTGCTCTGATAACTGCAGTAGGAATCTCTGCATTTGTTAGTGTTATGAGCTTGTGATAGAAAGGGACAAGCTCTTGTGTTATGTGAAGGAAAGTTTTGGAGTTTTGCCACACTTGTTGTTGTTGTTGTATGCGTGAGAGAGAGAAGGGAATTGAAGGATTTGTTACTCAGATTTCTGAGATGGAGAGAGTGAAAAATGAGAAGCCTATGTTTTGCATGTGATGTTAGTGGTAGATGAGTGGTGAAGGCTTGAGTGGAGTTGTGACTCAACACCATAGTTGAGGTGTTAGCATGTAGGTGAGAGTTGATACTTGAGTGGAAGAGTGAATCACATAAGGGGGAGGGAGAGATCACGAGAGAGGGAAGGGAATGGAGGAAAGTATTCATCTCCTATGTTAATTAAATTTACAATTGGGAGGTTAGTGTTTTAAGAGTAGGTTAGGTTTTAATTAAAATCCCTAATTTTACACATAATCCACTTGACTCAAAATCCAAATTTAATTAATCACCTCTAATTAATTTTAACTTTTGATAGATAGTCTCTAATTAAATTAATTAGACAATTTAGAATTTGGGGATGTTACATGCATAGTGTAAGTATACAATGCACATATAGTGAATCAGGAATTTTGATTAAAAGTTGGCCATAATAAACTTGGCTTCAATATGACAGATAACAAGATAACAAAAGGTTGAGAGTTTTCGGTTGAATAAATTATGTCGCAAATAAGCACATAATATTACAAATAATATATAAAAAAAAAAAAAAACAAACATAAACTAACATTACCTCAAATTTTATTGTTAGAGCTTCGTGCTGATAACGTGTTAGAAATAAACTAGAATTGCTAGAGAGTAGAGATAGAGGAGATAAGAACAATATATTATTCTCTTCATATGTATATCTTTACAATACAACAAGAGTCCTATTTATAGGACACAAGTAAGCAAGTGAATGGACAAATGCAATTAGGAATTCACTAGTGGGAGTTATAGGAAAATGGAAGTCTAAAGTTGGACATCCACTAACTTAATTGTTCATAACACACATGTTAATTTTTTCATTTTTCTTTCGTCAAAAAAAAAAAAATCATTTTTCTATTAAATAAATTGTAAAATAATAATATTATTAGTAACCTTATTTTTAAAAAGTAATTTTTTTACTAAAAATAGAAATTGATAAACAATAAGAATATGATTTAATTTGTATGCACTGACAGTGTAAAATTAATTTTACACTGTCAACCAATGACAACCATGTATTGTGCCACGTCATCCCACTTTACACCACTTTCTTGATATGACATGGAAGATTAGTGGTTTCTTATTGGATGACCGTGTAAAATTATTTAAGCATATCAATTAAACTCATAAGAATATCTTCATCCTCTTCATAATCATCTCCCTAAAATAAAAATTTAAAATCCCCAAATCATTATTACGATCCTCCAATTTACTTGAATATCTTCACTTTTGTCATCTTCCTTAAACTTCAAATTCTTAAATTTCAATAAATCCTAAATTTACTAAACCAAAAAATTCTCAAATAATTGTTCTCAATTTTCCTTCATAATCTTCAAATCTCAACAAAGGTCTCAAATTCTGGTGTTCTCCCACATTGGGTTGGCAAACAAAAAAATGAGATGTCGCATGATTTGAATGATAAATGGCTCTCGACTCTATTTCTTTTTCCTTATTGTTTCTTTATGAATCACGTTACAAAGTTGCCACCGCAATTAGTGATCACTAATTTCTATCGACGAATCTATGAAATATATAATGTGTGCTCTCTCCTCCTAATGAATTTTTTTCTATACATGCAAATTATTATTTATTTTTTTTTATCAAAAACATGTGATAATATTTATGGATTGTATGTCTAAATTAATAATTTCTTTCAAAAAATAATATAATGTGATTTGATACTAACAAATATGACAAGGTCCTAAATTGACAGTATGAGACAGGGTCACCTTTGATTAACAATCTTCAC
Organism: Trifolium fragiferum; assembly: GCA_954870985.1. Classification (NCBI taxonomy): domain Eukaryota; kingdom Viridiplantae; phylum Streptophyta; class Magnoliopsida; order Fabales; family Fabaceae; genus Trifolium; species Trifolium fragiferum. The sequence goes on from OX940789.1 coordinate 51,149,559, forward strand.
TTACCAATTCTATTACCAAAATGGTTATCAGAGAGAAGAAAAAAAATTGATAAAGATTCACACATTTCATCCTTACAAATTAAATTTCTAATAAAGAAATCATTAATTCAATTAAAAAAAATCAAAAAGCCTTTAAAAAATATCTTGTCTCAATTAAATAATAATAATAATAATAATAATAATAATAATAATAATAATAATAGCAGTTAACGCAAAGAACAAATATATTTTTTTTTCTCAATTTAAGCTGCTCACTTATCAATATATAAGCTGTACAGACAACAAATTACCTCTGAATTTACAACCGCTCAAACAAATTAGCTTATTTATCATGGGGAAAAAATCATATGAACCTGATCAGGAGGATCCTATGAGACCAAAACAAAACAACTTACTTCATATAGGCCAGCCAAATGACCTCTCAGTCCTTCATAAATACAATTCTCAAACAAATTCTTTGGAGCGGCGAGACTCCTTGCTCGTCGTTTAATATCCTAGCTCAAGGGTTATCAAAGTTGGCAATTCAATCCTGTCTGATGAAAGCAGAACTCATCTCTGTACTGTAATATGACTCTTCTGGATTAATTTCATACATTTCATCCTTCTCATCCTCCCATTTGATGATCTCTCTAATGTACTTGAACCCCTCGTCAACTGAGACACGATCCCGACCTCGAGTTTGCCCCACAAACAACTTCTGGCCAGTTAAGGAATAATAAAGCTCTTTGAATCTAACAGCTATATAGTAATATGCTTGGTGGGCTAAGACATGATTGTTGTGATGGGGCCTTACAGGACAGAAATCCGAAAACCACTCACAAGTTGACAGAGGAGCTTTGTTTATCTTGTCTTCGAAGGCATCATACTTATTTAGCAGAAGCACAAAAGGGGTTTCTTTAAAACAAGGATGTTTCACTAGACTCTCGAAAAGATCTCGGCTTGCTAACAATTTGTTTTGAAGCTTACCAGTACTAGTAGGCCACATTTGGTCGTAGTCACTCAGGGCAACACAAAAAATGACTATCCTCACATCTTCAAACATTTCCAACCATTTGCAGCCATCACGTAGTCCCTTCGAATTTATGCGAATCAGTTGATATCTGAGCCAAGGACAATATTTTACTAAGTTAAGAACATTTTCAGAAGCTTCCACAAAACAAGACAAAAGAAAATGGAAGAGAATGATTTACTTGGTTTGGGGAGCTGGGTTATTTAAGTTCTCACTGTATATCTCAGTCATAGGACTCCTATCATCAAATGAAAATTCCATGAAAGCAAGACCATTGCTTTGTGTAACTCCTTCAGCATATAATATATCCTTATCAGAAGGTTCATACTCGTTGCTTGATATTTCTATTGCCTGCGCAGGATCACATATGTTTAGAACACATGACAGAAACTATTATATTTACAGCACATTCTTAAAAGTATTGCTATAGACAAATGACAAATCAAAACAATAAAAGGCAAAACATATTTGAAATAAGTTAGAGAAATCCAATCCTATATCAAAAAAAGCACAAGAGACAAGACAAACAAGTATTATTTATACAGTATGCGGAAAATTTAGATAGACCAAAAAGTTGGAATGTGTTATATAGCTTAAGATCATGATTTTCAAATTTACAGAGTATTTCAGATCTATCTACTTGTAGGTTTTCCAAGATGGTAATATCATATAAACTATATTCACAATCTGGTTTTGATGGGGACCAAAGATAAATGAAGGAAAGAACTGACACAAGCTGTTTTGAAATTAAATATAAACAGAGGTTGAATCCCCTTCCTATGTAATGTAACAGTAAACCAAGAAAGTCACTACAATTCCATGAAATAGAGCTAGCTCTTCACAAGACTGTGACTTAAGGGAAAATAAGTAACTATGAATGATAAACCTGCCAAGTGAAGAACCAATCCTCTGCCCAGCACCAAGCCAGCAACCTCCCAAACCAATTCCTAGTTCTTCCATTCCCATGCTTTTACACCCCCCCCCCCCCCCCACAAAATTTCTTGTACTTGTCATCCTCTCTAGTCTTTCCCACCAATCCACATTTTTGGTGTGCCTTGCGTCCCCTAATTAGTAATGGGGCTATTAATAATAATGGGCCTAACAGGCTATTCATGATTTCTAAAATGTCCAACAATTAATAGCTGGACTTTCTTTTTTGAAAGGAAATTAATAGCATGACTTAAACTCACCAATGAACCTTCTTATAAGAGTATTAGAGAACCATTGCTCATTAAAAGTTGCATAGAAGTACATGATTACTTGTTCACGTGATATACATAAGTCATAAATAGATACCTCCTTATTGAAAATTAAGTTTAATATATTTTAAATTTTATTGTTAAGTTACAAGTAAAACTCATACATAAACTTGAGAAATATATAACGTATGATAATATTTTATACAATTCATAAGTATAATGAATGTTAATTTTTTTTGCTGAATATATACTGATTTTGTAAAAAATCTTTGACTGGTATAAAATGAAACCTTGTAATAACATCATCATAAAAACAGTAATTTCTAGGTACAACCATGCAACGATTATATAGATCCACAATGGTATAAATTAATATTGACACACTTATACATGTTTTAAACAATAATATATCTATCAAGGGTTCCAGTGTGTCTTAACTTATGAGGCAGCTAGGTGTTTTAGGGGTCTCTGTTCTTGGAGTTCAATCCAATTACAATTAACCACTTCAAAATACAAGGTTACACTATAGGGAAATAGTCATATGCATATTATACTTCTCTTTTCAACAGAATATTAAGCAAAAATTTGTAAGCAATGCAGCCACTGCGCTAAAGCTCATGAGAGAATCACTAGTTTTATATACAATAAAAAATAATATTTTGAAACTAAATAATTCCACAATTAGTTAAATGAGCTGCCACTTAATATAGTAAATGTATTTAGAAAGGTGATTTAGACAGAACAAGCCACTGCACAATCAACAGTTAAGTTCCTTCTCGGAATATGGTGTTTCCTCACCAATAACATTTATAGAATACAGATTCAAGTTCCTTTTCGGCATATGCCACCTTGTTTTACTACTCAGGTTTCTTTTTTAGCCAAATAAGTTGCATATATTTAAACATTTTTGCCCATATCCGCAAATACAAGGAAATATACAAGACAAAACCACACCAAATAATTGTCAAGATAATATAGTAAAAACAAAATGGTAGTCACATACCCGATCTAAGAAATATTTAGCAACATCAGGAAGATTATGCAATTCCTCTCTTCTCTTATATGTTTCCTGAACAGCAGGATCTTTCCATATCTCATCCACCATAGGAGCATACTCGCGTGTAGCAGCAGGAAAGAAAGCCTCTAAATCCCCCGTAGCCATAATATCCAACAACCAGTCCGAAAAATGCTTCAATCTTTGATTGATCGAGTAAATGCTTGGTTTGTTTTCATCGGTTGCTGTTTCTGCTAAATGTATTACACAGTTAATTAGCTTAACTCACAGAACTCAGACTTTACCAAAGACATTTAGAACTCCTACCAATACAGCAAGTAACCATTGAAAAGGGTATCAATCCCGATAGCTTTATTGAAAATTTGGTTTTTGATAGAGCTCAATGGTACGGTATATATTGGCCCATGTTGTCAAACCACCTAGTGTGATAAACCTTTGTGTTGTTGCTTTTACAGTTTGGATTTTCTTTATTTTAATAAATGTACAATATTGTTGGACTAAATGCAAAAGAAGTGAACTGAAGTTAAATTTTATGCAGTTTAACATCTGTACAAGAAATACTGAATTGATTACCTACATTGAGGATATGTAGTGCATCACTTTACAGTCACAGAATTTTGTTATCCAAAATTGGCTTCTATGGGCCATTTGATATGATGTTCTTCATTAAATGTTCCAATTGAACATTGAACAATAATTTGAGATGAGCATGAAGAAATATTGACAAACAAATCGAGATAGAGATTTAGAAAATAAAATAGGAAAATGCAAAACCTAAGACTACGGAATGTAATTTATAAAACCTCAATGGTCGCTTTGAAAAAAATGTAAGCATACAGAACAAATGTCAACAGTTTCAAAACTGTCATTTCTCTCACCAGAAAACCAATATTTGTTCACTTGAGTTTTGAGACCAAAAACCAATGCAATGCAATAAAATAGAACCATCAGCTTAAAGAGAAATTGTAAGCATTCAACAAAATAGCAGTGAGCCGGTAGTCACGATTAAACTTAAAGTGAAACAGCACCATCACAAAGAGTGAAGTCATACCAGGTCCAGATCCTTCACCTTCCAATGAAGTAGATTCTTTCTCTGCCAGAGCTTCCTCTTCAAACTGCTCTCTTCCTTCAAGCAGAATGCTGAGATACTTGTACATACTGCTTTGAATCATGAGTTTGATATTTTGCAACTCTTCTGCGGAAAACTTGTTCCCATATAAAAACTTGGCCTGTTCCAAGGATATGGATGTTAAAATTAATATGATAGAAACTGGCAGACGATAGGAATAGATTGCACAATACAAATACTTTATTGATAATAATTCTGGAGAATGATTCTAAACCAGAATATTACACATAGATTCATTACAATAATTATAGGAAATAGTATTGAATAACAAGACACACATATACCAATATTCGAGATCTTGGCCTCTCCCCTTCCCAAATGTTCGAGAGTTTGGGTCTCTCCCACTTAATAACCCTTCAGATATCCCTTTCTGTCTGACCCTTTTCCTATTTATAGGCAATACCTCTCATTCTTCTAATTAATTATTTAATTAATTAATTCCTATTCTAACAGCAGTTACATGACAGTTATTGTCTATAAAAACTGCCTACTAATTAATAAAACTACCTACTAATATTAACCGACAAGCCTAATTATTATTGTTATTCTCATTAATGACCCATATCTAACATAATACCATGAGAACAACTGGTACCAAGTATAGGATAAACACCAAGCAAATAAATTTATTTAAAAAATTGCATGTTAAGGGGAAATTAACATAAAAAATAATAATTTCAAATCATGCAGTTAACAAATAAAAGAAATTTCTAGCACATGTACATAGGAAACAACCATCCAAAATTGGCAGAACGAAAAAAGTACCTAACCAGGAAAAAAGGAGGGCATGTCCCATCACCATCATCCAAAAGTTAAAAGCAAAATATACACATTTGAAATATTGACACTAGATAAAGTAAAACTTCTACACATCTTTTTCTTATAACAAAAACGTCTACATATACATTTAACGGTGTATGCATATATATTAAGTAGGCATGTTCATGGTTCAGTTGGTGAAGGAAACTGAACCAAACTGAACTGCCAAAATAGTCCAATAAAACTGAATCGAACTGTTCACGATTTAACGGTAACCAAACTGAATTAATTTTATGGTTCGGTGCACCATAAACTTATTTTAGAACTGAACCAGTAAATTTTGCAAAACAAATGGTTCCTGTACTGTTCATCTACCACTCCCAAAACAACAGAAATCTAAATTCAAACCTCCAAAAACAAACAGAAATCTGAATTCGCAGAACTGAAATTATTCACCTAACACAAACAATCGTTCAAACTGAAGAGAGGGAGAAAAATTAATTTGCAAAATTGAAAAATTTGCATAAATGTTTCCATCGCTGCATTGTTCCAGCCTATCTATTCCATTTCTCCATGTCACTCTGTTGGTAACTTGCAAATTCACAGATTTAGGATTGGGTTAGCGTTGTAGATAAACATATCTATGAACAAGCTTAGATTATGGCAATATAGCTAGTTAGTAGTTAATAGTTACACTTACAAAAGAAATTTTGATGGAGGTTGTGCAAATTGCAAAAGAAATGTGTCATTTTGTTGGAAGTTGTTTCAGATTAAGGAACAGGGTTCTAGAAGATTCATAAAATGAAAACTGAACCAATAAAAATAAGTGGGTCTTAACAGTTCAGCTCACCAAGTTTCGGTTCCGTTTTTTGGGTTTGGTTCAGATATGTAAACTGTGTTTGAAATAACAGTTCAGTTCGTGAACCAACATAAATGGTTTTGGTTTTTATACGAGCATGCATTAGCACATTTTATGATTGTGGAAAGCACATATGACATTTATGCATAAAACTATTGATATATGCGTGTAAGCATTTGTAAGCAAATACATGATTGTATATTTATGCAGTGTAAGGTATACATGTATAGTTTAAACTTAGTTAAAAGCATTTATTACTTGCACAACACAATGTATAAAAAAAATCTGATAGATTTATATGGTTAGTCTATTGGAAGAGGAAAAAGAATGTTTAAATTAATATAATCATATTTGAAACTCATAGCTTGATGTGAATAATATATTGGGTGTTATTTTTATTACTGGAATGGAAAATGTTAGTTGTTACTTGATTTTTTGCTTGTGCCGGGGGAGTTCAACTGGTGACCTCCTTGTCACTTCAACTCATATCTATGTCCACCCCCTAAACCACCATGCCACCTTATCAACCGATATATTGGATGTTATTAAAAAGGATAGAACACTAATCTTTATTATACTAATATAATTCTACTAAAATCTTATCAAATGAAGAAACAAAATGGAACAGAACAACTCATATTATTCTGTTGTAATCAAAATGCCACTCTGTTTCAACCTTTTTGTTCTGTTATGCTTTTAGTATACCAAACATCTGCCACATTCAAACCGATCTACCAAATCATACCTAATAGATATCCTATGTTACAATGAATTATTTTAAAATACAATCAAGATATTATTGATATTGTTCATATATTCTAACATCTAAAATCATTAGCAAATAGCCTATTGTATTAATGTAAACTATGATCAGTAGCAGTACACCAGCATTCATTCCCCTACGAACCAAGCAAATAAACTATGACTCTTCATTAAGCCCTTTATTCAGCAGAAAAGGGAAAGCCTTAAAGGCATCAATACAAGCAACAAGGAGATAGGCGGGTGAGATAAAGGAGCAATAAACATGCCTGTTTAAAGAGAGTAGCTGTTCCAGATCCTTCCATGCCAAACAACAAAAGTTTCTGAACTCTACCATGCTCCAAATACTCAGCCACTGACCTTGTTGAGTAGTTAGTTGGATTGTCTCTGACCCCGGGAGGATTAGTAGATGGTACAGGCAAAGAGAATAATGAACAGATGAAACGAGTGGACGCCTGCCTACCATAAATCAAACCAATATTGTATAAAAAATAAAAACCAAATCAAGACAAATGCTTTCAAGCTCAAAATACACAGAAGGTATATACTACTATTATCAGATAAGAGAGAACCTTTCCCCATATGTTCCCCTTGATATTATTTTGGCCTTCTTCCTCATAAGATCCGTCATCATAAACCCAGAAATGGGTATCACGCGGGCATTGAACGTTTGCTAGCTGAACAGATAAACAGACAAGTTACACATCTTTTGATGATGAGAAGAGCAATGAATTACAAACAGGTAAACAAGATGCAATTTAAAGAACTCAATGGAGCTAGATACAGAAGATCAAAAGTGAAACATCTGAGCTTAATGATACATAATCCAGAAATGCGAATAACAAGATTCAATATTTCTTTAACTAAACATTGCCAAACTGCATTTAAAAGATATAAAGATGTGCAGAAGAAGAAACAGGTATTAAAGAAAAAATAGACAGCAGACAAAAAACGGAAAGTTTACCAAGTCAAAGTATACACTTTAGATGCAAATTGTCATTGTAAAAATCACAGATACGTAAGCTATATTTCTGGTAGAAACATGATCATCAACAAATATGATTGTTAATCAATGTATCCTAGAATCTTGAAGGGAACTGTTGACAATTTTACACCAAATTTAAGAGACACCTAAGCTATATTTTCATTGATAATATTTTACCCTGCACATATTAAGTAGCTCATTTACTACCTTTGTATAAAATATTGCTTTCATGGAACTGTTTGACAATAATTTAACTACAACAAGCCATGTCAAGACCTAAATGCTTAGTAACAGAAATGGCCATATAACCCAATATAGGAGGACAAAGTTTTATATTCGTTTTTGTTCAAAAGCCAATCAATTGCCTAAAATTGCCAAACTCAACACTGAATACTCAGTCGATAAGGTTATGGAAGCCGTAGCTAGAAAACACTCACAAGGACATTAAAAAAGTAGGCATCTATAGCATTCTGTTCTAGTATACATATTATTCTAGTTTTAACACTCCATTCTAAATTGAATCTAAGCCAAAACACAAGAAGAAACAAGATTTTACCTTCAACATTCTAAGCTCGATCTTTGTTATTTCACGGCCATTCATGTAAACTCTAGTATTCCCATTGCTAGCTTCTGGTTGAAGCTTCCCTCCAATATTAAGCTTTGAACTTATTATCTTATCAGGCTTCTCTCCTTCCTGAAAATCAACCACTTACAAATTAAGCAATTAAACAAACAATCTAAAAATAGCAATTTCCATAAACATTGATTTGCATTTCAAAACACTAAAAGTAGTTAGTTTTTATATCTATTCTTCTCATTTTTACCTTTCCCCAGAGTCCAGAATCCTTATCATACCAATACCTCCCAGGCTTCAACTTCTGAGGAGGCACCGGACAACCCAAAATCTCAGCCAACTCTTCCTGCCTCAACTGCCTACCATTAACAACAACCTGCTCCGGCCGAAGCTGATTCGCAGCACACTCTTTTTCAGCTCTCATAATCTGATTAATCTCCAAAGGACTGCAAACTCTACTCAACATTCTTGAACACTTCCCTAAACTCGATCTCTTACTCTCATCAATTGGCTGTCCAATACAACTCACGCATTTTCTTCCTTCAGGCATTGAACCCATAGCTTTCAAAACACAGTTACTACAATACCTTGCATCACAAACCAAACAAGCTTCTTTCTCTTTCAACCTATTCTTATTCCCACACCTACTACATACACCCCGTTTCCCCTGCCGCACCACAGTAGAAACCGGTGATCCAACCGGCTCAGTTGCAACGGACCGCGGCGAGAGATAACTGTCTCCCCCGTCTGAATCAAAATCCGTAGGTTCGTTAAAAGTTACCGTCGTAGGTCGCTTTCCATCAACAGTTGAAGATGGAATCGGAGCAGAACTCGGAACAGGCGGCGAAGAAACTGAAACAGAGCTGCCGCCGTCGTCCACGGCGGCTACTTCGCCAGAGTAATCAAATCGATCAACTTCGCCACTACGTGAATCGAACTGAGATTGAGTTCTCGATACGGAAGACGATCTTTGACTCTCAACCGGACTTCGATTTTCGCGACTGAAACCACCGTTCGGAACTCTGCCAAACCTAGAAAAGCGTGGATAAACTGGCATGGCGACGGGAATCGAGGAAGAAGAATGATCGGAGGAAATAGAAGCAGTACGAATCGGAGTAGCGGAAGCGCCGATTTCAAGCGGATCGACACGAGGAACATCGTAAGGAACAGGAGGACCTTCGTATTCAACGGCGATGGAGTAATCGAGATGTTCTTCGTCGGGTAACGGTGCGCCGGCGGGAAGCATACGGCGGAGGACGTGTTCCCATGATTTGTTGTTGTTGTCTTCGTCGGTGGTTTCTGATGCCATCGGAAGGTTTGACCAGAAAAAGCGAGAAAGTGAGAGAAATTGAGGAAGAAAGTGTGAGAAAAGGGAAAGAGGTTTGAATCAGTGTTGTTGAGTTGTTAGATGCTGCGGGTGGTTGGAGGAAAGTAAACGGAAGATTTTTTTTTTTTTTTTTTTTGGTTTTCACCACCAGTTGAATCTGGTTCGGGGGTCAGTTCTGGCATCAAGTGGTTCCAGCCCCCTTCCGATCGCAGTTGCGGGGGATCGAACCGTGGTCCTCCCTACCAAGTTCAGCGCCAATCACCACTGAACCAACTAACGATTGGTAAAACGGAAGATTATTAACAGATGACGTTTACCGTTACGTGAAACGTTGTCTTTATTATTCAGTACAGTACAATTTGCATTTTCAAGTGTTGAGTTCCATCCTACTTGATTGGAGCAGTATTAAAATTCTTTGATAGAATTTGTTATCTATTTATAGATCTTATTATAAGATTTAAGAGATTAGATTTTGCAGTTAATATTTTTTACGGCAAAGTATTAGTAGTATTATTATTATTATTATTATTATTATTATTATTATTATTATTATTATTATTATTATTATTATTAAATTATTAATAATTGGTCTGTGCATAAAACGAACAGAGGTCGGGAAAAACGGAATTACAAAATTTAGACGCCATATATAAGCAGAATATCAACGAAGTAAGCCAAAAACAGATAACGTAATAGAAGTTTAAATCTAAATTTTAATCCCATTCTTAGACGGATACTCTTGAGCCTCAACATCACCAAAGACTATCAATCTGACCCATAAAGATGCTACTAGACTCTAACTCCTGATCTCGAATCAAAAGTAAATGGTAGATTAGAGTCCAAAACACAGCTCCACAAGCAAAAAATTGATGGCAAACGGTAGAATAAAAACATAGACAGATAAGTCTCACCTCGCAGTCTGCCTCCAAACAGTCAACACCGACGCGGAAAAGGCCAACTCGATACAAAGAAACCTGCAAATTTCAGCAGACTTGAAAATCATCAAAGACTCAAAAAAAAATCCTACAAATCTCAACATATTTATAATCGGTCAGAGAATCCCATATGGTAGAAAGTCAATCACACATAGCATCAATGACACACCGACGGCGACGCCAGATCCAATACCTCCACATCAGCACCTCACCACCACACATCACATCACCTCCAACTCAGATCCGTCGCAGCCACCACCACCACACTCATCTCAGAACCGTTGCAGCCGCAACCACCACACCCATCTCGGAGCCGTCGCAGCCGCCGCCACCCCAACTCAGATCTGACACAACCACCACACCCCTCATCACCTCAAACTCTGATCTGTTGCATTCACCACCAATAACCGAGAAACACCACAGTAGCACCTCACCTCGACAACACCTCCACCCGCGCTAGATCCAAAACTTCATGAAAGGCAACTTGTAGAGAGAAACCCACAGATCCGGCAAACACAACATAACCCTCCACCACCAGCAACATGCACCACCCTGAAACAAACAAACCCACCGCCAGACCTCCACCACATAACCCGCCTCCTTCAGCCACCACAAAACCGGCCAGCCAACGTTCTCCTTCTCTCTTGTTGTCTTTCTATCTATGTAAAACAAACAGAAAATGAACCAGAACAGATCGAAGAGAAACAAAACACAAACAACAAACCTCATCGGAAAATGGAACACACGACCGACGGTGACGAAAACACCGACGAACACCGATGACGGGAGAGCTCACACGAAGCAGACCACCAAAGATAGACCGCGATAGAGGATGATGCGGAGCTAGAAACTCATTGCACCACCGACGACCAAGATCTACATCGTGAAGCTCAGTTTTGGATTTTGGGTGAAGGCGGCGGTTGAGAAAACGAAAGTTGTCCACAGAGGGAGAATAGAGCATGAATTACAAAGAGAGAAAGTTTTTATTTGTCATATGTATTACACACAGATATATCTAATTTACGCAAAAAAAAAAAATTACATTTTCAATATTTTTTTTAATCAAAATATTGAGCTAAAAAGGTTTCCTAAGATGAATTGTTTAAGAGAACTCGAGTTTGATTCATGATGAGACTAGATGGTTAATATTAAAAGCATATTATATCTTTTTTATAGAATTTTCAATATTATATTGTTATTATTAATAAAATGTAGTTTATATTAATTTTTTTTGTCTTTGTTTAATAAGATAAGAAAATAAAATTTTCATAAGAATGGCTAATGTATTTTAGAAGGAAGAAAATAGATTGGTAGGAAGCAAGAGTATGATATAAGAAAGAATTTTGTAAACAAATTAAAATAGTATTTGTCAAATTTAATTAAGAATTTTTTGTTTTAAAAAAATTAGAGGAACTAGAAGAAGATGTGTTAAGTCGAGCTATCACTAGTTTGGTGTCTAAGGGCAGTTTGAATCAAATTAGAGGAACTAGAAATATCACGGTCTCACTCTTTTTATGCTGATGATCTTCTGATTTTCTGCTAAGGTAACTTATCCGGTATCAAGGCTTTGAAGACTCTTTTTTCTCAATATGCCCTTGAATCCGGTCAGGTAATCAACACTTCTAAGTCTACCATTTTTTCTGGCTCTATTACTTCTAGCAGACTTTCTCTTATTGTTCAGGAATTAAATTTTAAGGTTGGCTCCATCCCTTTTAATTATCTTGGTGTTCCTATTTTCAAAGGCAGACCTAAGAATGTTTATTTTCAACCTATTGTTGACAAAGTCAAGCAGAAACTTTCAGCCTGGAAAGCCTCTTTATTGTCTATTGCTGGGAGGGTTCGGCTAGTGCAAGCTGTCATTCACAGTATGTTTACTTACAGCTTCTCTGTTTATTCTTGGCCAGTTACCTTACTCAAGGATATTGAAAGGAACATTAGGAATTTTATTTGGAGTGGTGACATTGAGAAAAGGAAACTTGTGACTGTCTCTTGGGATAAATTGTGCAGGCCTTATGCTCAAGGTGGCCTTACTATTAGATCCCTTATTAAGCTTAACCTTGCTTCTAATCTGAAGCTTTGCTGGAACCTGATGAATTCCAACAGCTCTTGGGCTATTCTTTTGCGTGACAGAGTTTTTAGAGGCACATGTGTTATCCATCATCACATTTTCTCTTCTTTATGGAGTAGCATGAAGGAGGAATTTCTTGTTATCAAAGACAACACTACTTGGCTGCTTGGGGATGGTAGTCTCATAAATTTTTGGAACGACAATTGGTGTGGTATCCCCTTGGCTGATCAATTGCATCTTCCTGAGCACGTTCGTAGTTCTCTTACCTCAAAAGTTGAAGATTTTATTCACCAAGGTAAATGGATGATTCCAGCTCCTCTTGCTCATCTTTTTCCTAACCTCTACTCCCACATCTCGCATGTCACGATACCTTTAGAGCATTCTCATGATAAATTGATTTGGCAACATTCTGATGATGGAGACTTAAGCCTCAAAGATGCGTATCTCTTCAAGACTCCTCAGTACCAGGATATTCCTTGGGCCAAAGTTATTTGGAGTCCAAATATTCCTCCTTCTAAATCCCTTCTTGCGTGGAGACTCATGCATGGCAAGATACCTTCTGATGACAATCTTCAAGCTAGGGGTTGTTCTCTCCCGTCCATGTGTAATCTTTGTCAAAGGTCTGTTGAGTCTTCCTTCCACCTTTTCTTTGATTGTAGCTTTGCTATTCGGTTATGGTGTTGGTTTGCTGGCTGTATTAATCAGTTTCTTCACTTTACCTCTGTGGAGGACATATGGACTATTTGTGATTGGAATTGGTCACCTCAATGCAAAATTACCTTAACGGCTGCCATTATTAATCTTATAAATACTATTTGGTTTGCCCGAAACTCTGCTAGGTATAGAAATGTTGTGATTGGTTGGAGAGCTGCTATTTCTCAAATTATTGCTGGCACTTCTATCACTAGTCAGCATACTAGGAAGGTTTCCTCCAACTCTATCTGTGATTTCACTATATTAAAATTCTTCAATATTTCTATTCATCAACCCAAGGTTCCAATTCTCAAAGAAGTGATTTGGCATCCGCCTCTAATTTCTTGGTTCAAATGCAACACGGATGGTGCTTCTAATGGTAATCCAGGGCAAGCCTCTTGTGGAGGTATTTTCAGAAATCACCTTTCTGAGTTTTTGTTTGCGTTTGCTGAGCCTTTAGGGGTTCAATCTTCTTTCTATGCTGAGGTTTGTGGTGTGTTGAGAGCTATTGAAATTGCTTATAATAATAATTGGTACAATGTGTGGATCGAGTCTGATTCTGCTGCTGTTGTTGCTTCGTTTAAGAATCCTAGAAAACCAGTTGCTTGGTCTCTTCGTAACAGGTGGAAAAATGCCATTTTCATGTTGTCTCACATGAATTGTATTATCACTCACACTTATAGAGAAGGAAATATGGTTGCTGACACTTTAGCTAAAGTTGGTCTGTCTTTGTCCTCTTATACTACTTGGGAGGTAGCTCCTTCTTTTATTTCAGATACTTTGGATAGGAACAAGCTAGGATTACCTAGTTTTAGATTATGTCATGCTTAATGGAGTTTTGGTTTGGTCCCCTCCATTGTTTGTTGTTTCTGATTCATTTGTTTCGGAGTACTGCACTCTTTTTCCCTTCACCTGATTTTTCCCTCTGGGTTTTACAGATAAGGTTTTTAATGAGGCAGTTGTTTATGCTCCATCTTACACTTGGGTATTGGTCTAGTCCCCCCAAGTTTGCTTGTATTGCTCTTCTTCTTTTTTTCTCTTTTAATAATATGGTAGAGTTGCCGCTAGTTTGTTGGGTTAGTCAAGGGGTGCCAACCTAATTGGGATGCCTTCATTAACTTAACTTAGCTGCTTCTCTTTTTGCTTAAAAAAAAAGATATTGTCTCGCGAAGCAATTTTCATTCATGTAGGATTGAGAGAAAAAAAAAGCATTAGCAAAATTAAGCAATACCTTGTTTTTGCTGTGAAATAAAAGGAAACAAAAAAGCATTAGCAAAAATAAGCAATACCTCCTTTTTGCTGTGAAATAAACATAATGTACCATTGTTGTCAAAATAGATGAAATATTGTCAACCTCATTCCTAACATTTTATGCGTTTTAGGCCAAATATTAAAAATAAAACTTATTTCTTTTAACATAATATGCCCTAATAAATAATAATAATTTTATAAAAATAAATTTATAATCAGATCAATATTGATATTCTCCAACATATCCTTCTCAATTAACAAAGTTGTCTAACATGATGCACAAGATACTGAATGCTTAAGTAAATAACTTGCTAACCACACAAATAGTTCTAAAAAAATCTCTTACTGTTCTTCTCTCCCACCTCATAATCCCGTAGGCTTTGTTTGTGAGTTTGGAGGGGAAGGGAAGGGAGGGAATGGCTAAAAAGGAAGAAACAAGTGAAAGAAGTAGAGAAGTTTGGGATGGAATGAGTTTGGAGGGTTATTTTTTCTTCATAACACAAAAACCCCTCAATTTGGGGGAACTCAAAAATTGTATTGGAGGGGGGTTTGAAGGATTTATATGAATTTTTCAAATTTAATTAATGTTGTTATAATATTCTTAAATTCATAATATATTAATCATGAGTATTTATTTGTCATTCTCTAATAAAAATACTTTCTCAAAAAATGTAAAAAATTTCTCTAATTTTCTTTCTATTTTCCTCCCTCCAAAGCCCTCCCCTCCCCTCCCCTCCAAACTCACAAACAAAGCTCTAGTGTTTTCCCAATTTATTTTTGCCAGTTTTGAACAATAGAAGAGCGATCAATGTATCTATTTTTTTGGGTATATATCAATGTATCTAATTTAATCTATAATATAAATCAAATACATTAATTATGCAATAAACTTATAATTAATATATTTAATTTATAATATAAATCAAATACATTAATTATTATGCAATACATCTAAAAAGTGAATTTTTTTCTTATCAACGAGTATTTATGAGCCTTAAATCTCAAGCCTATAAAGCTTAAGCTTGACCCACTTAAATAACAATCAAGTACAATATCAAAAAAAAAAAAAAAATAACAATCAAGTTTTTTTTTTTTTTTTTTTTGAAAACAAAATAACAATCAAGTTTAAGCTTATTTATTTAATTAAATTGAACAAACAAACAAACATACAAACTTAACAAGCGAAAGCCAAATAGCACGAATATTTCAACTCATTTAGACATTTTGAAGACAAATTAAAGAGACTTTTGTGTTGGACAACACAATCACACTTTGGCTAGTTAGCACAGAGCACATCCCTACATAAAAACAATTTTAATATTTACTCATTAAACATTTCTTAGGGTAAATCCTAAATTAAACACAATAATATATTATACTTGAATATTAGCGAAACTTTAAAACTAAACTCCAAATCAATAAGGTAGTTTGGAACTAAACTCCACCCAATATAGGGGACATACTTGATCAATTACTACAAATTACAATCCAAGCTACACAACTAAAATAAACAACTCAACTCTATGCGTTTGGTAGGTTAAGCCGTCTAAAGTCTAAACTTATACAGAAGGTTAAACAAAAATTTCATCGGAAAAGTAGTAGTATCATTTTAGTAGAAGGAGATGTTATACAAAAGCTTCCGCCGATGTTGTTTCTCGAAACCAGCAATAAGATCATCAATGGACTCCTCCCATGATTCAACAGCTTCAATCTATGCATAAAATATATCATTGGTAAGCTATGATACAAAATTATTAAAACAAGAGTCATCTCCAAAAACCAACATATATAATTCTAATGGAACAGAAAGTTAAAGTTTGTAATATCATTGTGTTAGTTTTCAAATGAATCTTAGAAAAGAAGTATTGTACATATATATGAATATAAGAAAGTATGTGATAGACAAACCTCTTGGCAAAGATCTAAAGTAAGCCTTGCTCCTATAGCGGCTTCTTCATGGTTATCTTTAACCTCCAAGTTGACTATCAAAACCGTTTTCAATAAAACATGGTCTCTATTATGGAGATCTACACAATGTAAAATTAAGCTGCGGTCAAAAAAAGATACGAATAGAAGAGCCATTGGACTCAACACCAGGAATATTCACAAAACTATTCAGACAACAATAACAAATTGTTTCACAAATTATTAAATTTCAATAAAATTATTAATGCTAAAGATAAAAGAATATAGTTAAAATAAACTCTAGAAAGTAAGAAACATTAGGTAATCTAGTTTCCACACCCATTCTAGTTTCTAATCTTCAACCGATGGTAAACAGTGCGGTGTTGGACTCGTGGAGGTGGGATCCGGATGGAATTTTTACAGTTAGTTCGGTTTATTCACTCTTAGTGCAATGGTGGTAATTAGTTAACTCAGCCAAAATCAACAGCAAGACGTTTTTGCACCAATCTGGTCCAGCAAGGCCCCTTCGAAGGTATGCATGTTCTCATGGCAGCTCATTATGGATCGTTTAGCAACAATGTGAACTTGGCTCGAAGGGGGCTGGAGTTACGAGAATAAGGCTGGAATTGTGGGTCGTGTAATTTGGCTATGGAATCTGCTGACCATCTCTTACTAAGGTGAGTTTTCTAGCTCAGTTTGGCATGAGATTCTCAGTTGGTTAGAATATTTGTTTGCTCTTCCGTCGAATAGTTTTTGTCTGTCGGTTAATGACCTCCTTGGGTAACAACAAAAAGATCAATAGTGGATTACTACTAATATGGAATGCAAATATTTGGGTTCTTTGGAAGAAGAGTAATGACAAATTGTTTGCTGATAAGGTGTGTTTTTCTGTCGGAGTAGTGGCTGAGATCAAACAGTTGGTTTGGTAATGGTTTCGTCATAGGATGGCTAAATACCATTGTCTATTCTATGAATGGGTGTGGAACCAGTCCCTTGTATCGTATTTCCAATTTCTGTTGCTGATCTCGTTTGCCTTTAGTGCTTTTCTAGCATTTTGTAATGGGTTGGGGCATCCCTAGTGTCTCCCATTAATATATTTTTGCCTTTAAAAAATAATGCTAAAAATATGAAGCATTAAGTAATCAAGTGTTCACAACTCTCATTTGTGAACCTATGTATCTTGCTACTAATAAATAAATTTAAACGAGCATAATATCACCTTCAAACCTAAAACAGTGGCAACTCTGTTGTTCTTGTGATCAAACAAATAGAAAACGAAAATATATTCGCAGCCATACTGTTCATGTGATCTAACATAAAAATCAAAGATATTTTCAATGATAGGAACCATAGCTTTAAAATGAAGCATGTTACTCAAAGAGTTTTCTCTACAATGTAAGATGAAATTGAATAAAAAGTTTGCAATTGCTGGCAGTGAAAATTCGTCTAAAAAGTCACTCAACTTTAAACATCTTGCAATTAGATGAACCCGACAGAAAATGAGTGAAAAAAGACAAGAAGAAATATTACCTTCCACAACCATATCAAATACTTTTTCTTCAAACGTAATAACCACATCAAATATACCATCGGCAGCATTTTCTTGCCATCTTTGAGGCGCTAATTTCACAGCTGCATTCCTTTTAAGCATCGGAAGGATTCCATTTCGCTTGTAGCTTCACTCTTGTTAAGGTTCCATCCAATTCACCATATGAAACAAGAATTTGAAATTGCATTGACAAGAGCTCCAACAGATTCAAAACACACTTTTACAATCCTAATTTATCTAACCCATCCTCCTCAATTAAAAAATTCCCATCGGTTCTTAGTGTCATCAGAAATTACCAGTCCAAAATCTCGTTTACTTTTGCATACATTCACACAAAAACGCACATTAAAAACATTATACACTATGTACTATGTAGCACTGACACTTCTAATCGAAGGCGATGGTCTCCAACACCGAGAACTCACTTATTCTGTTTTCTCAAGTCAGTACTTAATAGATTATACACCATCTTCTTCTAAAACTATTGATTCAATCCTAGCCTATCATCCTCAATCCTTATGAAAAATACACAATTCTGTACATGCCTAAGCAAAACCTACGATTCTACTAAAACAAAATTAATTTCTCAATCATACAAACAAACAAACAAACAAACAAACAAACAAACAAACAAAAAATAGAAACTTTTTTCATTGGAGACAACCCCGTTAGTTAAAAATTTCATTTTCAGCTAAACAGATGAAAAAACTATAAATTTGAATTGTTTTGCATAATACATCATCTTTTTACCAAACTGTTCATTCAATCCAAACCCATCCTCCTCAATCCTTATGAAAAACACACAACTCGGTTCATGATTCATCTCATTTATGCTCAAGAAAAGCCTATAATTCTACAAAAACTACATATATACAACAAAATTGACAGCATAACAAAGACACAATACAACAACTAAAATAAAAAAGATAGAAAACAAATCATTAAAAAAAATCCCTGAAAATTTCATTTTCTTTTTCATACATTCATACAACGTACAAGCATTATAGACACTAATCTATACACCATATTTTTCCCAAACTGTTCATTCAATCCTAACCTATCCTCCTCAATCCTTATGAAAAACAAATAACTATGTTCATGATTCATCTCATTCACATGCTTAAGAAAAACCTAAAATTCTACTAAAACTAAAGTAATCAAGCAAACAAAAAATTGATATTTTTTTTCATTAGAAACAAATTAAACAAAACAAGCATTAAGCACATTATAAACCAACTTTTTCCCATATTGTTTATTCAATCCTAACCTACCCTCCTCAATCCAAGTAAAAACAAAATACACAACTCTGTTCATGCTTCATCTCCCCCATAATTCAGGAAAACCTACAATTTTCTAAAACTAAATTAACTTAACAAACAAAAAATTGAAACTTAAATCATTTCAAACAACCCCAATAATCTAAAACCTAAATTTCAGCTAAAAAAATCAAAAGGGTAAACAATATACTAAACAACCTAAAATATTTCTAAAACTAAATTAACTTGATAAACAAAAAAGTTGAAACTTTACAAATTTCAAACAACCCCAATAATCTAAAACTTGAATTTCAGATAAAAAAAACAAAAAAGGGTAATTAATAAACTAAAGACAACTGTAAATAAGAAAAGGATACAGTTCAGGGTCTTTTCTTCGAAGTTCATCAAGCATATATTTGTAAGGAGTTCCAAATTCATAGACATTTGGTTCTCTGAGGGAAGGACCAGGGAGCTTAACATGGGTACCAGTTCCATAAGAAGATACATCGAAGCCTTGTCTTTTGAAAAGAAAGTGTGCTTCCATGCTTCTGTTCTGGTTTGATGAACAAACCATGGCGTAACGAAACTTCATTGTCACGAACAAGAACAAGGGTTCTGTGTGAAATTGAAATTGGGTTGGTGATGGTTTTTGATTTAAGATTAAGAAAAATGGGATTGAAATTTAAAGAATGACAAATTGATTTAATTTGCTATGTGTTTGGTACCAAAGAATTAGCAATGAGAAGTTTCTTCTGTTTGCAGTGGCGGAGCCGGGACCTGTGTCAAGGGGTGCAAATTATTTAATTATTTCAGTGTTAAATAATTATTTCAGTCTATATTAGTACATCATCAAAGTTCCTGTTAATTGTATTCATGGACCAAATCATCTATACAATTTCTCATTAGAAACCAATACCAATGACAATTATTCAAAATTACCAACTAATACAACAACAATGATTCACAATTAACAACTTATACAGCAACAATGAATAACAATTAGCAACTAAAAATTATGTATAAACATATGAATGGCCTTACAATCTCAAAACCCCAAAATTTGAAGAATAACACTAAACCCTTCTAATTTTTATCAAATTAATAAGGCAAATTTCTAAACCCTAAAGTTTTTAATTGTTTACCTTAGTGGTTGCTTAAAGGTTTTTGGAGGCTGCAATTAGTTCCTTCATGGCTGGAGGATGGCGGAGCAGTGGCGGATTCCTGACAAAGAGATAGTTTACGTTTTCGTTTTCGCGACAGACAGCAGAGAGAGAAGTAGAGGGGCTCCCGAGAGAGAAGAAGAAGGAGAGGGATGGAGGTGGCCGGAGAACGGAGACGGTGGTTGGGATTGATGATTAAAAGTGTGTGTTAGTTTGTACAGTCCGTGATTGGATTTTAGAGAGAGAAGTGTATGTTAGAAGATAAAAATGATCATTCTTTCTAGTTACGCCCACTGATCTTCTGGTTACACCCCTTTTAGACTAAAATACCCTTCTTCTTTTTTTTTGACTAAGTAAAATATCCTTCTTAAAACTGGTCTTCCACTGATTTTTTTTTTCTTCGTCTCAATTTAATTGTCCATTTTTTACATTTTAATCTTGAATTTTGCTATTGAGACCCCCTTAGTTGCTCCAAAGCCCCCTTAAAATTCCAAAATACCCCTGAGGACATGATCAAAATTTTCGTTGTCTAGGCAACGAAATCCAAATATATTGTTGCCTGCAGGACGAAGGCGCGTTCCTGACCTAATTTACTTGAAATTCGTTGTCTAGACAACGAAAACGCTTCATATATAGTTTCGTTGTCTAATAAAACTAATAAAACTACGAAACTATAAAAGGCAAAAAATTAAAACTTATGAGCAAAAGAGGAAAAGAAGTGAATGGTAAAAAAATATGGCACATTAGGTGCCTATTTATAGAATTTTTGCTCAATTCTTATCGGCTGATGCACTATTACAGCCACACACGTGGCCAATCACAGTTGGCCACGTGTCAACCAATTTTGACTGCATGGGGAGCTGTTTTTGACTGCCGACACAAATTCGTTGTCTAGGCAACGAAATTCAGTAGATTTGCTGTTTCGTTGTCTAGACAACGAAAGTCAGCGTGTTCGTGAGGTAGACAACGAAAGGCAGCGCGTTCGTGAGGTTGACAACGAAACCAACTTAATCTGGGCCAAATCTTGAAGGCGCGCATGTATTGCTCACTTTCGTCAGTTTGTCACCAATAGTCATTTGTTTTCGTTGTCTATGCAACGAAAATTCTGTCCAGGGCAATTTGGTCAGTTTTGGGGGCCTGGGAGCAAAAGTGGGGGGCCTCAATAGCAATTTTCTTTATTCTTTTTACAAGTTTTTTGCGTGAATATTTTATGAAGTCAAAGCCAAACTTGGGTTGAGTGGTTTTTTTTATTTTTTATTTTATTTTTTACATTTCAAATTGAAATCAACTGAACCCAAAGTAACTTTAAAAAAAAAACTGAACTCAAAGTCACTTTAAAAAAAAAAAACTTAACTCAAAGTCAAGTTTCCCGGGTTGAATTGAAATCAATTTGTTCACCCATTTTAAATTTTTGATGTAATTATGTGAAATTATGCATTCAAAAATTGATAAGAATGAGGGCCTCCTAAGAATTGGGAGATAAAGAAGAGAATTGATTAGTTTCATTGATAGTTTTCTAAGCATGAGTACAATATATATATATATATATATATATATATATATATATATATATATATATATATATATATATATATATATATATATTGCCATAACTAGATAATTCTAGAGGATCTAATAACAACTTCATAACATAGGATCCGTTTAATGTGGACTTGTAAAAAGATTTGTCCAAGTTGGACCAATCCATTTATATGCTTAAATTTATTATAAATAAAGTTGGACGGCTATGATTTATTGTAGGGAACCTGCTGTTGACTTTGTAATATGACTAGCGCCTATGTAGTGATACACACATAGGATTAATACCAATCCGTCAAATTTTTTTTTTCCGTCATTTTGTTTGTTAATAAAATGGCATAGATTTTTTTTTTTGTTTGGATAAGAATAAGTTAAATTAGTTTGTTTAAATACAAATAAATAAGAATGATTAGTGACAGATAATGTTTTTTCTAAGATTAGTTTAATTAGTGTTCTC
Organism: Trifolium fragiferum; assembly: GCA_954870985.1. Classification (NCBI taxonomy): domain Eukaryota; kingdom Viridiplantae; phylum Streptophyta; class Magnoliopsida; order Fabales; family Fabaceae; genus Trifolium; species Trifolium fragiferum. Next base: position 51,171,987 of record OX940789.1, read on the forward strand.
GAGTGTTAGTTGAATTCAAATTAGTCGAAGATAATAATTTTGAAGTATTATTTGGATTAAGATTAGTCGAATTAATGTTCTAAATTGTTAGTCGAATTAGTTTTGTCAAGTGTTAATTAGTGGAAGATAATCTTTTTATGTATTATTCGGACTAAGATTAGTCGAACTAGTTTTGTCAAGTGTTAGTTGACTTAGGGTTAGTCGAAAGATAACATTTTTAAATATTTTTCGGACTAAAATGAGTCGAATTAGTGTTCTAAAGTCTTAATTGACCTACGATTAATCGGAGATAAGGTTTTAATGTATTATTCGTACTAAGATTAGTCGAACTAGTTTTGTGAAGTGTTAGTTGACCTAGGTTAGTTGAAGATAACATTTTAAATATTATTCGGACTAAGATTAGTCGAATTAGTTTTCTAAAGTGTTAGTTGACCTTGGATTAGTCGAAGATAAGGTTTTTTTGTATTATTGGTACTAAGATTAGTTGAATTATTGTTCTAAAGTGTTAGATGACCTAGGATTAGTCGAAGATAAGGTTTTTGTATTATTGGTACTAAGATTAGTCGAATTAATGTTCGAAAGTGTTAGTTGACCTAGGATTATTCGGAGATAAGGTTTTTTAGTATTAGTCGGACTACGATTAGTTGAATTAGAGTTGTGAAGTGTTAGTTGACCTAGGATTAGTCGAACATAAGATTTTTAGTATTAGTCGGACTACGATTAGTCGAATAAGTGTGTCCTAAAGTGTTAGTTGACCTAAGATTAGTCGGATTAGTTTTAAAAAGTGTTAGTCGAATTAGTTTTCTCAAGTGGTTAATTAGTGAAAGATAATCTTTTTATGTATTATTCGTACTAAGATTAGTCGAACTAGTGTTCGAAAGTGTTAGTTGACCTAGAATTAGTCGGAGATAATCTTTTTATGTATTATTCGTACTAAGATTTAGTCAAATTAGTGTGTCCTAAAGTGTTAGTTGACCTAGGATTAGTCGGAGATAAGGTTTTAATGTATTATTCGGACTACGATTAGTTGAATTAGTGTTCTAAAGTGTTAGTTGACCTAGGATTAGTGGGAGATAAGATTATTTAGTATTAGTCGGACTACGATTAGTCGAATAAGTGTGTCCTAAAGTGATAGTTGACCTAAGATTAGTCGGATTAGTTTTAAAAAGTGTTAGTCGAATTAGTTATCTCAAGTGGTTAATTAATGAAAGATAATCTTTTTATGTATTATTCGTACTAAGATTAGTCGAATTATTGTTCTAAAGTGTTAGTTGACCTAGGATTAGTCGGAGATAATCTTTTTATGTATTATTCGTACTAAGATTTATCGGACTAAGAGTAGTCGAATTAGTGTTATGAAGTTTTTTTTAATATTATTTTAATAATTAGTGTCATTAAGTCTTAAATTTATTTCGATTTACATGTTTATGAAGTCTTAAAACCACAAATCTATTATTGAGGGAGTATATTTTAAAACTACAAATCTATTACTAAGGGAGTATATTTTAACACCACAAATCTATTACTGTGTTCTGGTCATACGCGTTCTGCAAATCTATTTGCGAATCTGGTAAAACTGCGTGGGTAAGTTTTGATTTCATAACGTATTTTGCTTTCTTTTCTTATATACACATCCATTTGTTAATGACTTAATTGGATGTGCAGATATGACTTCCTCAAGCAACAACTTCTCAAGAAAAAGTTGGATCAGATTCGCAAATATGAGCTGTTTGTGTCATAGAGTTGCAGAAATCAAAGTGTCCTTGACTTATCAAAACCCCAATCGACTGTTTTATAAATGTAAGGAGAACAAATGCAACTTGTTTTGTTGGTGTGAACCAATTCCAGATGACAATGATGGTGAACAAACAATGGGAACCAATATCAGTTATGCATAGGCAATGATTTCCAGAATAGAAGAAGAAGCTAGCAAGTTGAAGAAAAAAATAGAAGATGTAGCTGATGGGATGAAAGGAATAGAGGACGAGATATGTACTATGAAGGCCGAATTAGAGAGTGGTTTATCTGCCATTAAGAAGGAGCTCGAAGATGCGTTAGATGAATTCAGGAAACGAGTATAAGTTGATCTTGCTGCTGTGAAATTTAAGAACGGTTGTTTGTACTCTGAAGTATCAACATTGAAGACACAGATCAAAGCTATGGAGCAAGCAAATGGAAGATTGAAGTGTTTTATGTTTGGGATTTTGTTTGTTGTTTTGTCGATTTGGATCTTCAACATGGCAGGATATTGAAGCTAGTAAGATGCAGGACAACTTGTTAATCAATGATGGTGAAGAACAAAGTTGGAAGAACATGGCAGGATATTTTGTTGGTTGTTTTGTTTGGTGAAGGAGCTCGAAGAACAAAGTTGGAAGAACATGGACAATTATTATCTAATTATTATTTAGTTAAGGTAAATGTTATGCTATTTTAAAATAGTAGTTAATTGTTCTATGTGTCTTAGGGACTAAGTATGTTATTTTATTTTGAAATAGTAGTTAATTATTCTATGTTGCTTGTTGGAACCATGAACAAAAGGAGGCAGCTTTACAATTGTCGTTTTGTGTACTTACTATAGGAGTAGTCATTGTCGCCTTGCACTGTAGTAGACCAGCTGTTTGCTTTTTTAATGTTGACTGTCACGTGTATGTGCAAAACAGCTTTAGAGTTTTCATTTTCAAAAAAATTGTACTAGGCTTATTATTTTATAACTTAATAAAAGTCATTGTCATTATTAAATGCAGACTTATACAATTAAAGATAATATAATAATTTATATTACAATGAATGTTGGTAGATATATTTAATTGTGGGTAGGTAACAATTAGGTTGATAATTAAAATAGCTAGACTATTAAATGCGAACTTAATGTGACATTGGTATATAACAAGTAGCTTGCATTTTGTAATTTCATTGAAGCTGATACCATAAAATTTGAAGTTAGACTCATGGAGAAAAAAAGCTATGTGGTTTACAATGGTCGGAAAAATGGTGTATATACTAGTTGGGTAGATTGTTATGCACAAGCTAATGGATACACAGATTGTGTTGTTCGGTTATATGATAGTGTAAGCGAAGGTAAGACTGCATGGGAATCGTACGATTCGAGTTGCACATCGTCTCTACAAACCAAAAGAAACATATGAGCTCAAATTTTTAATGGTTCTGGATATATGAACAACATTCTAAGCAATATCATAGAAAAACCAGGTTAGTAAATAATTTATTTATTCCATATATATCTATATATCTCACAATTTTGTTAATAATAATTTCGTTATTTGAAAACATTTTTTTAGATAAGGAAGAAATAATTTATGATTCGTCAACAAACGTTTTAATGAAGAAAGACATTCAAGATTGGCTAAGAGATGCATGTTGTCGATATCATATCGAACAACCGAGATATATGTTGCATGACCACAAGGATGATGTAGATGGAAAACGGTATTATAGATATCGAGGATCGTTAACAACACCGGCAATAGGCAAACCCAAAGTCTGTCTTGGTCAATTTGCTAGAACCCACGAAAAAGCACGTGACATAGTTGCTATAATGTTGCTCCGGAGGTTGTTATCTGCAACTAACATGAAATTAATCAATTATAATCATCATAATGTCATGTTGCTAGAAGCTCAGTTGGAAAGGATGGCAGATGTTAATTATGAACTTTACTTGGAGAACACAACTTTGATGGAGGAAGTTAAATACTTGACGTCATTAGCTAAGGTTTAGTCAAAGAAAAGTGATTAGCTTAAAACTCTTGTTAATCTAAATATTCCTGTATTAATTTTCCTTTTTTTGTTATGTATTATTTTTTTTTTAATTTCAATATGTATTGATGTGTGTTAATTAAATGATATTTTAATTTGGTTACTTGTTGAAGTTGTTGCGAATTTGATTAACTCACACCAATAAACTTTGATGTGTGGATCAAATAAATTAAGCAATCAATACAGTGAGAACCAAACAATATAATCACAAACAAATAAACGGCGAAAAGTAAAGGACACAATAGAATTTGTTGACCTAGTTCGGTGTTAATGAACCTACTTTGGAGGGAGGGAAGCCCTCTCCGTTCCACTTATCAATAGAAACTTTGATTACAATGAGATTCTCCAAGAGTTACAAGAATTAGTGTTTTCCTAATTCTACCCTAGTGCCGAATCTCTCCCCGTGACCAAGAGATTCAATCAAAGTGTTTCCAAAGGTGATAGAATGTTTCCCCAACCTTAGAGTCTTCCCAAGATGTTTCTCTATTAACCCTAGTCTTTGTGCTGGCTCCAGAAACCCTAAAAACCTCATCTTGCATCTGAAAAACACATTCCTTATAAATAGGCTCGCTAAATTTCGCATCCCGCGAACTCACCAGAAACTTCTGTTGTTCTGTTCGCATCTCGCGAACTCAACAGAAACTTCTACTTCGCGTTTTCAAGGCAATATTCAACAGAGGTATTGGTTTATAAAACGTAACATATAAGTTGTAATCCCATAATAAAATCAAAAAATATATTTATTTGTTAAAAAGGTATGTGAAATGAGTAGTCATCCTTAACCTTTTCAAATTGGTCTGAGTAAAGTAGTATAATTTCTATTTCTTCTCTATTTGTGACAACTACCCATTGGATAAACAGGATAATGACAAAAGTCAATATATAATGGGACCAAAATGTATATACTTTGATAAGTCATATTCACACAAATAGCACATGTTGCTCTTGTAAGCTGGATAATTAATGGCAATATGTCTAACATTGGTAATGCAATATCGAAGCTCTCAAAGCAAAATTTCAAATTTGTTCTTTACAGTGAATAAAAAATGAGAGGGAAAATTAACCTTAATAGGATTCATCTATCTAACTTAGTACTTACATCTTTTCTCCAATATAAATAGGCTTCAAAGTTAGGAATAAAAATTTCTTTGTGTGGCCGTTTTCACCATTGTTAAGAGTAAGGAAACAGAGTTGCACAATGGAGAACACTGATAATGACAAACCTTTACCATCCGTGGAGGAAATGGTTAGCGAAACTAGTCCCGAGCCGGTGAACCTTGGTCGAGCTATTAACGACCTGACTCATGCTATGAACAAGGCTTTAGAAGACATTGCTGTAAAGGATTCTGTTTATTAAGTAGTGTTTTGTTTTTTATACATTTTCATTTTGTTGATACTTACGTAAATATCTGTTCAGGATTTGAAGACTTTTGTGGTAGCACAATATTCAACTAATTTCGAGGAAATCAGAACCATTCTAGAAATGAAGAAAGTTGTTACTGATTTGGGTGTAAGTAATGTTTTTCATGTTTTTAGGATATGAAATGAGTAAAGTTGTTGATATTTTCATAATACGAAAGGAGTACACTTGTTCATGTTATTAGGATATGAAATAAGTAATGTTTTTGATGTTTTTAAGATTCTTTACAGAAAAAAGAAAAAGTTATATTCAAGCTTAATATTAACTAATAGTCTACTTTCTTTGGTGCAATGGCAAGTATTGAGTACAAGAGTGTCCAGTACAAGCTTAACTTAGTTTATAATAATTTGGATACAAAAGAACCTAAGTGATTAGAGTGGAAAATGAAAAAACTATCCTATTTCCCCATCTTATTCATCATACTAGTGGAGGTAGCTCAAATGCTAGAGTATATTTTGACATTTCTGCTACACAACACAACTCCTTTAATTTAATACACAAGTATCACACACTCTAATAAACAAATTGACTAGTATTAAAGACTAGGCATGTCTGCTCATGACAGAGCAGATTGTTATGGTTTTAAATGTTGGCTATAATAATTTTATTAGAATAGGAAATAAGTTAACTTGTTGATATTTTTAGAATATGAAATGAGTAAACTTGGTGATGTTATTAGAATAGGAAATAAGTAATCTTCTTGATGGTATTAGAATGTGAAATAAGTAATCTTGTTGATGTTTTTATACAGGATATGAAAACCTTGGTTGTTGAGACTTGTTCTTCCAAACTTGAGGAGATAAAAGCTATTGTGCTTGGTCAACAAAAGTCAATTGACAGTATCCATGGATCATTGAAATTGATTTAGGTTGTAATGTGTACCAAAACTGGAGTTGATAACCCAGTCGAAACTGATTTGGGTCAAGCTGCTGCAACCTTGCCACAACTTGTGCAAATGCTATTCATGTTGATGGTCAAAACGACAAAGATCCAGAACATGCTGTCAATGTTTGTAATGGAAAGCGCAAGTTTGTTGAGAACGAGTACAAATCTGAACTTGATAAAGAAAAAGAGTTATCTAAAATTGATCTAACTTTTACTGCTGATGAAGATGATGAGCTACTCAACACCTTTATCCACAAACTGCTTCTCGGTCCAACTTGATCAACAAACCAAACACTCCAAAAACTGTACTTCTTGATGCTTGGACAAACAATGATACTACGAGAAACACAGCAGACATATCAAACCGTATTACGTGTGCAACAAGCAATTATAGAAGAGTTGCAGGTAATCCAATGGATGTTGATGCTGATACTTTAAACCAAATCAGTAAGAAATTATTCCAAAGTACTTGCACAACTCCAAATATACCTACTCAAGGGAAAAAGGGAGCATCTTCATTAAGAGGAAAGAAAACAATGACCACATCTGTTGCAAAGAAAATTAGGATGGTGCTGCCTAAGGGAATCAAGTGGAACTTCCCGGTCACTGCTGACATGCTACTTGATCTCTCGGAGTTACAAGCTCTTGCTTATGTCTATCATCTCGATAAGGACAAACAGTAAAAATCTTCGTCTTTTAATTTACTGCAAATCTTCATGTTTTATGTTTTAAGTAAATTGCAATATTAACTTGTGTTCATATAACAGGAAGAAATTAGTGAAGTCAAAGGGAATTGAAGCCTTTAGATATGATTTTGACACAATAAGACCAGGAGCTAAGATCAACAAAAAGGTCAATAATCTATTACATTTTATTATATTGAACATGAATATTACATCAACCTAGCATGACTAACAATTTTTGTTTTTAATATCTGCAAATAACGACTTTGGTTTGTGCGAGAGCGATGTGGGTGCAAGAGAATTACAATAGAGGAGCTGTGTGGTATTTACCTCCGGCGTTTGCAGATGATATTTTTTTAGGCGTACCAATTAATCAGTTGATTGACCGCTATTGCAAGGATTTGATGCCACCATATCCAAGGCTTAAATATGTTGGTTATAAATTCTAGGGTAAATAGGCCTTTACCCCCCTGCAATATAGGCGCCATTTGCAAAACCCCCCTGTAAAAAAAAAATTTGGGATTCCCACCTTGCAAATTTTTTTTAATTTGTCTTACCCCCCTACGTGCACACCATGACAGCTGACTGGATGGAATCTCCACGTGGCACCATCTGGTGGTACCACGTGGAAATTAATCAAATTAAAAAATAAATAAATTAAATCCACATAATATCAAATGAAATAAAGTTTTATTTTTTTCCAAAATCTGAATTATATTTAAATATTTTGGGGGGTTCGCAAAGCAGTTTTGGAGGGTGTGGAGAGAAACCAGATGAGGGGGTATATGAACCTTTCAAATCTCTTCTATGACTCCAAACTCTCTCTGTTCTCACCCAGAATGTTTCGTGCATACACTAAGGTTTTCCAGAATCCGGCGCGGTGGTCGCCGTGCTAGACGGCGGCGCCACCGCGCCGGAGCAACCAAACAACCCCTTTTCAAAAAGTTTTCAATATCAAACTTATTCAAAATTATGTCCTAAACATGGATTTAAACTCAAAATTATCAAAAAGTTTTTCAAACAACCAGATCGGAGCTTTAAGTAACGGCGGGAGAAATGTTTGTTTTGTTCGATTCCGGTCCTGTTTCACGTTTCCTTCTTCCCTTCTCGTCATATTCCGTTTCAATTTCGTGTTTGGGTTTGCTTTGATTCACTTCTCCCTTCTCGTTCTGTTTCACTTCTTCTTCTTCTTCTTCTTCTTCTTCTTCTTCTTCTTCTTCTTCTTCTTCTTCTTCTTCTTCTTCTTCTTCTTCTTCTTCTTCTTCTGTGTTCGCTTTGATTTCGTTCTGTGTTTGGGATTTGTGTTGATTTCTTCTTCTGTGTTCGCTTTGTTTGGGTTTTCTGGTTCGATTTGGTTGTTGCTTTGATTCTGAGGTGTTGGTTTATTTGTTTTTGAGTTTTGAGTTTTGTGGGTTGTTGAGGTTGTGATGTTTTTGATACACTTTTGATGCCTCTGAGATTGTATTTGAAGTGATTGGGTTTTGTTTATATGAATTCAATTTATGGGAATTGAATAATGGTGGTATGTGAACTCAGTTTGGCTTTTGTGAGATTTTTGGCTCTGGGAATTGTGTGGTTTGAGATGAAGAATATTTTCTGTGTTGTTACTGATAACAAGATGCAGAGAAAAAAAAAATTGGGATTGAGAGTTGTTGTTATGTGATTGAAATTTTAACTTATTTAATTTTTTAAAAAAAAATTAAAATTTAAAATTTATACAAATTAAATACAATATATAATTAAATGATGTGGATTTATATTATGTGGATTTTAAATTTTTTTTATTTGATTAATTTCCACGTGGCACCATCTGACTCAGCTGCCATGGTGTGCACGTAGGGGGGTAAGGCAAATTAAAAAAATTTTACAAGGTGGGAATCCCAATTATTTTTTTTTACAGGTGGTTTTGCAAATGTCGCCCATATTACAGGGGGGTAAAGGCCTATTTACCCTAAATTCTAAGTCTCACTCACTATGTAAATGATATTTAATTTTTACAGAATAATTTGTTACATGATCCATTATTTTTTGTGTCAGATCTATGTTCCTATCAACACGGCAAACGACCATTGGTTTTTGATGGTACTATCTCTTCAACTAGGAATTGTTTATCACTTTGATAGCCACTGCAGAATGGAAGTATCACCTAGAAGGGCAACTATGTCTGTGATTGTAAGTTATTAACCTTAAACAAATTGTTTTAGTTCCTGTATAAGGACTTCATATTAAAATAATAATGCTAAAATAATTAATTTCATCAATTTTGCAGTGCCAACACTTGCATGAGATGGTTGCATCTCCTTTTTATGGGACAACTTTCTATAATACAAATGTTTTGATCAATGATTAGCCAATTGAAGAAGCTAGAGGAATTCATAATTGTGGGCACATGTAAACTAGTAGAATAACAAAAAAACATTTAGATATTGCTGCGCTACTAGTAATAATAAGGTTTTTTTTGCTTGTTTCTAGTAACAATGCAGTAGTTTGGTTAATGGACTGGATATATATGTGACTACGATCTGGCAAGTGGACTAAATTATCGTCGAGCAATAATTCACACTCTAGGTGTCTAGAATGAGTTCGTATCCACAGGGATCGTGTCAAAGTCTTGCTAGTGCTATTCTAGTTCGTGAGTTATTGCTTTCGCTTTGGTTTTTAGGAAAAAAGTTTTTAATTTAAAAAAAGAGCGATATGCTTTGCGGAAAAGTAAAAGTTTTGATTCAGAAACATATAGGATAGGTTTGGTAGTTAGAATTACTCCCTTCTTCATACTTAGCATAATCAGTGTATAACATAGTCATTCATATTATTATTGGGCGTTGATTTTATCCTTGTTTTAGTAGCACCTTACTGCTACACTATGTAGGCAAAGTCTCCATATTTTTGCAACTAAGGCACATACGAGAGCCTAACCTTGCTGTGTCACATACCCTAATTACTAGATAGAGTTGTTTACATACATGCATTATGACCATCGACCATCCAATGCCCCTAGATCTTAGTTTCCGGCTGTTCAGCTTCTAATTGTTATGTCACAACTAGTTCCTGATTCCTCCTCTAATTGTTAAGTCACAACTAGTTCAGGATGTTTTACCGTTTCTACACATCTAGTGTTATTTATTACTAGTTTCGGACAAATAATAGTGAGAACCCTAATATGATACTATTAAAGTAAACCCTAATTATTTATTCTAAATGCGTTGCCGTCTATCCGGCCAGATTCTGAGCAACGTTGTTAAAGCAAGAAAACAAATAACAATAATAATTTATAAATTCCATTTATTATAACTTTGAATCAATTACATGACCCAAGTATTACAAAAGGAATTATTACAAAAGACTACATAATTAAATTACAAGAATTCAACTATAAAAGCCTAAAGAAATTATACCTGGCCGAGTTAGTTTTCCCGTAATGGGAGAAAACTATGCCCTTAGAGCTCCTCCGAACTTCTCTCCAAAAGGAATAGAAAGTTCTTCTATTTCTGAATGAAAAATAATGAATTATGGAGGCTCTATTTATACTTTTCGTAATGGGCCTCAGCAAGCCATCGTGACACGATAGGTCCATCGTGGCACGATGGAAAGATTCATCAGCGTGGTCACTAAGTAATCCCATCGTACTGCGTTGAGCTTCATCATGATACGATGCTAAGATTTTCTTCAAAAATATAATTGATCTTGTTTTGGCGAGCAAGCAACCCTCATCGTGTCACGTTGGGTGCCATCGTGACACGATGAGCTGCTTTTCTTCATGTTTTTGGCTTTTCTTGTCTTTTGCGCATCTTTGCTTTGTCTTGATGTTTTTTCTCGATTCTTCAGGTTTTTGTTGATATTTGGGTCTGTCTTGGTCAATTTACTACTAATAATACTACCTAAATTATTACAGAAATTTCTGTCATCACAACCCCAAACTTAAACTGTTGCTTGTCCTCAAGATCGTTAGCAAGTTAGGAAATAAATAAAGATGATAGGAATTTCACACCCTTACTTGTTCAGCAATGGTACCGCTGATTCTTACCGCAGTGTGCAATGCTCAGTCCTGCTTGGTTCAGGAGACGTTGATAGTAGCGAGTCGGACAAGTGTCTGCAAGAGTCTGTGTTCAACATTTTCTCTCTCTCACATTTTCGCTCGAAATTGAAAGGGTTACTCTCAATCATCGCACATCCTACCATTTTACCATAGGCTTGCAAGAATTCTAAGTAACCTGTCAAAATTTAATAAATATGCATTTTTGGAGGTCTTTAAGGGTTATAACGTGGCTAGGGTCAAGGTAGGACATTTTTGGGATAAGTAGGCTAACATTGGAGTTAAGTTCTACTTTGTTTCCTTTTTGCGTACGCAACCTTATTCCATAGGGTACCTTTTGATTTTTTGTATTTTTAGAGAATAGAACCGGAGAGACGTTTGTGGTTCTTTTTCTATCACTGTTTTTGTCGAGACTATATTTTTTTTTAGGGAGTCTTGATGTTCTCCCGTCTCTTTTTTTTTTAAGAGACTATTTTTTTAGGGATTTTTCCCGTCTCTTTTTCTATTATTTTTTTTATTTTTTTGTAGTGATAGTTCTCTGTATACCCACCACTAACTTGAATTGTTGCTATATCCATGAGCAACCCTAAACTTTGATTGTTGCTATGATCAGAGAACTATTACCTAACTCCAAAAGAGGGTAATTCATTATTTTTTTGGTCTATAGGCTTGTATCGTGGTTGGTCACCGAAAGAAAATGGATATTATTTTTTTTACGGCTCAAATTGGCTAGCAAAGGATATTATATTTATAAGGGTGGCTTGAAAAAGGCTCAGAGTTATAACAAAAAATTGCCTCAATGCATAATTTAATAAATCAACCAGTTACAGAGAATTGGAGCAAGTTCTGCAAAATAAACAGGAGTGCGGAACTCTCATAGATCGAAATAAATTGGTAATACCTGTTGGAAATATTTGGCTCAAATTCTCACTTGGCTTAGGTATCTGAAGGCGTGAACACTTATCTGCAGACACCGCTTCATCACTCGTCTCATTGTCTCCCGAACTTCCGCTTTTCAGAGCATTCACCTTTAGTATTTGTGTTAAGGTGCGAAATTCGGATCATCAGAATTTACAACTCACTTCGCTGCAATATTACCTATAACAGTTTCTCATGCACAAGATAATAAACAACAACAATTATTTAATTTTTTTTGTAAGCTTGACAGGGGTTAATATAGATGAAAATGACTTACGAAATTCTGAAGTACATACTATGAATTGAAAATACGAAATTGAAATACTGAAAATAAAATACTGAAATTAAAATACTTGTCCTTGGGTTGCCTCCCAAGCAGCGCTTGTTTATGCCTTGTTTGGTAGGAGAGAAAATGAGAAGAGAGAAATAGAATTGCGGAAACCAATGCATGTATTTGGACTACCATTAGTCCAAATACATGCATTGGTTTCCGCAATTTTATTTCTCTCTTCTCATTTTCTCTCCTACCAAACACACCCTTAGCGTCTCATTAGCTTGACGCATTTTCTCCATTACATAGTATAGGTTCGCATGTCTTTTTTGTGCTCTTCTCGTTCCATCTCTAAGCACTTTACCATCTTCCATACTTGATTCTCGCGATTCAGGCAGGACCAGTTCAACTTCACCACACCCTCAACTATGCCGGTTGGCGGATTATTTTCGAGTATAGTTTCATAGAGTGCAGTGTCTTCACCCCAAACTTATATTAATGCATGACTTCTTTGAGACACCTTCTTCACGAGGAAGAATTTGTTCTTCTGGGATGACTTAATTTCCTGACTCTCCTGTTTGCAAGCGTTTCATTCCTGATGGTTCTCCTTTCTCATGTCATCTTCTCGAATGGTTACCTTGGTACCAGAACCATTTTCTGTTACAGCCCCTTATTTGCTCCCTGTGATTCTTTTTGACCATAGTTTTTCCAGAAGCCTTTTAGTCTAATGATCCTCCTGACCATTGACTGTTCTTTTGCAGCTTTCTCTTTTTCAATTGGCTCTAGTTCCCCTCCTTGGGAATTTAAGTGAGAATGCTGTCTTTAGTTGGCTGTTTCCAGCCTCTACTGCCTTGGGGTACCTGTCTACATGGACTCAACAAATACCTTAGTAGCACTGGTATAGATATTTTTAAATATTTTTGGTTTCGTTTCATGCGTCTTTGTCACTGATTGGGTTCTGGCAAGTGGACCAGTTTGTCGTCGAGCAATAATTCACACTATAGGTGTCTTGAATGAGTTCGTATCCACAGGGATCGTGTCAAACCTTCGCTAGTGCTATTCTAGTTCGTGAGTTTTTGCATTCGCTTTGGTTTTTAGGTAAAAGGGTTTTTAATTTATAAAAAGAAGCGATATGCATTGCAAGAAAAGTAAATATTTTGATTCAGAAAAATAGAGGATAGGTATGGTGGTTAAACTTACTCCCTCCTTCATACTTGGCATAATCGGTGTATAACATAGTCATTCGTATTATTATTGGGCATTGATTTTATCCTTGATTTAGTAGCACCTTACTGCTACATTATGTAAGCAAAGTCTCCCAACTTTTGCAACTAAGGCACCTACGAGAGTCTAACCTCGTTGTGTCACATACCCTAATTACTAGATAAAGTTATTTACATACATGCATTATGACCATCAACCATCCAATGCCCATAGATCTTAGTATCGGTCTATACAGCTTCTGATTACTATGTCGTAACTAGTTCCTAATTCCTTCTCTAATTGTTAAGTCACAACTTGTTCAGGATGTTTACCGTTTCTACACATCTATTGTTATTTATTACTAGTTCCGGACAAATAATAGTGAGAACCCTAATATGCAACTATTAAAGTAAACCCTAATTATTTATTCTAAAGGCGTTTCCGTCTATCCGGCCAAATTCCGGCTAACGTTGTTAAAGCAAGAAAACAAATAAGAATAATAATTTATAAATGCGAATAATTATAACTTTGACTCAATTACATGACCCAAGTATTCATCGGGGAGTTCATCTTCTCCACCACAACCTAAGGAATCATACCTTGCTGAGTTAGTTTTCCCGTAAGGGGAGAAAACTATGCCCTTAGAGCTCATCCGAACCTCTTTCCAAAAGGAATATAAAGTTCTTCTATTTATGAATGAAAAATAATGAATTATGGAGGCTCTATTTATACTTTTTGTAATGGGCCTCAGCAAGCCATCGTGCCACGCTAGGTCCATCGTGGCACGATGGGTAGATTCAGTTCAAAAATATAACTGATCATGTGCGTTTCATCAGCGTGGTCACCAAGCAATCCCATCGTACTGCGTCGAGCTTCATAGTGGTACGATGCTAAGATTCTTTTCAAAAATATAATTGATTCTGTCTTGTCGAGCAAGTAGCGTCCATCGTGTCACGTTGAGTACCATCGTGACACGATGGGCTGTTTTTCTTCATTTTTGGGCTTTTTCTTGTCTTTTGCGTGTCTTCACTTTGTTTTGAAGCTTTTTCTTGATTCTTCAGGTTTTTGTTGATATTTGGACATGTCTTGGTCATTTTACTACTAATAATACTACCTAAAATACTGCAGAAATTTCTGTCATCAGTCACCATGAAAATTCCCAGGTAAGTGAGGTGGATCACTAGGATCGCTTAAATACCTTGACTTTGCCTTAGTCAGAATTTCACAGATCAAAATTCACAATCATTAACAAGAATTTTTTATTTTTTATTTTGTATTTTTTTTTTTTGACAAACTAGAATAGTTCCAATCAAATTTGTGAACACAATCCCCGACACCGGCGCCAAAAGCTTGACTACGATCTGGCAAGTGGACCAGTTTGTCGTCGAGCAATAATTCACATTCTAGGTGTCTAGAATGAGTTCGTATCCACAGGGATCGTGTCAAAGCCTTGCTAGTGCTATTCTAGTTCGTGAGTTTTTGCATTCGCTTTGGTTTTTAGGAAAAAGGTTTTTAATTTATAAAAAGAGCGATATGCTTTGCGGAAAAGTAAAAGTTTTGATTTAGAAACATAGAGGATAGGTATGGTAGTTAGACTTACTCCCTTCTTCATACTTGGCATAATCGGTGTATAACATAGTCATTAGTATTATTATTGGGCGTCGATTTTATCCTTGTTTTAGTAGCACCTTACTGCTACACTATGTAGGCAAAATCTCCATATTTTTGCAACTAAGGCACCTACGAGAGCCTAACCTCGCTGTGTCACATACCCTAATTACTAGATAGAGTTGTTTACATACATGCATTATGACCATCGACCATCCAATGCCTCTAGATCTTAGTTTCGGGCTGTTCAGCTTCTAATTATTATGTCACAACTAGTTCATGATTCCTCCTATTAAAGTAAACCCTAATTATTTATTCTAAAGGCGTTGCCGTCTATCCGGCCAGATTCCGAGCAACGTTGTTAAAGCAAGAAAACAAATAACAATAATAATTTATAAATTCCATTTATTATAACTTTGACTCAATTACATGACCCAGGTATTCATCGGGGAGTTCATCTTCTCCACCACAACCTAAGGAATTATTACAAAAGACTACATAATTAAATTACAAGAATTCAACTATAAAAGCCTAAAGAAATCATAACTTGCCGAGTTAGTTTTCCCGTAAGGGGAGAAAACTATGCCCTTAGAGCTCCTCCGAACTTCTCTCCAAAAGGAATAGAAAGTTCTTCTATTTCTGAATGAAAAATAATGAATTATGGAGGCTCTAATTATACTTTTCGTAATGGGCCTCAGCAAGCCATCGTGACACGATAGGTCCATCGTGGCACGATGGAAAGATTCAGTTTTAAAATATAACTGATCCTGTGCATTTCATCAGCGTGGTCACCAAGTAATCCCATCGTACTGCGTTGAGCTTCATCGTGATACGATGCTAAGATTTTCTTCAAAAATATAATTGATCTTGTCTTGGCGAGCAAGCAGCCCTCTTTGTGTCACGTTGGGTGCCATCGTGACACGATGAGCTGCTTTTCTTCATTTTTTTGGTTTTTTCTTGTCTTTTGCGCATCTTTGCTTTGTCTTGATGCTTTATCTCGATTCTTCAGTTTTTTGTTGATATTTGGGTCTGTCTTAGTCAATTTACTACTAATAATACTAACTAAAATACTACAAAATTTCCTGTCATCAATATGCATCAATGCTTTACTCCTAATCTACAAGGGGAGGTTTAAATTGTTTGTTTAGCATAGTTTATGTGATGTGCTTACAGTTTTTAATTTTTTATTAACTAAGATTTTTATATCATTTTAGCTCAAGGAAAATTTGGTTCGTGCTAAGACATCGGCGCTACTAGTTACCAGTTTACAAAATGACATGTGGACTTTTATTGAGGATGAAGCGAGAGAATTTTGGGAACTTAGAACCGCTTAATATTATATGTGAATTGCGATGTTTTTTTGTCAACGATGAATATCAATTTTAGATGCGTGTAATGGATCATAGTTGGTTATGTCACTTTAGTTAATTTTATTATTTAGTAGTAAGGAACTTCTTAAGGAACTTCATATGTCACAACTGCATTCTGGCCCCAACCGTTTCTTGTCTTTTGACTGGGTCTTTTTTGTAAGCCATAGCTATGGGGTCGCATTTTTCTTATGTCGTATTGTAATATTATATGGCTTATAACTAGTGGAGAATGAATTAATAAATCATTATTTGGTTTGTTTTTAAATAGGTAATTATTTATAATGTTTTAAGTCAATACAATAGATTTTGTATGATAATTGACTAGTCCTGTCAAATATAGTAGTCCAATTGGTAAATAACAAAGTCCAGTCAAGTATAGTAGTCCAATTGGTAAAAAACAAAGAAAAAGAATGTAAGTGAATGAAACTGGTTAAATTACCTAACCTGTTCAAGAGTTATATAAATTGGACTACTAATCTCAAATTATCATACTAAATTGGAAGACCATTTCAGAGGTTATTTAATTTGTGTGAAATTGCGGCACTATCAGTAGACAAATGTGATAGCAGATGTGCTAACACCTGTCGCAAGAAAGTTGGACTGGGAGACAGATGTTCCCACGTTTGTCTCCACGAGAGATGACTTAACAAATAATAAAGCGAATAAAAAGGCAGAAAGTAAATTGCACGCTTTGTTTGTTAACCCAGTTCGGACGCAACTGCTCCTAATCTGGGGGATACCAATCCAGGAATGAATCCACTATAATAGTATTGATTCAGAGTCTAACTACTCGTTAACCCTCCTCACTCAATCCCTATCTGTGCAAACTCTACCTAGGCCTAACCTAGATATGACCAGCCCAGGTCACTTCCTTAATAACGATGCTCCTCCACACCGTCGCAAACCTACCGGGGTATAAAACACAATTCAACTGAATGGTTGTTGGAGACACCCTCCTAGACACCTATGCACTTTTACCTAAAGGCTTCAAGCACTTAGACTAACTAACTCTTTGCTTCAAAGCTTCAGAGAAAGTAACATTGCAACTCAATAAACACAGTCCTAAGCATGCATCAATGGAATGCACGAAAGGCTCACAAAGAGACTCGATTTTGACACACTAAACCCTAAAACCAAATACGGCTTGACTCTCTTAGAGAACTAGGTCTTGGTCTTCATATATTTATAGTCCTGAGCTGCTTGGACTACAAGTAATACTTGGGCTTCTGAATCCTTGTTGAAAAAGGCGTGTCTTGATCTCTTACAAAAATATTCCACGAACCTAAAGATTTGTTTTAAAAATATATTGTCACATATTTTAAAAATAAATCTTTCCATTAATAACTTCAGCAAGTTGGCTGATTTCCCTTGTCTTGGCGCGCAAGCTAAACCTGAAACAAAGAAATTAGGGTTCAATGAAAAACGGCGCGCTGAAAGGCGCGTACTAGGGTTCCAAGTCCAGCTGGCAGTGTTGTTGACAAATGTTACCACATCTGTCACCAACTTTAGACTAGCATCTTGTTTTTGCAAAATGAAGCCAACATTAAAAACCCAACAATCTCCCCCTTTGGCAAATTTTGGCTAAAACAACCTTAGCACCTTCTGGAGAGAAATCTTCAGCAAATTCCTTTAATCTCTGAGTAAGTGATTTGATGGAGAAGAAACTTCACATTTTGCAATATGTTACAATGAGTAACGTACAAGAGATCAGAGGCAGCGGACATAGATGCTGCTAGCCTCAAGGTCAACACTCAGAAAGAGTTAGTCTCTCATAGTGGACTCAAATATGGAACATTGAGTTCCTTACATAGTGAAATACCACAAAGACGTGGCTCAGGAAAAATAAATCCCTGATATCCTGAGAACCAAAATTCCTAGTAAAACATGCAAGTGCAGAGAGCACAAGCACCAGCATTGCCAATGTGCAGAGAGCACAAGGCACCATCAAATGTGACAACATCTGTCACCACATCTGGTCTTCAGTCTTCAAGACTCTTTCAGTCTTCAAGAGAAATACAAGCTCAAGTCTTGAGCACACACCTGTAGTTCGCTAGATAGTTATACCTAGCTTATCACTCCCCTTGGAGTCATGCATACTGAGAAACAAGTTTCCCAGACATAGAGTGCAACTTGCACCTTCAACCTATAACCTGCTACTTGAGAGATTGTAGAGTTTTACTCCCCCTTAACACCTGCTTTACCTGTTACTCCCCCTCAATATAGTACCTGTGTAAAAGGTTTTGAAATTACACCTGTACCACAACCTGTCTTATGCACCCACATGTTGGCACATGTGGCACACCTATACCATCGAAAATCCAATACTACTCCCCCTTTTTAGCCAATAAATTTGACAAATAATACTAGAGTAGAACATAAATACTGTGCAACCTGTATGATCATGATTGTTGCACATTACACACGCTGTAAAGCTACAGCTCTTCAAATAGGCAGATGCCTAATTTGCTCCTCAACTCTTCAAAGCGGTTTGCATCTAGAGCTTTAGTAAAGATATCTGCAGTCTGCTTCTCAGTGCTTACATGTTCAAGAGTGATCACCTTGTCTTCCACAAGGTCTCTGATAAAGTGGTGCCTGATATCAATATGCTTGGTCCTGCTGTGTTGAATAGGATTCTTGGAGATATTGATGGCACTTAAGTTGTCACAGTATAATGTTAGCACATCTTGCTCAACATTGTACTCCTTCAACATCTGTTTCATCCATAATAGTTGAGAACAGCTACTTCCAGCAGCAATATACTCAGCTTCAGCTGTGGACAAGGCCACACTATTTTGCTTCTTGCTGAACCATGAGATCAAATTGTTACCCAAGAAGAAACATGCACCTGAGGTGCTCTTCCTATCATCTGCACTACATGCCCAGTCAGCATCACAGTAGCCAACTAGCTCACAATTTTCACCATGAGAGTACAACAAGCCATAATCACTAGTACCATTCACATACTTAAGGATTCTCTTGACTTGTGTGAGATGACTCACTTTTGGTGCAGCCTGGTATCTAGCACATACTCCTACAACAAATGTTATATCTGGCCTACTGGCTGTGAGATACAACAAACTCCCAATCATGCTTCTGTAGAGGCTTTGGTCCACATCAACACCTTTCTCATCTTTGGTCAGTTTGAGATGAGTAGCAACTGGTGTTCTTTTGTGAGGAGAACTATCCATTCCAAATTTCTTGACAATATTCTTTGCATACTTGCTCTGTGAAATAAAAATTGTGTCACTCATTTGTTTCACCTGTAAGCCAAGAAAGAATGTTAGTTCACCAACTAGACTCATTTCAAATTCTGACTGCATCTGGTGTACGAAATGTTGCACCATCTGGTCAGACATCCCTCCAAATACTATTTCATCTACATAGATTTGGGCAATCAACAGTCTTCCTTTCTCTTCCCTTACAAATAGAGTCTTGTCATTGCCACCCTTTCTGTAACCATGATCCACCAGAAAAACAGTGAGCCTTTCATACCAAGCTCTAGGAGCTTGTTTGAGGCCATATAAGGCTTTCTTCAACTTGTACACATGATCAGGGTAACTAGGATCCACGAAACCTTTTGGTTGCTCTACATAGACTTCCTCATTCAAGTACCCATTGAGAAAGGCACTTTTCACATCCATCTGGAATAACTTGAACTTTAGGATACAAGCCACTCCTAGAAGTAGTCTAACCGATTCCAATCTAGCCACTGGAGCAAAAGTCTCATCAAAATCCACTCCTTCAATCTGAGTGTACCCTTGAGCTACGAGTCTTGCTTTATTCTTAGTGACAGTTCCTTGCTCGTCAGTGTTGTTCTTGTACACCAACTTGGTACCAATTACATTTGTTCCTCTTGGTCTAGGTACCAAGTCCCATACTTCATTCCTTTTGAATTGATTCAACTCATCTTGCATGGTATCAATCCAATACTCATCAGTCAGAGCTTCCTTCACATTCTTTGGCTCAAACTTTGACACAAAACAAGCACTAGCAATCATATCCTGAGACCTCCTTGTAGTGATATCTTGATTAGGGTCACCAATTATTTGATCAATAGGATGGCTCTTCTGGACTCTAATCGATGGACCTTTAGTTGCAGGAGTGCTAGGTGGCACTGGAGTATAATGCTCTGGACCGGTTAGACCTTCAGGTTCAGTCAAATCATCCTGAGTGTTGACTTCTTGACTATCTTCTTCAGCTTCTGTCTCTGTATAGGAGACAGATGTGTCAACATCTGGTACTACATTTGGATCACTGACTGATGCTGAGTCATCAACTACCACATTTGAGGATTCCATCACAGTCTGGGTTCTGTTGTTGTAAACTCTATAAGCTTGACTGTTTGTTGAGTACCCCAAGAATATTCCTTCATCACTCTTTGGGTCCAGCTTCCTCCTTTGCTCTCTATCTGCCAATATGTAGCACTTACTTCCAAAGATATGAAAGTGCTTCACTGTTGGATTCCTTCCTTTCCACAGTTCATACAGAGTGGTTGTAGTACCTGCCCTTAAGGTGACACGATTGTATATATAGCAAGCCGTGTCCATGGCTTCAGCCCAGAACCGGTAAGCAAGTTTCTTTGCATGCAACATTATTCTAGCACATTCTTGGATAGTACGATTCTTCCTTTCCACTACACCATTTTGCTGAGGGGTGATAGGTGAGGAAAACTCATGTTTGATCCCTTGATTAGCACAGAAATCCAAGAATTTTGAATTCTCAAACTCCTTACCATGATCACTTCGAATTCTCTTTATGTGGAGCTCTTTTTCTCTTTGCAGTTGAATACATAACTCTTCAAAGACAGAGTAAGTGTGTGTCTTTTCTCTGATAAAGTGTATCCAGGTGTATCTTGAATAGTCATCAACTACAACAAATACATACTTCTTCCCTCCAAGGCTTTCAACTTGCATTGGACCCATCAAGTCCATGTATAGTAACTCCAGAACTCTGTTGGTAGTCAGATGTGGCGACATCTTGTGTGAGACTTTGGTTTGTTTGCCTATCTAACATTCTCCACATACTTTACCTTCCACAATATCGAGCTTAGGTAGCCCTTTGATAGCTTCAGCTGAAGCTGCTTTCTTCATACTTCGGAGATTTAAGTGACCTAGTCTTTGGTGCCATATCTTCACCTCATCTTCCTTGGCAATCATACATGTTGCAGCATGTGTCTTCTGATTGGGTACCCACAAGTAGCAACTGTCTTTAGATCTCACTCCTTTCATTAGGACAATGCCTTTAGCATTAGTGACTAAGCATTCTGGTTGTGAGAAGTTGACCTTCAGTCCTTGATCACATAACTGACTTATGCTAATGAGATTAGCAGTCAGCCCTTTTACAAGTAGGACATCTCCAAGTTCAAGTAATCTGTCATTGATCATTTTTCCTACACCCATGATTTGTTCTCTGGCTCCATCTCCAAATACTACATGACCTGTGGGATGAGATTTTAGATTTTCAAGATAATCTTCGATACCTGTCATGTGCCTTGAGCACCCACTATCAAAGTACCATTCTCCTTTGGATGAGGCTATTAATGATGTGTGAGCAATCAGTCCAGATTTCCCAACCTTCGGTTTCCACTCCTTTCTCATCTTAGTAATCTTTCTCGTAGGTACCGGTGGTTCTGATGCTTGTGGACTTCCATAAAGTTTGTAGCAGAAAGGTCTTATGTGTCCCTTTTCTCCACAATGATGGCATGCCCACTCCTTAGGTTCCTTATTGAAACTGGGAGGTGGAAGTGGTATGGAATGGGGCACCATGTGTCTGACCTTCCTGGATTTGAGAGTTCTTTTTATAGGATTGTATCTTTCACCATATGGTAAATGTCTTCTGTTGAGATTTGTATAATCATATCTTATTGCTTTAGAACTCTTGTTAGGTTGATCAACTTCTATACTCACCTCAGGCATAATATTTCCAGCATTCAACATTCTAACTTGCTTGCTCATGTTTTCAAACTGTGAATTTAGCACAATTACCTCATCAGTAAGATGCAATATCTGAGCAAGGTGTTCACTCTTCTCTGCCTGGAGCTGATTAATGAGGTTCTTCTGTTGTTGTAGACATCTGACTCTGTCATCATAGTCTTGACATAGCTCCTGGTACGCCTCAGCTAGCTCTTCTAAAGTGAGTACTCCCTCAAAGTTTATGTCAAACACACACCTTCCAGTGAATGTCGTGTCCCTCTTTCCTTCAGCTTCAACATCTGAGTTATCTTCATCTGAACACGTGGCCATCATGCTCTTCTTTTGCTTCTTCAAGAAGTTTGGACATTCAGTTTTGTAGTGACCAAACCCATTGCACTCATAGCACTGTACACTCCTGGTCTGATTTGAATTATCTTCGTCTTTTCGCTTCTGGAGATTGGTCTGCTTTCCAGTGTCATCTGAGATGTGTGGCACATCTGTCCTGGATCTTCCATCCCTTCTTCTCATCAACCTCTTGAATTGTTTTCCCACAAGGGCCAGAGCTTCTGAGACACCTTCATCCATGTCTTGTTCACTGAGTTCATCAACATCCTTAGAGACAAATGCCAGGTTTTTGTTTTTCTTTTCAGATTTCTCATTTGCTCCAAGTTCAAAGGTTTGTAGTGACCCTACTAGCTCATCAAGCTTCAAGGTTGATATATTCTGCATTTCTTCAATAGCAGTCACCTTCATATCAAATTTCTTAGGCAAAGACCTAAGCATTTTCCTTACCAGCTTTTCTTCACTAATCTTCTCTCCCAATGCTTCAAAAGAGTTAGCAAAATCAAGTATGTTCATGTGGAAGTCATGCACATTTTCATCTTCCATCATCTGCAGGTTCTCAAATTTAGTGGTCAATAGTTGCAACCTGGACATCTTGACTTTTGAAGTACCTTCATGCGTGGTCTTCAGAATCTCCCACGCTTCTTTAGCTTCAGTGCACTGCTTGATTAGTCTGAACATATTCCTGTCAACCCCATTAAATATGGCATTTAGGGCTTTGTTGTTTCCTACTGACGGGTCATCTTCTTCCTTTGACAATTCTCCTTCTGGTTTAGGCTCAGCAGTTACTTTCCCATCTTTGTCAACCACCATAGGATGTTTCCATCCTATAACAACAGCCTTCCAAGTCTTGCTTTCAAGCGATTTCAAGAAAGCACACATCCTTGCTTTCCAATAGTCGTAGTTAGTACCATCTAACAGAGGTGGCCTGTTAACGAGACCTCCTTTCTTGTCCATGTTTGCCAGAAAGTATCCACTGGATCTCACCCAAGTACAGGCAGGGTGCCTGCTCTGATGCCAATTGAAATTCCGGCACAATCAGTAGACAGATGTGATAGCAGATGTGCTAACACCTGTCGCAAGAAAGTTGGACTGGGAGACAGATGTTCCCACGTTTGTCTCCACGAGAGATGACTTAACAAATAATAAAGCGAATAAAAAGGCAGAAAGTAAATTGCACGCTTTGTTTGTTAACCCAGTTCGGACGCAACTGCTCCTAATCTGGGGGATACCAATCCAGGAATGAATCCACTATAATAGTATTGATTCAGAGTCTAACTACCTGTTAACCCTCCTTACTCAATCCCTATCTGTGCAAACTCTACCTAGGCATAACCTAGATATGACCAGCCCAGGTCACTTCCTTAATAACGATGCTCCTCCACACCGTCGTAAACCTACCGGGGTATAAAACACAATTCAACTGAATGGTTGTTGGAGACACCCTCCTAGACACCTATGCACTTTTACCTAAAGGCTTCAAGCGCTTAGACTAACTAACTCTTTGTTTCAAAGCTTCAGAGAAAGTAACATTACAACTCAATAAACACAGTCCTAAGCATGCATCAATGGAATGCACGAAAGGCTCACAAAGAGACTCGATTTTGACACACTAAACCCTAAAACCAAATACGGCTTGACTCTCTTAGAGAACTAGGTCTTGGTCTTCATATATTTATAGTCCTGAGCTGCTTGGACTACAAGTAATACTTGGGCTTCTGAATCTAATAACTTAAGCAAGTTGGCTGATTTCCCTTGTCTTGGCGCGCAAGCTAAACCTGAAACAAAGAAATTAGGGTTCAAAGAAAAACGGCGCGCTGAAAGGCGCGTACTAGGGTTCCAAGTCCAGCTGGCATCAGCTGGCAGTGTTGCTGACAAATGTTACCACATCTGTCACCACCTTTAGACTAGCATCTTGTTTTTGCAAAATGAAGCCAACATTAAAAACCCAACATTGTGTATTACTAATATCAAATTAACACAATACATCAATTTGTGTATTACTAATCTCAAATTAACACACTATACATAACACAAATGAATTATCACATAAACCCACAATCACCATTTGTCTGTTACTACCATACATAAATCAATACAAGTTTTCACAAACCAGAACATGCTGTCAATGTTACTAATTCAACTGATACATATATCAAATAAATTCGAATAGCTGGTTCAATACACAAATAAAATAGAAGTCTCGATAAACACAAAATACAAATCTCAATACAGTTAAAATAACCAGGTTCAATACAGTTCTTCTTTTAGCTAACTAGGTTCAATACAGTCCTTTTTTTTTTTTTTGCCACGATTCACCTATCCAAAAGGCTTACAAACAGCTTGATCTCCATCACACATCCTGCAAAAAAGTTGTAAACACAGTTAAAATTAATCATCGGTTATACACGCTAGGAAAAGATATAATACGATTAACAATTGACTTACCATATCAATGTTTCCTAAGTTCCCATACTGTTCAACATAATCATCATCTTCATTAATGAGAGCATTAGAATTACCTTCTAATTGACTTGGGTTTTGATTCAAAATGGACAAGAAGTTCTATTATGCCCTTCAGTAGCACAAACACCACAAGTTTGGGGTTTCCTACCCCCATGAGCAATGTTTCTTCTTTGAATACCAGACAGTGATTCACCACTACATCTCCTTCTTTGGCCCTTGTTTCTTACTTGCGAGGTTGAAGTACTAGCAACACCACATCTTTTTGTTCTAACACGAGATGGGTTAAGAATTGTTTCTTCAAAAAATGTTTGATTGTAGACATACCTAGGTTCATTATTATTACATTCGTCTTCCAATAGCTTTGTCTGTGCATCAACCAAGTCTAACGTACTTCGCATCAATTGAGGCTTGCCGCATTTTACGACTGCTACGACCATTCTCTTGCATCTTTCAACCACATTGGTAAATTTACATACAGCTGTAGGCTCAATAGATAGGTTGGTTTCAGGATTACAAAAAACAATTGCATCCTTTGCATGTTTTGTCCATCTATTTATCACAAGAGACTCTAGTAAAGTAACAATATTGAGATAGACCAAAACAGCAACCGCATGTTCACATACAATGCCTAGAGACTCTAACCTCTCACATGAACACTTGAACTTTAAACTAGAAGGACAAAATGAAACTTGACATTCAATGTGTTCCTTTGGATATTTCATGACAGTAAAAAAATATAAAGAAAGAGCTTGTCTAGTGTCAACGACGGTACACGTACATGCTCTATGAAGAACCGCTTGAAACAAAAGGAAAATTTCTCTAGTATACACTTCTCCTGTAGCTTTCTCAATAAGAGGCAATGGAGTTTCCAACACAGGATCACCATGTACTGAACCAAAATCGGCCTCTAACTCGCTATACCGTATGTAATTCAAGCATCTAAAAAATTGGTGCAAAAACTCCAACAGATTGTTTTGGTAGCTTACATACCTGCCAAATTGTGCATGCAGTCCTTCGCATTTGGAAGTTGTTCGGAAACCAGCAAAACTTTTTTCACGGATGTGTGCAGTGGCCCACATGTGCCCTTTTTCATACATCTCTTTCACCCATTTATGGTCTTGTAATCCAAATTCATAGACCATTTTTTCCCACTTTGCCTTAAACTCACCAACATCGTAATCACCCAACATACACTGTTTGAATTTCTTCACAAATTGCTTCTTCCCAACATTACTGCAGGCATTGCGTATCAGATGCCATGCACCAAGTCTGTGGTGAGATTGTGGAAAAATCCTTCTTATAGCATTCTGCATCGCCAAATCTCCATTAGTTATATCGGACGTTGGTCTTTTTCCCTTATTGCTGCCAAAACTTGTTCCAAAAGCCACACATATGTTTCTTCCGTTTCATCACGTATGATAGCAGCGTAAAAAACAATACTCTGGTTATGGTTGTTTACACCAGAAAAAACAACTAGGGGGCACATGTATTTATTCCTCTTATAAGTTGCATCAAACGCCAAAACATCCCCAAAAATCATATAATCTCTTTGTGCCGCCCCATCACACCAAAACAGGTGTGTCAGTCTTCCACTTCTATCAACCTTATGCCTCCAAAACATTGCTTCGTCACTCCTCCGCATGCCTTCTAAGTATTGACAAGCAGCTTTGGCATTTGTCGAGGTTGCTAGTCTTTGCCTTTCTTGTTCATTGTACATGTCTCGCCTACGAAAACCAACCTTTTCAAAACCATCAGCTTCACTAGCAAATAGTCCAAAAATATGGGTGGTCTTCATACCAACTTGCCTCATGTTGCTCATTCTCCAAACGTCGTGATCTGTCATCTTCCTATGTGCCGGTAACATTCCAACAAATTTTTCATCAAGCAGTTCATGGTTGTGAGCATCATGGAGTAATTTAATGTACCACCGTCCACTATTTCCTTCGACATGAACATGACATTTAGCTTCACTGCCACACCTGATGCATGTTTTCGGGACTCTCTTTCGGATAGTTGATGTCCCTGCTTTCTCATCTCTAACCCATTGTTTGTAGCAGACGAATGTTTGTTGAGTTATATCACCATTTTTGTTTCTCATCACATTACTTTTTCTTCCAGCAAAACCATTGACATTAGCATACCAATTGTAAAAGGTAAACGCTACACCAAGGTCCACAAAATGATATTTCATTAGCTCTTCCTGGCTTAGTTGTTTGAAGTTGATCTTAGTGATGTCTTCCAAACAATTCACAGCAGTATCTTGACCAAACATACACCCCCCCTCACCTTCAGTCCTACTACTTTCAGTATCATCTACATTACATTCCCCAATTTCACCTCCTTCATCATCAGTCATTACTAGATTTTCCAATCCCTAAATCAATTAAAACTATTAATTTTTTTCTGGATTACTAAAATTCGTAACATAATTAACAGCAGTAACAGTATCACCAAAGTAACATAACTAACAACAGTCAATTAAAGAAAATAACTGACCAGGGTCGAATCATTTTCATCACTCATGGATTCTGAAAAAACTTCCACCATTTTCTGCTTCAACAAATAAAATTCAATGCTTTAAATTCCTACAATAACACAACAGATAATTAGTATATTTTCCAACATCAACCATAGATTCTCAGTAACTTACAAATTACCTTTAATAATTTTTTAGACGAACTCAGATGTAAAATTCGAATTTAATGGCGACAACAACGACTACATCTAGACCTGCTTCTGTATGAAAGAGAAACGAACGGGATACTACAAAACGATTTAGTAATATATTCTGCATTTCTTTTTATTTTTTTAATGAAATAATATTAATTGAGTGTTGCAGTGTCTAGAGAGGAAGAGAATCTTTTTAGAATCTTTTACCGGATCAAACCCACAATAGAAGGTCATTTTCATGGGTCTAACTTGGACCAATACATGTTTTTGACCAGGCTAAACGGACCCTCATAACATAATTGTACTTCCACTATTTGGGCTGGAATATTGCTATCTTGGGCCTCACAACTGTTATGAATTGTTGGAACACTAGTGGAACTAGTGTTGTGTGAATTAAAAAATTAGTCCCGCATTGGGTAGAACACACACACTAGAAGTGTTTATATATGGGAAAGTCACTCCCAAGGGTGTGCCCTTGGGGTACCCAATTTTGTGAACGGAGAGAACGCTTACATTAATATATATACCACACGCGTGACGACGCCGCCGTCTGTTCGGCCGGCTCGGCTCAACTTGAGCTTGGCTTGGCTTGGCTAAAAAAGAAATATATTTTTGTTACCCGAAAATGTTTAAATTAATTTAATCATTATCCGAAAAACGTTTACTTAACGAACAAGTTAGTTTCAGTCTCATCTGTTAGCGTGTTCCAAAAGATTAGATGCAACTGAAAGATCCGATATTTACTTGATCTGATCCACGGAAATTCGATACTCGAATTTCTCCAAATCAGTAACGAACTATGTCTATAAAAGGAAAGTTTGTATAGTTCATTCGACACACTGAAAAAGTATTCTTGACACTTCGAATCTTTTTCTTCTTTCTCCCTTCAACTTGTGTTTACGAGTTGTTCTTATTCTCTTCATCTACTCTTTCCGTCCCTTCGGTTTTGAGTGGTATACGTACCATATTTGACCGGTAATTCGTTACCGTATAGAAGGTGTTACTTCTCGAACGATTATTAACAGTGCAGTTGATAATTGCACAGTGAACTGAGCTGTTTTATCCTGGAGGCGCACGACTTATAGTCTACCTTGCACAAACTTTGGGTAGAGCCGTGAAACGTCTTAAAGAGAGCGACCTCGTCGTGACTCATCCCGGTAAATTCTTCGGTGATGTAACATCCCGCAATTTTATCCACCTAATTAATTTCAACTAGAGTCTTACCTCACAAATTAGGAATTTATGAATAGGAAATTCCATTCCACTCCACACAAGAGACAATTATCAATTTCATGAGATACTTAGCAATTAAACTTTCCCTCCTATATCTTTTTCATGTGACTCATTTTCATATTCAACCTTACACTAACACCTCACCATTTAATTTCACCTATTAGGACACATGCTAACACCTCATTACATTCCCTCCACAAGTTAACACATCACCACTCTATGTATTAAAAACTAGAATGCATGTAAAAGCTTCTCCATTCTCTCTTAGCTTCAGAAATTGAAATTGCAGCCCTCCCTCTCTTCTCCTTCTCACGAGCACAACGAAGAACAACATAATCCCATTAACTCTCAATTTTCTATAACACCCAATGTTGTTATTCAAACTCTAGTCTCCTCTCAATCAACACCAATCAGCAAAGAACTTCACATGCAAAGCTTTAGGACAGAACATCACACTAAAGCTGTCATTCTACCTTCTTCTCAAGTTCATCAATCTAGCCAACAACAACAACTACAATCTCTCATTTCCATCACCCACTAGAGCTGCATGCAACCAAAAATCTAAGCCACATTCTGTACTGTTCTATCATCAGAAAACCTTCTGTATTACCTCCCTAATTTCATAAGATTCAATGCATTCAACACCTTCACTCCTAGAGCAAGTTAGAGTTCATTTCTCAATCAAAATTTCCAAATTATGACCAAGGGGTTCGTGGGTGTAGCTGTGGATTTCAGTAGCTGTATTAAGAGCCCAGAAGCATGGATTAAAGCTTCATAATGTAAAGCCTCGAACCCGAGACTACTAATATTCTAATTGTTAAGAATACTTTTTCGAAAATCGCTTTTAAGAGACATCACACAGCAGATAAAAGAATTATACAATTGGGCTCAATATCAAAATCATTAAAAATTATTATAAAGATGAGACATAGTAACTTCTTTTCAAAAGGAAATACATTAGTTTTAAAAATAAAGTAGCAAAACTTCCTAGACTCTATGACTTATTCCCAAGTGTTACAATCAGAGCGGGCTTCCCTTGACTCGAACTCGAAACTCGATAACCTGTAGATACTGCGATTTCACAATCGCAGGGCCAAGCAAGACAAGACAAAAAGCAAAGGGTGAGAATACATTCACACAAGGCATCGGTGTATTAACACACAAGAATAGGGAAAACATAAACACAAAAATATCATCCTTTGGGACGATCGAACACATAAGAAAACACAACTCATAAATGTAACCACTATCACAACATCAATAACAACTTCATTAATATTAAACATTACTACTTCATTGCTACATCGTAGCTAACAACTTCATTGCAACTTTAAAGCCATATCTGGCTACATTATTACTCCTTCATTGTCATATCTGACTATAATATTACTACTTTATTGTCATATCTGGCTACAATATTACTATTTCATCGCCATATCTAGCTACAATATTACTACTTCATTGCCATATCTGGCTACAATATTAAATCAACGTCATTACTCAACACAACTACAATATTTAGTTCTTAAAGAAACTCCACACCAAATAAATACGACGCCAATTAAACTCAACACCAATTTAACTTGATACTTGATAACAAATTGAGCTCAACATGTATTACTTATCATAAAAAAAAAAGACCTTTTAATGAATCTTACTTATCAAACTAAATATTATTATAAAGTCTTATACTACTTATTATGCATGTCCGTAGCACACAAGTCAAAATTGTTTTTGAACTTACAAACATTAATGAAGCAGCTATAAAAAATATAATGCTAGCTTTAGAAATAAGGCATCTTTTCAATTTTTTAATCCGAAAACAGTTTCGTATACTAAACTCAAAACTATTTCTTTTTTTTTGACAAGAAAACTCAAAACTATTTCTAGTTATAATTATCTAGTCAAATACACCACATGATTGAATACTCTATAACTACCACATTCAATTATCATAGAAAAGAACCAAATCATATTAAGTCATGTGCCTATTATAAGATATACTTTAAAATTAGTGAATGGCAAAATCCAACAGTAGCCATGAAAATCCCTCTTCTTCATAACTCACGTACATGATATATTATTACTCTAAAGTAGGAGTGAACTTATTCAAAACTTTTAAAAAAAAAATCAATATTTTAAATATACTTTCTTTTACTTTGAATAAAATTTAAAATATTACACTTTGTGGTAAACATACGAACACTCTCAGAAAACGCATGTTGGATAATTAAATTCAAACAAATCATGTTATTCCACACAATCAGACGCGAAAGTTTCATAAATTAACAAATTTTAATTTAAGGTTTCCTAGAAAAATCAAACTTTAAAAGAAAGAAAAATAAGGGTAGTTCATTGAAATCATGAACATGAAGATAAAAGAAAAGGGAAAGGGAACGAGGGCAAGGTCCCCTCGACTATTCTTATAGTTAAGACTACCCCTATGCGTGAAAAAACTCACCCCCTTACCTCGAATTTGCAGAAACGTTCTCCATCTAAATTTGAATATCTACTGTGCCCTTGCTCCTACGGTCGTTCAGCAACAAACAGAATCGAATTCCGACTTCGGATGAGAAAGTTATGAGTATTTTAGTATTGCTCTCAAATTCCACTACTTGATCATAAAGGGTACACGGATTTTTGTTTGTAGATTGTGGTAATCCTAATTCTAAGTTATTTTAATCTATTTATAGAGGAAGATTATGTTTTTCTTTTCCTAAAAACAAGCAAGATTCATAGCAGATTTGTTTCTATTTTAATTCCCAAAAAACTCTCATCTTATTCTTCATAAAAATTCATATCTTTTATTTTCATGATATATTCCTAAAATATATTTCAAAATTATATCTCTAAAATATGATTCTAAAATATAACTTACTTAATTCTATTTTTCAAATAATTCTCCCGTTCTCACTAAATTAAATAACTTCTAACCTATCAAATAATTTACTTAGCACATAAACACCTAAATAAACCATATTCTAAATAAATAACTCTTTCTAAATTTTGGGGTGTTACACATAACAGGTGGGTTCTTAGGCTAGTGTAGATAGATTCCCAAAATTTACACACTTTGCATGTTAACTTAGGAATTAGGGATTTTGTTGTGTGAGGGGAAATAGCTCCCAATTTTCCCTCCGTTCTGTCCTATATATTATATGATTTACATTACTGCACTGTTACAAATGAGGATTGTAGGTGTTTTCCTTTTAAATTGATGATTTTCGTAAAACAGGGGTCTCTCTCTGCATGAACTCGCCATGGCGAGCTGGGTTTCTGAGCTGATGAAACTCGCCATGGCGAGCTCCTGCTCGCCTAGAGAGTTGATTTAGGTCAGGACCTATAATCTCGCCAATGCGAGCTGGGTTGCTCGCTGTAGCGAGCTAAGTGCAGATGGTCACTATCTTTTTCACTTATTTCTAAAAACCTCACACTCGTTTTATATCCTCATATGTCTCAAATAAATTGCAGTAGTCTAAATAATATAATGTTAAACAGAATGTTAATCACAGATAACTTTAGGGCATGACTTAGGGAATTTAGAAATAATGTATGCTCCCCGGGTTTGGGAAATTATGGTAGTATGATTAAACTAGAATCAGTCAATTATGTGCGATTTGTGATGTCGCTTTATGGACTTCCGTCGGAAGCATCCATCAGGAAATATTTTGTGAGCTGTATGCCGGAACGCGTCGTGTTCGTCGGACAAGGCAGGCCTCTGAGATATGCTCACCTCAGAGTGTCCTTGCGGTTAAAATCAATAAGAGTTGTTATCTGTGTTACACCTTTATTTATTATGCTTTATGATATTATGATTATGAATATGCTATGACTGATTAGGTATTCCACGGCGTAGTCGCCATTAGGAGGGTAGTAGGACTCACTGAGACTTAGTAGTCTCACCCCACTCCATTCAATTTTTTTAGGTAGACAGATTATTTCGGAGCATGGACCAGGATGGATCTGACGATTGGAGCTGAGCTTGGATTGTCAGCTTAGAAGACTTAGTCTTCTTCCTTGTTTTTATTTAATCTGTTATTCTTTTGTCGTTTCTTTCCGCTGTTTGTATTGAATAATCATATTGTTATTCTAATGATAATATGTTATTCAGTCTTTTCCCTGTAATTTAATGTACTCGGATTTCAATTATGTCTTTCAACCTGCTGAACAGGTTATCCAGTAAAGGAGTGAAAAAAGTGGGTCATGTGGCTTCATATTATAGGGTGTGTCTAATGGAGTGTGTTTGTGAGTGTGATATTAGCATTGCTCTTTACACCAATATATATAGATTTAAAACAATATATTCATTAATTGTAAAAAAAATACAATATATTCATTTTAAATGATTAAAAGAAATGGAGATGAGACGGGGTAGAAAAATTTATGAAGAACAAGATTTTAATGGGTAATTAAAGCCGCTGGTTCAGTTCATTGATTTTTAGAAACAAAAAATCGAATCAAACAACATCGACTTTTAACCGAACCATAAAAATTGTTTTTTTGGTATGTTTTGAATTGTCTTTAATCGCTTTTTCTGATCTACTTACACGACTAATTGTCATGTCCCTTACTAGTTATGTTTATAGGGGAATTTGAACAAAAAATTCTAACCAATCAAATTATGAAATTGCACAGGAGCATATGAAAATTGATATACACCTTTAATTTATTGGTGAAACAGTTATTTCTCGTAGGAACAAGATGATCAACACAAAACATATACATTTAAATTTATTTATTATTAAAATACTTTCAAATAATAATATCATAATTAAAAATAAATTATATTTTTATAAGTAAAAATTAACCCGTGGGGTAAGTTATTCTAGTAAAGTATATTGTGAAACATGTGCCCTTAGATTTCATGTATAAAGTATATTGTGAAACATGTGCCCTTATGGCACATGTCAAGGTACCAAAAATAGAAATATAACATTTAATTATAAAACGAATTTAATGCTTAGAGAATTTGATACACCACAGATTTAATAAATTATTTTCACATTTTTCTTCTTAACATGTGCCTTTAACATCCTCCTTAATAAAATTGTTCTTCAATACAAAATAAAAATAAACTCTTTTCCTTGTTGGGTCACGAGGGGACAACTTGGAGACTATCTACATTGGACTTAAGAACAACTATACAAATGAATTGGACACTACACTTTAATTCAAAATTTTAAGACGTTATGTTTATGGGTCTTGTCACTTATAAAATATTCTACATCCACTATTTTATCCAATGTGAGATTTAACTCACTTGAAACACCTAACATATTCTCCTCTTTCAACAACATTTTTATTCTTTTTCTTATAATCACAGCCTCATTTAAACACAAAGAAAGAAAGAAGAATATGATGTAGGAAGAATTTAAGGACCATGAATTTGAGATTGAAAGAGAGAATTTTGAAGATACCAAGTAGATTTAACTTCATGGCAGTAGGTGAGAAAGAGAGAAAAGGGGCAAATATTTAAGACTCGGTTGGTAGTTGGTGGTTTTAGCCACAATCTTTGATGTTGAATTTCAGTGATAATATTGAAAGAATTTAGGTTATGAATTTTAGGTTTGAAAGGTTAAAGTTTCATTTTTGGGTTTGATGTAGATGCAAGAATAAAGAAGAAGAAAAATAAAATTGACTGATGGAAGAAAGTACTTAACAAATAGAAGGGATTATATTTGAAATTCCGGCACGTAGGAATGGAATTTCTATGCAATGTTCTAACACTTGGAATGTGGAATGGGATGTTGGAACATTCAAGAATACACGATTACAAGCAAGTAATAAAAGAACAACAAATAAAGGACACAAGATATTTGTTAACCCAGTTCGGAGCACAACAGCAACCTAATCCGAGGGATACCAATCCAGGAGAGAAATCCACTATAATAAACCTAGTCCTAAGCTCTCAGCAAACCTCCAGTTTACACTTCACTACAACATTTTTGACTTTAGGCAACGAAAGTATAGGCAACGGCCTAAAACCCGTTGCTGAAAAGGCAATAGGGAACGATTTTGCATGTGTTCCGAGGTTTCTAGAATTTGTCTTCTGATGTATAGAAAACTGTCGCCTGTTCGTTTTAGGCTACGGTTGCAAAAATGTGGACAAAATAAACCGTTGCCTGTTCATTTTTGGTTACGGTTGCAAAAGCGTGGACGAAATAAATCGTTGTTTGTTGCATATAACCGTTGCCTCTGGATTTTAGTGATTAATAAAAAATAAAAAAATGCTATACGGGACATATTTGTCTAGTTTCCTAGTTTCACACTTTTTCACTTCTTGATTTTACCCTTTCTTCAAAACCTAATCGAACCTTCTTCTTCCTCTCCCAAATAAACCCATGTCGCCATCCACCTTCCCGGCTTCCACCTTGCAAATCTTATCTATAAAATAAGAAAAATTTTGCACAATTAATTTGTGATTGTTCTCTTTCGCGGTAATGATGTTAGAGACGGAGAAGTGGCGCTGGTTTTGGTCTCGTGGTACAGTGGTTCGAGGTTGGTCGTGACGGTGGAAAAGAATCTCTACTCGTGGTGCGTTGAGACCTGATTTTGGACGCGAGCTTCATTAACGGTGGTTGTAGTTTGTAGTTAGTGGTTCAAGGTTGTTGGTGGTTCTTCTAAACGGGACTCGTGGAAGCTTCGTTCTTCACAAAATTTATTCTACATCCATCTTGGTAATCTATCCAACTCAAACCCTAATTTTTGTTTACCCCTTCAATCTTGATAGTGTAATATTCATCTTTTCAGATCTATGTTGTATTCTCAAAATTAACATTTTGTGAAAGCCTTTCTCCATTTTTTTAGTTCCTTAATTAAAATTGTTCAAGAGGAATTGAATTTTCCAGGAAAATTTAATCGAATATTTGTGTTAAACATAAACATCAAAAGAAACATAATATTCACTAAATCCATAGACTTTTTTTTTAATGGCACCAAATCCATAGCCTTAGAACTTTATAAGTTATATGTATAAATACCTTCTTTGTTTTTATATGGGAGAGAGTTCTATGAACCTTATAGAAAGTACAAGAAGAAACTACACAGTTGAATTTGAAAGGGAAGATGAGGAAGAAATTGATCTAGGAAGTATCAATCTACTAAATCAGACATTGGTCAAAAGAAATAACACACTATCGTCAAATCCAAGTTCTTTTGTTGGTGTAAAAGTTTCCTACATTGAAAACTTAGTCTGAGTATGAATCCGAATTAAATGAAGACTTAGTGTCATTTTTTTGGCTTTGTTTCTTTGTGTAGGATAATTGATAATGATTTATTCATGCTACAGGGCATGCTAGGTGTGTTTTCGCTGTGTTGTGCGTTTGTTGCGGTCCTGTTTTAATTTTTGCTTTGGTGAAGTGATATTTGTTGTCATCATAGGAGAATTCCTGTATTGATACTCTATGAGGTGTTTTCTCTTCTTCATTTGGAGAAGTAGATCAATGACCTATATATCTGCACATTACTCTTTTAATGTCTATGACTGTTTCATTATGATTAGTGGTACGCTTTTAATGTATAGATTTCACGTTCAAATTAGTTGTTGGGAGGGTTAAGCACCTAAACATAAACTACACATTCATTCTGTAACTTTGGAGCTGCTTAATATTGTGGAAGGGATTATGCTGGGTCCGAGTAACATTACCCACTTACTTAGAATTCTGTCCTGTTATGTAATCATTTGTAAGCATGATTGCCCTTTTATCTAAATTGTGCATAAGATTGGATTATTTAAGTTGAATGAGAAAAAGAGAAAATGAAGGCATTTAGAGTGAGGATTATGGATTTATGCATTCCCTTTACTTAGAATTTTGTCCTGTTATGTAATCATTTATAAGCATGATTGCCCTTTTATCTATATTGCGCATAAGATTGGATTATTTAAGTTGAATGAGAAAAAGAGAAAATGAAGGCGTTTAGAGTGAGGATTATGGATTTTTGCATTCCCTTTATGGATTCCTTTTATCGAAATGACTTTCTAGCGAATTAATTGATTCTATTACATTTGCAGGAACTCTTTTGCAAGTTGCAACTTTGGAGAAAGGAAATCTTGCCGTTGGCTGCTTTGGGAAATTGTTTGAAGTAAGAATTTATACTTAAATTTATATTTGGTCCTTGCATATTTTAGCTGTGTTACTTGTCAGTTGTCACTAGTTATTTATCGGTCGATCTTCCTTTACAAACTCAGACAGAATTTGAGTCAATGAAGTGCATTATTAGGAGTAGAATTAATAGTGCAAATTGTTGTTCTAATACTTGTTAATTTGCTGGCGTGCCATGGGCTGTATTAGTATGTTTAAGAATATAATAGTAGAGTATGTTTTATGATAGAAGAATATTGTAGTAGAATATTAACCTTATTTACCAGAACAAGATGACATGTTATTAAAAATAAATTGTTAGAAAAAATCTAAACTTATGCAGTCTATAGAAGAATATTGTAGTGAGTCATGAGTTAGGCATATTGCTCTGCTATTAACCTTGAGTTGATGCTTCCTTTGTATGACTTTTTTATTTCTCTTATGTACCCTGTTTAGTGTTATGTCCATTTATTTCTCTTATGACAGATCAAATACTTTTCTAAGTTTAAGTTAAATATGTGATTGTGGTACATATTGGTTGAGGGGGGTGTTGTCTTGTTGCTTTTTATAAATATTTTGTTTTTGGAGTTGTGATATATATGATAAAATTTATAAAATTAGGAATTGAAATTAAGTATAAGGGAAACACGGGCTGGGTTTGGATTTATAAACATTGGTTTGGCTTTTACAGATGCAATGTTGGCTTTTACAAGGTGATTACTCTCACTTCATACATTGTGAAACTGTAAGAATATGTTTCCTCCATCTAATTTTCTTTATGCTGCAATTTATATTGTGGCGTGTATTGGTTTCATCTTCTACATCCAATGGTTTCCTCCCTCATTCTTTTTACTAACTTTTGTTGAATTTTAGATATATGCTTGCTCATGTCAATTGTCCTAGAAGACATTGCCATTGCTGATGCAATTAGGAGTAGTGTCTTTGTGAGAACTTAAGCTTATAAGTCTTGTTAGTTTTGTCTCTGACTC
Source organism: Trifolium fragiferum (assembly GCA_954870985.1). Classification (NCBI taxonomy): domain Eukaryota; kingdom Viridiplantae; phylum Streptophyta; class Magnoliopsida; order Fabales; family Fabaceae; genus Trifolium; species Trifolium fragiferum. The sequence goes on from OX940789.1 coordinate 51,209,845, forward strand.
ATTTGTTAATGTTTATGCAACTGACCCCTGGTGTGCCAGTTGTATATGCTAAATTTGATGCTTTAATGCTTGATTGAATGTCTAGAGTTTTTTGTTGTTTGAGTTTTTGTTTTTTTATATTACGTTTACATTGGTTGTGAGATCATTAATGTGGACAACTTCAGTTTTGACCTAGCTTGTGCGATTTTAGTTCTAACTGACATTTGTGTGTTTCATTTATAGGGCATGCGAACTGCCTTTAATTTAAAATGGATCCAGGAAGAAAAAGACACAATTCTAGCATCTTGATTTGATAAACTCTCGTTATAGATGATATTGGAGGAATGCAATTATGGGATACAAGGAGGAAACTTTGGCAAGAAGATGGATTTACGATTCTAGAAATGATATTACATGTTAAGGATTTTGTTTGAGAGATAGTTTATTATTTGGATATTTAGCTTATTTTTTTACTATTATTATTAGTGCAATCTTTTGATGTAATGAACACAAATGAATCTTACCATAAGCAATTTAATGAGATGGTTTTAAGTTTTGTTTAAGTGACTAAATGTATAAAAAAAAGTGCTTAAATGTATAAGCAACACATGATATTGGTTTATTGGTTTTAAAATGTGCCCTAAAATAAATTATGATAGAAACCTAGTTCATAAAATAGTGACATAAATAATGGGCAACGGTTTTATAAGTGTGGCTAAAAATTGGCACAAAAAAGTATTATTAACAATAGGCAACGGTTTACAGGTGTAGCCTTTAAAAAGCCGTTGCCTAAAACTAGCTTTGGAACCGTTGCTTATTCACAAACTTTAGGTGACGGTTGTTCTCTTTCGTGGGCAAAAGTAATAAAACTGCCTTAAGAATAGGCAACGGCCGTATATCCCACACGTAGAAAACCATTGTCCATACTTTCCGGCAACGCTTTTTCTACCTTTGGCCACGGTTTTCAGCGGTTGCAGAAACTCATTTTTGTTGTAGTGTTATGACCTAGCAACTACCCGTGTAATTTCGACCTAGGAACTCCTAAGCTTGAGATCCCATCTAACCTCCTACCTAATCACACAATAAGTGATTACAAGATTATCAAGATTACAAATGATTGAGATCACTCTCTAAAAACAAACTAACTCCGTACTTCAAAGCTTAGGAGTAGTTCACACAAATACAACAACCTATGTCCTAGACTTGCATCAAAGAAATGCAAGGTAAGCTCACAAAAGTTCTAACACACGAAAACCCTAATGCAACAAACTTGCAGCAATACACAATAACACACACATAATTAAATTAGGGTTTACAAAGAAGCTTATATACTAGAGGTCTTCATGGGCTTCTTTAGGACTTGGGCTTCAAGGTAACTTGCACATTTCCAACAAGTGTCCATGTGTAGAATCAAGAGTTTCCAAAAGCTGTATTAGAGACATTTTTGGAAATAAACGCGTAGGAATATTCTGATCAAGCACGCGTAATCAAAGCATGAAATGAAGGCGTGGATTCCATAAATAAAAGACGGCGTATTAATGAGACGCGCTTTCATTCAACCTGGATGAGTATCCGGATGTTGAAACATTGCATCCAACATTGTCACACAGTGTTGTTTTAACAAAAAGAGCCAATCAACAAAACAATAACAATCTCCCCCTTTGGCAAAATTTTTGGCTAAAACAAAAACAAAACCTTATAGACAATCAAACAGAGTACAGTTGGCATGAATCTTCAGATCAACACAAACACACAAATCATAAAGCCATTCATACACTTCTGTATCTAAAATGAATATCAAAGGCAGTAAACACACACTACAACAAATTTGCCATATACCCACGGACATATTTAGTGACGATGAATAAATATGTAGGTATTGTACAAGTGATCCGTGGGTATAACTCTCGTACAACTTAAATAAAAATTCCCCCAAAAATAAAAATAAAAATTAAATGTTATATAGGGTAAAGGAATACACCACCGCTAGAAAATTTACATGTCTTCAAAATCCTAAAATCCCATGTTGCTACTTCTCACTGAATTTCCATGAATCTCCATTGTTGTTTCACCAAAAACCCTAAATCCCTAATCTCAACTTCTTCAAAATCCCTAAAATCCTGCTGCTTCTCGCGAGCCCTTTTTCGGTGAACAACCTCAACTTCTTCTTCCGTAAGTTCTTTGCACGATTAACTTCTTCTTTCGTGGCTTCGCCCTCACACATTGGAACTCCTTTGCTTCAGCGAAGTCTCCGTCCTCCTTCTCTCCTTGTTTCCGGCCAATACAATTTGTGAGGGAAATACCTGATGCTTCGTCTCCACGCCATCGCACGGTGCCGACCAACCATAACTTCTTCTTTTGTAAGTTCTTTCAACTTCATCTTCGATTGAGATTTGGGATCTTCCTAAATTGTTCCAAAACTCTAACTTACCAAACTAATTTTTTCCTCTGTTCTTGGCTCAATCAGAAATTTAATATTAATGTTAATGTGTGTGATTATTATTATTTGCATGTTTTTCATATTTTGATGATTATGTGTATGTATGATTTCCTGATTTTTAGTTAATTACTTACTAGTTTGTATGTATAGGATATGGTTTTTAATTAACTGTGAAAGATAATACTATGTAGAGGATCCCGGGTTGTGTTTTAAGCGGTAGCTGGGTCCTCTTGTTGCGTCTGCAGTGTGTTTTTTTTCTGCTGGTCTGGGTTTTTCTCCTTTGTTGTTTTCGCGTTTTGATGTAGTTCTCTGTGAGGTGTAGCTGGCTGGTCTGCTATTTGTGACTTTCGGCTATTTGTTTTTGTTCATGCTGCAATGTTGCTTTTTGTTATATGTTGTTTTTCTGGCTTTTGTTTTCCTGCTGGTTTTGTTTTTGTTGTATCTTTCATTCACTCCAATGGCATGTCTTATGCCATGTTTGGTGATCTTCTAATAAAATTTTGCAATTAAAAAAAAATAGTATGTAGAGGATATGGTTTATAGTAGTTACTAGTTAGTATGTATAGGATATGTTTACTATTTATTATGTAGAGGATTTGGGGTAATTATGAGTTTTGCCCAAATTATTCACCTGAATAGGTTATTTAATATCTAACTAATATGTTCTCACATAATTAGTGTAACTATTTTTTGTGATTCGTAGACTTGCTATCAAAGTGAGTTGCATACAAGGTAAAAGGAATAAAAAGTTAAGTTCATAGTGCTTTTCAACGTATAATATGATTGTCTTCTTTGCAATATGTGTTTTTGTTTTGGTGAATATCTTCTTATTTGAAATGTTAATCATTATGGCAGTAGGAAATTAAATTACAATTACAAAGGCTATTTGTGCTTTATACTTATGCTTATTTTCAAATGATTGTGATTTATGTGCAGCTCAAGATTAAGGCGAATAATCTTTTAACTGCGACACAGTCAACAACCCTCGAACATGATATGGTTTGGCACAATTGATACAAGGCTATCTTTGTGACTGACACTGAGAAAAGGTGAATTTTTTTTCTTGTATTAAATCCTAATGAATTTCTCATTCTAGTTTAGTTATTGTGATGATCATGCTAATTGAAATTATTTCTTGTATTAAATCCTAATACTCACTCTCACCGATACTCTTACAACCGTGAAAGCTAGCTTCACGAGTTTTTGTCCAAGTGTAATGGTAACCTTTATTCATATGTTGCCTTCATCGTGTATGCTTCTTTTGTTTTTACTTTCATATTGTTTTTATAGGGTAGAAATAATCTTCTGATTTTTCTCTTGTTTCTATTTTTTGGTTTTTAGAATCATGGCTCTAAAGTGGTGGATTTAGAAATCTTCGTTCTTAAGATTTTGAGCAATTTTTCCTCTACTGTTTTTAAGTTTTGTTTTGAAATTGCAAGTGTAGATATCCCTTTTTATCTTCTCTTTATTGTTTTGTTTTGTTTCCCTTTTCTTATTATGTTAATGGTATTTCCCTTTAGATGGAGATTGTCCATTTCTTGTTTCATGCTTTCCTAATCCTTTAGCATCAACCTCAGGAGCAGATGTGACTAGTTCCCTTCTTAAAAAACTTATATTAATCTTAAGTTCGAGGTGGCCGTACTAATAAGTCGGCCACTTTGAAATTTGAATATGTCAAGTAACTCCACCGTCGCTGTTTCCGCCTCCGCTGATTTTACCGGGACCGTCGCCCGTAAAAATCAACTTCGAGGAGCTCTTTTCAAATACGGTCCTAATCCTATTCAGGTCCGTTGCGTTTTTCAATTATCGCTTCTGATCTGATTTAAATTATCGATGATGTAATTGTAGCTTGTAATTTACTTTATGTTCTTTAAATTGATTGTAATTAGCGCACCTGATCAAGTTTAATAATAAGATTAATATAAGCTATTTTAGCATGAAATGAAACAAATCTGAAAGTCTCTGAATTGTCAATTTTCAGTGCTTGACATGCGTTATGCGTATAGCGTATTGTACTTCCCTTAACAATACGCTAGAGACTAGTTTACTTTGCATTTTCATGTGGTCCTTGTGTTGGACTATGCTAGAGACTAGTACTCCCTAAATTTGATGCTGAACTTTCTTGCACAAAAGAAAAATTAACATTCCTAAACTGCATCATTCTAGCTACTTTCAAATATATTCTCTAACTGCATAAGTTCCTTTTAAACCTACAATATATAAAGATACATTGCAAGCTTCATATCAAATACAAAGTGCATGTGATTAATTACCAGAGCCTTGTTAATTTAGACTCTGCATTGTTAATAATTTATTTGTTTTTTAGGAGTGATATTATATGTGTTGGATTGTGTTATTATTCATCTGTTCTTTCTATTTCTTCTAGGTGAACATTAGAAGCTAATATGGAGACTTGATTGAAACTTGAATGAAGATGGAAACTATAGGCTAGTACACACAATTTGTGTTTAAGATGGATATTTCTTGTTTTTAAGATGTTCTATTGCTGAATATTTCTTGCTCTTTCCAGAAAAATAAACATGATAATGAGGCCGGAACATCTCAATTAACCCCAAAGACACATAAGTTGCGTTGCATTCTCCCGATTGCTCTACTTTATAACATTTCAGTTTGTTGGACATTCATTGATTGTCTTATTAATGTCCCTTTAGAATGGAGTGGTGGAAGTGTAACATATAAGTCTTATATTCATTTGTTTTTGATAAATTCCAGATGTTTCTAGTGCCCCTCACCAAATGAATTCTTCAAGTGGAGACATCGATGAATATTGAAGATAGACAACGATAAAAGAGATGAAGATGTGAAGAGAGTAAATTTGAAAACTTAGTAGACATGATATAATTTTTTTTTTCTTTTGTAGCTTTTGTTATTGTTGTGAACTTGTATAATGTTAAATACATTAGGATGTTCTTAGCTTCATATTTTTAACTATTTGTAGTTTGACATCTTGCAAAACTTGTTAGTTTTTCAATATAATTGAGGTTTTCTTTTATTTTGTTTTATAATTATTGTGGGTGTATTAAAAAATAGTGTCTGGTGTATGAAAAAAATATTGGCAAATTTGTATTATTAAAAAATAAAATTTGTTTGAGCAAAAAATTAATTCTACAAAAAAAAACTGCCAAACCTATACCAACGGAAAATATGTGGGTAGATCAAATCAATAGGTTTCATTTTGACTACCACCCAGATTTTTTCCAACGCCTGTATCCGTAGCTATAAGCTATACCAACGACAAATATTCCATGAGTACAGCGAGATAAAGCTGATGGAACAAAACGTTCGCGGGTATAGGTTTTACCCACGGTTTTCCGGTCTTTACCTACAATTATATGCCGTCACTATACGTCAAATTTGTTGTAGTGACAGCAGACATATGTCATGAGATCCTTGAGAGAAATCAACTCTCATGCATGAAAACTAGTTGGATGTTTCAACATTGTATAGAACATTGAGGGATAACCATAAGCACACTCCCCCTCAATCTGATCACCTGAGAAACTCATAAGTACACTCCCCTTCAATCTGACTAGGGGTGATGTTTCAACATTCCATAGCACATCAGTAGGTGATGTTTCAACATTCCATAGCATATCAGTATAAAACCACAGTAATCAGAAAGAACATACTACTACATACTACTCCCCCTTTTAGTCACAAAATTTGCCAAATAAAGGCATATCATTAATCAGAAAACCAATAGAAAGTAGCAGTGCATAATCCAGAATAACAGAAAGCAAGAGAACATATTATCCAGGGCATAGCCCAATAGTACAGACCAACATAGAAAATCATAGATGTTCAAAATCAAAATAAAAAGAAACATGGAACAAGGTGCCAAAAAATAAATCTTCAGAGCTACTAGCAGTGTCCTCTTCATCTCCAGAGTTATCTTCCTCACTTCCAGCATCCCTACCCTCATCATCAGCTGCTTCCTCATCATGATTACCAGAACCCTCAGCAGCCTGATCTTCAGTTTCCAAAGCTGTAATCATCCTTTCAAAAATAGCTTTCTTTTCATCAAGCATTTTGCAAGTATCCTTCAGAGTAGCAACAATATCCTTCCTTGACATATTGACCACTGGTGCCTTGGAGTCAGATGTTCCAACAATGTCTGGAACATGATGCTTGGAAGAGTTTGAAGTGAAAGGACAATGGTGGTTCTCTAGGCTTAGCTACATCAAGAGCATTCTTGATTATTGGCTGTTGGTCAAGAATAATGTCACACAAAAGAGTAGGAAAGGCAATGGGTAACTTCACAGCAGTTGTCTTGGCATGTTTAATAGTCTGCTCAAAAATGTATTCCCCAAGATTAAGCTTCTTATATGTACCAATGTCATAAATTAGTTTTCCCGACCCAATAGCCACATCAGAAGAATGGGTAGTATGAACCCAATTAGTGGCAGCTATCCTGTTCAGCATAGCATATTTGACAAATAGCTCACCAGATGAAATTTTTCCCTTCTTGGGCCAAACCTTGATCTGCTCTGCAGTTAACACTTTGCAGACCTGGTTGTCAGACACCTTCAATTTATCACATTCTTCCTCAACAATTCCCAGATAGTTATTGATCACTTTTGGAGAGAATTTAACCTTTTCACCTTTGACAGACACAATCTGAAAGTTCTCAGATTGAGGATCATCACAGTCTTCAGGAATGTTTACAAGAAATTCCTTCACCAGCTGTTCATAGCAAGGTCCTAATTTTGATACAGTCTTCATTAGGCCAACTTCCCTGATCAATTCAACAATCTCAACAACTTTAAGAGCCTCAGAACCCAACTCTCTTTCCAGTGCCATTCTCCTATGAAAGATGAACTTCCACCTATGTGCATACTCAGGATAGTAAAATGAAATTTTATCAGTTGCCACAGATTTGACAACTGGAGGAACCCTCTTCACAGTAGAACTAGTGGCTGAGATGTTTGACACATCGTGTGCAACATTGTAATCTGACTCACTAGATGACTCAGCCTTCCTTTTTCTTGTCTTGACAGCAGAGACCTTGGGAGTAACCTTACACCATCCTTTCTTAGGCCCTACAGGTACAGCCTTTCCTTTTGTTTTCTTTACAGGTTGAGGTGTTTCTACTACAGCAGGCACAGCCTTCCCTTTACTGCTCATAAGCCTTTTGGAGATTCCAAAAGCTTTAGAAATAGGTATTTTATCAACAACATCATCATCAACAACATCTTCAACATGTATAACTTCATGTTCCAGATGTACAGAAGTTTCTTCATCCTCAAATTCTAGTTCAACAGTCCCCTCAGGTATATCATCATCAGCCTCAGTGGGTTTTGGCTGACTAGCATCACTAGAAGTTTGCTAGCATCTTTCTCAAAAATTACCTTATCAGTACCATCACTAGGACATTCACTGGTTTCACCTATAGTCTTCTTCTCCTATTGGCCCAAGGATGTTCCAACATCCTGTACAATCTCTGGAATCTCAAGGGTTTGAGAATCAGCATCATCCCTTTTTTCTTCACTATTCACACCAGTATCATCAACATCCATATTATCGATAGCATCATTCAAGGCATCTAACCCTAGGTTTTTATCAGCAGCAAGTTCATCAGGAGTTAGGGTTTCAGTAGCATTACCTTTTTCAAGAACAAGTGTATCGGAATCAGCAGGAGTGGCATGAGATGCTTCAACATTCGCATCTTTGCTCTTTTGACCAGATGCTTCAACATTCGCTTTCCCTTTGACATTAAATGGATCATCTTTCAAGTACAAATCTTCCATAGTCATGGGATTTTTCAGTTCACCCCTTTCCAGCTTTCTTTCTTTCTTCTTGGGTTCAACGGTCGATTGAGATTCCTTGACAGATTTGGATCCCTTCTTTGCCTTTTTCTTCTTAGATTTTGCCTTGGGAGGCGTGATAGCAATTGTTTCTTCAGGAAATACAGTAGAAATAGGATTAGCATTGAGAGGAACATCTTTGATAGCTTCAGCAACAGATGGAGTTGGAACGGTGGTGGTAGAACGAGATCTTGTGGGTGTTTTGGTTGATGAAGACATGATTTGACCAATGATTGTTGATCGTCTCTGAGGGTAATGGAGATATGAGAAGTTTGTGACGGCAAAGAATAAAAAACTAGGATTAGTAAGTTGAGAGGTTGAGTAGAGGAGTATATAACGTGTAGATAGCGGTTGAGAAAGGAAAGTAATGATTTTATTTGATTCTCCTTGGATTGCGTGCAAAAATATGTGGGAGAGGGAAAATAGGACAGTTGCACGCCGAAAGCCCATTAACTGCTATAACTCCTCATGCAAGCAAATACCCAACATACCCCTGAGTTTTTCAAATTGTTTAACATCCAATGCCTTGGTAAAGATGTCAGCGATCTGCTCTTCTGTACTCACATGTTCCAATGTAATAATTTTATCTTCAACAAGATCTCTTATAAAGTGATGACGGATATCAATATGTTTAGTTCTACTATGCTTAATAGGATTCTTGGAAATATTAATTGCACTGAGATTGTCACAATACAATGTTAGAACATCCTGTTCAACATTGTATTCCTGAAGCATTTGCTTCATCCACAACATTTGAGAACAAGAACTTCCAGCTGCAATATACTCTGCTTCTGCAGTGGATATGGCAACACTATTTTGCTTTTTACTAAACCAAGAGATTAGATTGTTACCTAGGAAGAAGCAACCACCTGAAGTACTCTTTCTATCATCAGCACTACCTGCGCAATCTGCATCACAATAGCCAATTAACCTGCAATCTTCACCATGAGAATACAAAATGCCATAGTCACTAGTGCCATTGACATATTTCAGAATTCTTTCTACTTGAGCAAGATGACTGACTTTGGGATCAGCTTGATATCTGTCACATACACCAACAACAAATGTAATATTAGGCCTGCTAGCAGTAAGATAGAGCAAGCTTCCTATCATACTTCTATACTGACTTTGATCAACAGATGTTCCACCCTCATCTTTAGTCAACTTCAAGTGAGTGGGTGCAGGAATCTTCTTATGACTTGCAGAATCCAGACCAAACTTTTTCACAATGCCCTTGGCATATTTACTCTGAGAGATAAAGATGGTGTCTTCCATTTGCTTCACTTGCAAACCAAGAAAATAAGTTAATTCACCCACCAAGCTCATCTCAAACTCTGATTACATCCCACCAAACACTATGTCATCAACATATATTTGAGCTATCATCAACTTACCTTTATTTTCTTTCACAAACAAGGTTTTGTCAGATCCTCCCTTCCTGTACCCATGATCTACCAAGAACTGAGTAAGTCTATCATACCAAGCCCTGGGGGCTTGCTTCAGTCCATACAAGGCCTTTTTCAATCTGTACACATGATCAGGAAATTTAGCATCCATAAACCCCTTAGGTTGTTCCACATATACCTCTTCCTGTAAGTAGCCATTTAGAAAGGCACTTTTGACATCCATCTGGTACAGCTTGAACTTCAGTATGCATGCAACTCCTAACAATAACCTGACAGCTTCTAGTCTAGCTACAGGTATAAAAGTTTCATCAAAATCAAGGCCTTCCACCTGAGTGTATCCTTGAGCAACCAACCTGGCTTTGTTTCTAGTAACAACTCCTTTTTCATCAGACTTGTTTTTGTAGACCCATTTAGTGCCAATAACATTGACTCCACTTGGTCTAGGTACCAAGTCCCAGACTTCACTTCTTTTAAATTGATTCAGCTTTTCTTGCATGGCCTCAATCCAGTATTCATCCTTCAGAGCTTCTTTGACATTTTAGGTTCAATCAGTGAAACAAAGCAAGAATTGCTAATTACCTCATTGGTTCTTCTAGTTGTGATTCCTTTTTGAGGATCACCTATGATGAGTTCCTGTGGATGATTCTTCTGAACTCTCACAGAAGGCCCTTTGTTAGTTGTTGTAGAATTCATTTTTGCCTCATTTGCTTGAGTATCAGTCCTGACTTCAGGTTCAACTCCTGAAGCTGAGGATGTTCCAATATCTGTTTCAACATCTGGTTCCTTGTCAGTATCCAAATCATCAATCACAACATTTATGGACTCCATCATAGCCATGGTTCTGGAGTTGTAGACTCTGTAAGCTCTATTATTTGTAGAATAACCAAGGAAGATTCCTTCATCACTTTTTGGGTCCATCTTCCTCCTTTGCTCTCTGTCTGCTAGGATATAACATTTACTACCAAACACATGAAAGTATTTCACAATAGGTTTTCTGTTCTTCCAGCGTTCATATATAGTACAATTTGTTCCTTTCCTCATGGTCACTCTATTATGAACATAGCAGGCAGTATTCATGGCTTCAGCCCAAAAATGATAAGGCAGTTTCTTGGCATGGAGCATTGCTCTTGCAGATTCTTGCAGAGTTCTATTCTTCCTTTCAACCACTCCATTTTGCTGTGGAGTAATTGGTGATGAGAACTCATGTTTGATTCCTTCAGCTTCACAGAATTCAGAGAACTTGGCATTCTCAAACTCTCTTCCATGGTCACTTCTGATCCTCACAATAGATGAATCCTTCTCTCTTTGAAGTTGTAAGCAGAGAAGTTTGAGGGCTTCAAAACTATCTGATTTTTCTCTGATAAAATTCACCCAAGTAAATCTGGAGAAATCATCAACCACTACTAGAACATACCTTCTTCCTCCTATGCTTTCTACCTGCATTGACCGCATGAGATCAATATGAAGAAGCTCTAGAGCCTTAGATGTTACCTAATGTTCCAACCTTTGATGCGACATTCGTGTTTGCTTTCCAATTTGACACTCTCCACAAATTCTTCCCTCTTCAATGTTGAGCTTAGGCAGATCCTTTATTGCTCCATTAGAAATAGCCATCTTCATTCCTCTCAGATGTAAGTGACCCATCTTTTGATGCCACAGTCTCACTTCCTCTTCTTTACTGATCAGACAAGAGAACAAGTTCATTTCTTCATCAGAAACCTAATGGTAGCAGTTATCTCTTGATCTTCTTCCTTCCATCAGAACCTTACCATTTCCATTGACAACTTCACACTTGGAGTCAGTAAAGTTAACTTTCATTCATTAATCACATAATTGACTTATGCTGATTAGATTGGCAGTCAGTCCTTTCACAAGAAGGACATTGTCAAGCCTTGGCAAACCCTTCTTAACTAGTTTCCCAATACCAAAAATTTCACCCTTGGCTCCATCACCAAAAGTTACATAACTAGTAGCATAAGATTTGACTTCATCAAGATACCCATCTTCACCAGTCATGTGTCTTGAGCATCCACTGTCAAAATACCAGCAATTTCTAGATGATGCTCTCAAGGCAATATGTGCAATCTCAACTGTTTCTTTCTTCTGTTCAATCTTTGGCTTTCAGTCTCTTTCAAGCTGCTGTGTTGGAGCCTTAACATGGTCAACTGTCTTATGTTGGTACCACTGAGGATATCCATATAACTTGAAGCAATAGGGCCTTATATGTCCCCTTTTTCCACAGTGATGACACACCCATCTTCTAGGTCTTCTATTAAAATTAGACCCATGATGTTGAATAGGACGTTTCAACATTTGCTTCCCAGATGTAGGGTCATATTCACTTTCAGCAAGTATGAACTTTTCTGTCATTTTGTGTTGTTTATTGTTTATCTTCCTGTAGTCAAAACCTATTCCAACACCTTTATTTTGATCTTGTGCTTCCAGAATTTCATCAAGAACAGTAGTACCAATATTCAGCATCCCGACTTGCTTCATAGTGTTGTCCAGCTGTGAATTCAGTTGGGTTACTTCATCAGTCAATTCAGCTATCTTCTTTAGTCCTTCATCTCTCTCAATGATGAGTTGACTGATTGTCATCTTTTGCTTGTGCAGAACTTTGTTGATCTCCAAGTCCTTTTCATACAGATCCTTATAGGATGTAAGCAAGTCATCATAAGATAAGTCTTCATCAACTGATTCAGCATCAGAGATACAAACTCTAGTCAGGGCAGTTACACACTTTGCTGATTCATTTTCTTCCTCAGAGTCATCTTCATCTGACCAGGTGACAGTCAGACTCTTTTTTTGTTTCTTGAGAAAGCTAGCACATTAAGTCCTTATGTGAGCAAATCCTTCACATTCATGACATTGCACACCTTTAGTCTGAGCAGGCTTCTCATCACTCTTACCCTTCTTGGACTTATCAGCCTCAGTGCTGATGTTGAATCGAATGTTCTGCCCATTTGGTTTTTGTTTCCAGGCTTGTCTGAGTTTTCTTGCAACCATGGCAAGAGCCTCTGTGAATCCATCATCTTCTTCCATACCATCATTAGACTCACAATCATCAGTATTAGAAGTGAAAGCTATGCTTTTTTTTTCTTCTTGTCCCCTCTTTCATTTAGAGCTAGTTTAAAGGTCTCAAGGGAACCAATCAACTCATCAACCTTCATGGTGTTGATGTTTTGTGCTTCTTCTATAGCTGTTACTTTCATATCAAACCTTTTAGGCAAGGATTTGAGAATTTTCCTGACCAGCTTAGCATCACTCATTTTCTCCCAAGAACATCAAATGAGTTGGCAATATTTAAAATGTTCATGTAGAAGTCATGAACACTCTTATCCTCTTTCATCTTCAAGCTTTCAAACTTTGTAGTAAGTAATTGAAGTATAGGCATCTTTACCTTGGAGGTTCCCTCATGAACAGTCTCTAGGATATCTCAGGCTTCTTTTGCAAGGACACACTTCTTGATCAACCGAAACATGCTCCTATCCACGCCATTGAACATATCATTGATGACCTTTGAGTTATAAGTGGATAGATCATGTTCTTCCTTTGACCAATCAAGTTCAGGTTTCAACACGCTTGTTTTATTACCATCTTTGTCTCTAACCACTGGGTGTTCCCATCCTGACAAAATGGCTCTCTAAACTTGAGCATCAATGGATTTGAGGAAAACCGCCATGCGTGATTTCCAGTAATCATAATTTGTACCATCTAGAAGAGGTGGTCTGTTGACGAACCCTCCTTCTTTTTCCATTGTACCAGAAGATATCCCTGAATCTCACCCTACTAACAGGCAGAGTGCCTGCTCTGATGCCAATTGAAATTCCGGCACGCAGGAATGGAATGTTCTATGCAGTGTTCCAACACTTGGAATGTTGAATGAGATGTTGGAACATTCACGAATACACGATTACAAGCAAGTAATAAAAGAACAACAAATAAAGCACACGGGATATTTGTTAACCCAGTTCGGAGCACAACAACAACCTAATCTGGGGGATACCAATCCAGGAGAGAAATCCACTATAATAGCCATAGTCCTAAGCTCTCAGCAAACCTCCAGTTTACGCTTATGACCTAGCAACTACCTGTGTAATTTCGACCTAGTAACTCCTAAGCTTGAGATCCCATCTCACCTCTTATCTAATCACACAATCAGTGATTACAAGGTTATCAAGATTACAAATGATTGAGACCACTCTCTAAAAACAAACTAACTCCGTACTTTAAAGCTTAGGAGTAGTTCACACAAATACAACAACCTATGTCCTAGACTTGCATCAAAGAAATGCAAGGGAGGCTCACAAAAGTTCTAACACACGAAAACCCTAATGCAACAAACTTACAGCAATACACAATAACACACACATAATTAAATTAGGGTTTACAAAGAAGCTTATATACTAGAGGTCTTCATGGGCTTCTTTAGGACTTGGGCTTCAAGGTAACTTGCACATTTCCAGCTCGTGTCCATGTGTAGAATCAAGAGTTTCCAAAAGTTGTATTAGAGACATTTTTGGAAATAAACGTGTAGGAATATTTTGATCAAGCACGCGTAATCAAAGCATGAAATGAAGGCGTAGATTCCATAAATAAAAGACGGCGCATTAATGAGACACGCTTTCATTCAACCTGGATGAGTATCCGAATGTTGAAACATTGCATCCAACACTGTCACACAGTGTTGTTTTAACAAAAAGAGCCAATCAACAAAACAATAACAATATTGGCTAACAAAAATACAATTAATGGACCAAAATGTAACAATAATTAGTTAAAGGATCAAAATAAAACCAATAAAATAAGTCAAAGACCAAATATATCTAGATGTAATCGAACTTACACTTTATGAAGGCAACCCAAAGAATAGACAGGTAGGACCCTATTCACGTAAAAGAGGAGCACACCAACTCTATGAAGAATTCCTGGCCTTTACAACAATACGCTTAAAATATCCGATTAATGTTGAATTACCGGTCAGAGTAAACAACAATGTCGGAATCAGGCCGCCCCCCTGGATCATTAAGTCCTTAAGTAAGGAAGTAAATAGTCCGGTACTGGAAAAAGTCTGATTGCCACCATCTCGAATAAAAAGGTAAGAATGTTTGGAGTAATCTCTTAGGAAATGCGGAATGGAGGAGTAATTCAAATGTTATATAGATACGGGAGAAGATTAAACCTCTCTTGACGTGATTTGAACATCCAATAATTTTGTACTAGCTAGTGGAATAAAAAAGACAAAAGTTGCCTTCGTGAACCAGCAAGAAATAAGGGTCACTTGAGCTCAGGGACGGAGCTACGTTGAAGGTTCTGCAGGCAGGTGCCCCCACTTTCTTTTCAACCTTTATACTAGTACTATACATATATATGTCCCCATTCTACGGTTCTATAGAGAAATGTAGTGTGTATGTTTTCAAAAAAAAAAAAAAAGAAATGTAGTGTGTATTATTATTTTAATACATTTCATATGCGTACGTATATAAGTATAAGAATATAACAACTTTATATGCAAGACATTTAAAGTCATCTATTTATCTCCTTTGTTTCTTTTACTTCTTTTATATTACTTATTGAATATGTTAACTAATTCCTCTAAAGTACTAGTTTAATAAAAAAAAAAAAAATATATATATATATATATATTAGAAAGACTATTTTTTAGGGTATATTTTAAAAAGTAAATTACACAAATTTTTAAAAAAAATTTCATATTAATTTTTTAACTAGTGGTCTTGCCTCGAATTACTAGCTAGCATTCTTTTTATATATTTTACAAATAAATAAACATCTTAATCTTTGAATTTTGACCCATCAATCTATCATTTTTATTTGGTTTCATTTTTAAAAAAACAAACTATATACTATTTTATATCTAAATAGAATTTGTTTTCTTAATTTTAGTAAAAAAGAATCACAAAAATAAGTACTATAATATATATATATATATATATATATATATATATATATATATATATATATATATATATATATATATATATATATATATATATATATAGATTTATATGTAAATAATGCCTCCACTAATAAGAAGTTCTAGCTCCGTCACTGCTTGAGCTAGGGCAAGATCTCCTCCTTTCTATTCTATGATATTGAATTAGTCTAAATTTAGTGGCTTATAAATCATTTATGATTTGGATATGTTTTGTTATATAATAACATGTTTCATGCTCGCCTTGACAAAAGATGTCGCAACTTAAAAGACACCCCAATATTCATTCCCATAAAATTATCTATTTCCACATAATTTTATTGCTAGCACCAATCACAAGTTAGTGTAGCCACATACTCAACAAATTTGAGCTCGTTTGATTAATATTTGATGTCCCAAATTTCAACATCGAAATTTTATTTTAAATGGCGCTGATAATCCAATTTTGATATACTATAGGCATCCATCTAATTATTCTATTTTTCTTTTTAAACAAAGTCAAAACCCAATTTTTAAATTTCTTCCAACATTATTTTGAATCCCTGGATATTTAAAATGATTGTCAACTGCATTATTCCGCAAACAATCTTAAGTAGACAACTGTATTATTCCGCAAACAACCTTAAGTGGATGTTTGTTTAGTACGAGACATTTAAAAAAAAAAAAAACTTAAGGGACACGAAAATATTCTTGCATAGCGTTCCAAAAAAAAACCTTGCATATAGACAATATACTTATTGGTTTTAATGTTCCAACAATACTGTAAATCCTTCATTCAATAGAGCAGTTAGATGATCATTCACATTGAATACTGACCAAGCATATAAATATAAATATAAATATAAATGAATTATACATTATATTTTTATTCAATATCTTAAAGTATTAGGTCTATGAATCATTTCACTACTAGTGTTTAACATCTATTCCCTCCATAATACTTTATAAGCAAAAATACACTTTTTAGATTCATTGTGTATTTAATGTATCTGATCTATAATATAGGTCAAATACATTAAGGTCCTGTTTGGATTAGCTTATTTTTTAGCTTATGCAAACAGCTTATGCAATATAAATTAAGTTTTATGCTATTTTATAAATTCAAACTAGTAAAAATTGTATTTTTATAAGATATTTTATCATAAACTACCTTGACAAACATATAATAATACATAAAAATTGCATAAGTTGTTTCCATAAGCTCAAAAATAAGCTAATCCAAACAGGGCCTAAATATACAATAAACCTAAAAAAGCACATTTTTGCTTATAAAGTGTTACGGAGTGAGTACTTTTTTAAATACCGTGAAACTTTAAGTCACCTCACACTTGCCATAATAAATTTAACTCTTATTATCAAGGTAAAAATATTCTTGGGAGTAATATGCAATGTAAATACTGCTGTTAATATTTGTTGAGTTTTAAAATCTTACATTATACTAATGAGTATACAACTCAACTACAAGTTTTTTCTATTAAAAGAAGAATATTGAATGGCTTGGGACCTGAGAATGTGCTCCTCTTAAGGTTTCAAGTTCAATTTCCACCGACGATAATTTAAATTGGCTAATTTAACTTTTTAAAAAATATGTTGAAAAGTGATAAATATATCAAATGTATATTGCTAGCAGTGACATGCATTGCTAGATTATAAAATTACAGCATTCCTAAAGTTTGGAATTTGACCTCTATTTTTAAATCCCTTCTCCTTAAACAATATTTTTAAATTTGGTGGATAATATGCCGCCCAAATTTTATTTTAAACAAGTCAACTAATTATGGTATTAGTGTATTACATTCTACACCTGTAAACAGATATTTTCTGTTTTAATTCTATCTTGATGATCTTTGTTCCATTAAGCCACTGTCATCTCTCAATTATATAAAAAAAAATCAATACTCCCTCCGTCCCAATTTATTTGAGCCATTTAGAATGTTTGCACTATTTATATATCTTGTTTTGATCATATTTTTCTCTCAATAAATAAAAAAAAAAATTAGCATATAAGATGTCGTTGGATTCATCTCGATGAGTATTTTCAAAATATTAAATTTTTATAATTTTTACTATTATAAAATTAAAAATATTAATCGTTAAAGTTGTGCATTGATATGCAAGCTGAAGTCAACTGGCTCAAATAAATTGGGACGGAGGGAGTATATTTGATGTATACAGAGGAATGTTAGTGATACTTCTTTTAATGCTCACTCTTTAATTGGATAAAACACATGCGCAGATTTTTATAATTTTACTATTTTTGGTATTAATGCTCTCATTTTTAGGAGAAGTGAGTCCGATAATCTAAAGTTTGATCACAAGATAAGTAGAGTTTGACTATGAATTGTTTTCACCAAAAATTAAACTTGGATTTTTCTAAACAATTCGTCTTAGGGAAAATTCATTAACCATTTGAACCCAAAATTTTAGTGTAAGTCTTACAATTTTATATGGAATGATCTTTCTATAATAAAAGATGCATATTTTTTTTTTTTTTTTCGGTTTTCACCACCAGTTGAATCTGGTTCGGGGGTCAGTTCTGGCATCAAGTGGTTCCAGCCCCCTCCCGATCGCAGTTGCGGGGGATCGAACCGTGGTCCTCCCTACCAAGTTCAGCGCCAATCACCACCGAACCAACTAACGATTGGTATATAAAAGATGCATATTAATTTCAACCAATTAAAGAATGAGTATTAAAGAAAGTGTTGAAGTTTTTGACAACTAATTAATGACAACATATTCTTCTTTCGTACCTAATTATAAGACTCTTTTACAAAATAAATCTTATATCTAAATATAAGACCCGCCTCAACACATTTCTAGTTGCATTTTTTGAGAAGAAGACAAATAAGACAAATGATATCCTAACAGTGACGGATCCAGGACCCTAGTTAAGAATGCAAATTTTTTATTGCAATTAATACATACATATATGTAAATATTAAAAGCATAAAATTTAAATACCCTCCAATCCTAGGGTAGGGCACAAGTCAGTTTCAGACCAAAACTCATAACCGAAGAACATCTGACAACAATAATTGAAGTTCATTTCTAACCAAAGTACAAATTGTTTCGAATCATGAGTTAATATGGAAGTAGACTCTAGTCCTTATTATAAGAAAAAATTTATCTTTTAAATTTATTAAATAATTGATATACATTAACTATATTATAAGATCAAATATATCAATCATTCAATAAAACTAAATTTTTTTTTCTTACAATAAAAGCTATAGGAAGTATATATTTAATGTACTACTCGACCATAACTTTATTCTAGTGGTAAAATTTTGAGATTTTGTAACTAGGAGACTTTTTTTTGGGTACTAACCAGGAGAATTGGTTCTATCCACGATGGTTATAATATTTTTGTGATTATATGAATACTTTTGAAATTTTTCAAAAAATAATGAGTCAAAGTAATCAATATCAATTAATTTGAATAGAACTAAATATAATACGGTCACAAAAATTAAAATAATAATAAAATTACACAAAGCAAGTGTACATGAAAATTTAAACTAAATAAAACAATTAAGAGTTACATACACTAGTTAAGAAAATAAAAAAAGAATAATCTTGCATTAAAAAGAGTATTCTTTATATTTTAAAAATGAATTGCATAAGTTTTAAATTTTTTACTTTATTTAGTTCTTTAACCAATTAGTTGGCATCTTATAAATCTATTAAAGTAAAATACTAACAAAAAGAATAATCTAAATAATAAGGGACATGAGGAGGGGCTATAATTATAATCTAAATCCTAAGTCAAAAATGAATACACAACATAAAATACCCTTGAGTGCTTTCCCAATCAACAATTAAATAGTGAACAATTTTTTTTAGACAAACTTAAGTCAACTATATACACATCATTAATGATATAATTATGGCACCATTATATATATAGCCAAAACATGCTTATCCTAAACATAAACCATCATCTGCTTACCATCATCACCTTTGCATAAAACTCATCATGACAAGCCCCTTAAGTTTTCTTATACTCATAGCAATTTCTTTGTTATTATTTTCAAAGCCTTCACTCACAATATTTGTGAGTATCAATTGTGGATCCTCTAAATCTTTCATTGATGAAAACAATATAAAATGGAGTGGTGATTATGATTACATTCAAAATGGAGTGCCTCAAGAGGTTTATTTAGGTTCTAGCCCATTAAGCACTCTAAGATTTTTCCCAACTAGAAAGAAAAATTGCTATTCCATCAAAGTTCCAAAAGGTGAAAAAGTTCTTGCTAGAGCAAGCTTTTACTACGGAAATTATGACAACAAATTTTCACCACCAATATTTGATCTTCAATTTGATGGTAACTATTGGGCCACTGTTAATACCTCAAATTATTATTATGTTGATTATGAAGCAATATATGTAACCAAAGGAAACTTCACTAGTATATGTGTTGCTCAAACAAAGCCTAAGCAACTTCCTTTTATATCATCACTTGAAGTAAGAAGCTTGGATCCTACAATGTATAGTCATGTTGATTCCAATCATGCATTGATTTTGCAATGGAGATATGCTTTTGGTGGAAATGAAACTATCAGGTATTCTAATTTACTATATATCAAGTATTCTAGTTAGTTACCTAAAAATAAAAGTATTCCTGGTTAGTTACCTAAAAAAATAATATTCTAGTTTTTTTTTTTTTTTTGACAAATAAAATAGTATTCTAGTTAAAATCAAGTATAAAAAGTGTAAATAACTTTACAATTGTTCTGTTTTTAATGGTGTTTTCAAAATCATATAAGACTCGTCGATTCAATTGGTCGAATTGAAAACTTTTTCTTTTGGTCAAGTAGTCTAGTGGTTAGAAAATCCACATTCAAGGTAAATAAATGGAGTATTCGGGTTCGAACCCGGCTCCCGCATATATAATGTTATGTCCATACCAATTGAGTTAAGCTCATATGAGGACGATCGAATTGAAAACTAATCAGTTGATTGGTGGAACTGCGGGTGGTTCTTAATCTTTTAGAATTAGATATCAAATAATATTGGATCGCAATTAGTTCAACCGATTCGTTTATTCATTTATTTTATTTATAAATATGGAAAATGGTAAATGGTACCGCAAATTATAAAAAGTATTCTCACACATAAAAAATTAATGATATTTTATTCGTAATTACACAGTTCGCAATTCATTTCAGTACGTGGTACGAGCTTGGATATTTTATATTTTGTTCTTATTAGATTACATAAGGGTTCGCGGGTACTTGAGTTTCAATGAATTATGAGAGTTTCAATGAACCGATTTGCAAAAGTACCGCAAACCGGCCAGTAAGCGCGAACCAATTCGCAGTTCATCACGTATTTGGAGAATTATGTGACTATGAATAGACTTCCTAATGAATAAAATGTTTCCTAATGAATATAAATTTTGATGCTTCACACAAAGGTTTCAAATATGGAGACTACAACTACAATGCATCCGTAATATAAAGGATTTTGAGGTCTTTGTCACGACATTGCAACCATAATTTTGATTGCATTTTCTCGCAATACAAATATTTTCAGCGTAACCACCACTGCGACCTCAATTTAAAACCTTGTTTGACATTATTTTTGTTGCATTGATTGGAACATGCTAGGTACCCGGACGACATTTTCGATCGAATATGGACACCGGCATACGGAATCCTTCTTTCCGAAGTAAAAAGCGAGGAATCAAGTTTTGACATTAGTACAGCAGAAGATCATCCACCACAAGCTGCATTACAAAATGCTATTGTTTCATCAAGCACATCACAATACATACAATTTATCAATAGGCTTCCAAAAGAGGAACATCCTGTTTATATAAATGCTTATTTCTCAGAAGTGATGGAAAGTGCTTTTGGAAAAAGATTAATTCAGATGAATATAGATGGCAAGCCCTTTTTAAGTCCTATAGTTCCTCCTCTTGGAAGTGTGAAAGAAGTGTATATTACCAATATTACAGCTTCAGCAAACACCACATTTATTCTGCAGGCTTCAGATTCTTCCACTTTTCCTCCTATACTTAATGCTCTTGAAGTTTTTCAAATAAGTGATGCATTCAATGCAGGAACTGATAGCAGAGATGGTAAGTAACTATATGGTCTTGTTTTGATAAACAACTTGAATTTCTATCATACGAGTGCTTATGTATAAGCTATTTCTAAAACAAAAGATAAAATAAAGTAAAAATGTTTTCAATAAGCTATCAGATGTTTTCATAAGCTATTTTAGAAAGCTTGTGAAAATAAGCTAAAAATAGCTTATAGACGTCATAAGTTGTGTCTATAACTTTCTCAAATAGTCTCACATGCAGTACCTCACCGATGAATAATTTTAAACAAGCCAATTAAAACTTGTGTTACAGCCCTATTTGAATAAACAACAAAACTAAACACTAATAATCATATAAACGCAAATAAGTTATATCTATAAGGTTTAATAGATATTTTAATCTCTGTTCATGATTTTTTGATTTTAGTCTCTCCATATTATTTTGTTGCAAATAAATCCTTGGATATACAAAAAAATTTGGTTTTAGTTCCTAAAGACAAAATCCGCAGAAAAATTTGAAGGAAAATTTGCACGAAAACTGCAGATTTTCCTGCAGATTTTGACTATAGGGACTAAAACAAAAAAAATTTGTATATTCAGGAACTTATTTGCAACAAAACAAGATACAGGGACTAAAACCAAAAAATCGCGAACATACGGGAATCAAAAGATCTATTAAACAAACTATGTTGAAATTAAGGTTGCGTAAAAAAAATCTATGACAAAAAATAAAATAAAATCAAGTAATAAGTGTTTTTCATAAATTCTCCTAAAGTTAAGGAAACTAAGTTAAGTTGAAATTTTTTTATCAACATGTTATAAGTTATTTATGCTGTGGTGAGATGATAAAATACTAGACATTTGTATAAAACTTATTTTATACTACTAATTTACCAAAATATTCCCTTTTTTTTCTATGAACTTTTTATATTTACACTTTTGGTTTGTACTTTATTTTGTTCAATTAGTGGAAGGTTTGTTAGAACTGAAGTTTGCATTTGAAGTGCTTGTGGATTGGAGTGGTGACCCTTGTCTACCATATTCTTACAATTGGGATTGGATTAAATGTACATCTGATGCCAAACCTCGTGTAATAGCATTGTAAGCACTCCATTAATATCACTTTAATATAATCTCATAAATCATGTAGGATTAATAGGTTTTTATCCCCTACAAAGTATGCGAGTTTTTTTTTCTCCCTATAATTATTTTTTTAAAATCACTTTCTGTAATGTATTTTTATTTTACCCTCTGTCAATTTTTTTTTTAAACACAGGGAAGTAAAATACACTACGAAAAAAAAATAAAAACACATTACAAGGATAATCTCAAAAAAATAATTACAGGAAAAAAAAAAAAAAAACTCGTCTACTTTGCAGAGGTAAAGATCTATTAACCCAATCATGTATATACGATAGTTGCTACTAATAATTTGTTGATATACATGTGACAAAAATGTATAGGTACCTTAGTGGTTCTGAGTTGCAAGGCACACTTCCAGATTTCAGTTCCATGACTGCACTTGAAACCATGTAAGATATATACCTACAAAACAAAGCATAATTTGAAATTTACTTTCGTTCTATATAGCACTGATACTTCAGATTAAATGCGTCTTTGATGTCTCTGATTCTGGCATGAAAATATGTTGTGTATTCAATAATTTCATTTGTTTAAATTATTATCGATGTTAATATATGTCAATGTAGTGTATGATGTCTGTATCAGTATTTCATAAGTTCTATCTATGTTGAAACGATTGACCAGTATTTTTTTATATATAATTTGATAAAAAATAATTTTGAATCGCAGCGATTTGCAAAACAATACTATTGAAGGACCGATTCCTGATTTCTTAGGCCTTTTGCCTAATCTCAAGACATTGTAAGTATAATTTTCTTTCACATTTTTGTTTCAACAATGCAAGACACACATGCTTTCATGATCTCAATGAACGAAAACTATATTTTCCCATGATTCATGCAGGAACTTATCTTACAATAGGTTCAATGGTTCTATACCTGCATCTCTTGTGAATAAGAACATTGAAATTGAGTAAGTTGTATTATTATATCCTATTTCCATTGCATTAGAAAATGGAAGAAAAATGTTGGTCGACAAAATTTGAGAGGAATATACTATTTTATTTTGTTAGTTGTGAATAAAAAAACAAAGTGGAAGGCAAAATATTGATGTGAGATTCATAAAAAATTTTAAGAAATTTTGAGCTTTCAATTTTAACAATGTAGAATAGAGCTTTCATTTGCTTTAATAAAATAAATTAAAATATTCTTTAATTTTAATAAAATACATTTATGTAATAAAAAATTAAAATTTGTTTTTTAATAAAATAATAGAAAATCTGTTAAAAGAAAATATTTTTTATTTTATTAAAAATTAAAATAAAAAACTCCTTTTACTTTATGTTAATATTTTATTAATAAAAATATGTTTTAATATGATTTATTAATATTAAAATTAAAAATAATGTCATGTGTAATTGTTGTTTACATGACATATGGGACCAAAAATTTAATATGGGACCAAAAATTTAATTTCTAAAATAGGAAACCAAAACTTAAAAAAAAATAAAAATAGCAGGATTAAAATTGTATTTAATCCTATATTTATATATCTTAATTGTAGTTTCTAACTTGAATTATTTTTTGGTTATTTTAGCACAACAAATAATTGTCTTTCGGGAATGAAGTGTCAACCTCTCAAAGAATCATCAAGTAAGCAAACACCACCAACACCACCACCTCAACTTATTTTAGGAGATGAACCACCTTTGCCAGAATTTCGTTCAGGAGATGATCCTTTGGGAAATGGAAGCTTGAAGAATAGTTACAAGCTAAACATATTATTCATATTAGCTATACAAACCTTGCTGCCAATTATTTTCATAAAGTTTCTGTGATTATGAAATATAATTTATTTATTTTGCTATAGTTTTTATATGATATATTTATGAAGACAATCAAGCAAGTCCTGTATTGTGTCATGACTCTCCTTAAAGAGTAAAAGTTGTTTCCAATTATTTTTCTAATGTAAATTTCGCACACATACGCACCCGTGTGTGTTTTGGAATGATAATGTCACAAGTTATTATATGTTTCAATGCCCTGGTTTCTCTTATCCAACACAGTGGTTGAATTGAATATTTACACAAAGTCCCTAGCTAGTACAATGGTTTTGGAATCTCCAAATTCCTCCTAATTTTAGTCAAAACGTTTTTTTGGAGAGTAGAACAAAATTATCTTCCAAAGCGTTTAAATTAAATTTATAGAGAAAATCCATTGATTGTTCTTCAAAATTATCTTCCTAAAGTCAAGCTTTGGGATGACAAACAAGAATCACTAGATGGTGTTATTATTCGATAGCAAGAATTGATTACCTCATCATGACAACATGGTCACAAAGGTCATATGGCTAGTGGTAAAACAAGTTAGGATCATCTCCATTTCTAAAAAAAAGGAGATCTCCATTTGGAGAGAAATAGAAACAAAAAGTAGAATGTGGATTCCATCATTCACCATCATTAAATATATTTTAAAATAATTTAAATTTGTTTGTTTTTATCTCTCTCCAAATGGAAAATCTCCATTTCTTTTAAGAAATGGAGAGATCCTAACTATGGTAAAACGACGAACACCAAAAATTTTAAACTTATATTTATACTATTTGTTAATTAATTAATTAAGAAGTTGTGTGTTACATGTTTGAACCAGTTCAAAGCTGCCTACTTGCAAAGTTGCAATTCAACTTTGCAGTCAAAAACGACTTTCTGGATTAAGCTGAATTATTTAACATATGTTGAACGCAAGCACAAATAGTTAATTATTTTATTTTTATAATAAAATAAAACAACTATCATTATATACAATTTCATTATAATTAAATATTTTGTTCATAGCCTACAACAATATCGGTCATTTTGCATACCTTTGTGCTTTGTTCACGTAGGAAAACCACAAAATAGTAGTTTATGTGTGCGTCTGGGATCCACAAACCAGAGGAATATTTCATAGAATATAGAATAAATGAATATTGGATATTCCACGAACCAATGATTATATAATATGCTTATGAATGTGAGAAGTTATAATACATAAGTTTTTTCCTTATGTGCGGTGTATAAGCAATGAAATTGCTTCGTGTACCTTTTAAATTTCTCGTGCACCTGTCATATAATTTGTGCCCCCAATTTTATTTTATTTTGCTCCCTGACCAGGGCCGGTCCTAACAATTTGGAGACCCTGAACAGAATATTAAAAATGAATTATTTAATTAAGAAAAACAGAAAATCAAATATAAAATAATCATATTCTAATTAGTGGGATGGAGAAGGAAAATATACACGAGTTTTTGATTATGTTTGACACATGACAAACCTTTCTTTTGGTGTTCATTTTATATTATTTTTCTAAAACATGCACCTAGCCATTTTAAATTGAGACAACAAAAATAAATTTAAAAAATATTAAAATATTTTTTTAATTCTTTTGAATCATCTTTTTTTAAAAGACTTACTACCAGATAATATTATTTTTGAGGCCCCTAAAATTTGGAGGCCCGGTGCGCTAGGGCACCCTGCACCCCCCTCAGGGCCGCCCCTGTCCCTGACATTTCTAGCCAACAACCATTTTACTGGTGGAATTGTTTCAGATGGTTCTAATTCAAAATTATTTTGCTGGTGGAATGGTTTCAGAGGATTTTACTTCAGAACCATTAAATGCAACCCTATAATTATACACTTAACAGATTTTTTTTCCTCCCTCTCTCAGATTTCTAGCCGAAACCATCTTATGCACTTAATGGTTTTGGAGTACATATCTCTGAAACAATTTTCACAGCAAAATGGTTTAGTCTAGAAATGTGGGGGACAAAAAAAAAATTGGGGGCACAAGTCATATGGGGGGTGCGCGAGAAATTTGGAGTTTGCATGAGAAATTTAGGGGTGCATGAGAAATTTGGAGGGTGCGTGAGAAATTTGAGGGGTACACGAGTAATATGGGGGGTACACTAAGTAATTTTCACTGTTTTTGCACATGGTGCACTTGCTTATGCACCATAACCACTCCCCTCATGAACATCGTAATTTTTTTTCTTTTTATGAGTAAAACATCAAATTTATTTTGAAAGTTAATACAATATTATCACTGTATTTGTTTTGGTCAATTTGCAATATCCAACAATTTTGCCAATCGCCCGAACAACCCGAACAATATTTGTCGGAAAATGAGAGATATAATGATGATTGGATAACTTTTTATATTTTTCACCTCGTGTATCTGACTTACTGGATCACATAATCTGATTCGAAAGTTAGTTATGACATCAAGTACTGGTTTCAGTCCCCTTCTGATTGCATGCACAGTCGCGGGGAATCAAACTGTGATTTTCCCTACTAAGTCAAACGATAATCACCATTGACCAACTAACAATCGATAATGACTAGATAACTTATGGTGAATGAGTGAGAGAATAAAGTGATAGATATGATGATCAATGGCTACTGCCAGCAAAACTGTAACGTAACCATACTAACATTAGTGTTTCTAAAAGATTGAAATATTTGTTGAAAAATATATTAGTATGTTCTCTCCTAAAAGGTAATATGGGACCCTTTCGTTGGCCAAATATGGCATGGGGAGAAAAGATCTTCTCAAGTCACTTTAGGTATAAAAAATTCTTTTAAACCATTAATTTGGAAGAAGAGAGAAAAAGTAAAAAGCAAAAAGGTGAATTTAATGGTGATAATTAAACAATTGAGAGAATTTTTTTTTGAGAAAATTCATTCTCTACCATGGTCAATGTATTTTTATGTTTTTAACAAGTTTATTGAATTTTAATTTCAGGTATAAAATATTATTGGGAAAAGAAAAAAATTCTTATCCAAAAAAGGGTGGGTAAAAAGTTGTTATGAAGATGATAACAAATTTGTGCAAAACTACTAATTAACTTCTTAATAAAAATATTCTCGAGAATATTTAAATGTTAATCAAACATATTTTTAAAATATTTAGGAAAAAGTTCTATCCTTATATTCCTCGAAATAATTGTTCCCGTAAATAAATTTAGAAAAATAAGTGCTCTAAAAACACATGTTAATAATATGGAAATATTTTATTATAATCAGTGTATCTAATTCAAGTGAATATTGCTACTTTTGAATTTTTAACATATGCACTAGCAAGACCCATACATTTAGAGTATCTTCAATGGTGATACCACTTTGAGTATCATACATCACTAAAAAGTGGTCCTTACAATGACATATAATACTTAAGCAACTCGTACATATTTTGCTTCAATGGTGATACTACTTTGGGTATCATACATTACTAACAAGGAGTCGATTATATTTAAATTGATGATACAAAAAAAAGTAATATTAAATAAGGTATTGTATCATCAATTTTGATACCCTCTATACCACGTCGTGTAATTCCAATAATAACGAATAAGAATTGTTCTTGCTAACGTACCTAAGATGAGACCGGTTATATGATTTGAAGGGCTTGCCAGGTATAACACCCCGACTAAAATGTCTAGAATAATTAGTCGAAGCATACATAATTGAAATCCAAGTACATTAAATTATAAAGAATTAACTGAATAACGCATTATCATTAGAATAACAATATGATTATTCAATACAAACAGCGGAAATGAATGACAAAGAACAACAGATTAAATAAAAACAAGGAAGAAGACAAAGTCTTCTAAGCTGACAATCCAAGCTCGGCTCCAATCGTCAGGTCCATCCTGGTCCCTACTCCGAAGTAATCTGTCTACCTAAAAACAATTGAATGGAGTGGGGTGAGACTACTAAGTCTCAGTGGGTCATACTACCCTCCTAATGGCGACTACGACGGGGCACCTAATCAGTCATAACATATTCATAGCATAATTTTATAAAGCATAATAATTAAAGGTGGATCACAGAAAACAACTCTTATTGATTTTACCCGCAAGGACACTCTGAGGTGAGCATATCTTAGAGGCCTGCCTTGTCCGACGAACAGAAAGCGTTCCGGCATGCAGCTCACAAAGTATTTCTGATGGAACTTCGGAAATGAAGTCCATAAGCGACAACACAAGTCGCACATAATTGACTGATACTAATTTAATTCATACTACCATAATTTCTCAAACCCGGGGAGCATACAATAATTCTGATATCCTAAGTTATACCCTAGGATTGCATCGTGATAACAAACTACTCGTACTTTATATTAAGTCCATTGTTACAAAAATATCAATTCAATTCGAGGATATAAAACGAGTGTAAGGTTTTTGAGAAAACATTGAAAATTAGGGACTTTCACACTTCCCTTGCCCAATGAGCACTCCAACGAGCCCAAACAAGAAACAAGTTATGTTCTGAGTTTGCTCGCCGAGCGAGCTATCACTCGCCGGGCCAGCCTAAGCTCACCGGGCCAGCAAAGGCTCACCGGACCATTCAAACTCTGCCCAGAAATTGTTCACTCGCTAGAAGGCTCGCTGGGCGAGAACTGCGTAAACAGCCCCTGTTTTGCAGAAAATCACATTTTTCAAATATAACACCTACAATCCTCAAATTAAACCTTTGTAACAATATCATAGACATAAAATACGACAGTTTGGAGAAGAAATTTGGAGTTATTTCTTCTCACACATAATTTCCCTAAAATTTCCTATGTTTGCATGCATGTTTAAATTTGGGGAATCTAAACTACCTAGCCTAAGAACCCACCTGGAATTGGAGCTTTAATCCCTTGTTCCTGAGTCCTCGAATAGCTACAGCAACCCACAGTTAAGCCCACGACCAGACTTTGGAGAATATGGAAAAATGTTGAACTTCCTATTTGCTCTAGGATTTGGAACTCGATGATGATTTGTTTCAGTTGAGTTTGAGAGTTTAAAATAGAAGATTTTCTGGTGGTAGAAACAGTGTAGGATTTGTTGGAGTTTCTAGTTGCATGCAATTTCATTTCTTTGAAGAGGGGTGATTTTACGGGGTTGTTGTTGTTGTGTGGTAGTTTGTGATACTTTGGAAAAAGGAAGTGAAAGCTCTACTGATTCTTGCTCAGAAATTGTGTATGTGGAGGAATCTTTGAAGCATGAAATGTGTTGAGTGTAGTTTTGTGAGAAGAGGCAAGCATGTAAAAAGGAAGGAAATGAGTTTTCTTAGATGTTGGCTAGTGTTATTGTTGCTCGTGAGAAAGGGAGAGAAAAGAGAGCTCAATAGCTTTCAATTTTTCTGAAATTGGAGAGTGAAAATGAGTAGCTCTTGTTGCATGTAACTTAAGTGGGCTTTTGATTTGAAGTGGTGAGGTGTTAGTGCTTGATGAGGTGTTGACATGAGAGGAAAAGAGAGTTTGTGAGGTGTAGTGTTGTGGTGTAGTGGGAGAATGAATCATGAGATGAGGTGTTCGCTAGAGCATAAGAGTGAGTGATGAGTCACAAGGAAGAGGGAAGATTGGAGGGAAAGTTTGGTTCCTTGTGTTAATTAAATCACAAGTGATACTAATTATATTAGTGTGTAATTTAAGTTCAATTAAAGTCCCTAAATTTTTACACATAATACATTTAGTTTCCCAAACTCAATTAATTAATTATCTCTAATTAATCCTTGAATTATTAGACAAGCTCTAATTAAAATTAATTAGGAAATTTAGAAGTCGGGATATTACACCAGGTATCTCTAGTTCTATGTAGCCCTTTATATGCGTAGGAATCCAATCGACGTAATTCTCTTTGTGAACCAGTGTTGGGAGCTAATCTTGGCGATGTAGCTGAAGCTTTTCTCTAGTCAACAATAATGTTGAGCTAGGGTTAATGCAATGTATCTGTGATAGTGATAGTCAATCCCATTTTTATAGTGTCCAGGGGTCCCTATATATAGGAGTCCCCTTAAGCCGGAGAGGGGAGTTGGCGCCCTATCTCCTATTCCTTTGGAGGTGGATATCATGCCCAATAAATTCTGGGAACTAACCCAATCCAAGATTGATTCAATCTTATGTCATATTAAAAAAGTAGAGTGACTTAAGTATGCATGGTTAGAGAAGGTGTTGAGTTGAGTGTATGAAAGTGGTATATAAATTGTTAACAAATGAGGAATAATTTACTTCCGCTAAAAGCCTAAAACTATCTACTTTTATATGGTGGCTATTTCAATCTAAGTTAGAAATTTCAAATGATAATTTGGTGAGATGAGCGTAAAATTTGATTCTCTACTTCGTTCTTGAGAGTGTGTTCAATGAAACAATTTGTCATTTTTTTTAATGTGATTTTTTATATAATCTTTGGAGAGGTGTTGTAAAGTGGCTAGGAATTGATGCCCTCTTTTTTTTTTGTTGATGTTTGTTTTCATACTATTCAATTTGGTAGTACTTATTTTAAGATATCATCTAACTCTAATATGACATATGTGCAAAAACATCTAAAACCTCGTAATATGTGATGTGGATTAAAATTTAATTTATATTTTGTGTTTTTGTTGTTGTTGTTGTTGCTGCTGCTGTAGATCTTCTTTTCAGAAATTACAACACTGATCAAAAGTTCATTCTCACCACATCTTCTTTGTTGTGGAATATTTGTTTGTTATTTGGGCGAGTAGATTACGGTATTGGAAAATTTATAGCTGTTGTGAAGGTTAATTGTGTCTGTGAAATTGTGAGGTGTTATTGATTATTGTGATCGTAATAGCAATTTTGTGGTGTGAATGATTATATAAATTTTGTGATTGTGATAGCAATTTTGTGAACTCTCTGATGTTATTGGAACTAATGTTACTGTTCTCGGAAGTCTTTTGTAAAGTAAATATGCCAACTTGTGGATGTAGGTTTTGTTTTTTTTTAATGGTATACAATTCTTGGACTGCATGGCTTTTTTTTATTTTATTTTGGAATTTTCATAAAATGAAAAGGAAAAAAATATAGATTTTTTTTTTGAAAAAAATATATGGATGTTTTTTGAAATTTTTTTTGAGGAAAAAATATTTTGCTGCGATTTCAAATCGACACTAAAATCTCAGAAAACGTAATAAATATTTACAAATAGCGACGGCTGATAACTGACGCAAACTTCATTTAACCGTTGATGATGTTCTTGCAGCGGTTGTTCTAATGCTTTTCTAGAACCGCCACCGAATGATGTAGCGACAACAAGCATTTAGCCACAGTTTGAGCCGACGCTAATGTTTTTTTTAAAGGTTGTCACGTTCCCCTTTCTTTGTAGTGGGTGACGTGCAAGTATTTGATGACAATTTCAACGGCGTGTTGTTGGCTTATTTGTAAAAAAAGGAATAACATGTTTTTCTCTCATAATATTTTATCGATTGAGCTTATTCTTGATAAAGTTAAGATTCTCGTTTGGTGGTGTTGAAGACAAAGAAACCACTTTTCATTGTTTTAAACCAATTGTAAATTAAGGACAATTCTGTAAATTTGATTCTCAGCATAACCGCTTTCTATATAACAGTGTTTTCTTTGGAACTTTGTTTGGCACAAGATTTTTAGTATATTGAGAAATTATAAAAGACAGAACACTATTTATCTACAAAATGGATCCTCTCAAGTCTACTTGAGGGTAAATTTTTTTTAAAACCATTGATTTAGAAGAAGAGAGAGAAAAGAAAAAGTAAAATGGTAAATTGAATGGTAATGATATAACAATTGAGACAATTGAGGGGGGAAAAATTGAGAGAATCCATTCTCATTTATCTATGATGAGAAAAGTAGGTTTTTTTTTTTTTTTTTTTTTGTCAATAATGGGAGAAGAAGGTATTAAACTTTATTAAATAAAACACGCTATTAATGTTTTTGATTAAAAAAAATCAAAATTTATAATCAAGCCCCATGAAAAGAAATATTAAAATCAACCGGTGTAGCAAAATTAATAGTGAAGACAAAAGCACTCAATCAAATAAAATTTTGGTGTTGCACATTTATTACTCGTATAAAATAAAAATCAAATTATAAGTCTAAGAAAAAACAAAATTAAGTGGCTGTTTATAAGTTTGGATTGTAACTGTTTTTATTAAGTTGTTCTTTTTTGATTTCTTAGGTTGTTTATTTAGTTTCTATATATTTATAATTAAATGGATCTAAATTAGCAAAATGAATGCACATCATTTTTTTTTTGAACAAGTCAAAATGAAATATATATATATATATATATATATATATATATATATATATATATATATATATATATATATACAATAAAAGGTTGGTCCTTCAGCACAAGGAGTGCCAAGAAAGATTACAAAAGTTTACAAAAGGATCCAAGAAAGAAACACATAAAAGTTACAATTAGTCGATGCCCAAGCATAGTAAAGGGCTCGACCACCAACAATGAAAGTTGGAGACTAAAGTAACATCCGTCGTCCGCATCCATCAATAGGAGAAAAACTTGACTTTGTCCAGGAGTTGAGTCACAGAACTCGTCGAATTTCTGAATACCCTGAGATTTCTTGCATTCCACACTACCCAAACGCAAGCCAGCCAGACGAGCTGCAAGAAAGACCGTCGAGCACGAAGACCACCAGCTGAAAAAGTGAACTGAACAAAGTGGTCCTTGAGACTCTGTGAATCCACCGCCGAGAAACCAATCCAAGATCGGACTAGGGCCCAAAGAGAACCAAAGATACTGCATGAAAGAAACAAGTGCTGAGCCGTCTCAATGCCTCCGCAACCTGTCACACAATAATGGAACTCTGGAGAGAGAATGCTTCGAGTAACCAGGTTTGTCTTCGTTGGCAACCGATCGCGCAAGAGACGCCACGCGAAAATAGACACCTTCAATGGAACCTGTCTATGCCATAAAAGGTCTTCATCTGCCTCTTTAATAACGGAATCCTGTGACGTCAAAATATGATACGCGTCACGAACTTAGTAGCCCGTGCCAAGATCAGGCCGCCACCGCCACCTATCTGGATACTCAACCTGCACAGTAACTGTAAGAAGTAAAGTCTGACACTCTCTCAACAACTCCTCCCACGCCCATAGATGTCTCCTCCACACCCATGCCTCCCCCCTTCCTCCCACCCTGCAGCAAACATCTCGGCAACCGTGCGCGACTTGGTCGCCGCCTAATCAAAAAGGCGCCAAAACCTCTCACGTAACGGGACATGATCTGATTCGATACGATACCGATACGGGAAATTTTTTAAAAATCTCTATCCGATACTGCCGCGATACGTTATTTAACCCTCTATAAATATGACTAAAATCCATAATATTAATAGGAAAATGCTATTTAGTAAGAAAATCTATGGAGAAGAATTGCAAGAATAAATCCCCACCCTTATTTACATCAACTACCCCCATGATTTCCACTAAAAGAGGAGATTAAAATTACATCATCCTATAAGATAATGCCATGTGTTATTCTTGCATTTCTTCTCTAAAATAATTCTTACTAAATAGCAATGCTCATATTAATAATAATAATAATTTTTTTTGAAAATTATTATTATTATTATTATTATTATTATTATTATTATTATTATAAACGTCAATAAATCATTGTACAAGAACGTACAAACAAGCCAATAAGCTTGCACAAGAGTAAAACAATTTGAGGCTCAACATACAAGAGTAAAAATAAAGATTTAACCGATACTTTTTCGATACGAGTATCAGGACGTATGCGACGCGTATCGGATATTATTTTTTTATTTAAAAATAAAAATTTAACCAATGCGGGACGTATCGAACGAGTATCGATATCGAATACGTATCAGAAACAATACTTCGCCAGTTTTAGAGTATCGGGGCTTCATAATATATATATATATATATATATATATATATATATATATGGGATAAATATGTTTCTGGTCCTTACAAATATTTAAAGTTTTGTTTTTAGTCCCTCTAAAATTTTTCTTCTTCTTTTAGTCCCTCAAAAGTTTTCAATTAACATTTTTAGTCCCTACTTTTAAATCAACTCATGTGTAGACATTATATTTTTGAATAAATTTTTTTATGAATGTTTAAAATATTATAAGAATTTCTTCCAATTTTTTTTTTGAATTTTTTAACAAAGCATAAATTAATTATAAATTTTTATGTTTTTGGTGCTTAAAAATATCATATTTAATTCATGTTTTGTTAAAAAATTCTAATTTTTTTTGTGCGGGATTATTAAAATATTTTAAATTTTTTTGGAAAATTTCATTAAAAAATATGAAGTTTATATATGACTTAATTTAAAAGTAGGGATCAAAAGTATTAAGTTTATTCAATTCAATTGACTGTTACCGTAACACCATCTCATCTTTCTCTCTCTAGGGTTTCATCATCCTTATATTATCTCTCCCATTTTCATCTTCATTCACAATTCATCATTTCTTCCTTTTTTCTTCGTTTATTCAATTCTCATTACTTTGTCACACTTCAAAATGGAAGCCACACGAACAGCGTTAAACTTAACGGCAACTGTTCTTCCGTCATCTTCCCGTCTGTCTAAGCCGTCAATGTTCGCCGGAAGATCCACCGTTTCACTTCTCCGTTCCAATTTACCGTTCTACTGTAAGGTATCACATCAAATCACTGCTTCAATTATTTATTATTTTTTTTCAATTTTGTTTTTTAGAATTTTATTTTGATTTATGGTTGTGCGATTGCATGTTTTGTTTGTTCGTTGTGCCTTGTGGTTTATGAAACTAGGGATTTTGATGATTTGCAGTTGAAAATTGAAATCAATAATGGTTCAGTTGTTTTCATGTTGGAGTCACTTTGGATATACTTCTGAAAAAAGTAATGTGTAAATACCCAATTTGGTTCCAAAAATTATCAAAATGGTCTCTGAAATTATAAAAGTTGAATTCTTGGTACGCATTTTATTTATATATGTACCGGTACATCTGCTGAGGTGGATAACTTTGACATGTTTATTAATTTTTCTATGATAAATACTATTTATGACTTATCAAAACTAACCTCCTTAGCTTTGTACCGATAAATATCCAAATAAAATATGTGTTGGAGTGTTCACCATTATAAAATGTTAATCAAATTTGTCTTTTGATTGATATTTGTAGCGATTATAACGATATTGAATTGGTAATTTCGGGGACTTGGGAATTTGGAGGGGAGTGGAGGAAAAGTGAGAGAAAACTTCCACCTTACTTGAAAGTGTTTTTGTTAGGAATGAGAAAAAAACAACATTGAAAGTTGAAATGATTTGAAGAATTTATCTATGCCTTGGAGGACTACCAAACATAGCCTAAGTAAATAATGCTAGTAATGTCATTAATGCATTTGATAACAGATCTAGACAAAGGAATGAATCTGACTAACATTTCATAATTCTTGGAATATTGATAATGTGGGGGATTAAGTTTATACATTCTTGCAATTTATTGGTTAAGAATCAAATACATATCTCAACCCAGAAGCTTCTATTAGTCCCAAACTAACCCAAACGTGTCCTTACTGATGATGTGTTGGATGAAGGTGCGCTTGAAATTTTATTTGAAGCTCATGCTATTTGTTAGTGTCTGCTGCAATTTGCTTGATTGTATTGTTCTGCAAAGAATGGGATATAAGAACAGAAAGTATCTAATAATTCACTTTCACGTGTTTCTATAATACTTTGTTTTCATGGGGCAGCCCTGTTTTAATTTTTTATATAATAATTATTGTTGGTGTTTTATTTGAATCTTCTGTAAAAGATGATTTGTGCTACTTATGTTTACTTGCGAACATTTGATTACTGACA
Organism: Trifolium fragiferum; assembly: GCA_954870985.1. Taxonomy (NCBI): domain Eukaryota; kingdom Viridiplantae; phylum Streptophyta; class Magnoliopsida; order Fabales; family Fabaceae; genus Trifolium; species Trifolium fragiferum. The sequence continues at coordinate 51,246,215 of OX940789.1, forward strand.
CCGGTTGTTTATTGCATTTCTATTTGCATGGACTATTGGCCCGACAAACAGCCATGGTTTTTGTTGTGTTTTCAGTGTATTAGCTTATTTTATTGTAATACATGAGATTTGAGGGATACTTTATATACTTACTGACTGTTTTTGGTGGTTGGTAGCTGCACTCTTCGGTGCCTATCCCCAAACAAGGCCAAGGAAGGAAACTTTCTGTTGGAAGTAGAAAGGGTTTTGTAGTTAGAGCTGCATCATCATCTGCAGAGTCGTCTGGATCAAGTTCTAATATTGCCCCGCTAAAGCTTGAGTCTCCGGTTGGGCAGTTTCTCTCTCAGATTTTGGTAAGTCACCCACATCTCATGTCTGCTGCAGTAGAGCAGCAGCTAGAGCAATTCCAAACCGATCGTGATGGTGCTGAACTTACGGAAAAGCCTTCTGCTTCAGGAACTGACTTAGTTTTGTACAGGTTTGACATATATTTGATAATATCTGATGTTTTGCTTTATCACCATAAATGTTTATAAGTATGGGAAAAGTTAGTTTCTTGCTTATCTTAGTAAAACTTATATAAAAGCTCTTCAATTGATTCCATAATTGATAGATGCCACATTTTACTCGAAGTATATTTACTTGGGCTTGTTGACTTTTGTCATTGTCAATGATTTATAGTTAGGAGTTTGAATGTGGAATCTTGGCTATTAGTATGCCTATCAGTGGCAATCAATTTTTGTGCCTCAATTTTTTATGCCACATCAAACCCATCGCTGTAAAATATGATCAGCACTATTATTTTATCAAAGCATCTAGTGTGCATGTGAAGTTTACTTATTTAGTACATTTTGTCAATATTTCATATTGCTTTTGCATACATTTAATTAGAGCTATACATGATACATCCACAGAGTGCATTGTAAATTTGAAATGAAAATAATGCCTAATGAAAATAAAACCTCCAAACTGATTTTAATGACTGACAGTGTTAAAGTTATGCAATATGTATACTATAAGGAACTTCAAAAAATCATACTAAGAATTACATGATAAGGAAATGTGAAGTAAGAGTACTTTTTTACATAGTAAAAGACGTGGAATTCATTAGATGAATAATATATCAATGTAGATGGATAGACTGAAAAGTTCACATCAGTATGTTGTATTTAACAACTATTTAAGGCTTAAACATCATATTCTTGCTTTTATTTATAAAATACAGGTTTTCAGTGATTTGTTTTTTTAAATTTACAGTTAAGTGTTATACTGTCTTCTATATAAACTGCATTTCATGTACATACTACATTTCAAATCTCATTAAATTGTTTTAACTTTAAGTAATCATTTGGTGGAGAAATACCTCTTGTTTCTGGTCTCATGAAATGCACATTAAGTATCAGTGAATTGAAGTTACTCTTTATGAAGTGCTGAATTTACCTGTGAAATAGATCTGCTATATTTCATTGATGTATATGTAGATCCAACTGTGTTTAGTTTGAATCCATACAAAAAAAGATAGTACTAAAAATATTTATATTGATGAATGGTTTTTATCTCACAAGACAAGAATATTTATAATGGTTTTTGTTTTTAGCTGTTTTCCATTGCAAAGTTTCTTAACTGTTACAAAGTACTGGGGTGTGTTTTATCATAAATGGAGAAAAATGGTGTACTGATCATTTAGCTGGGTTTCAAAATTTTACAGAAGAATTGCTGAGGTTAAGGCTAAAGAGAGGAGAAAAGCTATAGAAGAGATATTGTACACATTAGTAGTGCAGAAATTTATGGATGCCGATATTTCTTTAATACCCTCCATAACGACTGATCCGTCAGGTCAAGTTGATTCATGGCCAAGCGAAGATGAAAAACTTGAGAAGCTTCATTCGCCTGAAGCCTATGAGATGATCCAAAGCCACTTGGCTCTCCTTCTCGGTAACCGATCAGGGGATTCAACATCTGTAGCTCAGATCAGCAAACTCAGGGTAGGGCAGGTCTATGCAGCATCAGTAATGTATGGATACTTTCTTAAACGTGTTGTCCAAAGGTTCCAGCTGGAGAAGACGATAAAAATTCTACCTGATGAAAATACCATTAGCCGAACTGTGGAAAATGAAACAAGAATGGCCGGTCTTGAGGTTCCGTCTCAAGTTATGTCCCACCCTGAAGTCCCCGCTTGGCTCGACAGTGGAATCCGTTCAGGTGCATTTGGTCACGAGATAACAGTGTCTAGGCTGCGCTCCTATATGATGTCGTTTGATGTCGAGACATTACAGAGATATGCAACAATTAGGTCCAAAGAGGCCATCAGCATCATTGAGAATCATACAGAAGCCTTGTTTGGTAGACCAGAAATTGTTATAACACCAGAGGGGAAAGTCAATTCTTCAAAAGATGAAATCATCAAGATTAGGATTGGTGGTTTGAAAAGACTTGTTTTAGAAGCTGTTGCTTTTGGTTCTTTTCTTTGGGATGTGGAGAGCTATGTTGACTCAAGGTACCATTTTGTTCTAAAATGAGTTCAATTCATTCCATGCAACATTTTAAGGGTAAAAATTCATATGGCTTGGTACCGAGTTCTGACCAATTTTTATTGCCACAGTTGAAGTCCAAATACTTTTCACTGATTGGTGTTGTATATAGTGGATTTGGCTTTCACTGAGAGTGAAAAGTTGTCTACAAAGTCGGATATTTGCTTATTTATTTGTTTAGATTTTGTTATTCACATCAAATCCTCAAAAACAAATCGTTTGATCTCTGCCACTGGTTAATGTTGTAATTCATTGCATTCGCTCTTAGTTTCTCTTATTTGATGGTTTGAAATAATGTACAGAAATTGGTAATAAATATGTGGCATGTTAAACGATGAAATAGCTTAAAGTTTATTTTTTAACTGTTGGATATGAGGAAATACTTGTTTTAAAGAGAAAACCGGTCACTATTTTTTTCTTCTCTTTTTGCTTATGCACCTAGTGAGAGCAAATAAAGCACTAAATTCACCCTAGTTAAGGTATGAACAATCATATTTGTTTGCCGTCTAATAAATTCACCTCAAAGGAGGCAAATAACAATAACAATGGTTTGATACTTGAAATTAAAGCACTAAATTCGGATGGACTGATACAACGAGAGAAAATTGCATGAACCACAATTTTTGAGTCACTTCAAAACTAACATGGGAGAACCCTCTTTGGATCACTTCATGGGTAGCTTCTTTAATTGTCATAGCCTCCCTTGTGTTGAGCCTTCCGCATAGAAAGTTGGAACCTGCAAGGATAAATCGTTCGAGGTGGTCACTAATACACCAGCCCCGTCCAGTTACATGACACTCGTTATAGAAGTTAGCATCAACATTGCATTTTAATCAACCTTGTAATGGAGGCTGCAACTGCACTGCTGCTGTTCCTGCATTGCTGATATACGCTGCTGCTGTCTTTATTCTGCTACCATGTGTTGCTGCTGTTGTTCCTGCAACACATGGTAACAGCGGCTGGTGTGTGTCTCATGTTTTGCACCGCTTGTGTACCAACTTGTCTAACATTCGTCCTACTATCACACATCACCCATAGTAACATAGCTTGGCAATCATCTTGCTTTCTTTGACACAAACATCAAATATTAACTCTGTTGCGAAAAATTTGCAATCTAGGATATATAATATGTTCAAGACCCATCACATTCCAAACCTCTCCATTTCCTTCATACTCAAGAAATATGTGCAAATCCTCCTCCTCACCTTGGAAACACAAAGGACATTCCAAGGGACATTGCACGTAATGGCTTCTCAATCTCACTCGTGTAGATAAACAACTCTACAAATACGCCGCAGCAAGGGCTTAGTTTTCGGAGGATTTTGAACTTTCCACAACTTATCCCATGCTTCTTGATCATTAGGTCTGCTCCATGTCACTCTCCCTCGTCATCTTCCTATACCGGGACCAGACAGTGTAAAACACCATCCTTTTCCCCCTTCCAAATCAATCTAGCCTCTTGAACTATGTCTATCAACGTAACAATGATATCGTGATAACATGTGCCCTCAAGACCCTTGATTTTATTAATGTTCCATCTTTTAACATTTGGAAGCATAAATTGTTGAACATTAACATTACACACACTTTGATTTTGTGGAGCTCTCATTCAATTCTCATCATTTGATCAAGGTTCACTCATAAGTCCTAACCTTGATTTGACTTTCATTTGCAATCACCCACTACAACCCTGCATCAAAACTTGACATGACTTGGATATAATACGCCACACATAATTTTGATTATCACCAAGGCTATAATCAAAACTAGAAGATGCCATTCTTTCCCAAACAAATTTTCTTGTTAATTACCTCTCCATTTCATTAATAAAAGTTTCCAAAAAAAATAAATAATCATAAGAGTTTAGTTGAATTAAAACAACATAGTAGTTCCTTTGAGTATAATTCAAGTTTCAAACTCAGACAAAATTCAGTATAATTTTTGACAAAATGCAAAATTCAATGTCAATCCAAACAAACACCGAGTTCCTTTATGTCTCTACGGTTTACCCGCGTGATAGAGACAAAAGGATGCAAAGGTTTTAATATATAGTTATAAGCAAAAAGAAAAGTATGTCTCAGATATAATACATTGCTACAAGTATTTCATCACAATTACAGCCCATACAATTCATCAACAAAATGCAAACTCTTCAAACTTCCATCACATTTTTCTCTCGGATCCAACTCCACTAAAGTGAGTGATTTACTTTAGAATGTAAAGTGAATAATATCAACCATAAAATAATAAATCAAAGGTAGATATTATAAGTACATCATAACAAATCATGAGATTGTTATAATCAGAACTCTTGATTTTCTCACTTTACATTTTACTCACTTAAGAGAATCCAAATCCTTTCCCCTCACTGCTTGACCTAGTTTCACACTCTACTATTCAACCATTGAATTATATCTTCAGTAATAGCCTCTCTTTCAGGTTCAAATAGTAGATCATGTGAAAATCCTTCATACAATTTGATACTTTTGTCACTTGATGAAGATTCTTCATATAGTTTTTGTGAAGCAGTAGGATCAGTCACAGAATCAGCAGTGCCGTGTAGAACAAGAAATGGAACTCTCATTTTTCTTAGATTTTGTTGCAAGTAGCTTGTGATTTGAAGAATCTCATAGCCAGTTCGTACTCGAAGAGGTCCCGTGCACACTAATGGGTCTGAATATTTTGCAATAAGAGCCTCCGGGTCTCGAGAAACTGGTAAACCTTTTTTATATGCAGAATTACATTGAAATGTTGGCAGTAAAAACGATAGTATCGGTGCAAGTGCCTGTAATGAAGAAAGTATAAAGATGAATAACGGTAATACAACATGAATTTAAGAATTACGCACTCACACGGATACATGAATTTAACAATTATGCATCACATTTGTGTATCATATTTGAAGTAATATTGTTACATGTCACTGCAGTGAAATATGATCAAACATCCACGTAAAACTTTTTTATACCTACTATAAATGGAGAGTTATTAAACTCTTCATATATTTTCAACCGGTAACTTCACCGAATGCTTCAAATTCAACCAACTAACTTATATGCCACCGACTATACACACATGCTATCAGCTAGCTAATCTGTCATTTGTTACTGGAAAAAAAAAAACCTTAATAAAAAAGTTAGATGCGACCATAAGTTTATGCTTACCACCAAAATTGGATGAGAAGGCTCAACCCCAACTGCAGGTGATGTGAATGTAGCGCCAGCTACGCAAGCTCCAACCTTTGGATCAAGAAGTGCCTACAATATGCATAGTTGTGAATATTGAATACTCGATTGGTTCTTGACCTTGTTTACTCACAAGTAAGTTTCAAGAATTTTATATACCTTAAGAGTAATTGCTGCACCTGTTGAGTGTGCATAGCAGAAAAGTGGAAGACCAGGATTTTCAGATATAACCTTCTCAATAAATACTTTCTGTTTATATAAAACAATAGTATTTATCAGGACAAAGATAACTCAAGCAGCAGTATATAAATGAAATATGTTATTTAAAGACAACTTTAGACACCGCATAGGTCTATCTCTTAGGCCTTGTATGGATAAAAATGAAAATACCTTTTAGGCCTTGTATGGCTAAAAATCTCAATCAAGTTCATATAGCGTAAGCTCTTATCATAATATAGGGGATTATAAATTAAAGTTAAACTGTTTTCATAAGCTATCCTAAAAGAACTTATGAAAATAAGCTGAAAACAGATTCAGAACGACATTAACAGTGACACATCAAATCCGATAATAATTTTAGAAAATGTTTCAATTGAATGTAATCATAAGATTCAATGTTATGTCGGTGTCGGACACCGGATACGCCTTAAATCAGAAGTGTCGGTTGGTGCTTTAGAGGTTTCCATAAATTCTCGAAACAATATCACAAACTATGAAGCATGAATACGGACACCGGACATGGCACAAACACTGACACGTCGACACCGATAATAATTTGAGAAAATAATATAATTCAATGTAAACATAAGTGTCAGTGTTGGACATCAACGCGTGTCGGACACCAACGTGTGTAAGACACGAGACATGCCTAATCCGAGGAGTGTCCGTGCTTCATAGATCACAAGTATTTATGTCAGTAGATAGACTCAAATAAATCAATCCAAACATCGCTATAGTTGTATATTATTCAACAAAATTCCTCGAGACCCATCAACATACCAAATCGGAAACTGCATCATCAAGAGATTGGACATATCCATGCAGACCATCACTTCCACCATGACCTAAAAGATGAATACATATCATTAAAACAAAAATGGGAGAGGAACATTGAAAAGAACACAACCAACCGGATTAGACAATAAAACATACAAGGTTTCATAATTGATTCATATGTGATGCACATATAACCTTATGAAGACAAGACATCCAATGTTAATGAATGAAACATACAGGTTTAGATTTTATTGAGTACAATTGGCTTTTCGCCTAAGTTTATTGTTAAACTCGCGCTTATATTAATATATCTAACATAAATCAGTTTACACTTATAATCAATTTTATAAGAATCAACTCATTCATAATCATCTTGTGTCAGCACAAAACCAAACACACAAGAAGTATTTTGACTTTATTAAACGCCAAAACTTATCTAATCCTTGAAATAAATTAAGACCACATAAACCTCTAATGAAACAGCAAAAAAATTTCAAATCTAAGAAAGTCAAAGAACACTTATCTGTGTAAGACTCGTGAATTTATAGAAATTTTCAATTGTTAATCTAAACTTCCATTTGAATCTTAAACATACTGAGTCAGACACAATTTCACACAGATGATAAGCTTACTTATATACAGGAGCTTCACATGTTTACTTTATCGCACAAATAGGCATCTTCCTGCAACATCCAAATATAGATGCATGTTGAAGAATGATGGTCACTAAACTATTAAACAAAATGAAGCAATCACTGTTTTCTATAATGCAATGGAAGTATCATACAATCAAAGGATGATATAAAATTTGGCAAGACTAAGATTTCTTCACAATTTCATACTATAAATAGACACAGGTTCAAGGACACATCCCCTAGAAGGTAAAATGCTCAATCGACACTTCAGATTGAAGGCACCGGCAAACGCAGTTACATTCAATCACTTCTACTTTATCAAATTGTTACCGCAGTCTACATGTTTGTGTCAGTATCATTTTTGATGTGTATGTGTCAAAGGTTATAAATAAATAACCTATATAGCATTGACACTTCAGATTGAAGGCATGTCTGATGTTACACCGAAACAATACCATCTGGTTACACTCAATCACTTCTATTTCTTCAAATTATTACATGTCTCCACGTGCCAATGTCAATATTGACTATCGTGTAAGGTATTTGTGTGTGTGTTTGTGCTTCACCGGTTATGAATAAGTAATTGAGTATTGAATTATACATAGCAAGTGACATTTGCCAAATAGGCAGATCAATTTGCACAATGAGGAATGTCCAAGAAAATTGATGGCCATTGTCTCTAGTTCTTCTCTATTCTTAATTAACTAAAAACACCAAATTGAAGTCTCTGGGAAACTGCAGAAGCATTGGTCAACAAATCCTCCTCTTTATCAAATAATTAATGTTTTTTAAACCATATTATTGCTGCAAAGTATCCATCAGTTTATTTCGATGATTGATCTCCACCGGGTAACCTGTTGGCCACCTTTAATAGGGTCTCTTCCAACCACATTTATTCCATCCAAAAGGCTCAATTCCTAGACCTTACTTACGAGATACAAGTCTAATTAATTTCACTCAGACCAATGTATTATCGGTCCATATATCTTAATGTAAATGTAATGTAATAAAAGGGCATGAAAATAGTATTCAGCATAATAAAGAAGGGCTCAAAAGTGGAATAGCGACTACCATTCCTCAGAAATAACTAACACAAGCTCATTAATTATAATCGGTTCTTACTTACCAATCCAATCCATTCCATAAACCTTGTAGCCATTAGCATTTAGCTGCTTTGCAAAATTACTATATCTACCACTGTTACAAAATAAAGGAAATAGCATTAGCATAAGCAAGAAGCAATAGAAAAAATGTGAATATCATAAGAACTAGAAATTGTCTAAAATTACAAACCTGTGTTCATTAAGACCATGCATAACAATAACAAGTCCCCTGTACAAAGTAGGTAAAATATTAGCCAGTGTTGTTAAATAGTGGCACTCTATAGTACAACACAATTTGAACAAATCATTATTATTCCGCGATACACTATTTATTAAAATATTGTCAAATAACAACATTCAACATTATATAGCAGTGTTGTGTAGCAGAATACACTATTTATTAAAAATATTGTCAAATAACGGCTATATCAACATTCAACATTATATAGCATTGTTGTGCAGCAGAATACACTATTTATTGAAAATATTGTCAAATAACGGCTATATCAACATTCAACATCATATAGCATTGTTGTGTAGCAGAATGCACTATTTATTAAAAATATTGTCAAATAACGAACATGTTGTGTAGTAGAATTTGAACAAATCGTAATTCTTCACAATCCACGATTGACAATACCGATATAAGCTATTCAGAGTTCACCACAAATAATAAAAAACAATTGAGGGGGAAAAAATTTCAATACAAAGTATTGAATGATAAAAAGACAAGTGACAAAATTCATATTGGAAGTAAAGCAATGCATGATTTTTCCTAATTTTGTTGCTGCTACAAAATTCTTTTCTTTTTCTCTCTTCAAATCACATATCAAATCGTAACAATATCATAACACTTTTTAACACAAGGTCAATTCAATCCATGAAACAATATCATTTTGATTATAATCATAAAACTATGAATATTGAAGAATCCAAACATATAAACATACCTAATCTTAACATAAAGAGGTGTCCAACATTGTGTGAAAATTGTGTCACCCCTTTTAGTTCCAAAAAGCCAATACTCTCTCATACATTTCTCATCACCATCCTCAAAAACCCTCTTTATAGCCAATTCCCTCCTCATTACATGATCCATCACCTTCATTGCAACCACACCAACACCACCACCACCACCAGCACTCTTCCATGGCACAATCTTCGCCGGAACACGCACTACCGCGCCTTTCCGGTGATGATGATGATGACAACATTCATGATTTTGAATTTTCTCCTCTTTTTCAACCGGTGATACCCTTCTCCTTCCTCTAAATGGTAACAAAAGTACCATAAACATTGCTGATATTAACACAAGAAGACTTTTCAATGCTCTTAATGAAAAATAGGCGCTTTCTTTTAAAATAAACGCCTCGGTAGCCATTTTTTCTTGTAGATTCAATCACCCTTTTGATTTTTAACAACAAAATCTTCTCCAAAATCTGTTTTTTCGTCTCTCAAAAAATTCATAAAAATGAAAAAAGACGACTAAAAGTAGAGAAATAATAGCTTTTTTTTGTAAGTTTGTTATTAAGGTAAAAATTATTTTAAGGATGTTTTTGCTAAATATGGTAGAAAGCTAAAACTAGATGTGAATATGAATATTATACTATATATTATAAAATATTAAAATTGGATGAATTGTTTTAAGGATGAAGGAACAAATGGGGTGTTGCAAAAGAAACAAGAACAAAATTTGAAGATAGATATAGAATCAATCAACGTTTGTGTTTGAAGGTGTTGTTTTTGTTAATGTTTAAATGATGATTTTGAATAGAATAGAAAATATTGTTATGAAGGCGTTGTAGAATGATGATGATGAATGTCTTGAGGTAGTGGCACATGTGTTGTGAGGGTGAAACGTTGGAATGAAGGAAGTATATAAAGATGACACGTGGGATTCGAGAACATTTTTTAAGGAGAGAGAGATTGAGATTAATGTGAACCAGTCAAATATTGTTTTTTTTGTTGTTGCAAGTCAAATTATGTATTTATTCTGTGTCATCTAGAATCATCCATGAATTAAAAAAAATTATAAAATCATCCATGAATTATGAGGCGAATCGGTTATCAAGTTTGATTAGATTTTGTCTTGACATGTCACAATTTTAAGAGATGTCTCATGTCACAATCACATTATCATGTTATTATCTTGGTCTAGTTAATATTATAAGTAAAATTCATTTTTTTAATAGATTGAAAAAATGATGTATTTGACTCATAATATGATCCACATACATCATTTTTTCAATATATTAAAAAAGTTCAATTTCGTTATAATAACGGCCGGAGGGAGTATTTAGCATTTGGTGTTAAATTAATTTCTTTATTTTGCAATTTATGTTTTAGGAAAATGCTAACTAATGTCCCTGGGGCATTAGTTAATAATACCCAATATAATAAAATTATATTGAAGTTTGTGCAATCAATATTTATAAAATATAAAAAGTGATGTTTTCAATGCAATAATTACTATTTTTGTATCCTTAACTAGTGCCCTGGGGGCACTAGTTAGCATCTATGAAGCACGGGTACTCCATTTTAAGGAGAGTACCGATACCGGGTACGTACCGGGTACCGGTACGCGTACGGTATTCCTTGGGTACGCACCGATGGCGTACCTATTTTTTTATTTTTTATTTTGCAACGGGTACACGCGTGGTACTCCTGTGGTACACGCGTGGTACTTCCGTGGTACGTCTGTGGTACACGAATAAATGCAAATTTTTTTCCATTTTTTTATTCATTTTTTATTTATTGGAAGATTTATGTTTTTTATTTGTTTATAATATAAATGTAACAGCTCTACTAATAAGCAATAACAATTTAAATCTTTTTATCTAATTGCTTTTGAATTACTTTATAAACATTTTATTGCACATTCAAATTGTGTTTTAATGATGTACTTTTTATGTTTAATTATTTGTTTTAACAATATAATTCCATTATTTTATTTATATAATTATATTAAAAAAAATTATACACACGTACCCGTATCTTAGTTTTTCTAAAAATGCCGTACCTCGTACCAGTACCGGTACCGTACCCGCACCTATGCAACACAGGTTAGCATGACCCTATGTTTTAAAGTACTTTTGTTTTCATTGTTCTTTAAACAAATTTCTTCGTTTCGAGTGAATTTGCAACACTTTCGTATTTTCCGCAATAAATGTTTGTTTCAATGATGAACATTGACTTTTCTTTACTGAATTAAATACACAGAACATGTCCTAGGAATCACTAGTCGTTCCTGCAAGTAATTAATGCAGAGTACTGCTTGTTTACCAAAAATCACAGTAAACAGCTGGCCAACGCATTCCAAGACCAGAATCCAACACAAACATTAACGATAACAACACCAGGTTTAACGATGAAACCGGCATCATCGAGCGACAACGAAAGTTCACATGATGAACCCCCGAAGAAAGAAAAAGTAGAGAAGATGACTGTCACCTTGAACGGACCCCATTCACCATCAGAATCTTGAGGTCCAGAATCTCACAGACTCTAGAAAAGCCTTCAAATCTAGAAACCTACGACGGCACGACCGACCCTGATGAGCACTGGGAGCACTTGGATACAGTCCTGGATTACTACCAGGCGCGAGGACCAACCAAATGCAAACTCTCCGTGCTCACCCTCAAAGGTACCGCCATGACTTGTTTCAAAGGATTAGAATACAACTCCGTCGACTCATCGAGAGAATTGCGTAGAGCTTTTTCATCTCACTTCAGAGTACGCAAGCGTTAACCCAAAACGGTTGCCACCCTCAGCAACATTGTCCAAGGAAAAGAAGAAACCTTAAAAGACTACATTGAACGGTTCACAAGAGAGGCTATCAAAGTAAAGGGAACTATTGACAAGTTGAAGTGCTACATTTTCGAGAAAGGCCTGAGAAGCGACACAAAGTTCAAAGAAAAGTTAGGCATCAAAGATCCCAAAGACATGCAAGACTTGCTATCTTGCGCTCAAAACTACATCAATTATGAAGAAAAGATGGTGGGCGAAAAGGCAAAGAGAGCCAATGTAACACCCGCATTTATTTATTTTATTTAATTAGACTTATTTTGTTTGGTTAGAGGTTAATTTGTCTTCTTAGAGTAATTTAGTGTAGTTTAGTACATAATTATAGTATTAGCTATAAGAGGAAAGAGTAGAGGATAAGAAGAAGGAAGTTATGAGTGGAGGTATTTTAAGGAAATGTTTGGAGTTTAGTGAATTTGGATTAAGTGAGTAAGGAGGGGCATTATTGTCTTTGGTTAGGCTAGGTTTTGAATTGTATGAGGGAATGAGAAGTAGAGTTCTCATAACATAACAAACATAGAGAGGTAGAGAGAGAGAAACATGGAGAAGAAGGAGGCAGAGGGGAAGAGAAGGAAAGTTCAAGGGAGAGCTAGAGATTTCATCCACCTTCTAAGGTAAGAGAGTAGTTACTAATTCATAGAGATGATCAAGAGAGGGGAGATGACTATTCTCCACACCCAAACTCTCTCATCTCATTTTGGTGGGGATTGGGTTATGGGAAGGTGTTTTAAATTCTGCAAATGTGTTGTTGTTTATGAATATGTGTTTATGCATGATTTTAACACGAATTTCCATGATCAATAACATGTTAAGTGTATGAATTGTTGTTGTTTTATTTGAAGAATGAGTTTTTAAGAAAAATATGAAATTATTGTACTTTTAGTTTGAAATGATGTTTGATGATGTTAAAGTTTGTACTTCTAGGCTTATACATGATATATGTGCTTAAAGTTGATAGCTTTAGGGGTTTGTATGTTGAAAAATGGGATCTTTGATGGATTTGAACTAAAAACCCGAAAGCAGAGTTTTCTCTTCTGCAGCAACTCGCTAGGGCGAGCATAGTACTCGTTATGGCGAGTATTCATAGTTCTTGGCGTTGCCCAGAAACCATGAGCTCGCCATGGCGAGTGATAGCGAGCTGGCTGGCGAGTTGAGCTCGCCATGGCGAGGTTGAGGCGAGTTGGAGGCGAGTTGTTTTAGCTGCTCTCTGACTTGAGCTCGACTTGAGCTCGCCTTGAGCTCGCCATGAGCTCGTCTAGGCGAGTTGTATCAGTATGAACAGTGATTTTTGGAGACTAAAAGGGATTTATGTTTATACTATGATTGAGCTATGTTCTTATAACATGATATAAGATTAGATTAATTAAAAATTGAAGATACATGCTTGAGATTGCATGGTTGTTTAGTGATTAATTGACATGGAGTATGAAACGAACTTATATATGTATGTATTGTGTGTATGACCTAGTGATGATATGTTTGAGGTGAATTGGAATGAATATAGGTTGTGTAGTACTATATTTCATTAGGGTAATTGTGGTGATTATCGTCTAGGTATATGTACATACATGCATCATAAGTCTATTTGTGGTGAGTCCTTCATGACTTAAAAATGAAAATGAGGTGAATGGGATATAAGTTTATCCTAAATGAGGTGAATGGTACCGCATGCATCTAGTGATGTCTAGGGTGACACGATATATAATTGTGGCATTAGTTGCATTAGGGATTACGTGATTATGTGGTAATTGGTAATTGACATTATGCTTACTATGGTTGTGCTTGATTGACTCGAATATGAATATGGTTATGTGTTTAACTAAATGGCGATGAGCTTGAGTTATCATTATTTAATAAGTATGAGATGCATGTTACTAGACAATTTAGTTGTTTAGTCATATTATTGCTATTTCCATAATATGAGTGTACCCTATGCTTATGATTATGAACTTGGATTTGTAACTAACTCTCTATTTTGTGTTTGTGTATGGTTTGGGTCTAGATTCTTCGCTTGAGGAGTCTACTTGAGACTTAGGAGATCGCTTTGGTGGCCAAGTTAGTCTAGTTTGGTAAGGAGTTGGTGTAGAGTTATCCTAGGTCCCCTAGAGTTTAGGATTGCTCTGATATTGTAACACTGTTGGGATTTAGTGTTATGGTTTCGCTTGTTTGAACTTATGTATTAAAACCTTGCTATTTCATACTTTATTATCTTAAGACTTGTTGAAGTTATGAGTAGGTCTTCTTGTATGAAGAACCTTATGGAGTTGTAATATGTCTTATGACTATGCATGCTTGGATTTGAGCCTTATGAATCTATGTTATATTCATATGAATTATTAAATGCTTCTGTTGCGATACAAATGAATATATATGCATGCTTTGAATGATTTTATTTCTTGTAACGCCTTAATTGCTTGTATTGTATTTTTTTTAAGCTAAGTAAATAGTATAAGTGGGTTAGGGTGTTACAATTTGGTATCAGAGCAAGGTCGGTCCATTTCGGATCAATTAGGATTAGAATACCCGTGTACAACAAGTGTAGGTAGACACTTTTAGTACCTTAGTCTAACGTAAGGTTGGGTTTCTCTGGTGGATTGTTCAGGTAATGGCGGCTAATAGAGCAATGGCGGATGCGGTAACATATATGGCAAATGTTATGGCACAAGAGACGGCGGCAAGAACGGCCGAGAGATTGGCACAAGAGAATCTAAGGGGAAATGAGGATGAATTGAGGTTGGAGAGGTTCTTGAAGAACAATCCACAAGCGTTCAAAGGAGGTTACAACCCCGAGGGAGCTCAAAAGTGGCTTGAGGGCATGGAGAAGATTTTTGGAGCAATGAGGTGCTCGGAGACTCAAAAGGTGACTTTGGGAACCTACATGCTTCAAGATGATGCTAACTATTGGTGGAAGAATGCTTCTCAAAGACTTGGTCATGGTGGAGCCGTAATCACTTGGGCTATCTTTAAGAGGGAGTTCTTGGTTAAGTACTTCCCGGCCGATGTGAGGAATCGGAAAGTGGTTGAGTTCATGGAACTGAAGCAAGGGAATTTATCGGTTGCGGAGTATGCGGCGAAGTTTGAGGATTTGTGTCGGTATAGTCCACATTACAATATCGTGGAGGCGGAAGAAGATAAGTGTGTGAAGTTTGAGAGTGGGTTGCGTCCCGACATTAAGCAACTCATTGGATTTTCGAAAATTCGCAACTTTGCTACCTTGGTGAATAAGAGCAATATTTGTGATTTGGATGGGAAAGCCAAAGCTAGTTACTACAAGGCGGCAAATGACAAGAGAGTCAAAGGTCAAGATCGTGGTAAACCTTATGATGGAAAGGGCAAGGGCAAGATGGGGAATAGTGATAAAGGAAGGAGTGGCAATGAGAAATGTTTCAAGTGTGGAGCTTTTGGACATCGCTCTTATGAATGTACAAAAGGGGAGAAGTGCTATAATTGTGGAAATTTTGGTCACAAATCCGATGTGTGCAAAGAGAAGCCAACTTGTTTCAATTATGGTGAGGTGGGTCATAAGAGCCCGACATGCAAGAAGCCTAAGAAGATCGGAGGGAAAGTATTTGCTTTGAGTGGAGAATGAGCGGACAAGGTAGATAATCTCATTAGAGGTACGTGTTTTATTTATGACACCCCTTTAATTGCGATTATTGATACCGGAGCGATACACTCCTTTATATCTTTTGAATGTATGAAGCGTCTTAGTATACCCGTGTCTGAAATGTCTGGTTGTATGGAAATAGAAACTCCTGCTAGTGGTTCGGTGTCTACTAGGATTGTATGTGCTAAGTGTCCAGTGACTATTTTTGATAGACATTTTAGTATGGATTTGGTGTGTATTCCTCTTAGTGGTATAGATGTAATCTTTTGTATGAATTGGTTGATCTTTAATCAAGTTCATATTAATTGTTGTGAGAAGACTGTTTTATTTCCTAAGATAGAAGAGAGTCCTAAGATGTTGAATGAAGGAGAGGTGAAAGGATTTTTGAAAGAACATGGAGAGTTGTTTGCTATGTTCGCATCTTTTAAAGTTGAAGGTGAAGTTAGAATTAAGGATTTACCGGTAGTGCAAGAGTTTTCCGATGTGTTTCCGGAAGATGTATCGGATGTGCCTCCCGAAAGACAAGTAGAGTTTGCTATTGACTTGGTGCCCGGTACGAGCCCAATATCGATGGCGCCGTATCGAATGTCAGCGTCTGAATTGAAGAAACAACTAGAAGAATTGCTTGAAAAGAAGTTCATTCGACCTAGTGTATCACCTTGGGGAGCACCCGTTTTGTTAGTCAAGAAGAAGGAAGGGAGTATGAGGTTATGTATTGATTATCGTCAATTGAAGAAAGTAACGATGAACAAGTACCCACTTCCAAGAATTGATGACTTGATGGACCAATTGGTTGGTGCTTGTGTGTTTAGTAAGATTGATTTGAGGTCGGGTTATCATCAAATTAGAGTGAAGGCGGAAGATATTCCAAAGACGGCTTTTCGTACAAGGTATGGTCATTATGAGTACTCGGTTATGCCATTTGGTGTGACCAACGCACCCGGAGTTTTCATGGAGTATATGAATCGGATTTTTCATCCATACTTGGATAAATTTGTGGTAGTTTTCATTGACGACATTCTAGTGTATTCCAAGACCGAAGAAGAACATGCGAATCATTTGAGAATTGTGTTGGAAACATTGCGAGAAAAGAAACTCTACGCAAATTTATCTAAGTGCGAGTTTTGGTTGAAAGAAGTATGTTTTCTTGGTCATGTTATATCAAGTGGAGGTATAGCGGTGGATCCCGCTAAGGTTGATGCCGTGTTACAATGGGGAACACCGGAGTCGGTTTCGGAGATAAGAAGTTTTCTTGGTTTGGCCGGTTACTATAGAAGGTTCATTGAAGGATTTTCGAAGTTAGCATTGCCTTTAACAAAGTTAACTAGAAAGGATCAAGCTTTTGTGTGGAATGATGAATGTGAGAAAAGTTTTCAAGAACTTAAGAAGAGATTGACTACCGCGCCCATGTTAATTTTACCCGATGCAAAGAAATCTTTTGTTGTGTATTGTGATGCCTCAAAGATGGGATTATGAGGTGTACTTATGCAAAAGGGTCAAGTTGTGGCTTATGCATCAAGACAATTGAAGGTACATAAGAAGAATTATCTTACCCATGATCTTGAATTTACGGCGGTTGTGGTTGCTTTGAAAGTGTGGCGACATTATTTGTATGGTTCAAGATTTGAAGTGTTTAGTGACCACAAGAGTTTGAAGTATTTGTTTGATCAAAAGGAGTTGAATATGAGACAAAGAAGATGGTTAGAGTTCTTAAAGGATTATGATTTTGAGTTAAGTTATCATCCCGGAAAGGCTAATGTGGTAGCCGATGCTTTGAGTAGGAAATCATTGCATATGTCATCGCTTATGATTAAAGAGTTGGATTTAATTGAAGAATTTAGAGACTTGAGTTTGATTTGTGAAGTGACTCCTAAAAGTGTCAAATTGGGAATGTTGAAGTTAACTAATGATTTCCTTGAAGATATGAAAAGAGGTCAAAAAGAAGATTTCAGTTTGGTTGATCGGTTGACATCAAAGAACCAAGAAGAGCAAGTGGACTTTAAGATTGATGACTTTGGAGTGATAAGATTCCACAATAGAGTTTGTGTAAGACCCGTAATTCCACGGTACCTTTTGTGGGAGGAAAATAAGTAATGGCTAAGCAATTTAGGGTTTTTGGTTAAGTGTTTTGTGAGTATCGTTGTAATATTAGCACTTTTGCTGAGATGGAGCCAGTTTTGTGCCTGTGTACTGGAAACGCACAGACTTTGATTTCTTAGTCTTTATTTATCTATGAGAATGTTCCTGTGTCTTCGGAATTTCGAAATTTGACTTTCTCTGCTTTTTGGAAAAACAAATAGAAAACTGTACCCGCTGTTGGAAAATTTGCAGTTTCTATTTTTCGTCGTAATTTAAATAGAGACTTTATATATCGGCGCGAGTTAGAATCTGGTTTCAGAATATTTTTGGCAGTTTAGAATAAAAATTTCAGTCGAGGAATAAAGTTTAGCGATAATTTTTAGAAATGGTTTACAATGAACTTTTATTTCGTAGATTTTCTATTTTCGCGATTTTAGTCGGTACGCGAGATACGACTCGTTTAAGAGCGAGCGTGGGGACTGGGCGACGAAGTCATAAATATCTAGATATTTATGTTAAGTTACTTGGTGACCAAGATTTGATCAATGGTTAGGATTTGATCATAGAACTTTATACTATTTGATTTAAGGGCCTAGATTAATTCATGTTATCTTTAAAGAAGCAAAGTCATGAGACTCATTCCCTTCCTTTCCTCTCTCACGTGAAACTCCCTCCCTCATCCTTACCATCCAAAATATTTTAAGTGTAGCAACATTGAAAAATTGTGAGAGATCTAGAAGGAATTAGCAAGAAAGTTTGGAACCAAAGTTGACCCTCTCATCATGGTGGTGATTATGAGCTAGAGTTGAGGTAAGAAAATTCTTCTCCCTCTTTTGTCTTAAGTGGCCGTGTGGCCTTGTTGTTGTTTGGAGGAGTTTTAAATTTTCCCTTTGTTAGTATTATTAGATCCATGTTAGTTAGTAATTATCCATGCTAACTAGAGATATATTTCATGTGTGGGTGCTACAAGATCCATGAGAGTTAGTAGCTAGGGTTTTTGAGAAAAATTCCAATTGATCAAGAAATTCGATCTTGGCTTTTCTTTTTGTGAAATTTAAATTGTTTTAAGACTTTTAGAAGCTTGTATTCATGATGTTTGGTTTAGTTTGAAAAGCCCTAAAATATTTTTGTATGATCATGAAGAAATTTTGGGAAAACTCTTATGACTTTTGAGTTATGTTTTGAAATGATTTTATTTGTGCATTTTAATGAAATTGGGAGCTAATTGATTTAAGCCATGGTTTTCGAATGGAAAATTTTGGGAGCCAGCCTTTTTGTTTTGTTCTTGGCCGTGGCACTTTAATGTTGTGCCCATGTGGTTTTCAAATTTTCTAAGTCCTTTTAGGAAGACATAATCATGGTTTAAAAGAATGATTATAGGGTTTTTAGTTGAAGATAAAACTTGTAACTTGCGACGCAAGAAAACTCTTATTTTCTTTGAATTATTTATGAAGAGTTTTTGGTTTGTTTCAAATGGTTTTGTTGTGTGAAAATGATTTCTTTGGGGTTGAAAACAATAGTGGTTCTAGGTATGCTTTGAAAACAAAATGAATTTCGTGTAGCAAAAATAGTGTCTTTAACTTCGTGAATTTTTAATCACTATGGGGAGAACTCGAAATCACTATGGGAGAGTGTTAGAAAGTACCGTAAACCCCTGTAGATTTTAGAGAACAAGTTTCGTTTCAATAGGATACGTTGGGAGTATTTTATTGATTGTACGCTGCTTAATTTTAGGTAGCGCGTATTGTCGAGTTGTACGAGAAAAGTTAGTGGAAGCTTGCCGAGGTAAGGGCACCTTTATTTCCGTCTTATATCGCTAATAATATGTGTGTCTGCTTGGTGCTGTGATGTGATTGTGTGCTTTGCATGTATGTGTTATGTATTCTCGTGATGAGATTTTGTTACCACATGCTTACGTTACATATGATTTGCGAATATATGTATTAACATGTGGTTATGATTACATATGTGTATGTATATTGATTGTTGCATGAGCATGTATGGAACGTGTATGTCAGATGGAGACTACACGGGTGATTTGTCTGTGTGACTTCACCAGGGCTTTGTCTGTGTGACTGCCCTATATATGCTGAAATAGAAAGTATGCTCATGCATTTCATAGTTGTGTGTAGGGGTGTGGATTTCCTGTGTGGGCCCACCTAAGCATCGGGTGTTTGTCTGTGTGACTCACCTAATCCTGCGGGATTTTATTGAGTTGGTGATTTGTCTGTGTGACTTCACCGGTGATTTGTCTGTGTGACTTCACCTGCCCTGCAGGGTTTAGTAGGTGTGCGACAGCCAGTGATTGGTGTCAACATGAAGCCTACGACTCTCTGCGGAGAGGTTAAATTCCGGAATTCATGCATGTGAAACAGTCCCGGTTAGGGTGATCACGATCATGTAGAGTCTGCATTGATAGGCTGTGTGTGCATTTAATTATATTATGCATGTGATGTGAAATTGTTATGTGTTATTATTCGCTTTTCCCATAATTGTTATTTGTATTATGTGGTATTTGTGGTGACCCTTACAATGAAACATGAACGGGTTACCCCCACCTAGACGATGGATTCCTGTCCGAGACCGTGGGTCGTGAGGACGACGGTGGCTTCTTGAGCCCTCAGTGATCGAGTGGCGTGGCTGATCTAATTAGATTGTGTGCCGGTGTGTCTTGTACACCATGTTTTTGGTTAGGCGTAGTATTATGACTCTTTTGGATAACTGTATCTGAGTACTTATACTTTTGGTTTAGACGGTTGTCTTTTGGATTGTAAATATTCAGGAACACACTTTGCTTATGGAAAGCACTTTCATGTATAATTAGTACCGTGCCGATGTTTTGGTTGTACTGATATATATAATTAGTCCTGTTGTATGATTAATGCCGGCTCGTCACAAAATCTTTGCGCGCTCTGTTTTGTTTTTTTTTAAAAAAAGCCCCTTTTTGGTCTTTGAAAAACGGGGTGTTACAGTTTGTGTACCCGATGTTCCGGAATTGAAGAAGAGGATTCTTGAAGAAGGACATAGGAGTGGTTTGAGTATTCTTCCCGGAGCCACCAAGATGTATCAAGATCTTAAGAAGTTGTTTTGGTGGCCAAGTATGAAAAAGGAAATTGCGGAATTTGTGTATTCTTGTCTGGTTTGTCAAAAGTCAAAAGTTAAACATCAAAAGCCATTCGGTTTGTTGCAACCTATGTTTGTACCCGAATGGAAATGGGATAGCATTGCTATGGATTTTGTGAGCGGTTTACCGAAGACCAAGAAAGGAAATGATTCAATTTGGGTAATTGTGGATAGATTAACT
The DNA here is from genome assembly GCA_954870985.1 of Trifolium fragiferum. Taxonomy (NCBI): domain Eukaryota; kingdom Viridiplantae; phylum Streptophyta; class Magnoliopsida; order Fabales; family Fabaceae; genus Trifolium; species Trifolium fragiferum. The sequence goes on from OX940789.1 coordinate 51,267,435, forward strand.
AAATCCGCACACTTTATTGCATTTAAGACGGGAACCTTGGTACCTAAATTGGCGGAGATTTATGTTGAACAAATTGTGAAGCTTCATGGTATTCCTTCAAGTATCGTTTCGGATAGAGATCCAAGATTCACTTCGAGGTTTTGGGAAAGTTTACAAGAAGCGGTTGGTACTAAGTTAAGAATGAGTTCCGCTTACCATCCTCAAACGGACGGTCAATCGGAAAGGACTATTCAATCTTTGGAGGATTTGTTGAGGGCATGTGTGTTGGAGAAAGGAGGTAATTAGGATGAATGGTTATCTTTGATTGAATTTACCAACAACAATAGTTTTCATTCGAGTATTGGTATGGCACCCTTTGAAGCTTTGTATAGAAGGAGATGTCGAACACCCTTGTGTTGGTATGAAACGGGAGAGAGTGTAGTTCTTGGACCGGAAATTGTACAAGAGACAACTGAAAAGATTAAGATGATTCAAGAGAAGATGAAAGCAACTCAAAGTAGGCAAAAGAGTTATCATGATAAGAAGAGAAAAGATGTGGAATTCCAAGAAGGAGAACATGTATTTTTGAGAGTTACTTCAACTACGGGAATTGGTCGTGCTTTGAAATCAAAGAAGTTGACATCGAAGTTTATTGGACCGTATCAAATTTTGAAAAGGATAGGAAGTGTTGCGTACAAGATTGCCTTACCACCATCATTATCTAATCTTCATGATGTGTTCCATGTGTCGCAATTGAGGAAATATATTTCGGATCCTTCACATGTGATTATATCGGATGATGTTCAAGTGAGGGACAATTTGACGGTTGAGGCGATATCTTTGAGGATTGAAGGTAGAGAAGTCAAGAAGTTGACGAATAAAGAGATAGCATCTGTGAAAGTTGTTTGGGGAGGACCTGCGAGAGAGAACGCGACTTGGGAGTTGGAAGGCAAGATGAAGAGTTCATATCCGAAATTATTTCGAGGTAAATTTTCGAGGACGAAAATTCTTTAAGGAGGGTAGAGTTGTAACACCCGCATTTATTTATTTTATTTAATTATGTTGAGTCTTTGGTGATTGGCTGCATTTTTGGTAAAATAAACTTTGTAGCAGGATGTGTGATAAGATGCCTCAACATCGTATCACGCCTTTGGAAGTGTGCGTACGCGTGTTTCATTTATGGAATGTTTGTTTCTCTTTCATGAATCTTGCATGGCGCCTTGTTATCTGGCTTATTATGAGGATCATCATTTAATGCTTCAGATCCTTGTAAAGAATATTTTTATGAAGAATCTCTTTGAAGTGTATTTTTGGAAAGAATCTATCTTAATCAATGTGGTCAATTGCTTGGGTCAAACAAATCAAGACCATGTTTAATTCTGGATCAAGGACTTTTGCCTGGAGTATTTAAAGATTGTGCTAAACCTAATTTAGTTGTTGTTCACGCCGTCATTGTGTTTTGTCTAGCATTCTAGGTTTTTGCGTGTGTGTTGTTTTTGTGAGCCTTTCTTGTGTCTCATTGATGCAAGCTTAGGACGTGTGTTCTTGTGTTGTAATCTTTGTGATCCTCTCCTAAGCTTTGAAGTACGGAGTTAGGACCTTATGTGTTTTTAGCACTCTAAGCCTTTAGGTACGAGTGTGTAGTTTTTAGGAGTGTGTGTCTCCAAAACATTTTGTATTTGTGTTATTGAAATCCTTGCTGTCTGTAAGGTTGTAGGGGAGTGAGATGGGATCTCAGACTTAGGAGTTCCTAGGTTGAAGAATCATTGGTAGTTGCTAGGTTATGAGTTGTAAACGTGGTGTTTGCTGAGAACTTACAACTAGGACTGCTATAGTGATATTCCTTCCTGGATTGGTATCCCCCAGACTAGGGCTTGTTTTAAGCGCCTAACTGGGTTAACAAATATCCCGTGCCTTTTACCTGCTTTCAGTTATTTGTTTATTTTATATTATGATAAACGTGTTAAGACGCTTAGAACATCGTATCGCACATCGTGCTCAGTGTTAAGGTGCTTAGAACATCGTATCGCACATCGTGCTTAGCGTGCCAGAAATTTCAATTGGCATCAGAGCAGGCACCCTGCCTGTCTTTAGGGTGAGATTCAGGACCTAAAATCTCTGGCATCATGGAAAAAGATGGAGGATACATGAATAGACCACCTTTGCTCAATGGATCAAACAACTATGGTCACTGGAAATCCAAAATGACTGCTTTTCTAAGATCTATTGATAGCAAGGTATGGAAGGCTGTTTTGACTGGATGGGATCATCCCACTGTTGCCAGCAAGGAAGGCACCTCAACGGGGGTGAAGAAACCAGAAGTTGAATGGACTACAGAGAAGGAAGCTGCAGCTCTCTACAACAACAAAGCCATATATGCCTTGTTTAATGGGGTGGACACAAATGTTTTTAAGCTTATCAAAAACTGTGTGTCAGCCAAAGAAGCATGGGAGATCTTGAAAACTTGCTATGAAGGTACCACAAAGGTGAAGCAATCAAAGATTCAACATCTCACATCCAGGTTTGAAGCACTGAAAATGAAGGATGATGAGAGCATTCAAGACTTTCATATGACACTCTTGGATATTGCTAACTCTTTTGAAGCCTTGGGAGAGAAGGTGTCTGATGAAAAATTGTCAAGAAAACTCCTCAGATCTCTTCCCAAAAGATTTGACATGAAGGTAACAGCAATTGAGGAAGCACATGACATCTCTACTATGAAGATGGATGAGTTGGTTGGATCCCTTCAAACCTTTGAGACTGTCTTAGATGAACGTGGTGACAAAAAGCACAAGAGCATTGCGTTTGTTTCAAATACTGATGAGGACAATGCTCTAGATGAGGATGAAGAAGAAGAAAGCATTGCAGATGCCATTGCCATGCTTGGGAGACAGTTCAACAAGGTGCTGAAAAGAGTTGATCACAGGAATCGTCAGAATGCTCCAAGCATCAGATTCGACATCAATAAACAGCAAAATGGTCTGAAGAAATCCAAGCCTGAAGAGAAGAACAGCCAAGGCAAGGGTGTTCAATGTCATGAGTGTGAGGGATATGGACATATAAGATCGGAATGTGGAACTTATCAGAAAAGACAGAAAAAGGGTTTGAGTGTGTCTTGGTCAGATGAAGATTCTGAGGAAGAACATGAGTCTGCTAAACATGTGACTGCCTTGACAAGAGTTTGCATCACAGACAGTGACACTGATGAAGATGGTGATGTTGCATATGATGAACTTGCTAGTACTTACAAAGAACTACTCACCAGGTTTGAGGAGATGTGTAGAATCCTTGAGAAGCAGAAGAAGACCATCAACCTTCTTCAGGCTGAAGTGAAAGCTCAAGTTGAGAAGACTTCAGAAGCCCAAGAAGAAGTTGCCCTTGTCAATGCTCAAATGGATGACTTGAAGAAACGTGTCAGTCAACTAAACTCAGGGACAAACATACTTGAGGAGATCCTGGAGAACCTACCAAGTGGGAAGGCCAATTCAGTTGGTTATAACTACTCAAATCTAAATCAATATCAACAGAATCTTGAGACAAAATTCAAATCTGCTGAAGATGTTTTTAATCCCTGGACAGACGATGTTGAAGCATCCTGCTCAGCATTCTAAAACATACCCAGTTCCCAAGTTTGCTCTTGAATCTAACCCTCGTGGTCATCAAAGGCCTAAGATTCAGAGAGTGTATCGTAGATGGGTTTGTCATCACTGTGGAAAGAGAGGACACATTAGACCTTTCTGCTACAAACTTCATGGTTATCCTGCTCAACAACCTAAAGCTAATGAAGTGAAGGAAGATATAAAGGAAGATATACCCATCAAGAAGGAGTGGAAGCCCAAAACAGAAGGTGTTGGACTAATTGCTCACACTTCTCTGAGAGTCTCATCAAGGGAAGATTGGTATTTTGACAGTGGATGCTCCAGACATATGACTGGTGAAGAAAAATATCTCATTAATATGAGGCCCTACAAGACCAGCTTTGTAACTTTTGGAGATGGTGCAAAAGGAGAGATATTAGGAATTGGAGATCTTGTAAATCATGGATTGCCCAACTTGGAGAATGTGCTTTTGGTTAAAGGACTCACAGCCAATCTGATTAGTATAAGCCAGCTGTGTGACCAAGGCTTAAAAGTCAACTTTACCAAGTCTGAGTGCCTTGTCAATAATGAGGAAGACCAGCTGCTAATGAAAGGAACCAGGTCTAAAGATAATTGCTACTTATGGATATCTCAGGAAGAAGCTCATAATGCCACTTGTCTTAGTTCAACAGCAGATGAAGTGAAGCTGTGGCATCAAAGGCTAGGTCATCTACATTTGAAAGGGATGAAGAAAGCAATATCATCTGAAGCTATCAGGGGCTTACCTAAACTGGAGATCATTGAAGGTAACAAATGTGGTGAGTGTCAGATTGGTAAGCAAGTCAGGATGTCGCATCCAATGCTGGAGCATCAGATAACTTCCAAAGCTCTTGAGTTACTCCATATGGATCTTATGGGACCCATGCAGGTTGAAAGCTTAGGAGGGAAAATGTATGCTTTTGTGATGGTGGATGACTACTCAAGGTACACTTGGGTGAACTTTATTAGAGAAAAGTCAGATGCGTTTGAAGCTTTCAAGGAATGGTGTCTTCAGATTCAGAGGAAAAAAGCAAGTAATGTGGTAAGGATTAGGATAGATCATGGAAAGGAATTTGAGAACTCCAGGTTCAATGATTTCTGTGCTACTGAAGGAATTAAGCATGAATATTCATCTGCTATCACCCCACAGCAGAATGGAATAGTTGAAAGAAAAAATAGGACTATCCAAGAGTCAGCTAGAGTCATGCTCCATGCCAAAAATGTTCCTTATTACTTTTGGGCTGAAGCCATGAACACTGCCTGTTACATCCACAACAGAGTCACTCTAAGAAAAGGTACCTCTTCTACTTTGTATGAGCTATGGAAAAATAGAAAACCAACTGTTAAACATTTTCATGTGTTTGGAAGCAAATGCTACATTCTAGCTGACAGAGAGCCTAGAAGAAAACTTGATCCTAAAAGTCATGAAGGAATTTTTCTGGGATACTCTCCAAACAGTAGAGCTTACAGAGTTTATAATTCTAAGACTCAAGTAATGATGAAATCTATAAATGTTGTTGTCCAAGATTCTCCCTTCGAAGATAATCTTGGTGAAGATCAAGGTATTCCTGTTGTTGACAATGCTGAACAAGATGTTGAATCATCTGAACATCTGTGTGATAATCAATCTGATGAAGAAATAGTTGAAGAGGAAAGTGAGGCAAATGCTGAAGCACAAGCTCAAAAGAAAGGTCCCTCAGTACGTGTCCAGAAAAATCATCCCACAGATCTGATCATTGGTAATCTTGAACAGGGGATAACTACTATGAGATCAAATGATGTGATTTCAAATTCTTGCTTTGTGTCACTATTTGAACCTAAGAATGTCAAAGAAGCTTTAACTGATGAAGCCTGGATAGAGGCTATGCAAGAAGAATTAAACCAGTTCAAGAGGAGTGAAGTGTGGGATTTGGTTCCAAGACCAAAAGATGTGAATGTGATTGGAACAAAATGGATCTATAAGAACAAGTTAGATGAGAATGGTGTTGTAACCAGAAATAAAGCAAGACTTGTAGCTCAGGGATATACCCAGGTTGAAGGCCTTGACTTTGAAGAAACATTTGCGCCTGTTGCAAGACTAGAATCCATCAGACTTCTGTTGGGTGTAGCATGTATTCTTAAGTTCAAGCTTTACCAGATGGATGTAAAAAGTGCGTTTCTAAATGGATACCTACAGGAAGAGGTGTATGTTGAGCAACCAAAGGGATTTGTAGACCCTGAACACCCTAGCCATGTCTACAAACTGAAGAAAGCTTTGTATGGGTTGAAGCAAGCACCCAGAGCATGGTATGAAAGGTTGACTCAGTTCTTGGAAGACCAAGGTTACAGGAAGGGAGGTTCAGACAAGACCCTATTTGTTAAACAAGAAGGAGGTAAGTTCATTATAGCCCAAATCTATGTTGATGACATAGTGTTTGGTGGGATGTCAGATACGATGGTCCAACATTTTGTCAAGCAAATGCAATCAGAGTTTGAAATGAGCCTTGTTGGAGAATTGACTTACTTTCTTGGTCTTCAAATTAAACAAATGGATGATACCATTTTCATATCTCAGAGTAAGTATACAAGGAACATAGTCAAGAAGTTTGGAATGGAAAGTGCTACATCCAAGAGAACACCAGCACCCACTCACTTGAAACTCACTAAAGATGAGAAGGGAATAAGTGTTGATCAAAGCCTCTATAGAAGTATGATTTGAAGCTTGCTATACTTGACTGCAAGCAGGCCTGACATCACTTATGCTGTTGGAGTATGTGCCAGATATCAAGCTGATCCTAAGGTAAGCCACTTGACTCAAGTCAAGAGGATTCTGAAATATGTGAATGGAACTAGTGACTATGGAATAATGTACTCTCATTGTGAAGACTCTGCCCTTTATGGATATTGTGATGCTAATTGGGCTGGAAATGCTGATGATAGAAAAAGCACTTCAGGAGGATGCTTCTTTCTAGGGAATAATCTGATTTCTTGGTTCAGCGAGAAGCAAAACTGTGTGGCATTATTTTATAGCTGAAGCTGAATACATAGCTGCTGGGAGTAGCTGCTCACAACTTGTTTGGATGAAACAAATGCTGAAGGAATATGATGTCGAACAAGATGCTCTAACATTGTATTGTGACAACATGAGTGCTATAAACATCTCAAAAAATCCTGTTCAACATAGCAAGACCAAACACATAGACATTCGTCATCACTTCATAAGAGATCTTGTTGAGAATAAAATTGTGACTTTGGAACATGTTGGCACAAAGGAGCAAGTGGCAGATATTTTCACTAAGGCACTAGATGCTGTGCAATTTGAGAAGCTAAGGGGCAAGTTAGGAGTTTGCCTCCATGAAGAATTGTAGCAGTTACCGTTAAGGGTAGTGTAGTGGCGCGTGCAACAGTTATTTTTAATGTTCCTCATCAAGTGTTACACGTTGATCAAGGCAATCATGGCCTCAACCACCATACAAACACGCCACTATCAAGGGTTGGTTATTTTTATTCTTTTCCAAATATTTCTTTCCCAAATTACCTCACTCATTCCTATAACTTCTCAACTCCCCTCTCAAAATGTGGCTGTGTGTGGATGAGATTTGATCCTATTATGAATGGTTGTGTGTGGATGTACATTGTGCATAAAAGTACTAGTACTGTGTCCACATGTTGGAGCATCGGGCATGACATTTGGCCTCTGGCCCTTTTGATCTGAGAGTTGTTGGATTTTTTTTTTTGTAGGTACAAGGCATATTCTGATACTAACAATTTGTGTGTGCATGACTAAGTTTGTGAATGATTGCATGCTAATATATGTTAGTTTGTATGACTGTATGCTACTATGTGCTGGTTGAATGTTCATGCATGACTAAGTATGTGAATGATTGCATGATGGATGACTATTTTTGGAGCACTGTTCTGTGTAACATTGTTATGATACTGGTTTTTCTGCTACTGTAATATAACTCTGAAGAATCACGACGGTCTGACATTTAGGGGGAGTAGATATTTTGTTTGGTATTCTGATATATGTCTGATGTGATGTTGAAACATCTGCTCCATCTTCTCCTGTTGGATTGAGGGGGAGTAGTCTGTATGTTCTACAGGTGATTGGTTTGAGGGGGAGTATAAATACCTCCATGATCTACAGAATGTTGAAACATTATGATTTCTGCTATTATGTGTGTGACTCTGAGCCAGATGTTGAGGATGATGTGTGAAACATCATGTCGCCTGGCAGGAAGAATGTTTTTACTATGGAAGAGGATCTCTGTGAATATTCTCTCTGTTTTCCAAGATGCTATGATTGTGGATGAAATCTCACATGTGTTCTGTTCGTCTATGGTGAAATGTGAAATTGCTTAGCATACATATGATGTGTGTTTGCATATAGCCTGTCTGGCCTATGTGCATCAGACTGAATAGTGAAGAGGTGTATGTGTATGTGTTGCAAATGCTGCAGGTGTTGGGGAGTATTAACCCTTGTGGTAGTTTGTGGTGGATACTACTATTCTTGTATGTGCTCCTTATGTGTGAGAATTTATTTTTCTCTGTATGTTGATCGTGAGGGGCAGCGTAGTGATGATATATGTGTGTGTCAGTTGCATGATAGCTATCTTGTTGATAATCTTGCAACTTATGCTCTGACTAGTAGTGTGCTAGTTTCCTTGCTTGATGTATGTGGATGTGTTGTGATATGATGTGCTATCAAATGTTGAAACATCATGGTGACTGAGAATTTATTTTTCCTAAGGGACTCGTTTGTGAGAGTTTACTTCTCTCTATTATTGTGCTATGTGAGGTTGGGTGAACCCAATTCCACTGCTACATGCCTTTGGTGTTTTTGGTATGTATTTGTACTGAAGTGAAAGAAGGGTCACAGTCATAGAAATATGGGTGACTTAGTTATGCTTATTTATGGTTACACACTGAAGACAGAAGATCAAGATTCACTATTGGTCTATATCTGGTGAGTTATGTATCCCATGGTGTTATCTTCAGATGTAGTAGTTCTGTGCACTATGTGGTTGATATGATGGAGGTAGTATAGACTTTCCTGCTATATTACTACAATCTGATGCTTCTGTTCTTGTTGGGCCTAGACAATCTTTTATTTCTGGGTGACTTAGTTTTACTTCTCAACTCTCTGTACTGATATAATTTGTCAAATTTGTGGCAAAAAGGGGGAGTATAATTTGGTTGGTTATTTGGTGTATTTTATTATGATTTCTGTCTCTGCTGGTAGTCTGCACTGCTCTGGTTATGCTATATCTGTAGAGTAGGTTGCGTGAAGTATATGTGTGTGGTTCTGTATGATATGATATCTGATATGTGCATGAGTGTTTAGAGTAATGACATGTGGACTATGATATGATATCTGATATGTGCATGAGTGTTTAGAGTAATGACATGTGGACTGCAGGGGGAGAACATCCTATGCATATGTGCAGGGGGAGATGTGTTGTGAAATGTTGAAGCATTCTACTCAACATCCTATCAATGTTTATTTTCCTGACCATTTAAGGCTAAGTAGTTCTGTGTGTTCCGCTGTTGCATGCCTCTTTGATAAACTTGAAAGATACATCTTTATTCTTGTCTACTGTTCTCCATGAAGGAGTAGTATGGAAACTGTTTTGAAGGATAGTCTCTACTGA